>OY740769.1:116634262-117276549 GCA_963513935.1 Aphrophora alni
CTTGACAATCCCGGTCGACACTTTACCAGTCCAATACTTTATTTGTCGAAAATATGATATTGGAACTCACATATAACGCGTAAAATACTTGGTAATCATATAGCGCCCTAACTGTCTCTATAGCCTCATCAAAGTACTTACCCAGTTAAAGAAAATACGTTACTGAGACTCATATATAGACTTAGCAATACCGAGGAACCCTCCCTAACTGGATTTACACTTCACTATCAAGATACTTACCCCAGCTCAATATAGATTTTTTCTAATTTAGCTTATAACGCACATTACTTGTTTATATTAGTTAAAACATATACACTTTCAATTTATAAAGAATGTGAATTTAACTATCTTGAAGGAGTCTAACCTAACATAACCTAACCTAACTAACACTATCAAGTTACTTACCCCAGCAGAATATAGATTTTTCTAATTTGGCTTATAACACACATTACTTGTTTATATTAGTTAAAACATATACACTTTCAATTTATAAAGAATGTGAACTTAACTATCTTGAAGGAGTCTAACCTAACCTAACCTAACCTAACCTAAACTACTTATCTGTTTTTGTTTATAACGTAGAGTATGAATTTAACAATCCCAAAGGGATACTGTATCTACACAATTTTTCTGGTATTATTTGTAACGCACATTACTATTAAGTATTATTATTTTCGTTAAAATATATACGGTTTAATTTTATTGCAAGTACTAATTTGGCAACCCCTATGGTCTCCATTTCATTTTTCCTGTGGTGTTGGAGGCCAATCCATTAGCAATATGCTCTTCAATTCCCTTTCAAGAGCTAGGTTTTTTAAATCCCGAGGCACTCTAGTTGTCATTTAAAACAAGTTAATGAACGCCATCATGGTACTTACCCAACGCAATAATTCAGTTTTTGAAACATCAATAATGCAACGTTTCAAAATGTTTAGAGGTTTGTGGATACCGAACTGTACTTACATCAAGTATTGAAATATTTTACATTGACTTTCCCTTCAAGTCCTTATTACCATTACTCAAATCAAGCTGCAGACGGATGTGGTCAAACCACTTGCTGAGTCACATTCTTCAACACATTCAATATTGGAATATTTGTCCAAATGTACCAAAATTTATTGATTAGACAAAAATTTAATTTAAAGCGTTAGAACCGCTTTCGAGAAAATGATAATTTTGTCATTATTTCTTAATAGCGAATTACCTATATCAAAGTACTTGAGAATTCAATATTTCAGTTGAAAGAATTATGTTATTAATGCTCATATATAACGAATGAAAACTTGGCAATATCGATGTATCTTAGTTGGACTACACTTTAATGTTGTCTCTTTCTCTTACTATATATATATATATATATATATATATATATAGAAAGAGAAAGAGTAATGTGCGCTATAAAAAAATAATAAAAAAATAATAATAATAAAAAAAAAGAGAGAGAGAGAGAGAGAGAGAGAGAGAGAGAGAGAGAGAGAGAGAGAGAGAGAGAAGAGAGAGAGAGAGAGAGAGAGAGAGAGAGAGAGAAGAGAGAGAGAGAGAGAGAGAGAGAGAGAGAGAGAGTGGAAACAAAAACTATATCTATAGGCCTACTACTTGCAAGTGATAAAACAAAACTGTATCTAAAGCCTTACTACTTAATAGTGATCGAAACTAAGTTGTAAATTGCTTTATTTCTGAGTTTTTGGTAATCTATTTTCATTAAAACTTTTATTTCGTTCCTTATGTGTGTGAAAAAGTAGAAACTATTTTTTTTCTTTTCTAGATAAATTTTCTCTTCAGGCGATACCCATGCCTCAGTTTAATTTGACGTGAATTAACAAAAAAAGTGTGATTAGCACAGCAGTGAACCCACCTTTGTTTCGGCGTAGTTCTGTGATAATGTGTTGTAAATTAGTTAATTTAAGAACAGAGAGTTTTGTAATTGCATTAAACACTGGAAATTACTATAAAGTGCAGGACCACATGGAGTATTTGGTTTGTACTACATGTGTTGCTCTTTAATGATTCAATTAAATAATCGGATAACAATTTTTTTTTTTTTAAGTAACAAATCGCTTTCATTTATTCAGGCGCGGATACAAGGGGGGGGTCACGGGGGTCATGACCCCCCCCCCAAACGGGTCGAGCATACGTTATTTTTTTTAAACATTAAAACCAACTTCTGGAATAAACTCAAAACCATAAATGATTAAAAACATTAATTTGTCAGCCGAACAAGGCTACCGTACATAATATCAATAACGGAACGGCGGCTCCAAGACGAGACAAAACGGAATCGGCCTGGCTGGCGAGCTGAGCTGTCATTGTCCACACAATAATAATAAGTCGTCGGGAGTAGGGCGATGTGCGCACTCGCACCGGCCACCGATACTGACCTTGGGGAATATCCATCCCTTGACGTTGGAGAATGTAGTTGTAGAAGATTATATGAGTAGTAAATTGGCTATACTTGAAAAAGGACTAAAAAGAGTAGCGGAGTACAAATCGCGATCGGACGATGAAAGTAGTTCAGACGAAGCTAAACCGTCAGAAAGCAAAATTGTCAAGAGATGTACTGTAACCGTAAAGAAAATAATGTAAAAGTGAATCTTTTTTTAAATAACCGTAAAGAAAATAATGTAAAAGTGAATCTTTTTTAAAAATGAATAAATTTAAATTTTTTAAATAATTGAAATTAAACACCTTAAAAGACATATTTATGCCTGTGGATGTTTCACGAATCGTGAAAGGCTGGGTTAATTTTTTGTTTGATATAGATATTTCCCAATAACTAAAGTTAAAACTAGGTATTTACTAACTTAATAAATGTATTTATATTGTTATTTCATACATATCAGTGATTAAAGAAAACCAAAAGTGATGGAACGAAACGCTTACCAGGCATAGGTCCAAGTCCAGGCAGCGGATTATGTTGATTCATATACTAACGCTTATACTGAATAAACCAAACACTGTAGTTAGAAACTCTTCAAACAAAATATTTTTGGAATTTCCTTCTCTACAAAATGGCTAGTTCAGATTAGTTGCGTTTTTAAAAAAACATGAGGTCATAGAGGCTCCTTTAGTTAGATGTATAGTAAAAAGAATGGGTTATTAGAAAGCTAAGCAGAAGCTTTATAATTGGGCTTTCAAAATTCAAAGACATAGTGTTTTAAAGGAAATTTTATACTGAACACGAATATATACAGAACGTTGTATCTGCACAAAGTGCAGAGTGTGATATGGCAGTTGGAGCGAAAGGCTGCATATTTAGTTGCGGCGTCCGTCAGCTTGGCGGGATGCGCACAACGGCTCTACACTCGTCACTCCGCACGTCGCCACGACTTTGTATTGTAGAGTAGCCAACATCAACTTTGCGTTTCTGTCCAATAAATTGTATTACATAAATTAAAACCCCTAAAACATTCCTCTAAGTTAATATATAGTATTTTTCTGGGTTTCAAAGAAGTGGACTTAAACTCACTAGATTTATCTCGTTACTCTAACTTGCCGATGTTTGTTTTTATTATGTACGATTTTAATCACTGTGTTAAAGTTGACTACTAACGATTTCTAGATTTATTTACTATTGTTTACATAATAAGCCGATATCAAATATTACAAATTAATTTGGAGGTAGTGGAGAGGGCATTCTCCATATCTCTCGCACTATAGTTCTCCTACATACCACAAGCTGTATATGATCTGTAATTCTATGATATATGATCTATGATACTATAATGTTTGACAATGCTTGTACTCTGGCACTATCTCAAATGTATGCATTTCTTACTATATTATGTACACGAAAAAATAGTTTTAAATAGGCAAGAAAATGAACATTAAAAAATTAAAAATCCATATAACACTAACATTTTCCTATTTCACATTGATTCAGCACACAAAAATTATCGTTTACCTTAAGATAAATAGCGTTTTTATAGAAAAACAATACTGTTTATTTTTAATTTTTTTTGTGATAAAATAGTGTAAAATGTGATTTCCAGACGTAAAAATACCGGACCCCCCGTTCTGCTGGGGGGGTATTCCATACCCCCCGACCCACCGGTAGTTCGAAGTAAGAAAATAGTCATAGTGAAGTATGACCCCCCCCAAAACTTTAGTCTAGATCCGCCCCTGCATTTATTGTACCCACAAGAGAACTTAAAGATATTTCTGAATAGATTTCTTAAAGATATCTATAAATTATTATTATTTTATAGTCACACTAGTCGACTATAACTATAAATATAATTATTTTATTTATTTTTTATGTTTATCTATTGGTAAAATCATATATATTAAAGCTGTATGGCAAATTCATTTACAGAGGGGGGGTGTACGTTTTATGTATTAATGATTGAGACCTATTAAACATCATTTTCATTATTTTAATAATGACATATATTTCTTCTTATCAAAACACAACAAATCTGACCAACCTGGATTGTAGAAGCCCATAAACAAGTTTCATTGATGTCAGACGTGGAATCACTGGTACAAACAGACGGTGCTGTAGTGAGGTATTGCGCCATTTGCACAGAAATACAAGTCCCTGGTGGACAGTTCAACGAAATTGTCTGTCCGTCGCACGACACTCTCTGGAATGATCTAAGAGTGTCCCCGAGTAACGCTGCAACAACAGACGAAACTAATATTCAAGGAATTCTGTACTCTACAGTAGTTTTATTCATTTTATTTAAGTGTCGCATATGTTTAAATTATTTTACAAAAGTTGTTATTGAAGTAAATATAAGATAAGCTCAATTTATTTAAAGTGATACAAATTATATCAATAAAAATTAAAACTGCATTTTATTTTAATACAACAAAATATTCATACAAATAGTGTTAGTGTTACGATGGTATTAAATCGCCAGCAATAGTTCAAACATTTTAACAAAACACATACACATAAGTAATACTCTCATAATTAACAAGTAATTGGATATATTTAATATTTTATACCAAGTATGAAAAATCTATACCAACTAAATCTGATGTACTTCATTTTCGTCATTTTATGACATTTTCTAATTTATCCTGAAACGGCATTATAAAGAAGCCTTAGTCCGATGACATCTTTTTTATATTCTTGGTGGCATAATTTATTTTAATTAAATGCTGTAATTGAAGCGACAATAATCAATTATATATATATATATATATATATATATATATATATATATATTCTTTTTTGTTATGACAAGAACCTATACTTTTTCACATTTAGTCATTATATATATATACTCACTCATTCATGATCATAAAATTGTTCCAAACCACGTTTGAGCAAAATTAATTCAACGATCTTCAATAAATTTTCTTAAATGAAAACTATACCAGACTACATTATTTTAAATAGTCTTTACGATCATTGTTGTCTATCAGTGTAAAGCTACTTAAATTTCAGGAAGTATGTAAAATAAATTGTCGTAGTCTAAAAAGATTCAACACTGTGTCTGTTCTCTTTACTTAACAAGACAAATTAATTCCTTCCTCGTTTATTTCTTATTTATATTACTCGTTAAAATATCTCGGATGAGTAAATTCAGAGTTGAAAGTGACACTTCAAAATGAAAAAAAATATTATTTTCTCCAACACCTCTCTTCTAAATGTCGAAGCATTTTGACGCTTCCATGAATGTTTATATTAAGGAATTTCTTAATGGAAAATAAGATTCGCAGAAAAAACCAACTACCTTCATCTTTTTCCCATTTAGGCGTCAGATATCATTCGTTCAAAATTGTATACATATCAATCATAGCAAGAATATTGTGTTTCCGATATATTTAACCACAAGTGAAGGGAAATATTGTTATAATATTATTCTCTATTTGAAGATTCAACGTTGTCGTGCATTTTGCAATATAATATCAATCCAATACACATCCACACATCTCAAAACATTTTATATATACACAATCATAAAATAAGGATATTATTTATTACAAAAATTCAAATTCACGCAAAACAAATCTAGTAACAAAATATACGCTAGTACAATATCGATTCGGAATAAGTCATTGTGTTCGAAAAGTGACACAAGTTGATTAATTTAATCAAAGCTGTCCCCTCGAATAGACCTGTATGTCTGTATAATTCCCATTTAACTTGTTCGTTGATTAAGGACGGACTGTTTGTTTCAGTTATAGTTTTTCTTTGTTGTTTAATCTAGCCCTCGCATATTCTAATAGCATCAGGTTCGGAAGAGTACAAGTGTTGGTCAAGAGAGATACAGAGGGGTCTAAACCAAGATTATTTTGAAAAAGGTACATCGAGCCACGTTTCCTCGGGCTTGCCACTCAGTACTCACTATAAGTAAGCCCCTGAGGGTTCAGCGGTACTTATACAAATAAAGTGTATACCTGTTTTTTTTTTCACTGTTTTCCTCATATCAATTTTGGACCAAAATAAGTATACATCTTATCCCTCGTACTAAATTTTTATAAAATTTTAATCTTTTTGATTTAATTCAACTTTTAAAATTGTAACATAAGTTGTATGACACATAGTTACACTTATTATTTTTTTTTTTCAATACCGAGTATAGAAGCACAATAGATTTCATTAATATTTGTCACCTAGCTCAAATTATTCACCAAAATCGAACTACCTGAAATTTTAATTTTTAAATACAGTCAAATATACATTTAATGTTTCAAACTATTTGTGGTATACTGCAACAATTTTCGATATTATCTCAACGGAGGATTTGTTTTTCATTATAAAATATTCAACTCATTATTAGCTTTTGAGATGTAATATGATTGTTTTATAAGTACTGCATTATGAACTTAAATGGCATTAATAAATTAGAAGTAGGTAATGAAAAACACCAATGAGATGAACATAAAAATTGAACACATTATCACGTGTCACAAATAATTTGAATAATTAAATAATATCCTTTTAAAAGTATTTACAAACGTCTAATTTCACTGATTTAAAATTGCCTTTTTCTTGTTGTTTAAAGACGAAAATCCTTGTTGTTTTTTAGAAATCCCTAGGCCTCGAAAAGTCTAATCGAAGTTCAGAATAGAATAACAGTTGGTAAAGAGAAACACGATAGGAAAGATGAAAGAGAGGTATCTCACCCAAGACTAGATGAAGGAAGGTGTACTTCAAGATTGCCATATCTGTATAGGCCCTACATATCTACAATAGCAATTAGTTTTCGTGAATAACTGGAAATAGAAGATTAATATTAAATAATCGATTCTGCCATGTTGAAAAACGATGATTAATAATGTGTCACATGACCATGCTGTCACTTAAAAATTGACTCATATCAAAGTTGGCAACCAATCACTATAAACATCATAAAATCTAGCACTTCATATCAGAAAACCTCATCTGGTCACGAATCGATATTATGAAAAATATTGCAAACAAATAGGAGGGAGGTGTAAACATTTTAGTGACACGGTATAACTAATTAATCCAGATCATTAAATCTAATTTTGGAACTTGTATTCCCGTAGGACCCGAATCTCATGTAATGTAATCACATTTAACAAGTAAACAACGGAATTTCTGAACATAAATACAAGGAAAATCCTTTATAAATAGCTGTTTGTATTATATTTAAAAGTTTTTAAAACTGTTTTATAAACCTCACTCCATGCTATGATTCCCACTATTAAAATCGATCACGCCCTTACCATTGTCATAAGTGAAATGCGTCCTCCTTATCTTGTGGATATGTATGACCTCCTTCTGTCTCCAAAATATATATATTAATTTACTTACTCTGCCCCTAATATAATATATATTAACTGCCCAGTTCTTCTTATTACCGAACATAGTACTAAATACTTACAATAATTAAATATACTAATACTTTAGCACTCACGCCAATTATTCAAATAATTATCACAAACCATTTTATATTATGTACTATGTACCTAGAACACTTTGATAATAGCGATAAAGTCATGAATATTGTTTTTTTACGAGTGTCTTTGGTGTGTGTATGTGTGTGTGTTTGGATATTGTTGTGGCCATTCAAATTCCTATAACAATTTTCCGACTTGTACCACACTTAGTGAAAAATTTGATCTCATAATTATCTCATTATGGTCGTTATCCAATGAATTCCGTTCACAAGTTCAAAAAATGGGGACAATAATTTTTTTTTTTAAATTATATTTGTATTACCTTTATGATCGTAATTTAATCATCTGCAAGAACAGTCTTGTCATGCCGTGTAGGCAGAGTCCTAAACCCACTGCGATTCTCGGGATGCCATTTTATGAGACCCCTTAACCATTTTCTGGCAGAGGTTAAAAGAAAAGACACGTCTTATGAATGTTCTATATGTAAGATTGCGTTATATGTATAGCCTTGTTTCGAAAAATTTCATACTTTAAAAAAAATCAAATTTTGTTGGAAAACCCTGTTGTATTCATTTAATTTTCTTTGAAATATTATTTTATGACATAATTGACATAATAAATAAAAAAAGTTTCATTTTGAGTATTTTTTTATTACTCCACAGGGTGACTTTTATAGCTAGTCTTTACTCAAATGGGCACTACAATGAGGACGTCATATGAAGTCCGTACTCGTCAGCAGGTTAAAATATGTTTTGTAGATTTTAGTCCCAACTTTATGTTTTTACAATAGCAATGTTCAAAATAAAATTAGCTAAAAAATATTTAGTTTGATAGGCTAAACAATATATTTTGAATGTAAATGTATATGTGTGAGTGATTTTTATTTTTAAGATAATTATATAAAAATAATTGTAGTACAGTACTGTTCTCACATCATAAGGTACATTTCATTGAATATAAAACTGGGGGTTGTATATTTATTATATGTATCAGTTTAAGTAATATAAGTAGGGGAAACAATAGTAATATTTTATAATATTTGTCACCCTACATTTTATTTTCATGCAAACTTAATACTGCCTACAAATTGCATATGCGACGCCTGTAATTCTCAAGATCTTTATACAGTACATGTAGAATCGATATAAAAACGTTAAGATTTTTTTTTAATCTCAATAAAATTTAAATATCATGATGAGAGATAACTTACCGAGATTGTCTAAAGCTAGAATATGATGTACAGAGAGCACGGCTGATAGCAAGCTAAAGTACATGATACACAGCTTGAAGCGACATTACTGCTACAAACACATTTCCTTCATACAACACCAACGAAATCACATCTTAAGTCTTAATTGGCTAAAATGTATTCGACAGTGAATGTAGTTAGATTAGAAATATTAAAAATATAATCTGCATTGTTTCATGTTAACTAGAAAATAAATTATCACGAGAGACTAAACCAAAAAATGTAATTAATAATCAAATTTAGATTGTGAACCGAAAATTAAATCAAGTTTAATTTATTTAAATACAATATTTAGTTTAGTTGGATGTAAAAACTTGACAATACAACTTTAAACAGCGTCTAATCAAACCCAGATTTTAATAGTTATTCATGGATTAACAACTACGATAAAGTTGAACATAATTTACCAACATAGACAATCACTTTTATCAATTTCTCGTGTACAGTCAGCTAGGTAAAAGATCTAATATTTGATTTCACTTTTTTACAACAGAAGAACATTTATTTCTTTAAAATATTAAGGATAATTTACCAATATATGATAAAGAAAAACTTGACAATATAACTTTAAACAGCGTCTAATCAAACCCTGATTTTAATAGTTATTTACCTTCATGAATTAACAACATTTTATTTTGCATCATTAAATTATTGTTAAAATTCAAGCAGTTGGTGGTATTAATTCAGAACTTCAAAGCTAAATATTGCCGTTTTTTGAATAATTAAAATTATGAATATTCTTAGTTAAGAACATTGTTTATTATTATTAATCAAGAATCCTATATTGTGTAACTATTATTATTTTATATAAAGTATAAATTAAGAAACGTTACCCCCTTAGAAAGTTATTATTTATAGTTATTCAGCTATATTCATTATATAATTAAATAATATCGATATTTTTTGTAAATTTCGGATGACGAATAAAGTCAACTATTACATCCACCCTCACAGCTAATGTAATTAATTTAAAACTTTTCCAGTGAGAGTATGTAACTATTCCCTTTTTGTCGTAAATAATTTAAAATTAACTACAAATATATTTTTTATTTACTTATTTTAATAATTATTAAATAGTATTTTTTATATATAATTATGGGTAAATAGATTTTTTTTTTTTTTTATTCTATGTCAATGTGAAATAAATTAGAGTAAAATAGAATAAATATTGTGAATATTTTGCTATTATAAAAGGGCAAGTATATAACAAAAATATATTTATGTAGTTGATTTAAAGGAATTAAATTTAACCAGATATATAAATCACATGACGTCATTATTTCTAACACGGCACACATGGAGACACTTGCACCACAATGTATAGCAATAAACTGACTCCAGTTTGCAGCTTCCAAAGCTCAATGTAGACAGCGCTGAATGTTTCCATGGTATTTGCATTAGCACCCACTCAAGAAGTACAATTATTATTTAAAACAAGTTGAATATTATATTAATTGATAACTATTTGTATTGTACTATTTGAAAACTGAAGCTATTATTATCATTATATCTGACTGTTTTTTGACCCTAAGAAATAAAATAACTGAAAATATAAAAACTAAATGAAAAAATATTTTTTCGTGTGATATGTATTAATATATAATATATATATTCCTACAAATATATAATTTCAAACATTTTTAGATATAAATGTTTATTATGTTGATGTAAAATTAACATACATAAAAGCATGTATAACTAAAACATTAATTCTAAACGTTATTTAAGGAGCATAATATAAGAACGTCATTGATCCGTGTAACTCTCTGCAAGATTACAAATTTTTCTAACTTAATAATAATACATGAATGAATTTTTTGAATTAAGTTCCAACTATTATTTATAAGCAATCAATTGTAAATTGTCATTATTACTAAACGATAGTTACAAAAAATATAACGAAATAAATGTTTTTACAGCAATGTTTTAAGCCTAAGTATATAAAACAACCGGTTATAATACTGATTTTCTTTTCTCAGGCATGAAGAGAATTGTTTTTCAAATACAGAATTAGAACCACAGATGATTGTTTTGGCAATTGCTTTAAAAGCATTCACTTAACTTTTTTTAAATTGTTGGCAAACGAGTACAATCCTTCTCATTAAGTATACACATTTTTCAATGCTGGTGTTTATTTTCTATTATTTTAAGTATAATATAACATCTATTCTTTTTTTCATATAAATTTGTACTTATATTTTCAAATATTCTAAAGTAAAATAGCAGGATGTTTCTAAACGTTGTGACGATGCAACTTACAACATACAAAAGTTGAAGTTGTATATACTTGTCCAGGGTCCGATTGTCTTATTGTTAGAAATCAGCTGACCAGAACTAGTTTCGTAGCTATGTTGAGCTGACCATACTAAAGAACGACAGAAGTGGACGCAGTGAGACGTCTTATTATATATATATACCATATTTACAAATTGCATCATGGTTGATAAGTTAATTGGGGTTATAGTCATTCAGGGTTAATTCAGAGTCTAAATCCCCAAATATTAATTTATTATTTAAACTCTATGTGCTGGAGATTCACAACTCCCAAGGACATCTCATTTGTTAATTGGTTAGGGTTAGAGTGTTTAATTAAAAATTAGCTTTAATTCTGTAATGTAGTATTACTTAAATTAATCTCTTCAAAGCTGGGTATCCTAGGATGCATGAGCAGACCTTCTTTAACGATTTAGACCTCAAATGGGATAGGGCCTAAACTTACTTTACAGTCACAGATTGGTTTGCAATCGTTGGAAAATTTTGTCTATTTTACGACTCTTGTACTATCTTTAAAAAAAAAATCTTTGATCAATATAATCCCGATATTTCATTTTAATAGTAAATATATATATTTTTTGATTGTTTTGTACTATAGTTTTTTTCTCTAATCTATGGTATTCAGTTTTTATATTAATAGTAGTTTTACATATTATAATAATAATTCAAGAGTTATTATTGCTATTTATGCTAGTGTGATAACTTCGTTTGTTTTTTGTTTTTTTTTGTTTTTTACTTTGCTTGAATATCAGTAATAATATCGCAATTAATTATAGTCATAGTTACTGAAAATAAATAGTAAAGTTTGAATTAAAATTGTGTATTTTATGCTAAAATGATTTCTTAGTTTTGTCATCCTGTGGCACAGATAATTAAATACCGCATACATAAAAATCAACAAAACTCAAAAAGTTTTAAATAATAATAAATCAAATAAAAACAAAATTTTAACATACCACGTTTTTAAAAAGAACTAAAAAGAATAAAATAATTGTTCATTACCCTTCTACAATATTGAGGGAGGATTGTTAGTGGGTTGTTATATATATATATATATATATATATATATATATATATATATATATATATATATATAACTGAACGACTTAACTTTGGGCAGCTCATGATGTAATTTCTATATAATAAATTTATCCAGTTATTAAAGTAGTTTCCTCATCATTGGTCTAGATTAATGAATATTCTACCATAGTCTCAGTATTAATTATATAATAAAAACTGTAAAACAAGATGGAATTAAAAATATTGATTTCGGGCTTAAAATGGCAGTGGTCTAAAACAGTTATTTCCATAACTAATAAAAACTACTAAGAGTTCCTTTCAGAGCAAAGGAATACTTTTATCATTCTATTATACGGTTTGCAAGACACCCGGGATTAATAATGCAAATAACAGTATCATGAAGACGCTATGTAAGCATGTTTATTGTGAATTTTACGATAATATTTGTCTTAACTGAAAATAATCTGGTTAGTTCTGCAGAGAGGTGTTCCTTCTAATCTTCACAATTACATTTATGCAAATTTAACAACGGTTTATACACTTGAAAATAAACAGTTTCTTTGTTTTTATTATTTCCCATTTTTTGAATCTATTGTGTGTTGTAAACTAATCTAAAATTAATCCACATAGCTTATATATACCATGTGTCCAAAAAGTCCCACCCCCTCTTATTTTTTTTTAATAATGGAAATAGACATATTTGCTTTGGGGAAAGTTTAGATAACCAAAGGAGGAGTTTTTTGAAGTATCAAAATTTTCAACCCTTACCCCCAAAATGGGGTAGTTTTGGGGTAAGTCAAGAATTTTAAATAGCAACCCCTATTGAGTGATATCTCATTTTAAAGGCCTTTAAAAATAAAAATAATGGAGCAAACTAGAGGTCTCTAAGTTCATCCTACCCAACATAGTTCATATATTATACATTTCTAATATAATCGTATCCGATTAAAATTTGCTGTAGATTTGTAAATAGTAAAAGAAAATGTCATTCTTACTTCAAGGCAGCGGTCTACATAATCACTTTTAATTTGTTTTCGTTAGGCTTGCCGAGTGATCAATTACATTCATGAATAGGAGTTATTACAAGTTTTGAAACTTTGAACTTTAATAATCAACCATTTATCAAGTTATGTTTTTAATAATTCTATGAACTCAAAATTAGGTACAGAAACCTCACCAGCGATATGGTAACTTTAGGTCTGAAATTGAATTATTTAATCAAAATCGCTTGAATGGATTTCGGTAAAATTGTTTTCGTGTGTTACTTCTTACTCTATGTATTTTCAATGTCTGATGTGCATTGCTAATTCTATTGTACCGTATTTAAGCAAAAAGTTCATTAATTTAATTTTCAATGTAGTTCACATACACATAGCTAGATTAGCAGATGTATTTGTAGGTTTTTAAAAATCTCTTTTAACAATCAGAATCCACGAAAATGATTTTTTCCAATAAAATTTTTAAACCGTACAAATCACTCTCGTTGTACTATAAACTATGCAAGAGCTTTATATGCTGTACTGCATAGTCGCAAATAAATCAGCTATAAAGCACCTCTAAAGCAATCACTATTTTCCAATACCTTTAAATAAATGAAACAGTAGAATTGCCAACTTTTTCAAATCCAGCCCGATTACAAAATATAACAGTTTGGTTATATACAAATTACTGTTGCAATTAACTCACTACAGTCACCCTATTTTAATATAATATAGTTGTAGCGATATTTTGTCGGTTTATAAACCTCATAAACACATAATGTATAATAGCTATATAATAAAATATGCACCTAACTTGACAACAGCTACAAAGAATGATTTACCGCTGTCTAACCACTAGAGGTTTCATGGGAGTGTAGAGGGTCACACATTATTTATAGTTTTAAAACCCCCAGGGTATTTTATTGTTTTATGATTTATATGAATTACAGTAGAATATAAGTGCAAATTATCATCATAAGAGTAATATTTATTTTAAACAAGTTGTATATTGTGACTGAAAGAAGTTTTCATTAAAATGTTTAAATATTGTCGTACACATGAACAAAAACCCATCTCGTTTTGTGTTCGGTATTCATCCCAAAACTCATGAACAGATTCTGGAAGAAAGAATAAAGTGAATTACAGAATTTAACAGGATTCTTACTATACAAATGTTTTAAATCTTGCGTAATGTGGTAATAATTTCATATTAGATCAATGTTCTAATTTGGATTTAATATATGCTAAACGAAAAAATTATAATATCTACATATTTGTTATAATTGTTCTGATTCCTGGTTAAGTTCAATACATTTTTGCAGTATTTATTTTATTTTTTGCAAAAAAAATTTAATAAAGAAAATATAGTAATGTTTCCCGTTAAATACACAATCATTTAAATTTTCAATATTATTTCACAGATATATTTCATTACTAAATAAACATTTCAAATATTTATATTAAATACATAAGACAAGAGAGAAATGTTCATATTCCGTTTGTTTTCCCCCCATATTTGAACACTTATAAGCAGAATCTCAATCTAAAAAACTTGAACCGATGTTTTGATAACGCCATTAAAAAGAATGAAATTGTATGTTACACTAATTCCAGTTTATTTCTTGTAAGATGTGTTGTACATATATGTGAATTCTACTACGTGTTAAGTAAGATATAAAATAAATTATTCTTTAATAACAAACATCGTTGCTTATACATTAGCGCTTTGTAATTACATGTTTGTTTTTTTTGTTTTGTTTTTTTCTGTTTTTTTTTCATATATATTTTATTTATTTTTACATAATACAATTACAAATAACAAACAAAACAAAATCAACATCTTTACCAATCCCAATAGGATCGACTAGAGACTAAAATATCTCTATTACATCACTTTTGTAGGACTACCACTAGTATTTGGTCCCTTCACCATTAATCACCAGATCACTATTACATCAAATTATGAGGTTTAGTTCTCTTGAGGCGGTGAATCTCAGCATTAAGGTCGTCAGTCATTGCCTTCATGTCCCGATGAACGTGAACTAGGAGACGTTGGTTATGCCTCAAAGCCACCTTCCTTACTTCTTCTTTTACGAAATTTACTTTCAAATCTCTGTGTAAATCACTGTTCCGGATGTACCACGGAGCTTAAACTATTCCTCGAAGGACTTTATTTTGAATGTTCTGGATGTTCTTCATATTTGTTTCCTTCGTACAGCCCCACATTTGGACACCTTAGGTCCATCAGGCACCTGCTTGTAAATTAAAAGCTTGTTATGAATGGACAACTCTGAGTTTCGTCCAAGCAACCAGTAAAGTTTCCTGTATTTGATATTTAGTTCTTCCTTCTTTTTCTTCACATGCTTCTTCCACTTTGGCTTAGTATCAAGAGTCATACCAAGATACTTGGCTGTATTTACATGGGACAATGTTTTGGCGTTTATTATCAAGGGTATTGGTACTAACTTTTTATTAGTGAAATGAATATAAGTTGATTTTCCTTCAATTATTTTAATGCGCCAACGTTTAGTCCATTCGTTTACTCGGTCCACAGCTCTCTGCAGTTTATTGGTCGCAAAGTCAGCATCCTTTCTAACAGCTAAGGTATCGTCGGTAAAGGTTGCAATGGTGGTATTGATTGATTATGGTTATACCACTATTTATCTTGATTAGGAGAACAATCGGGTGATGCACTTACTTTCCTTTTCTTAGGTCTGTTAAATCTCTTATTAGTTTTTGTTAACCAGCCCACTTCATCGGCTAATTCTTCGTCATCTGTCTCATAAATTGTAGGTTCCAAAATTTCGTTCTCACTGGTTTTACTAGATTCTTTTTTAACTAATTCTTTTTCATGAAGGGCATCTAACTGGAATTGCATGCTTTTTAATGTAGTTTCTAGACGCTCTCTCGCCTTTTTCTCCTCCATCCATGCATTATATAGAATTTGTTCATTCTTACTTCTCGTTTGATTTGCTTCAAATAAGATTTAATATTGTTGTGACGGCTTTGCGGTGGTCTGATCTGTTGACAACGATTTAGTTTTACCTGTTGAATCATTTCCCAGTGGGGATCTCAAGGTTTTGGAACTCTTCTTAAATAAGTGTTCAGAATGCAATAGTTGACCTCCCCCAGAATCCTTGAGTCCGGCCTCCGAAGAGGGTGGAATTCCCAGACTAATGTCTAGTTGTCCACGTGGGGTAAAATTTCTCGAATTTGTTTTATCCATTGTTTATCCTGGACACCAGGTTGATATTTTTGATCGAGGTTAAATTCCTCTAGCCTTTGTAGAGCCAACTACTTCCTACAAGGCAGTAGTTTCTCTCTTAACTAGCCCAAGAGAGACAGGGTTGCCTCTTCCGCCAGTCTCGCCGCACCAAAGATCTTCTTCTCCGCTGAACAACTCCCGTTGAGGACTTCACCGTTCCCTGGCAAGGGGCCCTCACATGGTACTATCATCACGGCCAGCGGAACCAAAGTTTTTTATAGAGGTGTTTACTCCTCTATCACTCCTCCTTTCTAGTTCAAAGGCTAGGCTCCGGGCTTGTGACCGGCATAGCGGAGTTACATGTTTGTTAGAGTTACTAAAGTGTAATTAGAATATATTCGTTCATAAGACCAGGATGGAGTTAATTAACTAAAATAAATATTCATGTGTAGTTGGTTCAGAGAGGTTTTCAATTTGTAATACAAACGTAAAGGTATTTCATTGCAAAATATCTAATGTTAATGGAACTATGAAGAAAATACTTTGAAAAAAGGGTATTAAGTAAGTCTGAAATAAAATAAAGTAAATATATAAATAGCAAAACTGGTGTCCTGTATATTAATTATTGTAGGCAGGTTTGGCATTATAGACTTTAATTGGTTAAAGAAATTGCGTGTAATATTTTATAAAAAATATGATAAACCATGAGTAACTATTTGTGTATTATATTAGAAAGAGGATCATTCTATTCAGTTATAAAATCATGTCCACCTTATGAAATAAAAAGATATATTCTCAGATATTAAACAAATTTAGAAATAATGACAGTTGATGGTTACACATTACGTATCAGTTAACTCATAAACATCGATATGAAGTTCTAACTCATTGGTAATATATATACCATGAGTATATTATATGGTAATATATATTCATAAAACGAGAGGTCATAAGTTTGAAACCTCCCTCTATTTTTATCTAAATACATTCGAGGTTCAATTTTGACCGCTCCTATGCTAAAATATTCACAAATTTATATTTTCTAGCAACAAACTCTTCAGGTAATAACAATTATTTCACCTATAAACTATATCCAATTATAACCATTAAGCGATTATGAAAAAAAAAAAAAAAGAAAAGAAAAAGAAAGAAAAAAAAGGGAAAAAAAAGTGAACACTAAGTAAACCTTCCCAATTTTACACCCGTTATTATGATAATGCGTGACAAGACACCAAAAATATTGATCATTAAACAAAATTGGTGTGTTAGTGTAGTAGTTTCATCAATTTTTTTTAAATATGTCAACTCTTTACTGTTCCTTTAGCTATGAATAAAAATTTTACAAAACTTATAAATATTATAAACCTATTAATAATGGTTGAACCCATTATTGATATATATAAAATCAAAATTTACTATATATGTTGGATATGAAATTGACTAAGTAAATTACTTCATTATTTTATGTAAATTAATAAAACATAAATAATGTCTATTTTAATTCATACCCTCCAATTTCTTCATCTTAATTTATGATTATTTTTAATGAACGCTAAGCACTAAGTCTAAGTTACTATGCGGTTAATGAAACTCATATATCTTCCCTTGATTGTCCAAAGAGGAAGGAGGGGATCTTGAGCTACATTACTGTCACGTGACCAACTTCTAAGACTTATGGTTAAGGAATAACAAATAGCACTGGCATATTGATTTCTTACTAGAATATTTTAATTTGTTATGAGTTGCAGAGGGTTGAAAGTAAAATAAGGGTGGACCAAAATAAACAGTACTAACAATGTGATTTTTAATATTTTACCAGCATTACACGTTGTTAGATTTTAATATATACATCTGAAAATATTTTCTCGTAGTCCGGCGATAGTAGGCGATGACTGTTCTTGAAAAATGGGTTCCTTGAACATTTTCCAAATTAAGGCATCAGTGGTGTGCATTCTGTTTCGAGTGAAATAAGACGGTCGCCAAAACTCGCTTGAAGCAATCAAAGCGTATCTCTTGCTTTGCGTTGGCAGCAACATACTGGAAACCATGTGAACCAAAAATTAGGTTTCCAGTACGGCAAAACCCCCTTAATATCTGTTAGGATCCTTTTACATGATCTGAATTACTGACAGGATTTCCGTCCTCGTTCTTACACAAATAACGTTCTAATATGCGCTTTCCACACTGCACACTATACGTTCACTGTTTTGTGATTTCTCTATAACTACACCTGGTCGCTCAAATCCAAGAAAACAGATTGTCTGCAGATTAATAAACCCATTCAGATGACTTTCGTAAGAAAGCGACACATTGGACAGAAACTCAGGGTCTTTGTACACGTATTGTTAACATTGAAGCACAATACACAGTTCTAGATTTTTCATCTACATTATTCAAACATTGAGTATTTTGAATTTTATACACAAAATCACCAATATTCCTAAAACTACTTTTCATAGATGTCCAAGTGTGATTCATCTTAAGAGATGTTCAGTGGAGACTTCAACAATGAGATTGTAACATTTGTTGAAGAATTCAACTTGTAACACATTTGTGGTTATGGTGATGGGACGAACAGCACGGCGCAGATAAAAACACTACCTGTTTAACACCATTTTTTAACAACAAGAAACATTACTGTATTTCTAAGGGGTGGCTTTTAAAACCGTGCTTGAAAATCATTAGCAACGTATATTGGAACATCCAATTCCGATTAACGAAAATGTACTCTACAATCAAAACTTTCTCCGCAGATGTAAGAACCATTAAAATGGAAACTAAATCTCAAACTAGAATGTAAACATAACCTACTTTAGCAACTACGATCAACAATGTAATCAGCCGACACGAAAAATAACCATATGTTTCGTAATTGCAGTACAAGTAATGCTGTTTATCTAAAATTATTGAACAATCATCATGAGTGTTCGCACATAATTAGAACTCGACCTATGTCGGTCAGTATCAAGGCGGATTTTAAATTATTTTAATTGATTCAAAAGTTGTAATGAACCAAAACTTTCAAATTTAATGTGTCTGTTGGAACTTACAAATAGGCCGTCTGTTTCTTGAAAGCCTAAACCATTCGTTAACATGACAACCTATTTTAGAAATTTAATGAAATCATACATTTTTCAATTGATATTAGAAAAAGTATAAAATCAATTTGAGGTTATGTCGTACCAAATAGATCCAGGAAAGAAAATTGTCAAAATATATAATTTTTTATGTAGTATTGTGTCACGTTAAACCTTATTTTAAAAAAATTCTCACTTAAACTCCCACAACAAAGTATATTCTACATAAGTATAGGGTTTTATAATAAACAGAGTTCTTAGAGATAAATTTATTTTTAATGTAATTTGTTTTCAAACAATTCTTGTAGAGTAGGCTCACAGACCAATTAAACTGAATTTGTTCAGATAGAAGTAAATTGCTCCAGCTGTCTGAATGTTAATCTACAAATTATTTATTCAATTCTAAAAATGAAACCGTTGGTTCTTAAAGATGTTTGTGTTTTGTATGCAATTACATTTTAACATATAATTCTTATAAAAATCCTTCCTATTCTTCTTGACATAATTCAGTGTGTAACACCTTCCTCAAAAATAAATATTGAACCCTGTGAAATAATGAAATTGAAAACATCAATTTATGAAAATACAAAGAAATATATAATCATCGTTATTGATGTTGCTTACAGAAGGAAAGGTTGGCTTTGCTACATGTTGTGAATGAACTTATTTTCATTATAGATGTTCGAGTGGGAGATACCATCTTTCCGACTTCTCCACTCGAACTCCCAGAATTAGAGGTTTTAGATAGTATCTACTAACAGCATATGAACCCACTGTCACCAAGAAATCTTTCCTTGACAGAAACACCCTAGGAGTAAACCACTGGCGAGCTAGTTGCACGATTCCATGGGACCATTATTGCCGATGGCTAATAATAAGCTTCGACCACATGTCCAAAATGAACGCGGAAACCTCCTGGTACGGTTTCATTTGACTCTCCAAACGCCGACTTGGATTTGCCGGGCCTTCCATAAAGATAAAGACACAGATCTTTCACAACATATGCTTCAATGGTAAAGCGTGTAAAATTAAAACAATGCTCACTAATATAGTAAATAATACAGTACCATTCCACCCACATTTTCTCTTTCCTCTACATTTTAAGCAATTTCACTAATTTCTTAGAATTATATTGTCCTCTTTTTATAAATGTAAAATGTAAAGTATTCGCATAAGAAAATCGATTACTCGTATTTCAGATGATGCGTTCACCCTTTTTATACCTTTTAGCGAAAGCAATAAACATGAGAAATAAAATGTTAAAAAATATGCACAAAATCTTCTACGTAATGTTTAAGGTATTAGACTAAAATTCATAAATAATTCATGTAATCATTCTTTACTCAAAATATTTCATTACAAATTGGATGACCATTCTCTCGCCTAAAACAGTCAAGCCATTAAAACTTGCAAATAAGAAAAAAGGTCTACTTTCATTCGGAGGGAAGCAAATGATACATTATTCAGTTATGGTAATGAGAGCTGTCAAATCTAAACTTTGCGTAAGGAATAGTCTTGACTGGAATTTGTAATCTGAATAACAAAGTAATCCTTAATCGCTTTTCAAAGGATTTGTAACATATTGTTTTGGGTAAGGAGGGATTGAGCTAAACAAATCTTAAATATCTATATTACATACAGAATAAAAGATAATGTACAGATTTATACGATATATTGTTTCAAATGTTTAAATTTAAGTTTAGCAATTAACATTATTTGTAATCCTCCGTTTTCCCTTTTGATTTCTGTTTTATTCTTTTTTCTTTCTAAACGAACTTCGTGGAATAAATTCTTAAACATAATTTTTTAACATGTAGTATTATTTTTAAGTTTCGTACATTCGTTCTCTTACTCTCTCAGTCTCTCTTCCTGTTCCCTCCTTCTCCAACTCTTCCTTACACTCCCTCTCCTACCTCTCCCCTCCCTCCTCTCCCTCTCTTTTTTTTATACTTTTTTTGTTAGAGAGAATAAGACAAGACGATTATCAATAATTGAAGAATGTGATAAAAATTTAATTTTTGATATTAAAATGATGTTATTTTTTGACATTATAATTGATTATATTCTTTAATCAATCTATTGTTTTACTATTTTATAAATCAGTATTAGAATATTTTGAGATTTTCAATATTCTGTTTGAAGGCCATTTTTTAAAGTAATATATTAATTTTGCATCTTAATTTAATTTGCATTGTTATATTGATATTTGTATTTTACTTTGTTTCTTATTCGTATGTGGTTAAATTGAAGATAAGACCTAATAGTCACAATATCGCCTTAAAATAAAGACCATTATAGATCTATCTATGTCTATCACATGTAGGCAAGCAAACATTGTAATTTACCCCAAAAGAGTAAATCTTTTAATCTTGAAAATTTGAACAGAATCATCTGACGTAATTTTAAAAAAACACTGTCCTTGCGACGATAAATAATATTGAATTTTTTTGTAATGGGTAGTCGATTTTAGTAAAGACATTGAAACTACTCGAGAAATAGGTATTGTATAATAAAAATCCCAGAAGAAAGGTTAATATTTTTGAGGGGATCATTTACTCATGCTAAAATTAGACTTCCTCTTTCCTCTTTTGAGAGGATGGGATAACTTTGAAATATCAAATAGGAACCCCCAATTTTGTATTACAGATTCGGATAACAAAAATTGGTTAAATTTTTTTAAAGAAAATCTACGTATTTTATTACAAAATGATGCAACAATAAAATATTTTTTATTGTAAACATTTTTAGAAAACTAGTAGAGATGTCTTCCTAGAAACTAAATTTTCGCAATTTCTATAATTGATGCACAGAGGTGGTCCGGTTAATTAGCTTGCAATGTTGCCAGGTTTAACATCTCCGGATTTCTTTTTGTGGGATTTTCTAAAAAAATAAGGTTTATCAATGCGTTCCAACAACTCGTAGAGTCATAATAGAGCGAATCAGGAACGCTTGCGCTCAAATTCCAGCAGATACACTTTTAAGTATTGTACAAGCATTCGAAGAACGAACCAATAAGTGCATCGAAGTTCGCATTCAAACACTTGATGAGGGATGAGGCGAGGGGACTCATTAAGAACAAATACCTAGATGGTAAGATGGGAGGCGAGGAGACTCACTAAGAACAAGCACACCGATTATGAGAGGCGAGGGGACTAATTAAGAACAAACATATCGATGGTCAAATGAGAGACGAGAGAACTCATTAAGAACAAACACCTCGAAGGTGAAATGAGAGGCGAGGGGACTAATTAAGAACAAACATATCGATGGTCAAATGAGAGACGAGAGAACTCATTAAGAACAAACACCTCTAAGGTGAAATGAGAGGCGAGGGGACTAATTAAGAACAAACATATCGAAGGTGAAATGAGAGACGAGAGAACTCATTAAGAACAAACACCTCTAAGGTGAAATGAGAGGCGAGGGAACTCACTAAGAACAAGTACCCCGATTGTGAGAAGCGAGGGGACTCATTAAGAACAAACATATCGATGGTGAAATGAGAGACGAGAGAACTCACTAAGAACAAACACCTCGATGGTGAAATGAGAGGCGAGGGGACTCATTAAAAACAAACACTTCGATGGTGAGATGAGAGGCGAGGGAACTCACTAAGGACAAACACCTCGATGGTGAAATAGGAGGCGAAGGGACTCATTAGGAACAAACACCTCGAAGGTAAGATGAGAGGCGAGGGAACTCACTAAGAACAAACATCTCGATGGTGAAATGAGAGGCGAGGGGACTCGTTAAGAACAAACACCTCGATGGTAAGATGAGAGGCGAGGGAACTCACTAAGGACAAACACCTCGATGGTGAAATAGGAGGCGAAGGGACTCATTAAGAACAAACACCTCGAAGGTAAGATGAGAGGCGAGGGAACTCACTAAGAACAAACATCTCGATGGTGAAATGAGAGGCGAGGGGACTCGTTAAGAACAAACACCTCGATGGTAAGATGAGAGGCGAGGGAACTCACTAAGGACAAACACCTCGATGGTGAAATAGGAGGCGAAGGGACTCATTAAGAACAAACACCTCGAAGGTAAGATGAGAGGCGAGGGAACTCACTAAGAACAAACATCTCGATGGTGAAATGAGAGGCGAGGGGACTCGTTAAGAACAAACACCTCGATGGTGAAATGAGAGGCGAGGGGACTCATTAAGAACAAACATCTCGATGGTGAAATGAGAGGCGAGGGGACTCGTTAAGAACAAACATCTCGATGGTGAAATGAGAGGCGAGGGGACTCGTTAAGAACAAACATCTCGATGGTGAAATGAGAGGCGAGGGGACTCATTAAGAACAAACACCTCGAAGGTAAGATGAGAGGCGAGGGAACTCACTAAGAACAAACATCTCGATGGTGAAATAGGAGACGAAGGGACTCATTAAGAACAAACACCTCGAAGGTAAGATGAGAGGCGAGGGAACTCACTAAGAACAAACATCTCGATGGTGAAATGAGAGGCGAGGGGACTCGTTAAGAACAAACACCTCGATGGTGAAATGAGAGACGAGGGGACTCGTTAAGAACAAACATCTCGATGGTGAAATGAGAGGCGAGGGAACTCACTAAGAACAAACATCTCGATGGTGAAATGAGAGGCGAGGGGACTCATTAAGAACAAACACCTCGAAGGTAAGATGAGAGGCGAGGGAACTCACTAAGAACAAACATCTCGATGGTGAAATGAGAGGCGAGGGGACTCGTTAAGAACAAACACCTCGATGGTGAAATGAGAGACGAGGGGACTCACTAAGAACAAACACCTCGAAGGTAAGATGAGAGACGAGGGGACTTACTAAGAACAAACACCTCGAAGGTAAGATGAGAGACGAGGGAACTCACTAAGAACAAACATCTCGATGGTGAAATGAGAGGCGAGGGGACTCATTAAGAACAAACACCTCGAAGGTAAGATGAGAGGCGAGGGAACTCACTAAGAACAAACATCTCGATGGTGAAATGAGAGGCGAGGGGACTCGTTAAGAACAAACACCTCGATGGTGAAATGAGAGACGAGGGGACTCACTAAGAACAAACACCTCGAAGGTAAGATGAGAGACGAGGGGACTCACTAAGAACAAACACCTCGATGGTGAAATGAGAGACGAGGGGACTCGTTAAGAACAAACACCTCGAAGGTAAGATGAGAGGCGAGGGAACTCACTAAGAACAAACATCTCGATGGTGAAATGAGAGGCGAGGGGACTCGTTAAGAACAAACACCTCGATGGTGAAATGAGAGACGAGGGGACTCGTTAAGAACAAACATCTCGATGGTGAAATGAGAGGCGAGGGAACTCACTAAGAACAAACATCTCGATGGTGAAATGAGAGGCGAGGGGACTCATTAAGAACAAACACCTCGAAGGTAAGATGAGAGGCGAGGGAACTCACTAAGAACAAACATCTCGATGGTGAAATAGGAGGCGAAGGGACTCATTAAGAACAAACACCTCGAAGGTAAGATGAGAGGCGAGGGAACTCACTAAGAACAAACATCTCGATGGTGAAATGAGAGGCGAGGGGACTCGTTAAGAACAAACACCTCGATGGTGAAATGAGAGACGAGGGGACTCGTTAAGAACAAACATCTCGATGGTGAAATGAGAGGCGAGGGAACTCACTAAGAACAAACATCTCGATGGTGAAATGAGAGGCGAGGGGACTCGTTAAGAACAAACACCTCGATGGTAAGATGAGAGGCGAGGGAACTCACTAAGAACAAACATCTCGATGGTGAAATAGGAGGCGAAGGGACTCATTAAGAACAAACACCTCGAAGGTAAGATGAGAGGCGAGGGAACTCACTAAGAACAAACATCTCGATGGTGAAATGAGAGGCGAGGGGACTCGTTAAGAACAAACACCTCGATGGTAAGATGAGAGGCGAGGGGACTCGTTAAGAACAAACACCTCGATGGTAAGATGAGAGGCGAGGGAACTCACTAAGAACAAACATCTCGATGGTGAAATAGGAGGCGAAGGGACTCATTAAGAACAAACACCTCGAAGGTAAGATGAGAAGCGAGGGAACTCACTAAGAACAAACATCTCGATGGTGAAATGAGAGGCGAGGGGACTCATTAAGAACAAACATCTCGATGGTGAAATGAGAGGCGAGGGGACTCGTTAAGAACAAACACCTCGATGGTGAAATGAGAGGCGAGGGGACTCGTTAAGAACAAACATCTCGATGGTAAGATGAGAGGCGAGGGAACTCACTAAGAACAAACATCTCGATGGTGAAATGAGAGGCGAGGGGACTCATTAAGAACAAACATCTCGATGGTGAAATAGGAGGCGAAGGGACTCATTAAGAACAAACACCTCGAAGGTAAGATGAGAGGCGAGGGAACTCACTAAGAACAAACATCTCGATGGTGAAATGAGAGGCGAGGGGACTCATTAAGAACAAACATCTCGATGGTGAAATAGGAGGCGAAGGGACTCATTAAGAACAAACATCTCGATGGTAAGATGAGAGGCGAGGGAACTCACTAAGAACAAACATCTCGATGGTGAAATGAGAGGCGAGGGGACTCATTAAGAACAAACATCTCGATGGTGAAATGAGAGGCGAGGGGACTCGTTAAGAACAAACACCTCGATGGTAAGATGAGAGGCGAGGGAACTCACTAAGAACAAACATCTCGATGGTGAAATAGGAGGCGAAGGGACTCATTAAGAACAAACACCTCGAAGGTAAGATGAGAGGCGAGGGAACTCACTAAGAACAAACATCTCGATGGTGAAATGAGAGGCGAGGGGACTCATTAAGAACAAACATCTCGATGGTGAAATGAGAGGCGAGGGGACTCGTTAAGAACAAACACCTCGATGGTAAGATGAGAGGCGAGGGAACTCACTAAGAACAAACATCTCGATGGTGAAATGAGAGGCGAGGGGACTCATTAAGAACAAACATCTCGATGGTGAAATGAGAGGCGAGGGGACTCGTTAAGAACAAACACCTCGATGGTAAGATGAGAGGCGAGGGAACTCACTAAGAACAAACATCTCGATGGTGAAATGAGAGGCGAGGGGACTCATTAAGAACAAACATCTCGATGGTGAAATAGGAGGCGAAGGGACTCATTAAGAACAAACACCTCGAAGGTAAGATGAGAGGCGAGGGAACTCACTAAGAACAAACATCTCGATGGTGAAATGAGAGGCGAGGGGACTCATTAAGAACAAACATCTCGATGGTGAAATAGGAGGCGAAGGGACTCATTAAGAACAAACATCTCGATGGTAAGATGAGAGGCGAGGGAACTCACTAAGAACAAACATCTCGATGGTGAAATGAGAGGCGAGGGGACTCATTAAGAACAAACATCTCGATGGTGAAATGAGAGGCGAGGGGACTCATTAAGAACAAACACCTCGAAGGTAAGATGAGAGGCGAGGGAACTCACTAAGAACAAACATCTCGATGGTGAAATAGGAGACGAAGGGACTCATTAAGAACAAACACCTCGAAGGTAAGATGAGAGGCGAGGGAACTCACTAAGAACAAACATCTCGATGGTGAAATGAGAGGCGAGGGGACTCGTTAAGAACAAACACCTCGATGGTGAAATGAGAGACGAGGGGACTCGTTAAGAACAAACATCTCGATGGTGAAATGAGAGGCGAGGGAACTCACTAAGAACAAACATCTCGATGGTGAAATGAGAGGCGAGGGGACTCATTAAGAACAAACACCTCGAAGGTAAGATGAGAGGCGAGGGAACTCACTAAGAACAAACATCTCGATGGTGAAATGAGAGGCGAGGGGACTCGTTAAGAACAAACACCTCGATGGTGAAATGAGAGACGAGGGGACTCACTAAGAACAAACACCTCGAAGGTAAGATGAGAGACGAGGGGACTTACTAAGAACAAACACCTCGAAGGTAAGATGAGAGACGAGGGAACTCACTAAGAACAAACATCTCGATGGTGAAATGAGAGGCGAGGGGACTCGTTAAGAACAAACACCTCGAAGGTAAGATGAGAGGCGAGGGAACTCACTAAGAACAAACATCTCGATGGTGAAATGAGAGGCGAGGGGACTCGTTAAGAACAAACACCTCGATGGTGAAATGAGAGACGAGGGGACTCACTAAGAACAAACACCTCGAAGGTAAGATGAGAGACGAGGGGACTCACTAAGAACAAACACCTCGATGGTGAAATGAGAGACGAGGGGACTCGTTAAGAACAAACACCTCGAAGGTAAGATGAGAGGCGAGGGAACTCACTAAGAACAAACATCTCGATGGTGAAATGAGAGGCGAGGGGACTCGTTAAGAACAAACACCTCGATGGTGAAATGAGAGACGAGGGGACTCGTTAAGAACAAACATCTCGATGGTGAAATGAGAGGCGAGGGAACTCACTAAGAACAAACATCTCGATGGTGAAATGAGAGGCGAGGGGACTCATTAAGAACAAACACCTCGAAGGTAAGATGAGAGGCGAGGGAACTCACTAAGAACAAACATCTCGATGGTGAAATGAGAGGCGAAGGGACTCATTAAGAACAAACACCTCGAAGGTAAGATGAGAGGCGAGGGAACTCACTAAGAACAAACATCTCGATGGTGAAATGAGAGGCGAGGGGACTCGTTAAGAACAAACACCTCGATGGTGAAATGAGAGACGAGGGGACTCGTTAAGAACAAACATCTCGATGGTGAAATGAGAGGCGAGGGAACTCACTAAGAACAAACATCTCGATGGTGAAATGAGAGGCGAGGGGACTCGTTAAGAACAAACACCTCGATGGTAAGATGAGAGGCGAGGGAACTCACTAAGAACAAACATCTCGATGGTGAAATAGGAGGCGAAGGGACTCATTAAGAACAAACACCTCGAAGGTAAGATGAGAGGCGAGGGAACTCACTAAGAACAAACATCTCGATGGTGAAATGAGAGGCGAGGGGACTCGTTAAGAACAAACACCTCGATGGTAAGATGAGAGGCGAGGGGACTCGTTAAGAACAAACACCTCGATGGTAAGATGAGAGGCGAGGGAACTCACTAAGAACAAACATCTCGATGGTGAAATAGGAGGCGAAGGGACTCATTAAGAACAAACACCTCGAAGGTAAGATGAGAAGCGAGGGAACTCACTAAGAACAAACATCTCGATGGTGAAATGAGAGGCGAGGGGACTCATTAAGAACAAACATCTCGATGGTGAAATGAGAGGCGAGGGGACTCGTTAAGAACAAACACCTCGATGGTGAAATGAGAGGCGAGGGGACTCGTTAAGAACAAACATCTCGATGGTAAGATGAGAGGCGAGGGAACTCACTAAGAACAAACATCTCGATGGTGAAATGAGAGGCGAGGGGACTCATTAAGAACAAACATCTCGATGGTGAAATAGGAGGCGAAGGGACTCATTAAGAACAAACACCTCGAAGGTAAGATGAGAGGCGAGGGAACTCACTAAGAACAAACATCTCGATGGTGAAATGAGAGGCGAGGGGACTCATTAAGAACAAACATCTCGATGGTGAAATAGGAGGCGAAGGGACTCATTAAGAACAAACATCTCGATGGTAAGATGAGAGGCGAGGGAACTCACTAAGAACAAACATCTCGATGGTGAAATGAGAGGCGAGGGGACTCATTAAGAACAAACATCTCGATGGTGAAATGAGAGGCGAGGGGACTCGTTAAGAACAAACACCTCGATGGTAAGATGAGAGGCGAGGGAACTCACTAAGAACAAACATCTCGATGGTGAAATAGGAGGCGAAGGGACTCATTAAGAACAAACACCTCGAAGGTAAGATGAGAGGCGAGGGAACTCACTAAGAACAAACATCTCGATGGTGAAATGAGAGGCGAGGGGACTCATTAAGAACAAACATCTCGATGGTGAAATGAGAGGCGAGGGGACTCGTTAAGAACAAACACCTCGATGGTAAGATGAGAGGCGAGGGAACTCACTAAGAACAAACATCTCGATGGTGAAATGAGAGGCGAGGGGACTCATTAAGAACAAACATCTCGATGGTGAAATGAGAGGCGAGGGGACTCGTTAAGAACAAACACCTCGATGGTAAGATGAGAGGCGAGGGAACTCACTAAGAACAAACATCTCGATGGTGAAATAGGAGGCGAAGGGACTCATTAAGAACAAACACCTCGAAGGTAAGATGAGAGGCGAGGGAACTCACTAAGAACAAACATCTCGATGGTGAAATGAGAGGCGAGGGGACTCATTAAGAACAAACATCTCGATGGTGAAATGAGAGGCGAGGGGACTCGTTAAGAACAAACATCTCGATGGTGAAATGAGAGGCGAGGGGACTCGTTAAGAACAAACATCTCGATGGTGAAATGAGAGGCGAGGGGACTCATTAAGAACAAACACCTCGAAGGTAAGATGAGAGGCGAGGGAACTCACTAAGAACAAACATCTCGATGGTGAAATAGGAGGCGAAGGGACTCATTAAGAACAAACACCTCGAAGGTAAGATGAGAGGCGAGGGAACTCACTAAGAACAAACATCTCGATGGTGAAATGAGAGGCGAGGGGACTCGTTAAGAACAAACACCTCGATGGTAAGATGAGAGGCGAGGGAACTCACTAAGAACAAACATCTCGATGGTGAAATAGGAGGCGAAGGGACTCATTAAGAACAAACACCTCGAAGGTAAGATGAGAGGCGAGGGAACTCACTAAGAACAAACATCTCGATGGTGAAATGAGAGGCGAGGGGACTCGTTAAGAACAAACACCTCGATGGTGAAATGAGAGACGAGGGGACTCGTTAAGAACAAACATCTCGATGGTGAAATGAGAGGCGAGGGGACTCGTTAAGAACAAACATCTCGATGGTGAAATGAGAGGCGAGGGAACTCACTAAGAACAAACACCTCGAAGGTGAAATGAGAGGCGAGGGGACTCATTAAGAACAAACACCTCGAAGGTGAAATGAGAGGCGAGGGGACTCATTAAGAACAAACACCTCGAAGGTAAGATGAGAGGCGAGGGAACTCACTAAGAACAAACATCTCGATGGTGAAATGAGAGGCGAGGGGACTCGTTAAGAACAAACACCTCGATGGTGAAATGAGAGACGAGGGGACTCGTTAAGAACAAACACCTCGAAGGTGAAATGAGAGGCGAGGGAACTCATTAAGAACAAACACCTCGAAGGTAAGATGAGAGGCGAGGGAACTCACTAAGAACAAACATCTCGATGGTGAAATGAGAGGCGAGAGGACTCGTTAAGAACAAACACCTCGATGGTGAAATGAGAGACGAGGGGACTCGTTAAGAACAAACATCTCGATGGTGAAATGAGAGGCGAGGGGACTCGTTAAGAACAAACACCTCGAAGGTAAGATGAGAGGCGAGGGAACTCACTAAGAACAAACATCTCGATGGTGAAATGAGAGACGAGGGGACTCGTTAAGAACAAACATCTCGATGGTGAAATGAGAGGCGAGGGAACTCACTAAGAACAAACATCTCGATGGTGAAATGAGAGACGAGGGGACTCGTTAAGAACAAACATCTCGATGGTGAAATGAGAGGCGAGGGGACTCGTTAAGAACAAACATCTCGATGGTGAAATGAGAGACGAGGGGACTCGTTAAGAACAAACATCTCGATGGTGAAATGAGAGACGAGGGGACTCGTTAAGAACAAACATCTCGATGGTGAAATGAGAGGCGAGGGGACTCGTTAAGAACAAACACCTCGAAGGTGAAATGAGAGGCGAGGGGACTCGTTAAGAACAAACACCTCGAAGGTAAGATGAGAGGCGAGGGAACTCACTAAGAACAAACATCTCGATGGTGAAATAGGAGGCGAAGGGACTCATTAAGAACAAACACCTCGAAGGTAAGATGAGAGGCGAGGGAACTCACTAAGAAAAAACATCTCGATGTAGAAATGAGAGGCGAGGGGACTCGTTAAGAACAAACACCTCGATGGTAAGATGAGAGGCGAGGGAACTCACTAAGGACAAACACCTCGATGGTGAAATGAGAGGCGAGGGAACTCACTAAGGACAAACACCTCGATGGTGAAATAGGAGGCGAAGGGACTCATTAAGAACAAACACCTCGAAGGTAAGATGAGAGGCGAGGGAACTCACTAAGAACAAACATCTCGATGATGAAATGAGAGGCGAGGGGACTCGTTAAGAACAAACACCTCGATGGTGAAATGAGAGACGAGGGGACTCGTTAAGAACAAACATCTCGATGGTGAAATGAGAGGCGAGGGGACTTGTTAAGAACAAACATCTCGATGGTGAAATGAGAGGCGAGGGAACTCACTAAGAACAAACATCTCGATGGTGAAATGAGAGACGAGGGGACTCGTTAAGAACAAACATCTCGATGGTGAAATGAGAGGCGAGGGGACTCGTTAAGAACAAACATCTCGATGGTGAAATGAGAGACGAGGGGACTCGTTAAGAACAAACATCTCGATGGTGAAATGAGAGACGAGGGGACTCGTTAAGAACAAACATCTCGATGGTGAAATGAGAGGCGAGGGGACTCGTTAAGAACAAACACCTCGAAGGTGAAATGAGAGGCGAGGGGACTCGTTAAGAACAAACATCTCGATGGTGAAATGAGAGGCGAGGGAACTCACTAAGAACAAACATCTCGATGGTGAAATGAGAGACGAGGGGACTCGTTAAGAACAAACATCTCGATGGTGAAATGAGAGGCGAGGGGACTCGTTAAGAACAAACATCTCGATGGTGAAATGAGAGACGAGGGGACTCGTTAAGAACAAACATCTCGATGGTGAAATGAGAGACGAGGGGACTCGTTAAGAACAAACATCTCGATGGTGAAATGAGAGGCGAGGGGACTCGTTAAGAACAAACACCTCGAAGGTGAAATGAGAGGCGAGGGGACTCGTTAAGAACAAACACCTCGAAGGTAAGATGAGAGGCGAGGGAACTCACTAAGAACAAACATCTCGAAGGTGAAATGAGAGGCGAGGGGACTCATTAAGAACAAACACCTCGAAGGTGAAATGAGAGGCGAGGGAACTCACTAAGAACAAACATCTCGATGGTGAGATGAGAGGCGAGGGGACTCGTTAAGAACAAACACCTCGATGGTAAGATGAGAGGCGAGGGAACTCACTAAGGACAAACACCTCGATGGTGAAATGAGAGGCGAGGGGACTCGTTAAGAACAAACACCTCGATGGTAAGATGAGAGGCGAGGGAACTCACTAAGAACAAACATCTCGATGGTGAAATGAGAGACGAGGGGACTCGTTAAGAACAAACATCTCGATGGTGAGATGAGAGGCGAGGGGACTCGTTAAGAACAAACACCTCGATGGTAAGATGAGAGGCGAGGGAACTCACTAAGAACAAACATCTCGATGGTGAAATGAGAGGCGAGGGGACTCGTTAAGAACAAACACCTCGATGGTAAGATGAGAGGCGAGGGAACTCACTAAGGACAAACACCTCGATGGTGAAATGAGAGGCGAGGGAACTCACTAAGGACAAACACCTCGATGGTGAAATAGGAGGCGAAGGGACTCATTAAGAACAAACACCTCGAAGGTAAGATGAGAGGCGAGGGAACTCATTAAGAACAAACACCTCGATGGTAAGATGAGAGGCGAGGGAACTCACTAAGGACAAACACCTCGATGGTGAAATAGGAGGCGAAGGGACTCATTAAGAACAAACACCTCGAAGGTAAGATGAGAGGCGAGGGAACTCACTAAGAACAAACATCTCGATGGTGAAATGAGAGGCGAGGGGACTCGTTAAGAACAAACACCTCGATGGTAAGATGAGAGGCGAGGGAACTCACTAAGAACAAACATCTCGATGGTGAAATGAGAGGCGAGGGGACTCGTTAAGAACAAACACCTCGATGGTAAGATGAGAGGCGAGGGAACTCACTAAGAACAAACATCTCGATGGTGAAATGAGAGGCGAGGGGACTCGTTAAGAACAAACACCTCGATGGTAAGATGAGAGGCGAGGGAACTCACTAAGAACAAACATCTCGATGGTGAAATGAGAGGCGAGGGGACTCGTTAAGAACAAACACCTCGATGGTAAGATGAGAGGCGAGGGAACTCACTAAGAACAAACATCTCGATGGTGAAATGAGAGGCGAGGGGACTCGTTAAGAACAAACACCTCGAAGGTAAGATGAGAGGCGAGGGAACTCACTAAGAACAAACATCTCGATGGTGAAATGAGAGGCGAGGGGACTCGTTAAGAACAAACACCTCGATGGTAAGATGAGAGGCGAGGGAACTCACTAAGAACAAACATCTCGATGGTGAAATGAGAGGCGAGGCAACTCACTAAGAACAACCACCCCAATTGTGAGAAGCGAGGGGACTCGCTAAGAACAAACACTTCGATGGTATGATGGGAGGCGAAGGGACTCACTAAGAACAAACACCCCAATTGTGAGAGGCGAGGGGACTCGCTAAGAACAAACACCCCAATTGTGAGAGGCGAGGGGACTTACCGAAATTAAGCACTCCGATGGTGACAAAAACCTCCTACGTCCACGTCGTTGTCCTTGTTCCTGAGAAACGCTAAAAGTAGTTTCTTGATCAAATTTAACATGACTGACTTTATTTTTTCGTGCAATAATGGCAAAATTTTATTTTTGATATTAAAACGCCATCTGTCACAAATCAAAAACAATGTTTTGAATAAAAATTATTTATTTGATCTCCAGAATCTGAATCTGCAATAAAAAATTGGGGTTCGTATTTAACATTTCAAAGTTACCTCCCGACCCAGTAAAAAAGGGGGACAGGATTGTCTAATTGTATTAGGAGTGAATTGTCGCCTAAAAAATATTAACTTTCATCTGTGATATTTCTTCGTTCGATGCTATTTTGATGTCTTCACTTAAATCTATCACTCGCTACATACGTTTTCTCTGTACAGCGTGTTTCACGAAGTTCCCCGGCAATGAAAACAGAAAAAGTTCATAAAACATATTTTCGGAAAAGCTTCAATTTCTGGGTAATCGCATTTTGTTTTTTTAGAACATTGTTATAACTTTCGAAATAGTTATGATATTTGGTTCAGATTTTGTATACGCATTTTAATGTAACGGTTTACATTAATTTGTACTAAAAACAAAGATTGTTTTCAAATAATTTCAAAATGGCAGACATATCGAATTTTTAACGTCACATATCTCAAAACCCGTTAACTTTACAAAATATTTACAAGAGAACAAATATTTTCATATTTTAATGACAAACAAATTGTTAATTTTTATTTTTAGTTTATTTTTCGGTATAATAATTATCAATCAATAATTTTTTCGCGTTTTGTGAATAAATCGGTTATTTTTTACGCTTCAGGAAAAAAATTTAAACATTTTTTTCGTCATCAAAATACAAAAACATTTTGTCTCTTGTGACTTTTAGAAAGTTAACGGTGCAAAATCTGAACACTATATCTTATATATTTCCATAATTATAACTTTTATAAAAAACAAAATGGCGGATTACCAAAAACAAAGCGTTTCCTTTCATATATTTTATGAACTTTTTGTTTTGTTTTTACTTGGAAAATGGCTGTGAGAGTGTCGGTAGAACTCATGAAATAACCTGTATATAAAAAAGTATTGTGAATGGAGAAAACATTGATGTTGACATTTTTGTGGATCACAAAGATGTATTTTTAACAACATGTCTCTCAATGTCAACGATTGTGTGTGTCAATGCCCATTCTACAGTGATGCCCTTTTGACTTCCTTTGTTCAAAATTGGCACCTGAGACTCTTTTTGGTCGGTAGTAATCTGTAAAAAAAAAAACCCCTCTATTCTGATTTATTAATTCGTATGAAACTTACTTTCAATCTGAGGATAAATACCCAAACCGGTGTTCCAAATCCCACGTAAAAGAAAATTATGATTCTGAAGCCATGACCGTTTTTCAATATTTACGACGTATGTTTAGACGAGCCTTCGACACGGTTGATGCAAATGGGGAGGGGACGACTTTTTTAATTATAAACAACTGCTATACATGATTCACTAGGGTCAAGTTACTGATATGAACAGAGCAAGTTGAGGTTTTTTACGAAACCTAGTACCTTTCAGCCTTACCAAATACTAAACCAAATTCTATTTAAAATTGATAAAGTCAATAAAGCCGACACAAACGTTAATGTATGGAAGCTCAACTTGGTGTCGTAAGCCACAGACAAGATAGTATGTACGTTCCCTTCTACTAAGTATTAATATAAGAACGTTTATTAAATGCATATGCCATATTTATTTCTGATACCTCAAAGCTTTGTATGTTTCTAGGCTTCCTTCAATGAAAATTCCTTTTCAATCTTAGTCTAATTGCTAATTTTAAAATAATAGAATGAGAACTATTTAAACTAATTTTTATGAACTCTAACATTGTTTTACCTCTTGTACAGTATAACAAACAGACAGAACACAATTCTCACAAAAAAATACGCCTAAGTATCAGATGCGTTTCAACGACAAGGTCGTCTTCTTCAGTGATACACGAGCTACACCAATCAAACTATAATTGAATTTAACGTTGCGCCGAACCCCATATTTATACAAACTGAAGGGGGGTGGCTTATTATTTTACACTGCCAAGGCGATAGTACGCGCCACGTGTCAATTTAACTACTTAAGATTTAACATATAACTAATACAAGATAATCGAAATAACCCTAAATTTAACATTACACATTACATTTTACATTAATATAGAATTTTGTATAGGTCCTAGTTCATTATTTACATTTACGTTCTGGTGCCTATTAATATAAAAAGTTTCCCAAGCATCCATAGTATTTAATTTTGTAACATTCTTTAACAATATGGAATATTCTCTTGTGTTACTTTTGAGTTTGTTAGTAGTAGTTTATTATGTCTACATTCCAAGACCAAACAAATAGAGAAACTTTTAGAAAATTTCAAGAAATTATAGTTTCACGTCCGGATTCTAGAGCCCATTATAAAAATATATTTATAATTAATCAGAAACAAACAATGTATCTGGAAGAATCAATCTTTTACCGAATTTTATTATAGAAATAACTAACCTCTCTAACGACAGAAAATAAGGACCTTTGGTCTCTTGACTCTGAAATGGATCTACAATTGGTGAATAGAATTAATAAAAGGCTTCATATTCGTCTACTTGTAAATAAGACTGGTAAAACAATATATTAGATTGTATTTGAAGTGAGTCTCCTCAGCTGGAAGTTTCTTGCACGTCAAGTAGGTTTATTGTGCCCACTTTGTTGGCTTGTCTTAGTCGGTCAAAAACCTCATAGAGCCAGGATTTTCTTACCTATGTCGGAGTCTACTTCGTCACATGTTTGCTTTCTGCCTCTATGCTCCAACATCTTGCAATCAAAGATAACACGTTTGCAGACTCTATTGGCTGCTCACAGAGTTCATAGTTTTAGTTTCCTCCATAAAGGCCTACTGTTGATAGTTATTTTCTGAATTGTCCAGTTATAAAGATAACTCTTTCGAGTTATTCTCTATTTAGCGTAATCAGGAATCTTGTTACCTATGAATTCTGTCGTTTTATTATGCGTTTGCTTAGTACGTGACCAGGGGTTGCCAGCCAATTATGTCGATGCCTCCTCTTCGGTTCAGTTATTTATTGTTCGCCATGGAACGGTTGATGCAGCACATGGGTTCTGATCCCATGAATGGTGTTGATGCTCCTTTATAGTGAGGGAATCGGCCATCTCATTTCCAAGTATGCCATGGTGTCCAGCCACTCATCTCAATTTTACCCTATTTAAGGGATAAGCATTCCTACACAGCTTGGATGAGATTTCAACTGATTAAAGTGCTTTGTCAGATGCTTGAATATTAGATAGGATTAGAGTTTTCTTATTCCTGTAGTTTTTGGATAATCCTAGATGAACGCAGGCAGCGTTTCTAGGATTTATACCTGGAATATGGTGCAGTACTTACATAGACTGGCACTAATGTTTGTCTTTGGCGAAGCGCTGTACATTCTGTATCTAAAGCTTTTCCTTATCAGGAACCCGTTTGTATCAAGTTGTGGTTTCTTTGGTATTTCCCGATATGTCATTCGCTTTTCATTCCTCCATGCTTTCGAGGTTTAGTTAGAAAGGTCTGCTAAAGATATATTGGGTGTTCATAACATCTGATGTCTTTTCTAACACTAAGTCTTCAGTATAATGTTTGCTACGTTAGAGTAGTCCACTCCAGGAGCTCTTCTATATGTATGGGCAGTACTCCAAGGAGTACCTCCAGTGCTGTTGTAGAACTGCTTCTCCATGCGAGTCTCTGTGAAGTTGCCAGTTTGTTGCCTACTGTTATTTGGCAGGATTTAGGCCACCGAACTGCACCGTATGTAATTTGGTGACCACTTCATACAGTCATAAGTCTTTGTGAGGCTTAAGTCCCCAAGTAGTACTGATAAAGCGTCTCGACGTTAGGAGCTCCTATTTCACTGTATGGATCTCGTTTTCTAGATGTGAATTCCACGTCACTTTTTGATCTAAGGTATCTAACTGAAGTGGACGTTCTCAGTCGAATGATAAAGTAATAAATGCAAATTGAGTTGATTGCTTATATTTCGCTTTTAATGCAACGAAATTTCTTTTTTTATTGTAAAAATTATTTTAAAAATTAATTATAATCAATCAATATTCTAAATTCTGATTATTTACTTAACTTTTCATACGCATAATAATACACGCACGCACACACACAGATACGTGGTTAGAATAAAATGTGGGTAAACCCCGTTAACCTCTTAACGGAGGAGCAGAGAAAAACCAATCTCAGGAAATGTTTATAAGAGATAAATATATACTTTTTCGTGTATGGGGTAACTTTTCCCACTTCTCCAAAACCGAGGATTGTTGGGGCTGCTAAAAAATCTTTAAATATAAGCCCCCGTTGAGTGACACTTAATTTTAAAGGTTGATTAAAGAAATAGAAGAGCTAAAACTATAGGTTTTTCTTAACCCAATCCAAAATAGCGGCAAGATAACAAAGATAAATTCTTAAGAAACCCCAATGGTGAACAAATACTCTTTAAATAAACTTTAACCAGTTTTAACGGATTGAAATCTGAAACCGTATCAGTGGTTGAGAATTGTTGTCAGTACTTTTCTTGCTAGTACTGAACAACCTTGAGCCTTTTTGCGTTATTATAATGGAACGTATTATTATATACAGCCACCATTTTTATACGTTCAAAATGTTTTAATTATTTTCTCAGTTTCCTGTGATATTTTTTAAATTTAAATTCCACCATCCCAAAAATGACAAAACACATACAAATACACTTAGAAGAAAACTCATGCAATATTTAGTTTTGGACAATATTAAATCAATAATAAATACAGTACAGTTATTCAATGCATTTCCTGTATGGTTTTTTTTTTTTTTTTTTTTTTGTTATAACTTCTAAAGACATATTCCAATTTTCTTCACAATCTTTAAAAAAGAATCAAACTTTAATACCATAATATTTATACCTCACTATTAGTTTTTTTATGACGATAACATTACAATGATGTTATATAAACTATTCAAGGCGTATATATTTATAAATGTTACTATTAAATGATAGGTTCTAATTAAGTTCCATTAGCCTCTGAGCTTGTAACCACGCTCCATTAATAATTGCACATTTCTCCAGGGACAATAGAGAAGTATTAAAAGCTAAGTTAAATACCTATTAGATGTAGAAAGCTTACTGAACTCTGAACCTGCACTTAACCACATTAACGTAGGCCTATAATCATTCCAACATGATGATGCTCCTAACTTATAGTTTTTATACCGGTTTTACTTTATACCAATGTTGCACTCATCGCGTAAAAAGGGCCCATGTCAAGGAAAAGGAGTGTAAACGTTGAAGTGATTTTATTTGAGTAAACAAATAATTTACCACAAAATTGTTTTTTATAACAACGCACGTCTGAAAGAAAATTCGTACAAATACTGGTGAACTCAAACTTGAAAATTCAATTACATCTGTGATGGATAAAATACATAAATAATTTAGTAATAACCTTTAAGTAAATTTAATTTTACGATATTTTTTAAATATGTATTAACCATCTTTTATTTATTTATTTATTTTTTTAACATGATTTTATACAAAATTTAAAAAATTACCACATTAATAAATTATTTAAAATATTATTTAAGGATTTTTTTTTTTTAATATTTTTAATTAATTTTGTATAATAGTCCTTTGGATACATAGTTTTATGTTTTATTTTTATTGTTTACAGTGGTTTTCATAGATGATCTGGTAGAAAGTTGCTTCTTTTTTTTCATTTCATTTATTTCTTAATAATCATAGACTATTAAAACTGTGAAAAATAAAAAGGAATTAAGACGGATTTTAATTAAGAGTTGAAAGAATGAAAGAAATATTGAAAGAAAAAGAATTTTTAATTATATTACATCAGACAAGACTTGAGTATACAATATAAAACATATTTATACAAAGTTCTCACTAACACATGGTTTAGTTGAAAATTATTTCAAATGATGATTAATAAAATTAAATACAGACTAGAACTTTTAAATCATTAAGGAACTCAAATTTTGACACGGCTAGTTCAAAATTAATGGTGCGTTATCTTGTTTGTTTGAAAGATGGACAGTTAGGCGTAACGAGGTTACATTTAACCAAATTAATTAACAAACTTGAATACAAAAACTATGTTTTAAATACATTATCAATTTTACCCTTTTTTATAATTAAAATCAGTTATGTAAAATTACTTATTGGAATTTGTATGTAAGACATTGAAGAGCATTTTTAAATTGTTATCTAAAACAATAAAACATTGAAAATCCCTCTCTCTCTCTTTCTCTCTCTCTCTCTCTCGGAACAGCTGTATTAGACTATCACAAGTAATTACTAGTATTGTAAGCTAATTTTAGAATTGACCTTGGACTTTTAGCGATCCCATTTCGAACAATTACTTTTTATCTTTCAAATTGATTTAACATTGTTCTTTCCTTTTATTAATAATTAATTTTAAAATGAACGCAAAGCCATCAATCCGGCTCGAACCTGTGTAAGCTACTTTAATGGTTCCACTAGTTAGAACTGCGGTGAGATAACCCAAGTTCTGCCAACTAAGCTAAGCCATTCCCCTCTGAAAGTTCCAATAATGAATTTACTATTTCACTTTATAACTTTCATTACAAGCCACATAACCTATTTAGTGACGTAACTACTTACGCCAATAGTCTAAAATATTCTATCTGCATTAGGCATTTTAACATCCCTTCAGTTCGAATAGTTCACTGTCCAATCAAAATTTATTTCAACCCTAAACACAACGTCCCTAATTAAATTAATTATTCAGAATTTACTCAGAGTATTAACAATCTAACAACAATTAATAAACTAAATCTAGAACACTTATCAGTTAATGGGTTCTCGTCAGGTGAAATATGTGAAGGCTTATATTTTATATTGTTCTAAGAAATATGTAATACTAGATTCTAGATGTCAACCAAATATTTGAACGCAGAAATCTCAGAAATTGATTTAAAATATAGCTTTGACCTCAACGCGATAAATGTAACAATGAATATCCGAAAAAGTCAGGTTCAATTTGAAGTAATTTGCGACGCATATAATTTTCCTTCTTCTAATGTGGTAAAACATACTCTGGAATGGAATAATGGTTGATGTGGTTTGGGTGTAAAAGGGGAGCAAGAAGAAAAAAATTTAATTTGCCAGCTTTAACTATGGGTCTTTTTTAGAAGAGGGCCGCCACTATTAAAATTTCCCCTACACAGCGCTGTACAGCGCTCTGCGGAGTTAGGTTAGGTTATGTTATGATAAATATGGGTACACATATTATTTACCTGATACGGCACACTCCCCCGAAAACCCATTGTTGTGGGAATAGCCGTCCTACATTATACTTCCGTTTTGAGAAACATGATTCATCAATTTCTACTATGCGATTCGGACCTCCAATTTTTATTGGGTTTTGCAATAAACTATTGGCACACACCTCACGCAAAAAGTTTTTCCAGTCAGTTGTTGTTCGTGATGTCATGTTAAGTTCTTTCACACAAAACTTCGTTGTAGCATATTCTTCCGCCCAAGAGAAAACGAATAAAATAAAGGTATCCAGCGGTATTTTAGAATTCTCCAGCCACGTACCTTTCCTCAGTCCAATACTACTGCGACACTGTCGAACATGACATCTCCAACGATCCTTGGTCTCAGTCAACTGAAGAGACATGTCATGTCCTTCCGAACACTTCCGCACACTATGCAATATGTGTTTATTTTGTAAAAACTTTACTGCACTTTCTTTACTATTGATTTCCCGAGCTAACAATAATAGCGACATGATTAAGTAAATACTCGAGCTCGACTGACCAGTGCAGCGGGGGCAGCGACAGCCCGCCTGTTACGTCGCGCGATAAGATAACGGTTGATAAGATAAGCTTGACCATCGTACCTGAGGGTCCGTTGGCGTATTGTGGATATTTCCGTCTATATGCATCCCAGTAAGGTTCGCTGTGTAGGGGAAATTTTAATAGTGGCGGCCCTCTTCTAAAAAAGACCCTTAACTATTTATGTTTCAATGTTGCATATAATATTGTTAAAATATCGGTAAATTATTATTATAACTGTTTTGTGAATTCTTTTCTATTTCTTTTACATTTAAATAGAATAAGAGACGCGACATAATTGTAAATTTATATTAAAAAACTACGTTTTTATCGTTGCAAAACAGATAATTCGTTTTTTATTCTACAACTAGACCAACTACAGAATTCTTAGAGAATGACCTGCTAATCTGGAACAGTATTTATAATCCCCTTTTTATTATACCGTATATATTACACTACAAGCTATAGAGATATGAAATGTGTACAAAATCTGCATACACGACAGATAGAAAACAAGTTAAGTTTGTGATATTACACAATTTATTGAATATTTTGATTTATCATTACGAAGTTTCAATAGATTCGTATTCCAGATAAGAGACAATTGGTTTATGATAACTAAAGTATGAAATGGATGTTTTTGATTGTTATTTATCTATCTATTCAGTGTTCATTGTACTTCCCGATTTAGTGGTAGATATATTGATGTTTTCGGCGTTATAATACTAATTGTATCAATTGCAATACAAAAACATAATATACACAAAGTATTGTTGTAGTGTTGTAATACATTTATTACGCTATAACTAATAACAAGTGTATACTATTCACCACTCAGAAATCTAACGACGAAGGCAGCGATTTCGCTTGACTAATATCCGAAAACTTGTTGGGTGGAATCTAGTCGCGTCGAATGGAGGAGTGGGGGTGCAGCGTTTCATTACAGATCCAGCCGAATGAATCCAATTCATGCTATCGAGCGTAAAGGAGTTTCACTTAAAAATATTTGGTACAGTCGATAAGGATGATTATGTGGGAGTTATTATTTAAATAGAGTTGTCTGTTAGCATTGTTTAGTCTATTTCTTTTTGTAAAGAAAATGTATTTATGCCAAGCCATCCTAGATCGTTGAAGCTTTAAAGGGGGTGAATAATTTATCTTATCATTAAAAATTACTAGAAAATAAACTATTGTTTACCATATTAATAAATTTGTTAATTTTACTACTTAAGGTTTTATATGTTCAATACATGTCGTACCATTTAGAATGATTACTTTATACAGGAAAACATACTCTCTAACCTTCTTTACTTTGTCCCTATTGGACCATAGACGGGTGGAAGCGTAACGCTCAGTTGCGAGTTTAAATCTATCTACGTAATCTTTAACAGTTCACTAGTCCGAACTACAACTCTACCAACTGAAATAGGTCACTCTTCGTAAAACCAGAAACAAACTACGATAATTTTATATATTTACTTTTATTTTTAGTGTTAAACAGTGAACAGATTAGTTAACCCCTATAGGTATTTTTAAAGTCAGTACACAAGATGATAATATTTTGAGTTTAATCAAATTTTGTATTTTAAAAATTATTATTGATAAAATATTTAAAAAATTAATGTTTAAAGTGAGTTTTTTACTGAACAATAACTGTTAAATGTATCTTACTGAAATTTTAATTCTTTTGCAGTCGAAGTACACTTTTCATGGAGAAGGTGTCAAAATTTAATTTTAACTATGTTCATTTATACCTACTTTAAACGATGCTTTTCAACATGTCATATCAACAATATTAAAATTGACTTAACAAATATTTTAAGATATTTGTCTTAGAAAACGTTGTCTGTAAATGCGGTCCTAACAAGCTATTCCAAACAATACACAGCATTTTTTTCTTTTTACAAGTATAAAAACATTTTTTCGTCATACTGCTTCAAAAACAGCTGTTTTCAATACATGCAATGAGATGCTATAGTTGTTGTTTTTAGACCTAGGATCTAACAACATCAGCTGAGGTCGAGGACATCAGCTGTTACTTTGCTTATAAGAATGAATTAACGATTCGATTGTAAAGAATCTATAAAAACAGCCGATACTCTCGATTTTAAATAACTGATAAAACCATCGATTTAATAAATAAGTACCACTAACTATACAGCTGTAATATCTGCAAACTTGTGTAACTTGTCCAAACTTTTGAAGGTGAATTGGTTATAACATTTTATTTTTTGAGAAATTGTTTTCTTATATTGTTCCATTATAACTGAAAATATAGTTCATCACTAGGATATCAAAAGAAGCTTTTCGATCCTAGCTCATTTTCCTTAAACTTGAAGTTGTATCGAAAAGCTTCACTTTTGGTCATACTGATGAAATATAATATTACTAGAGGCACACTTGTAATCACATAACCAAGAACTGATTCTTACTTCAGGGTTTTATTGAAAATAAATGCCAACTCGCGGTATTTTTTCCCCTGAATTTCTTCCTAAAATTACTCAATTATTAAGTAATTGATTAAATTGTTTGTGGACTGGACTCCAGCCTTGTGTGTGAAGGTTCATCATAGTAAATTCACTACCATGTAGATCAAGAAACTAGACTTTGGACGTAGTTAGAGCCTAAATTGTGTTTGTAAGTTTTAAATTGTATTTTACAAATTCGAATTGTAAGTTTTAAAATGAACTCTAAAATATTAAACTAAGGCTTGAATACCCTAATTATAAGAACTGATAAAATTTAAATTTACATTTTTCACTTAAGGTAAAATGTTTACTCTTAGGTTACATTTTTAATAGGCCTTTTAACAGTAATACCTAACTAGTGAAAAGGTTCCACTTGTATAAGTTTTTTATTAGTATAGCAAAGATACCTTAAATCTCAAGAAACCAATAAATTTACATTTTTTATTATCTCAGTTAAAAATGTTCTAAATAACATAAAAATTAATATTTCAATTAAGTTGTTCATCAGACGAAATCAATTAAATTCAAATTTTAGTGGCAAACTATTTAAGTAGTACTAAGTAGCAGTATGTTTTACTTAAATTTAGGTTGTTTTTATAGCATACAAGCCAAAAATAATATTTTTATGAGTGATATAAAGCACACAGTATAAGTTTGACAAATAATAGTTTGACTCAGTGTAAGAAAGAAAATCTTAAATGAAAATACATAGAAGTTTGTACAATGTATGTAACTAGTGGTCAAAGTATCAATTTTTTTATTTTTCCAAATAATCACTGTTGTCTTTTTTGAAATTTTACAAAACAACTTTACCTTCTGTCACTCTTAGAACTATAAATATCTACCAAATCGTCTAAGTCTATTCTTTTCAAAATATCCAATTTTTAGTAAAAAATCATGAAGATGCACAATCTTTCTTGTCCCATAGTACATCTTAACCAGCTGGTTATTCTACTCAGTAGAAAATTACCTCTCACAAGTAGCGCTTTTGGATGGAAGAGTCAAAGCAATTTTAAGAAAGTGGTTCAAATTTAGGTCAATGACCATATTTTTCTGCAAAACGTTTATGATAAATTGTTTTTTGACATGTGTCAACTTTTCATTCTTGACACTAAAACCTCTGTGTTGATACAGCTTCAGAAGGTCTCCTATACTTAACCCACTCAATGAATGTTCGAGTTTTTTTCTACTCTGCTAATCCACGAGGCCAGTGTTTTTGTCCGGAATAGAAGGAGTGATTACAAAAGATGCAGACGAGCCAATATCCAAGTTAACAGTTTTATATATTCCCTCATTGTACTCAATTTACGGCTTCATAGATCAAATTGTTTAAAAAAGAAATGCCAGATGTCCATCGCACGCCTCTTACTTCTTGTACAGGGATTTCTTTTGAAACCAATAATAAAAATACGTTCAGCAGACAATAACAAAATGTCACAAGAAACAAAACGTGCAAAGCCTATCATGAAATGTCACAGAACACAGGTAGACTATTGTATTTACTATTAGATAAAAAATTCAGAAACACAACTAACATTATTTGTTGAGTTGAAAGCAAAATAACTTAAAATAGCTCCGAAGAACTAGGAGAACCGGGGCACTTAGATCTTTTCGGCAAAACACCAGAACACCACTCACAAAAAAGGTACAGGGAGTATTATCCACCACTATCACACACTATCACCACGAAACCTTCCTCAATGCATACCCCCCCCCCAGAAGCTGAAACCTTTGGACAGGCTGATGACACTCATGTTGGGAAGGTTCCCCATGCCATGTTTGATGAGTCACCGTCGGCTCGCTCATGCTATAGCCTCCCCCACCTCATCTGCCGAGAGCGACGCCCGTCACGCATCGGATAGCCCACCAGCCGAAACTAGAAGCAAGCCGGCATGCCATAAAACTATCCCCCACTGTTCTTGAACTGGCACAACTGACAGGGAAAAGAAGAGATAGAGCTAGGTCAGATCTATTTTCGATTAAGGATGGGAAGAGGTGAGAAAAGGAAACTGGAAGCCCAGTTTAATATCAATCTTAAGCCCGATTCACAATCAGTCCAATACTCCAATGGAACTGCTGTAATTAAATTTTAAAGATCTCGTTTTGAAAATTTATATTTAAAAACTGCTGTTTCTGTACATAGTTCGGTGATAGGCTTATAAATAATAAATTATCGTTTTGTTTATGTTGTTTTTTTTATGTTAAAAACACGACAATTAATAGATTTTTTTAAGTAAGTTTTTATTGGATTAGTATTTTTAATTTTAGGACCCTCCCCATAATTCTGTCCATGAAACTAGAGCTGGAATGCTGAATCACACCGTAAGTCAATAATTATACCTACTATGATGTCCATCATCCTAAGACTAAACTAAAGAGAATATATTAGGCGATATAAATTTTCCGGTGTTATTATTTGTCACCATATATTACTAATTCACGCATGTCGGAGTATATATATATATATATATATATATATATATATATATATATATATATATATATGTAGTGACAAAAAAATTAGACCATTATAACAAGATAAATATTAACTATAAACATAATTCATATTTCGTTTGTTTGTTTCAGAACCAGACGAGGGGGAAATTGATTTTTTTTATCATTAACCATATGCAATGAGATGTTTGTAAGTTCTATAAAAAGTTGATTAATATGTTTATTATAATATACATTGTAGGACCCTACAAGAGCCTATAAGGCAATTTCCTTAAAGTAAAGAACTTCACTATGGGCGGGAGTAGGGGCATGTGATTGATCACATCAGTCTAAAGTGATGACATATTATAAAGTTATGATAATGTGGGCGGTGTTGCGTAAACTTCTTCAAGGGTGTAAGTTTGTAACTTTGGAAAGGTCTAAGATAATACCTAGAATTTTATTGTTTTTAAATTTGCAAAAACTTAATTTGGAAAGAATAAATTGACTTTGTCAAATACAAATCCTTGTTTTTATGTAACAATAACTTATATAAGAAGTTGTAGCACGTCTGTTTCATAAGAATAAAATGTTTTCTCTTTGCCATTCTTTACTTATTTGTTATTTTATACTGAGTGTTATTTAAATTTGAATTCTTTGACAGAAATATTTCACATATCAAATTATACCAATCAAACCAAAAATAAAGACATAAGTTACTAATTTTCAAATGTTTTGCCAATCGTTAAGGAAACCAAACAGCTTTTAATTTGTATCTGATCAGTTAACAATAATTTAAATTAACGAATTTTCACAAGTACTTTTGCACAGAAGAAAGAATTATGCTAAGAAGTAAATGGTATTGAATGATATGATGATGAGACAGTTTTGAGAAAAGTTTTAATTCGCGTTGTTCTTATTATAGGCACCTTGATTTTTTTTGAGTTAGTACCTATATGACAAAATATTTTAGGGGCATACTACCCAAGCTAGAAACCTCTAAATCACTAATTTTAATAAGAGCAAATAAAGATTATTATTGATTTAATTTCTAGGTGAAAATGTAAAACTATAGAGGGTTAAATCTAATATCTTAAGATTGCGAGTCTAACGCGAAACATCTGAACCTATTTTATATTATTTACATATATTATCTAAACAAGAAAAATCTAATACTGTTAAAAATTAATATTATACCGTCTATATAACTTCTAAAGCACCAAATTTCATCAAAGTCATCAACAAACCACTAAATTAATAATAACAAATTTTTAATTTTTTCTCCTCCATAACCTAGATAACTTCTAACAAAAGAAACTGAAAATGGTGTTAATTCATAATATAATGTTTTATCTAGCCAGTTGTTGCTGGAATAGGAAATTACATAGTTGGTAAGCAATACAATAATGTGAAAAGAGCATATTTCCGAAATATTCTTTACCTTATATCTCCTGGCGATGTCCGGATACTGATATTTTAAGTGATAAGTTCGATAAAGGAGCGGAGCTAGTAATGATGTTGGCAAGTGAAGGATGATGTGGTGATCCTTCGTATGGATGTATTTCGGGTGATTATCCATTATCCAAAATAATTCAGAAAGGTTGAAAATCGACATTTATCAATGTTGGTTTCTATTTCTGATTTTAAAACTCTTTGAGATTAGTGAATATATTTACAATTATAAATAAATGCTGTTTCTACTTTCAAATGTCAAAACTTAAGTACGCTTCTCTTATCCCTGTTGTATAAATTCGTTACAATGTATCAACGAATAAATAACAAAAAATTGTTTAATATAATAACTACAGCATGTTGAAAAAACTAAACAACAAATTTAAAAAATGAATGACTAAATCAAAATCTGTTCTCTTCGGTATGGGATTATTGTGTTAAACCGTTAAAGTCTTATGGAATGTTTTTGAACCAAATCACGTAATATGTATTGATGAGAATATGGTGAATATGAAATGTGATTAAAACTACCTATCCAGTGATTAAACGCCAGTAAATTAAAAAAATTAAAAAGTATTGATTTTGATCAAATGTATAATATTTATAGGGCTCAAATTTAACAACCTACTTTATAGCTCAAAAATTCATACAAGCCACAAAAAGGAATTTAATTTATGTAGTTTTATAAAACTTAAAAATAAGATTTTTTTAATGAGCTTAGTTCAAATTTCGCAATAGTTTGACCCCGTAAACCTCCAAAATTTAAAATAAATATAAATATTTTTAAAACAATTTCCTGACCGACTTTGATAAAATTTATTTTCGTTAAGTTACTGTATTCAAATTTGACAATAGTATTATTCATATTTGATTCTAGTAAATTTCAAAATTCCTGCACGATAGTTAATTTCTGAAAAAAAATTGTGTTGGGCGATTTTGAGGAAATGTTTAACAATTTTTTTAATGCTCCGAGCCCAAATTAACATTTTTGTAGTAAGAGATTGGAAAGTTATCTGTCGCCTATTTATTTTTACTAACTACCTTTATTTTTGGAAACACAAAATGGCGTTAAATTAATGTTGTATAAAGTGACACATACATCTGAGATTGCTATGCACTCACGAATATTGTCCGATATGAGCATCATTGTGTCATGTTTGTGATCACAATATTGCATACATATTATAACATAGTCCATATTTGTGTATATTATAGGCCTGTAATTCTAGCGTCATTCAAATGGATTTATCAAATAACCTACTGGTGATGTTTTTAATTTTATTTGTATTATTTAATTTGTCACTTTTTAAGTTAAGTGATATAATATAAAATTTGTTTTTATTACCAAATGTTTACAATCGTATATACATTTTATATATTACTATCTCTTTTATTGAATATAAAATGTTCACTGATCCAAATATTAAGACTCTACTGATTTTGACACCTACTACATACAAAAATACTTATAATGAATTTGATTATATATATATATATATATATATATGTGTGTGTGTGTGTATATATATATATATATATATATATATTACCTTTAAAGGAGATACAGATCTCAAAATATATTAAAAAATATATGCAATTTATGCCATGTTAAAACATGAATGGATATAAATGGATACAGAAATTGTAATATTGCGTCAAGTTCGAATTTAGAAGTTGCCGTGAAAATCTATTGAACCACTATGAGAAATATACTGGTTTCAATGTATTTTTTAAGCAATTTAAACTTTGATATGTAAAAATTTTATATATGGACGTCGATCAAAATTATCATTAAAGAATAAATCATTAAATAATTAGATAAATCGAAATAATAGATTAATTCCTACTTTGTTGTTTTTCAAAACAAATACTAGACATCCGCCAAAAATAAATATGTCAATCATTATGCTGTTAATAAAAAAAATACATCTTCTTATAATATCTTTACATTTAGCGGGGGCGGTGTGACAATTTGAAGACGGATATTTTACTGCTATTAAATACATTTTTCTAATTATTACTCTGGAAGTTCAAAATATAATAACGAATAAAAATACGACTTTTAACGTAACGATATTGTTTTACTGTGCATTATTTTCAGTATGGAAATATTATAACTATTAAGTCTTAATCTTAATTTTTGTAATAAATCCTACAACTACATACAGGTAGGGGGTTATGTTTTTGAGTATTATTTATTTCAGTAGTTTATAAATTATAATAATAAAATATAAATACGTTTCATAATAAAATATAAACAAACTTCAATAATTTCATATTAAATAAACAAAACCGACTTAATTAATATATTATTTATTTATAGACAAAATCGTTTCCGTATCAGATTGTATTGTAAATTTCTTTATCAAATAAAAAGACGTAGAGTTATCTGTATATTAAACCAGTAGCAAATAGGGTCAGCACGGTTTTTTGTTCAGAAGCTTTAATACTCCGGATTAAATCCTGTGGGAATTTTAATTAGATGTAAATTAAAGTGAATCCATCTCAAGGAGTGGATGTTTTTACACAGGACACTAGATGTTATAGGCCTATAGTTCAGTAAGTTAATAGTACAAACAAGGTATTTTGTCAGTGGTAATAATAGTTCTATGCTGTATTACGTCTTTCTGCGGAACTAAAGCAATGCTTGTTCAGTGAAGAATTAATTACACAACTGCCACCATAATTGCCTCAGCTTATAAAGAACTTCCAAAGAAAAAAATACAATTCTCTCACTAATGGTATAAAACGTGTAAAATATAAACAAAGTTCCGAATAAAGAAAGTTAATTTTTAACTTCCCCCCACCCTAACAGAAAATAAACCAGCTACATACTGATTTTATAGTATATGTATATTAGAAATAAACAACATATATATATATATATATATATATATATATAAGATTTAGGTCAAATAAACTAGCTCATTTATCGTTTAATAAAAAACGTAGCAAACAAGGTGAAAGAGCTTTGTATACAGTAAGATTAGAGCGTGTTTATATCCATACCAAAAAGATCCTCAAGCTTAGAAATAGACGCGCAATCACTTTCGATGCGCGACTAGTTTTTACCTAATATTTTTATTTTCCTCACTCCTTGAAATAATTCTATTTATTCTAGAAAATTTAGTTATCTGTTTACTACTTCAGAATTATAATCCATAAACACAATTTTAACAATACTTCAAATCTTATAATTAACATTAATAATTTTACATTAAACTATCTTATAATCAACACTGTTTTATAAATTTGTAATAAGTAATACATTTATAGTTTATAAATTCTTCAATAATGGTCGATACATATCGGCTACACATTTTTGAAGCAGAACTTTTTTTTTAAATCGTATAACGGATATGGATATATGTGAAAATAACTTAAGATAAATTTACCAAAATCCAATATTTGCCTTACAATTTTGTGAAAAGTAAAACAGCTCATTAGTTACTACAAAGTATACGGTGAATGTTGGATACAAATGGCTTACATAAAAAGTTACTATCGTAGGAAGTAATAAGCCAGAAAGAGAATAATGTTGCTTTGACACGTATATTTGTCAGCTTTTGTCACTTTCATTTTAAGCAAAATGTACGTGAGGCAATAAACTGAAACTCTCCTTAACTCATGGAATGATGCATAGCCTATTACCATCAAAAACTCATGTTTGTAAAGTTAATAACTTAATAGGCGGTATTTATATTGCATCTTTATTTGATTATAATTACTATTAAATACGTTTAACTTTAAATTTGTTGGTATGAAGTTTTGAAAATTTCCGTATTCTTGTTTCGATGGTTCTAGACATCTTCAGACTCTACCTGTTAACAATTTTCTGCATTGCGTTTGTCTGTCTATGTTATTATTACCAAAAATCTCAATGTTTTTGCACCAAGTGTATGAATTATATTTGGTTCCATAAGTTAATTACCATTTGCTCCAAACGTTGATACTATTTGGATCGGTTCACAGGTGTTTTCCTGAATTCACAAGGATTTATGGGTCAGGACTCCCTCTAAAGGAAATGTAAGGCTATTACGTCACAGAATAATTTATTGGGGGGGAGAGATAACAATTGTAACTACGAGGCAGCGATAGGTCGTTACTCTTCGTTAACCTGCTCAAACGTTCATTTATATTCATTAGTAGACATGGATATCATAATCGTACACGTTTTAACTCTTTATAATTAATTATTACTTTGACACACAAAAAATAAATCAATAAGTATTGAACAATAACTCTCAGACGTAATATTAACCAGTATTTAAACATTATAGGCTACACGTATTCTGATTTGTATACATAATAACTATGTGGATAGTGATTAGCGCCTTATATTTAATAATATTTAACAGAACGAAATAATTAATGTGGTCAGTAGGTGACTTTTAATTCATTAAAAACTGAAACGAAATTCGAAACCAGGGCCAAAAATAGCATGTAAATTGATATTGTCAGGATTTTTTTGGGGAGGGAGAATAATATATCAAAATCAAAATTTAAACTACAAAATTTATAAATATTAAATAAGTTTCATGAAAACTAACGAATACAAATAAAGGTCCATAAATTTTGATTGTATGAAACAAATGAAACATTATTTATATGTTATCTTTTTTAAGTCCATTGTCTCTTTTAAATTCGAGAGTTAAGGCAGACCGAGGCTAGTTATCACAAAGTTAATTTCTCAACCGATAGAGGTCAGAAAAGTTTCGTTTTTTCAACGTTATAAGCAACAATATTAGCTAGCTGTTGTTAGTGAAGCGTTAGTATTACTGTACTATTATTTTATTTATTAAAATTCATTCTATAGGAATTCAGTCCATGAGCTATTTTATGTATTATAAGAGAATAATTGTGTAATAATGTCTTATGTCGATTTAAACTATAAACTTTAGGTATAGGTTGCAGTATTATAGTTAGGTTACATAGCTTTCAACACACACAAAATATGTTTAATACAAATTGGTGGGGGTGGGGCAAGTTGTCTCGAGTCTGGGTAGAGCGTCGAGTTTTAATAAACAAACGTAGTTGAATTTTTCTATAAGTTGTTAGATATTATGACCAGACATAATTTCCAACATGGAACATGGGTGAAACTGTGGTTACCACTGTCCAAATTCCTGATAAAATTGTAGACCGTCGTGAATGTAAACAGATAAACAGTATCGTGTGCTGAAAGAGGAAATCTGTGACATTGGCATGTGCTGTCTTAGCTCATGGAAACCACACCCCTCTTTTCTTCATCTTCCCGTGTGTAAATTATAAGGAATATTTTGTCAACAATGACCCCAGCTGGTTCACGCGGTGTTTGAAATCCAGTTTGTACATTTTCGTAATCACGAACAGTTCACCTAAAGCCAGTACTGCTGCTTTTGGACAACCAAGTGTTAATGTCCTGAATTATGCCAAATCAAACGGGATTGTAATTCTTTCTTTTCCTCCTCACTGTAACCACAAGCTACACGTACAGTCTGAGTTTGTACTATTAAAATCGTTCCTTAATTCTGCATTTGACACATGGACGCCCACCAATTCTGGAAAGACTATAATTATCTACGATATTCCAAGTATAGTGGGCATATACTTTGGCAATGACTCCAAATAAAATAATATTTGGTCGGGATACCGAAGTACTAGAATCTTCCCATTTAATCATGAAATTTTTCCCGACTCTTATTTCACGCCTAAATTTGTAACTGATAGACCTAGGCCGGATAATATTGACAATGAAACTGAGACTAGAAACCTCTCCAAGTCCATTGATAGCTGTATATAGAAGCTATGATTTTAGAAAATTATTAAAACAGTCCCATATCCAGTAATTGTAATCAATGTTCAACTGCAGCTAACACACACATTGATGAAGTTGTAAATGAAAGACTCTCATGTATTTACAACTTCCCACTAGTAGTGGTTTCAATTAGGCTTAACACTATCTCCTGACACAAAATCACTCTTTCCTAAGGCAGGTGCAAGAAAAAACTCCAGTCGCAATAAATCACGAAAAAGAAATACATAGATTTTAACTGACAACCGTTAAGATGAATATAAAGAAGGATGAAGAATAAAAACAAGCAACTTTAGAACACTTTAAAAAAAGAAGTTAAAAAGTAAAGCTAAGCAAAATCAAGTAAACACTGGACGTGGGGATGTAAACTAAGATTACTTAAGTTGGAGTTGTTCTGAATCTCTTTCCAATACCAAGTTGAAAGGAAAATGGGTCCAGAGTCAGAATGAAAAGGATGGTATCATGATGTTTTTCTAACTAGACGAATTCCATGTTATTTAACATAAAGACAAGCCATAAACAAATAATGTTATAAATATCCCTATTTTCTATTTTGTGTAGTTTTTTCCATACAGTGTGGTTGAATTATATGATAATAATTTTTGTTAAATATATTTTTAGTGACGGGTTAATATTTTACCAAACCTGTAATTAATTATTCTTCTTTTGTCAATATAATCTAATGAAATGAATTTTATAATTTATATATATGTAATCTAAATTTCCCAATAGTTGCCAAATAGTATGACAAATTCTTTCGTAATTATTTTCTTTATTCAGTTACATACATAAATGTTTTAGTTTTATTTATTTGTATAAACAAAGTTCTTGAATGACAATTTACATACTTAGTCCAGCTGAGACAACCAACCACCTATCGGGGAAGTTTGTCACACTTGGCAAATAATTTTGAAAATTGAAATTCATGCCTTTATAGTTCTTATTGACTAAAGATCTTTTTTTGCAAATATGCAAAAAAAACATGAAATTTAGTAATTGTATTAAAAAACTACTTTCTTACTTTTCAAAAATGTCACAACTATCCCCGGTCTACTCTATTAATTTTACAGATGATGTTTTTAAATATCATTGCTTTGATCTCCAAGAATTTGAATGAGTAATTTCCTTTAAAATTCTTATTTTCTCTTAAAACCAAAACTACCAATTTTTCTTTTATAAACTATCACCTAGATTTCCCTCATGGTAGTAAGGTAATTTATTAATATATATTATATACTTAAGTAATAACCGCCATTTTGTTGCTGAAATCATATATCCTAAACTCTGCTGAACAATTTAAAAGTTTCGTTTGGAAATCCAGATGTATTGAACATGTATCATCACAGTGTTGCTTGGCGTATGTAGGATATAATATAATGCTTATGGATCAATGGATGATAGAATGTAATAATTGTTTAACAATAACCGAGATTTCACTGTATTGAAATTAATCGTTATAGTAAACAGAGTTGTTTCGTAATTTGTTTTCGTTCATTATGGTCTACGTTGTATTAATTTCTCTGTGTGGTGAAAACCCTTTACAATTAGCCTATATTTGCATATGATCGTGCATTGAAAACGCAACATATATTAATTGTATATTGCATTATCATAATGTGCGGTTAAAACTCAAGTACATTTAGACTATATTGTGTTGTGTGGTGATAAACTCATATATGGTTACACAAGTTAGTGTCCACAAGATGTGTCCCCTCATCGGGGCGAGAAAGAATATTATATGGTTGAAAAAACAGTTTTTGGATTGTTTACAACAAAGTATATCATTTTAGGCGCTTTAGGCTAAATTTTATTCTCGATGTCAACGCCCGTTGTAAGGACAATTCTCTACTCTTTTCCTCTCCTTCATTATAACAATAATGATTTCCGTATTTGTATAATTAATTCTATAAGGTTGTATCGCACTCTGCCATCTTCTACAATTTATCTTATTACCCAGACATTGGTCGATCTATCTGGGGCAATTAAATATTTAATTTAGCAGATGCCATGGTTTATTTGAGAAAGAGAAAAAACTTCACAATTTTTCAGGTGTCCCATCATACTCTGAAATATACAGTCTAGAAAAAAAAACATATTTTCCCACAGTCTCTACTCTTTGGGCACCAGTGTTGTTATGTGGTTTAAACATCTGACCAGCGTCTATATATCATGTTTAAAGAAGTTCACCATTTTTCCAGCCCTCCATTTATAGTATCGATTTTATCTCCTGTTTACAGCATCCATTAAGTTTTCAGATGCATCTGATTAGATTCCGTGATCCCAGCTTCCGATCAGTCATCGGAAGTCTTGATTCAATCACTAGGGACACATTGATAGTCTATTACATCATTAAATCAGTCCCCAGGAGTCCATCTCCTGTGTAACCCCTAGATATCATGATTCAGTTCTTATCAGTAGAAATAGAGCAATGTTCTACCCATCATCACTCCACATACTAAGAATCTAGCTTCCGTAGTCTCGAGGTGTCCTATATCGGTAGTCTCCAAGAGAACAGGCCATCGTTCAGTATCCAGAAATTTGTTCTTTCTCTATGGTTCTAATAACCTATGAGCTTTCAATGGTTCATTCGGAAAATTCCATATAGCAGAAGTTAAGTCTACACCTATGAAACATCCTTTCTGCTGGTAATCCGTCGGGTATAACCTTTAGGTTTATTGAAAGCGTACGTTCACCAGGTGAGCATCATCCAATCTTCAAGGTTCGAGTGCAGGTCAACTTGAGTTCCAACATCTGTCAGGATTTCTAATTCATCATGTATCTTGCAATCAATTTACAACATTCGTCCAGAATCTAGGTATGAAGTAACGTTTAGTTTTCAGATATTCTACTGTAAAGGCTTAAGAAGTCCCGGTTCCGTCTATGCGACAGGTGGACAGCATCCATCTAGTCTCAATGGATTTTGTTTAGTCATTAGAAGCCCAGCAACTCTTAAGTTTGATAGGTCCACATTTCAGGAGTAAAGCATTCATACAGTCTCTAAAGATATAGACACAAGAAGTAAAAAATCTCTCACACTCTCATTGGATCCAGCATCATTTAATCATAAAAAGTTCAGTATTAGTCCGGTAAAAGAGCCTAGCACAGTCCGATTACTAAGTGTATAACAACCGTCCTTACCAAGAAATTGGTTGGATGTCATAAGTGATCTTTGATTTCTGAAAAAATGTAAGGTAAGTCTTTTATTCAGAATAACATCTAAATATTTAACAACATCTGAAAGTTCTATGTTAGTATTTATAAGACTTTCCTTAAATCCAAATCTTAGGGAAGTTAGATCGAGCTCATGATGACTTCTCTTCTACCTTTTCTGGATCCTAAGGTGATCTTCAGCGTGGTGATATCTATGGAACATAAAGAAAGCAAAGGCAGATATCGCAATTTATACTTAACTACAATACAGGTTCGCAAGTTATTATATGAACAACCTTACCTCTTGTATCTCCCAGCCCTCTTACCTTACCTCCATTTATCCAAATTTCTTTAATAATGGTTAGGTCTATGTCCTCAGTTAGAAATCGCTGACAGAAGACTTCAGAAGCAACCTTACTGTGGTGGAGGTTACACTGGATTATCTTCAGGGACATTTTCCAATTACTTTATCTGAGATATATCACTTTTGGTATAACTCATAGGCCTACCCCTCCACCTTATAACATGACCCTGAAGAAACTGAAGTTGTTTCTGTTTCATTCTCAATAACAATGTCTAAACACGCTATGTTATTATTAGTTTGTTTACTTTGTGACGAATACATAAATAATGTTCCCACGAGTTTCAACATTTTAAAAAGTCACTATTAACTATGAAGTGTCGCCTGGTCCTACATAGGCTCCATTTGATGCACAATTACCCTTGTACAATTCATCGATCAGCAAGGAATTAACTTCAGGATACCCTAAGGACACTTCACACCTTGGATTGGGGAATGTTTATCGATCTTCAGATATAGATCCCTTGTTTTAGTTAAAACAGAGTCACCTCAAGCAGGATGCGGCTTTTCGCTCGCGCACAGCGGGCCTGAGGGTAGCTTCCTCGGAAGTAGATTTAACTATCATCCTCTGTTACCCCCCCCCCCCTGGAATTTATGTCTTAAATTTCTTAACCCCATGTTGTACACTTAGTGACCAGATAGATGCTCTACTCCTGTTGGACATTCGACATTCGATCTATAGTCATTATCGGGGAGGGGGGCATTACGGGTTTCAGCATTCATTCTGACTCTAGAACTTAACATTCTTCAAGTTTACTGGGGTACAGTAATGATACATTCTTCAGATATCTAACATAGTTATAGTCTTCAGGGGTACAGCATCATTCCAATAACCGGAGATCCATCAATCTATCCAGCCTGCAGTTGTTAATCCGTAGTGTCCGTACATCCATTCAGTCTCAAGTGTCCCGATATCCGTCAAGTTTCCATCAATCCAGAATCAGACGGAACTTCATAGCTTTCCATTGCCATCCCTTCAGTCAATAGGGTTTCGGGATTCTTCTAATTTTTTAGTGTCTTCCTTTTATACATGGTTCCTTACTTTTATATTGGACGGTTACTTTAGGTAAACTTTAGGTTACTTTAGGGAGCCTATATGGAAAAGTTTTGTTTTTATTAGATTTACTTTAGATGAATCAGGATATATTACTTTAAATCTAACATCAATATTACAATTTTTTTTTTACAATATGAATAATATATGATTTTTCTGCTAAATTTGGCACAGATTAGTTTCCAATATAAAATGAATACCCATTAATGGATAACCAATTATTATTTATTTATTTATTCTTTTGTTATTTTGTTTATTATTTTCAACAAAAAAATTTTCAAACAATATTTTGTTGAATTCTATTATAACTTGTTGTTTTTTTTATAGGACCGCTTCATTAGCACAACACTAACATTTGTCGTAACGTTTTAAAAACCATTTGAGTTAAGTTTTTTTTACAGCAATGCATTGATTGTAAAAAAAAATTTTTTTTTAAAAATTAAAAAAAAAAAAAGATGAAAGAAGCGTGGTAAATATTTCAAGTGGGACTATAGTTTAAGTTGAATAGATACATCGCTCCTCTTTTGAATAGAACCAATTTGTATGTGAGGCGAAATGAAATTATATGTTTCCGCTTTCGGGAAGTTGTCATGCACGCGTACAGTGCTTAAATGAAAATTGCATTTTTCTACTCGGACCCATTATTTTCACAAATTTTACAGACTTTATCCATGTATACACAATAAATATATTCGATTTTGTCTTTTAATGAGAAAAGATATACACGTAAATACTATCAGTCTTATCACCTAAGAAATTTTAAGTTATCTAGATTTTTTAGTATTAAAGGAAAAAACTGTGCTCTCATTATTGACAACTGAATAAAATAAATTAATATTAGCACCCTTTCACAACATCGATTATATATTGCACTGTGTTTTTATTTTTTTAGATATTGGTATTTTTATTCAGACATTTATAATCATTTGTGTACTTAAAAATATTCAAATTATATAGTAAAAAAATAAAATACTCTAAGAAATAATTAATACATACAAATAATAATTTACAAATAAATCTAACAGACAACAAAACCAGTGTAAAAATAACAATTATCCCTTCCTTAAATAAAAATTGAAAATAAAAATTCCTCTTAAGTAAAGCTGAAAATTTTCTAGTTAATTCTCTACAAGGAGTGACTTACGTGGTCCAGGGGATAACCCTTGAGAAAAGAGACAAAGGTTGTCTAGCTCCCAAAATCAGTTAGGTAACCCCATTAGCAGGGAACACCTAATTTTGTTCAATATGTCCTAGGCTCAACTTGTGTTGCCATTTCTTGTGTTCTTATGTCAGTGAGTTCTGTTGATTTGTGTGTATCCTCATCACGTTTGTATATAGTCCCAATTGTTCCAGGCCTAGGTTCATTTCTTTGGTTAATAGTTTTAGGCTAATTCAGTTTAAACATAGTCCTAAACTTTTTTAGTTAGCCCTATTCATGTTTATATTCTAAGTTTATCCATAATCTAAAACGTTGCACATTATTTTTTATTTATAAACATTGTAACAAATGTTAATGAATAAAGCAATAATATGAACAATCACCGTTATAAAATAACGTTAAAATAGAATATTTGAGATGGCTTCAATTCTCTGTCTGAGTAGAGTTCCTTGCTAAAAGTTAGCTTTGTGAACTTTAAAATCGACAGCTCGATTCCAGTTGGTGGCAAAGTTTTAACGAAACTGTATCAAAGGTTTCCATCCCTACTTATTGTACCATGTAAACATAGAGAAACTTTTTTGTAAGAGTATCTCAATACTAATTATTGCTGAATCTCCTAATAAGATAAATAATTCTTTTCAAGCATCTTTAATGAACACATTTAAGTCCACCAACATTTATATTATTTAAAATATCTTGAAAGAAAAATCTTGATTTCCATCAAAAATTTTACAATGAGCTATAAATATTTATAACATCAAAACAATCATATCACCAACTAATTGTATTCAACTTTATTTATTTTTAATACTGTATACAATAAATTAATGTTATATCAAAATATTGTTACGATAAAAAAGCTTATACATTCAGATGTATTAAAGGTGAAGGGGTAAAATAAATAAATAACTGATGTTTCTTCGGCAAATAAGTCTAACCCAATTTTCCTTGTACTGAAATTCACTCATGCCCTACTCAATCTCATTGTTGAAACTAAATTTAAATAAATCCTACTATTTTGTAAATAGGGCGAGTTGGAAAATGTTAATTCAGTATAACTTCTGATATTTTCTATAACTATGTCTGACTAATGAATAAATAATAATTAATTTGACTAATAATAAACCTGACTGTTTGTATTATTAATTAACTTTATAAATCGTAATTGCCCAAAAATAAACATCCTGTGTTAAATGAACTTAAGAGGTATGTTAGTTTGAGTACAATCTTCTGCCAACCTTAACATTGTTTATATTATTTATATTTATCTACGCGTTTCGGAGTTCCTCCATCTTCGAGAACTACTTTATTACAGGATTCTTCTCTCAAGGACTCGTCTATAAATACAGCTTTTTCTATGCTATACCTATTTGCTTTGATGGATATTTTATCTCTTTTTTTCTGATAGGTTATACATTTACTCGTTAATAATATTTTCTCCGTTCAACTTTAGTTTTAAAATGTCAATATTATACATTATACTTAGACGTCTTCTTTTGTTGCATTACTGCAATAACCTCATAGAATCTTTCTTCCATATGGGATATGACCTTTTAGTAAATGAATAGCGTAATTTGAATCTCTTTTTTCGTATTTGTAGTGCCTAATATGTTCCCTAAATATCGTTTTCAACTTTTGTCCTGTTTTAGCCTACATATATACAGAGTGGTTCTTTGTATGGCTTTGTATGGTTATTTAAAAAAATAAGTTTTATTCAATATGGCGGTTTGTTAGACAAAATTACAAACCTAAAAAAAATATAAATTTTAATCTTTGTAGATCCGTATTTGTTTCTGCCTCCAACTACCTCTCAGTTATACAATATAAAGCCATTCACCTTGTGTATGTTGTGATGCAATTACATTTTATCATATATTCTTACTTACTTGTAATCTTTTCTTAATAGTGTTGATCGTATTAAATACCGCTTTCACATTGTAAGTAATTGAATACTTTATTACAGAATTCGTCTCTTAAGGACTAGTCTATATATATATATATATATATATATATATATATATATATATATATATATATATATATATATATAGCTGTTGTTTCTATGTTACCTCCCACCAGGCTCCGTTTCCCACGTTATTTGCTTTGGTGGATATAAAGCATATGGATTATACACAGATTAAAGTTTTGCATTTTCGTTTCGTTTCCAACAGAATAAGTTGATATTATTTCATTATTTATTCTCACAGTTTCGTAATAAATAAAATCCTAGGAAATATTTATTATACATAAATTACGTTCAATATTTCAAGATTCTGAAAACCGGTGTAGTGCATAGTCAACATCTGTGATAAAGCCAGTTTTGTATTATAAACTGATGCTTCAACGCAGAGCAGATTAAACAGTCCCGGGCTACTGTACATATTATATAGCTAAAGTCAGGAATGTACGGTAGCACTAATTACTGGTGTAGGTGTTTTAAATGCTGATTTAAGTTAGGCATAAAATCGTGTGTCAAATTTCCTGATAGGTAATCTAGTGTAATTAATATGAATATATAAAAAAAAAAGTTGGCAAACAACATAGACAAGCTGGATTTCATTAAAATACGATCATAAAACAATTAATCATTAAAATAGTGATTTTAAATAGTTAAGGAACTCAAATAAACAATCGCCTATATTGAGCTACACTTGTGGAAACATTAATCACAAAATCAATGAGAAATACAATTTTTCTCAAAAACAACTTTTTAAAGTATTTCAAATAGACAATTTTGTAAAAACTACAACAAAATGAAATAACGAATCCGCTGCATATAAAAAGTGATGATTTTACAACACAAAAATATCAAAATTCATATTTTAAACTTCGTAATAAACTACAAGAATATGTAAGAAAGAGATTAATAAAAACATCATAAAAATCATGTCTACCGTTCTAGCTGTAGACTTGACCATGCGTTTTAACCAAAAACTTCAAAGCTTTATAGTGGACAACCGTAGGAAGAGATTAGTGAAAACAACAAACGTTTGAGCTGAAGAAACGACTGCAGAATAAAATTCTAACATAAATACATAAATAACATTAATTGCCACCAATTGTTATTGTTATTGTTCTGCCACCAATCTATATGATTTCATAACAGTTTAAAACTAACATAAAATTAATTTCGTTTACAAATTTTATACATCAACTGCAACCCTCAGAAATTAGAATAGTACATTTTCTATGATAGTCATTTCGATAACATGGCAGTTGTTGTTATGACGACATTTAAAATCAACATAAATGGCGTACTATGTTTTTTTAATTTCGAATATTTTTCGGAATGGTTGATTTCCCGACACAACTGATGGTTGTTTGGAATGGTTGTTTTGCGACATAACCTATGGTTGTTTAACGACATAACCGATGGTTGTTTCAAATGGTTGTTTTAGCGACATTACAGATGGTTGTTTCAAATGGTTATTTAACGACATAACCGATGGTTGTTTCAAATGGTTGTTTTAACGACATTACAGATGGTTGTTTCAAATGGTTGTTTAACTATATAACCGATGGTTGTTTTAACGACATTACAGATGGTTGTTTCAAATGGTTGTTTAACGACATAACTGATGGTTGTTTCAAATGGTTGTTTTAACGACATTACAGAAGGTTGTTTCAAATGGTTGTTTAACGACATAACCGATGGTTGTTTCACATGGTTGTTTTAACGACATTACAGATGGTTGTTTCAAATGGTTGTTTTAACGACAGTACATATGATTGTTTGAATGGTTGTTTTTACGGCATAGCCGATAGTTGTTTCGAATTGTTGTTTTAACGACATAACCGATGGTTGTTTCGAATTGTTGTTTTAACGACATTACAGGTGGTTGATTCAAGTGGTTGTTTTAACGACATTACAGATGGTTGATTCAAATGGTTGTTTTAACGGCATTACAGATGGTTGTTTCAAATGGTTGTTTTAACGGCATTACAGATTATTGTTTTGAATGGTTGTTTTAACGACATAACCAATGGTTGTTTCAAATGGTTGTTTTAACGACATTACAGATGGTTGTTTCAAATGGTTGTTTAACGACATAACCGATGGTTGTTTTAACGACATTAGAGATGGTTGTTTCAAATGGTTGTTTTAACGACATTACATATGATTGTTTGAATGGTTGTTTTTACGGCATAGCCGATAGTTGTTTCGAATTGTTGTTTTAACGACATAACCGATGGTTGTTTCAAATGGTTGTTTAACGACATTACAGATGGTTGTTTCGAATTGTTGTTTTAACGACATTACAGAATTTTGATTCAAATGGTTGTTTTAACGACATTACAGATGGTTGATTCAAATGGTTGTTTTAACGGCATTACAGGTGATTGTTTGAATGGTTGTTTTAACGACATAACCTAAGGTTGTTTCAAATGGTTGTTTTAACGACATTACAGATGGTTGATTCAAATGGTTGTTTTAACGGAATTACAGATGATTGTTTGAATGGTTGTTTTTACGACATAACCGATGGTTGTTTCGAATTGTTGTTTTAACGACATTACAGATGATTGTTTGAAATGGTTGTTTTAACGACATTACAGATGATTGTTTGAATGGTTGTTTTTATGGCATAGCCGATAGTTGTTTCGAATGATTTTTTTAAAGATATTTTCAAAACGTTACAACTGACTTGGAATATTTTGAAAATGTGTATATAACCAAATATCACTACTTAAAAACACAAGAAACATTCAATAGGATAAATAGCATCTATTACGTGATCTGAATATTTTATAGAAAGTGTGATTAATTATTAATATGTACCCCATCAGAACCAGAAATAGACAATTATTAGCAAAGCACGTTTGTGATTAGATCAGGAATGCTTACAAAGTTCCAACACTATGCACACGACAACATATGCATAACAATATTAGCAAACATGCAAACTTTAATCATTATCGATAGATTCCAGGAATGTACAAAACAATATCTCAAATAATTAACGAGATAGTAATAATTATAATGTTACTAGTAATTATAATCAAGAACAACAAGAAATGGGTCACAATGGATAATTCCATAAATTGTAAATTGCATAAATACACTTTAGTCTAGTATAGAAACGTATAACAAAATCAATGATAATAATAATGTGTAACAATTTAAAAATAAATGTCTTTCATATTTTTCAAATAAAAGTGATTTGGAAATAAAACTCATGATACATGGTAATAAACCATAAATATTCTACTGTTGTAAATAGTTATATTAAAAACACACACAAAAAACCGTATGACATCTAAAAAGTAATTATATCAGTTATTTAACTATATAATTTAAATAATAATAGTTTGTTCTTATAAGACTAATAAGACTATTTATTTAGTCTTGAGATATTTTTTAATCGAAATATTCTATTTTATAAGGAAGGTAAAGACAATAAAACAAATAAGATACAATTCCATTTATGTACCTCACCTAAAAATGTGGTGTGTAACAGTGACGTGTTTATTAACAACAGTATGATTACGGGCATACAGAAACAAAGTGACGACAATCAATGTTCATAGATCTCCTTAAAAATCTATTTTCCAACATCAACAACAGAATAACAAATGTTGTAAAATTGTAGGAGGCGTATTACAAGAATTTAAGTCATTTGATGTTGCAGTTATTTCGTGACCAAAAAAAAATCAGACAAATTGACAACAGCCATAAAATGTCAAAATGTTCTCATAGGCAGGTTAAAAAAGTTGGGAGCAGTCAAAATCGTGGTACATAAATACCGCCATTACAATTATCTCAGTATGAAAGTAAGAAATAAAACTAAATAACACCAATTATTTTCTTTAAAAATTAATTTGAAAAGTTGTTTATTACACTAACTTTCATTATATTGCAAAATGGTTTAGTTGACTTCCCTCCATGAAATTTAGTACCTTCATCTATAGTATTTTATGATCGAAAGTATTTTACAAAAATCGAAATTATATGCAAATAACATACCGTAATAATAATTTACATATAAATAAACAATTTTTGTCCACGTTCAAATGATGTTTTTTCCTTTCTTGTGTTATTTTGAATTCGTATTTATTTTCCTTTCAATACTGTTGTTTTTTTTCCAGTAATTTTTTTTTACTTTGATAGTAGAATTCTTACCTAATAGTCTTTACATCTGATGAATATAAACTCGAGATCAAACTGATTATAACTATATTGTTGACAAAAATAGAAGATTTGTTAACTATCGCAGTGTAGGGCCTAATATTATTAATAAATGTATTTTTGTGAGCCTGTATAATTAGTGATTGAATGTAGTAAATGCCTTTTTAACTGTTTCTTAGTACTATGTGTTAAAAACAGAAATATTTTTATTAAAGTTTAAATATATGATTTTTTTTTTTTTTTTTTTTTTTTACTAACTACGTAATATTTTATTTTTGATCCAAATCTATTTATACTTCGAAGCATGATTGTATGTCTGTAAAGAGAGTGAATGACTATTATAAGGTGTGTTTGAATTGGCTGTGTATCTGTGTATTAATGTATGTGTTATGTTTGTAGGCCAAACAAAAAATAGCGTCTGTTTATACATTGGAAATTTTTTACAGTTTTGGAAAGGGTTTTATAAATGTATTTCACTGTATTTTATCGCTGAACTTAAGCACTAATTTTTATGGTGTTCTCAAAACAAACATTTCCGAAGAGGTCCTAAATTTTCACCTGGTAGATCATTATTATCTTTTGTTATGTTTTCATTTATCTGTTTGTATTATTATTTTTGTTATATAAATTTAGCTTACGTAATTAAGTTGGATATAAAGATCTCATATTACAATTATTGTTAAATTACAAAATTGCTTTTTTGTGTTTTATTTCGCCATAAAATTAATAAACAAAAATATATAAAAATTATCTTTTTAAATCAAATATATATAATATAACATAACGTAATTCTATAGATTTAATGTAACTTCGAATCACTTTAGTCACTACAAAATAATAAATAAAGTATCTTTGGAAATTTCTAAAAAATATTCCATATCGTTTATCATGCTTGTATATTTTCTTTTAGCTGTCTCCTTGTTAACTTGCAATTCACCAATTTTACTATTTTCTGTTGGCACCTGAAAAATAGGAAAACATCATTGAAATACTGTATATATATATATATATATATATATATATATAAACTAAATATAATATGCATTTTTTTTTTTAATTGTAGAGTTCTTTAAATATTATTTCACTACGTAATGTATTTACTGTACTTTAAGAAATATAAATTGTAACAGATAAATATATAATTATATTTAACTTTATTATGTAAACTTATTAAATTAGATAGGTAGTTTTAAAATAAAAACTATATAACAACAAATACTTTGATAAATATACAAATATTGAAACTAATTATAAAAAAGCTTCCTAACCAATATATGAACTAATTAATACACCTGAGTTATTGCATAATATAATGTTAATTGTAGATGACAACATTTCATAATTGTTTGACAATTTCGTTTTTGGGGTTTGCTAAGTCTTGTGCTTCAATAGTTGTGTTTGCACTCGTATATCTGTTTGAACTTTAAATATTGACCTAGAGTCTAAAGTCTGTACATCGTCTTCCCTTGGAAATTACCGTACGTCTACAAAGATGTTTGAATTAAAAAAATTAACTTTTCTTGTTTTCCTCAAAATTTGAATCGAAATCGGAATGGTACACTGATAAGGAATAATCTATACTCTCCAAATTTATTTCCATTTTTGTGGCTACCAAAATAAATGTTTATTTATAATAATTAATTGGGCAACTAGAATAGAGCAATTGTTTATTTTTCTCAATTATATATTTTTTTAATAGATTAAATTTCAATTAAATGAATGAAAACATTTTCCACATACTTTATTGTCAGGAGGGTTTGTGTCCATGTAACAACTGATGATGATAACTTTATCATTACAATGTCGTCTTATATTTGTATTGCACAAATAAAGTGTTTTATTGTATTTGGTAAATTGTGTTGTCATTTATTTTGTTGTTAGAGTTTCCACAAGAATACCTCATTACAGTTGAGTATTAAATTTATTACTTTTTACAACTTTAATATTGTAACTTTGTAACGTTTCACAAAATATGAAATGCTGTTGTATAAGGATTCTATATCAGATACAAACTTTTTAACAGATACGTTTTTCATAAACAATTTGCTTGACTTGACCCAAGCTGTTACCTCATTTTGTAAGCAGCTCGCTCTCCAAGAAGAATCATAAAGGACAAGACTATTCCTCCAATAAGGACAATAAAAGCCAACATCACAGACTCAAGATCAACTCTGGCAACTAACTTCTCGTCCACACATTGAGGACGACGAGGATGCCACACTTTGTTTTCTCGATATAAAATGCCTCTCTCCCGCATCAACAAGAAACTGAAAAGATTGAAATATTACTTTAATATTTATAAGAAATCTTTTTTTAAAACTTAAACTTGAATATGAATTTGATTACTCTTTTTGTAACTTTAGAACATTTGTTTTTCGTAAGTTGGTCATTTGTTGTTTGAAAATAAGTTATTATTTATTTATTATATAGAAGATTGAAACTTATAGTAAAAATTTCTTTTTTATGTCTTGAATAAGTTTGTGTAAATCACAGTAGTATTGCAATATTACAATCAATCAGCTAAGTTTGTTTGTTCACCTTTCACGATTTGTGTACATTACAATAACCTTAATTCTCGTTGTATTTACAAATCTTGCTTTTCTTCATAAAGCTACGTCGCAGTTTAGTTTCTCTCTGACAGCTTCCTCTGGTGTAAAACGCTCAAGGATCAATCCTTACATTTATCGAATTTACAAATTTAAACTAACACCGAATTTTAAAGATTACACAATTAAAGTTAAAGTTATTAATTAATTTATATTACAAAATACCTATAGTAACTCCAAACGCATATCTGAGACTAACCGTCGTTAAAATTCGTAAAATACTAAAAAATTAAGAAGGTTAATAATAAAGTCAGATAAAGAAAATTCTCTCGTAGTTATCGATAAATTACCGAATCTTAAGAGTTTGTCAACAACAATATAAGATAGATATATATAAAGATTCTACCAACGATTTCAACTCAACTTTAAAACAAACAATAAACCAATGTAAGCATACATTATATGATAACTCTAAAAGATATTTAAAATTTATTAAACCTAGTGATCCCACTCACAGAGCGCTACCTAAGTTACACAAAAAAAGTTTACCTATTAGACCCATAATAAATTTCACGAAAGCTACCGCCTATAGAACATAGAAGTAGCCTATTTAGGTAGAATGATTAAATAAGTAATAACATTTGACACGTACTTCATTCTAAATAGCCTAGATTTGATAGGGAAATTAATTCATGACTATAAAAGCTAAATTATCTCGTTGATAATTATTATTTATATGACCAGTGTGATATCACCAATATTTAAATGTATTATTGTATACTATTTATTAATAATATTTTAGTAATGCCTATCAGTCATCAGTTTTCTTTTGAATATAGCCTAAATCATACGTGTTTTAAAATCCACAAATCTCCACTGCTATGGTCATCAGCTATGAGTTAATTTAGTATATTGAGATCAAGTCATCCCCGTAAGATCTTTACAGCCTTTAAAAAATGTTCACTTCACTAACTAGAAGTTTGCAGTAGACTAAAACCTCAAACAAAACGTCCTTATAGTCAGGCAATAACAATATCAACATCCTCTTTTTATCTACCCAGATGTTTTTAAAGAGTGTAAGTATAACAATCGCCAAAAAATTCATCCTCCGTATTCTGATTTATATTCACAATTCACATTGCTTTGGCCTAACGAGATATAAATTTTCTACAAGACTTTTTCTTTCGTTGTGGTCTGTATGTAAGCTCGGTAGTGATTACAAATATTAAATCTAAACAGAAATATTACAATTTAATCGAATCAACAACACCATTTTTTTACTTGATTTTGCACAAGTTATTTGCTTATTAATGTTATTAATAATTTCTAATTAAAAATATATAGTAATTTTGTGTTTATTTTTAATTACAAAACATTTTTAGCTGTCAAAAAAAATTTTTTTTTAAGTCCCGAGATATGGCCAGAATATGTCCATATACTAAAGTTGATTTTAAAAAAAAAAACTCATAACATATATATCCGAAAAAATTCCATATCGATTTTTTTAATCCATCATATAACTTTCTGTATAATATGTGTTCATGAGAAAGTAATAATATATTAATTTAGGATTATTTGTTGGTATTTTACTTCAAAAAGACTCTTTTTATTTAAAATTAAAAGAAAATACAAACCTTAAAATGTATAACTAATTTTCCTATATTATACGTGAAACTAAATAATATATGTGTCATATAGGAAACACGTGGCCCTTTAAACGAAAAGAATATGGCAAACGCTGTTATTGTATTGCACAAATCAAATAAAATGATGTGCATAATTTCTGAAATTATTCATATAGAGGAAAAAATATTTATATTAAATAAAAACCTGTTGTGGTTTAGGTTTAGAAATTAAGGTAAGTATATAAAGTTTATGAGAAATTTCGACAAAAGTCTTTTGCTGGTAGAAGGACTCACAGACTTATAAAGTTTCCGGAAGAGCATAACTTTTACCTAATCTTGTCAATCAATCATCTTAATCTTGTAAATAATATATGCAAAAAGACTTAGTTGTCAAATTTAGGTTATCTCTGGAAAATGCATTAAAACATAAAGGTCTTAAAGATTGATCGAAATTCTAGATAAAATACATTTTGTCTACAGTTGTTGACAAAGTGGCATTTTGTTCATTTAAATTAGTTTGTAAAACAGCTGATTTCTCAACAATTTCACTTTGCCCACTACTTTGCACACTACTTTGCTGACTCCAAATGGCAACCGAACAAAACTATTTAAAAGTTTATTTGAATTGATTTATATTTTACAGGAAATGTCCCGTATGTATGTTAGATTAATTCTTACATGTAAATTAACATAAATAAACAACAAAACAACGTTTTAAAGTTGAAAAAGGAAAAATTATTCATAAAGATGATTGACAGTGTATGTACACGGTGAGTATTTTTCGTTTGCCAAGTTTTGAAGTTGGCAATCCCGTTTCCTCAACAATACACCTAAGTTATTTGTAATATAAGTAACCTCAATTTTGACGTGAGGTTGAACACTATTGTATTAAATTATTGTTTTATTAAATTGTGTTACTGCTGAAGTATGTTTTTTATTTGTCACAAAATAACAACTGTAGACAAAGTATAATGTGCAATTCGTGAGCAAAGTGTCTTTTTTAAACTCGATAAAATTGACGCACTCGGCAAGCCTCGTGCGTCAACATTTTTCTCTCGTTTAAAAAAGCGCCACTTTGCTCACTAGTTGCACAAATAACGATTTCTCAACAGTTTCACTTTGCCCACTACTTTGCACACTACTTTGCTCACTCCTAATCGCAACCGAACAAAACGAAATTTAGGTTATTTTATTCATAAAGATGATTGACAGTGTATGTACACGGAGAGTATTTTTCGTTTGCCGAGTTTTGAGTTGGCAATCCCGTTTCCTCAACAATACACCTAAGTTATTTGTAATATTCATAAATAACCTCAGTTTTGACGTGAGAAATTCTACTCAGTGTTGATGTGTTGTTTAGCACTACTGCTATATTTTGTGTAGTTAGTTTTAAAATATGGACAGTTCAGAGGATGAAATCCTGTCAAATAACCCGCCTAAATTAGCGGAAAAAGCTAACAACGTTGTACTAAATCTCCTTCCTGTCAAATCAAGGAAAAGGTATGAACTGTTTTTATTGCCAAAATAACAACTGTAGACAAAGTATAATGTGTAATTCGTGAGCAAAGTGTTTTTTGTAAACTCGAAAAAATTGACATTTTTCTCTCGTTTAAAATAGTGCCACTTTGCTCACTAGTTGCACAAATAACTATTACAATACAACCTCTTTTAATACAATATTAGAGCAAACTGACGATTTTTATCAAAATTCAGTGGCAAACCAATTCGATTACGGGAGTTGCAATCCAATGGTATCTTAGCTGCATCCACCTTATACTCATGTGCTGGATCACTCTCCATAAGCTAGGTCTACACATTTCTTCATCTAATGTTACATCACTCCATTTCATCTTTGATAACATGTCTCTTTTGACCAACTGTTGTTCTCTTCAGATCCAGATATTATTACGGTATTCGATGGATTAGGGGTCTTTATTTTATGTTCTTTTCTTCTTTGTTTTAAGGCGATGTTGATCGCGAGGTTTTACGCCGTACAAACATAATAAAGTAAACCTTTAAATAGTTTTAACCTGAGGTAATTTTTTTAATATATAACTATTTGTCTCTTAGTTTTGTAAAACGTTGTATGGATGTTTATTCAAAGATTGCAAAACCGTATCTGACTATCCCTAAAAGTCAACAAGTAAAAAGGCTACAGTTAACAGAATCAGTTATACAAATCATGTTCTTATTAAAAAAAAATTAACAGTCCACCATTATAGAGTTTTAAACCCTTAAATTCATATTTTATGTATATTGTAGAATAGTAGCTACCATTATTTCGTTAGATAAATGATTTCGTAAATTAGTTCGTCTGAAATCTTCTGTTTTTTTTCCAAATGATTACTAGTTTCGACAGCGTACTGTCGTCATCAGATATTCACTAAAATTTATCCTTACACCAACGGGATCTACCAATTTTCATGTTTAATAACTGTGGTTGTGATGTGTGTTCACTTTTTATATGATCGTTTTTGACATCATTCATATTTTCATATATGAAAATTAATTTTATTTACATATTCGTCGTTAAAAAACTTTATTAGATATCTGATGATGAAATATTGCAGACGGTCAAATTTAAAGTAATCAATTACAAACTTCATAGTATTTATAGTCACGAAGAAGTGATAAGTCACTTGTACAGATACTGCGAGACATCGAGATAGCCAACACCTCTTATTGTTGATTTCATTAAATTATTATTTCCAACCTAATCATAGATTAACTTTCTTACCCACATGAAATGAAGTCCTTAAGAGGTGAACCTTTTTGTACGGGAGATGACACTAGATATGGAGCAAACAGCTCGATTTCAGTTAAAGCACATTTTTCCACATTTGAGAATATCTTATCTATGGGACGATAAAGAGTAGCGTCCTCGGCGTAAAAAGCGTACACTGAAGTCCTCATTTTTTCAATTCCATTGGGGATGGTCATGAATCCTGTCGAAGTTTTTAGTTTCTTTAGGTACAATTTAGCTGTTAGAGCGTCCGTTGATTTCTGAAATAAACAGAATTGTATATTACAATAACTTTTTTTAGGGTATTAAATTAGCCGAAGGAAGGTACTAGAATTGTGAAGATTTGAATTAATCGATTTTGTAAAACAAAAATAAATCAACTTACTTTTTATCAACTGGTTCTAATTTACATATTTTTTTTTACATAAGTTTGGTCATTAACTTCTAGTTAAGTCGTTTAAACTTTCACTTCTTACTCGTTATATTCTTAAATAAACAAAATTTATAAAAAAAATATTAAACTTTAATTGATAAAACAATAATTAAAAATTTAACGTAGAAAAAATGAGTTCATATTATTTTATATTTCTACATACTCTGTTTTTATTATATCTTAAAACCAAAGTACAATCTTTGAAAATAATTCTCTCAAAATTCCATTTTTTGCAATGTCGGGTTTAAACGGAAACTGTGTTGACCTCTACGATTACTTTTTTTTTATCAATACCACTATTAATGTTTATAATACTAACAACTACTATAAACATTAATAAAGGTATTTTGGTACACAAAATAAATATTAGTCGCGTAAGATAAACTTTTATTAATAATTATTTAAAATTTTGTAGAAGTAAATCTTATCTGTAGTTACTCCATCACTCATTTTTTAAAGCTTTGCAATCTGCACACTAAGGTCGTTATAATCAATGATATAACAATATAATTAAAAGAAATTCTAGTCTTATTATAACAGAGTAAAAGCTAAGTTCAGAGTTTTTTCATTTCCACTTTTTCATCAAAAATTTCATATTTTAGGAGATAGTGTTACTATTAAATGTGGATTATTAAGGTTTGAATTTGTTGTCGAGTGTGTGATAAAATCTATTTACGGTGTAGTAAAAGTGTTAAAAAAAACTCGTAATGGTGATTATTAAAGAAAGTTGATTATGAAACTGACGACGTTTACTATAGGTTTTACTATTTAATACAGTCTTTAATAACCTCGTAATTGTTAATTTTAAAGAGAGTTTAACTTTTACAGTATGAAATTAAAAATCTTTTCTTAAATATCTACTTTTATATCTGTATTGATGTAATAAATTACAAAAAGACATAATTATTTAATTAAAAATATATTTAAGGATAAAAATAGATAAATTAGTTGAAAAATAACCTATAGATAGTTGTTTTAATTACTGTCTTTAAGTAGGATAAAAATATAACACTTACTGAGAAGTAATCTCTGGTATATGCAGTGTTTTCCACTCCCAGGCTTATAGAATTGTCAAGTAGTTGAGGAATAGTTTTGATAGTTTTAGGCGGTGGTGTTAGTAGAGAAGTCACTATTGCAGCTCCATAGAATGCATAGACTACGACGCTTAGAATCAATACAAACAGAGAAAGAATTCGAACAGATATCCGATAAGATGTTTGAGATAATCCTAACAAAAACAAATAGTTGTATTATGTTTGATTATTTTTTTAATTATTCTAAAACAACATAAATCCACAACTTTAAAGTAGTTTGAACTAGAGAGATATTGTTTCAATCAATACTACCCAACCATGGAAACATCACCCCATAATAGTAGTACATTTTAATAATGGCTCTGAAATTTCTTTAGGAAGATTTACCAACCTCCGACATTTCTATCCATTTTCACCATCTTGATTAAATGTATTTCTTACGGAAGTATAAATAAACAACGAGTAGACATTATTTAATTAAAATTATATTGAATAGTATTTGTTTACCTTTCTTATCAACGTAAGTATAGCTTTAGAAATTGTGTCATTTGTCATATGTAAAATTCTGTGTTATAATATCTTCTAAAACATGGCATTTTAAAAGAGTTACTTACCTATTTTCACAATATTATGAAACGAATGTAAACAGAGAGATAAGTATTTAATTTATTATTATTTACAAATTTGCACATTATATGAAAATACAATTTTATTGTTGACACAAGAGGGGTCTATCTTGTTTAAACTAAACCGTTGGACCCTATTTTTACATCTTTTTTCGTTTGGGGTACCGAGCATATATCTAAAAATTTTGTTGCAAGTGATTTCAGTAATTCTTAAAATAAATTCGTGTCACTTTATAAAATTCCTCATAATTTATCAACAAATTTTCAACTAACAATTCATTGTATAGCGTCTTGTTTTCATTTTCGTTAAAATTATTTACTTAGTTAACATTTAACTACTATAAGATGTAAACATACCTTGCTGAGCAATGGCCCCGATAACAAGGACGAGACTAGAACTCCATGAGTGCTCTGTATGCACCCAATCACTCACATCATAATAATGTATTAATCTTAATGCAGCAACAACAATAGCCAAAAGTGCACCTGTAAATATCCAAGCTGACGGAGTTAAGGGTTTCATAAGAGCTTTATATGCACCCAAAGTCGAAGGATGTCGGAAGATGAAGCAAGTTCTAGTTACAAAGATAGAGACAGTTTAAATTAGTTTTTCAATTATTAAATGTTTAATCCAAAATTTAATGAAAAATTATATAAAGAGTACCCAAATTTAACTAAGATTAAAAATTAATGAGGAATATTTTATAAAACAAGAAATATGAATGCTTAAAGATTCAGAATTGATGATGTCCAAAAAAAATGAGATTTAAAAGAAATGAGCTGTAGTGAAATTTGTACAATTAAAATAAAGACAGTTAAATCATTTTAAAAAATTTAAAAATGTTTGGCACATTGGTTTGTATCATAAATCTTTGTTTTACCAAAGAATTATAGAATTATCTTTGGCCGATATCAATATATTCGACAATTTAGTTTTCTCCTTTGTGTTTAAAGGTGAAAAACCTTTCGGTCATTATCCCTTTGTAAATAAAAAAGTTGAAAAGAGGATAAAATAAAGACCCCTAGCCCTCGAATACTCTAATAGCATCAAGGTCGGAAGAGAACATGATACATGAGTACTAGAGAAGAAGAGTGGCATGATAGGAAAGATGGGAGAAAGGGATCTACCCCAGATTACGTGTATATCCAGCTAGGGTCCTCAGGTCCGCTACACCCGCACTCACTATAGGGGTGAGCCCCTGAAGGTTTCGGCCATTTGGAATTTGGCAATTTTTTTCTTGTTTCTCTTTTGAGGAAATATATGTTATAATAAGTTATTCGCATATATATATATATATCGTCGTTCTGTGACAACAAATAGAATTGTTTATTTTAATAACATGCATTAATACCATTTTCAAAATTGGTCTTTTCAAGACAATTTAATTCTAACTAACCAGTCAATCTCTATTCATACCAAATACCGTTCACCTTAACCAACCGTTCACCAGCTTGGCTACCAAACATTTAGGCTGTTTTTACAAATGCTATATTTCGATGGCCGTGTGGTGCAGTGTGGTAATGGAACAGCAGAATCAACACTGTGTTAGCATCGTTAAAGTTCCCTTATGCACCAGTGCTGGGTTTCCACCGGCTGTTGGAGATGGTCCCACATGAATCCTTCGACAGAAACCAACCTCCTTTACATTTTAAACAGTTTTTTGTCATGGATTGTGATAAACCAATACCATTACTCCAAGATTAACCTCTGCTTTGGATCATATATTATTATTTTATAGTAATTAGGTAATTACATAATTATATTTTTGAGTCCCTAAGGTTGTTCATTACACACAAAACAACAGTTTGCATGGAAATGTTCATGAATTAAATATGACTAAGTATAAATAAACACTAACGTATATGATTAGAAATTGTAGAATGCAAACAATTTTCTAGAACTTATATTTGGCCCTTTGTTGTAGGGTTTTACATCCGAAATTACTCACATCTACGAACGGATGTGATTCGCTGTTCTCAAAGTTAAGACCGTCTCGTTTTCGTACGATATTGCATTATCCAGCATGCTTTAAACTGGCCATTTATGAGCTAGTATACTGAATAAACATATCACGTTCCTTCTACATAGAGGTAATAATTAAAAGCCCTCAGACATGAATCGAGATTACGATGAGGGTAGCCACGAAGAAGATTTGTGTGAAACCTGAAAGTTTCATCACCAACCATGACAAACGTCTGTGGGTGAGAATCGGTATCCATTAAACGTCCTCGGGATCGGAAGATTCAACTGTTCTGAAAACAACTTTGTACCAATAACACTCACGAAAAACTCCAGAAGCCGCTTCTAACTATATGCCCGCAGTCTATTGCAATAAAACGTAGGTTAACGTCAGCAACTGTCATCAGCTCGACTGAGAAATATTTTTGTATAATTAAAAACACTTTGAACCAAACCCTGAATGTTTAATTTTAATAAATCGGAAAATCAGCCATCATGTTGAAATTTTCAACGATGCCTATCCACTGTTCTTCCATTGGTTCAGGCATTTCTGTTTTAACTTGATCACTTTGCAGGTTTTAACTAGAAATGTTTAAATATTCATTTTTCCAACAAAGCATTCTAAAAGTAGAGGGACGTAGATATTTACAGTTCCCAGATACCTGCAACAAGGAAAATTGCATGACCGCAGGGAGCTGCAATAAATACCCTTCCGCGGTATTGTAGTAAGATTGCCTATTCTGTGCCGTAATTAAATATCCCAAATTATAAACGCATCTCTCAATAAATCTGTAGCCTAGTTACAAAGATGGCCAACTCCATTTTTTCAGAAATTTAAATATTGATTGTTTTTAATACAAAATAGCATGGGGAATCCAACTCTGAACAGTTCTGGTGACAAACATGACCAAAACCATGTTAAAATTGCATTTGAAAAGTAGCCTTGGTTACATAATCGGCCTGCCCTCAATTATGTTGGTGACAGAAACGACCAACTCCAACAAGAGCCAATCAGATGGCTTCATTCTGTCACGTGACCTGGCAAAGGCAATCTCATCATTAATGTAATATTCTAGTGAGAAGCATTGAGTTTCGCCTTAATGTTATTGTTTAATATTTTAGCGTTTCAATTAGTAATCTGAAAAGATTTATTACACCAACAGAAACAATGGAAGGAACTAATGTTAAAGAATCCCCTTTGTTCAAAGGAAGGAAGAAAGAACAAAATAATTGTAAAAGAAAGTACAAAAATAGCCGAAATTGTAAGACTCGGCTATTACAGATGAGTTAGTTAGTTATATTCTGTGTTTATTGTTTTCCGTCAAGAAAGTTTTATTGGACAATAAAACCGGTATCTTAAGACATCTTTTGTAATTTAAAAAAATATCTGACACGTTTTGTGTTATTAATTTTATATTAATTCCATCGTTTGGGTTATTTTTAGTTAACCTGGCAAAATTTAGTACAGGATTAACCCTGATACATTACTAAATTAGTTAGTTACTGACTATCAACTCATCACGAGCACCAGTTTTGGTGACAAAAACGGCCATCTCCACATGTTAGTTACAAACACGGCCAACTCCATATTTCAATGTTAAATATCTCTTTTACCTTAGTAAGTAGAAAAAAAAATACTATTCCACAATGTTCTGTATGTAATTGGTAATCAAGAAAAAAAAATTTAACAATACAACTTGTGGGGAAGTAGTTTAAACAGTTTTTCGCCTCTCCTGAAAATTTTGCTAAATGGAGTTGGCCATCTTTGTAACCAGGCTACAGAAATATAGGAATTGGTTTTATAAATTTATTAACATGTTATTTATCGTTCGATTTTGTTAAATATTACTCATATTATGTATGTAGTTTAATCCACTGAGTTCATATTGATACTATTTTATACAATTTTTTCTATGTGTGGCCCAGCCAAGGAGCCCACCAAACCAAAATCATAATAATCATAAATTAGAATGTAATGAAAAGGGATTTTTAATTAATAAAATATGAATTGGCACTTTCGATTTTGATGAGCAGTGCAATATGACGTAGAAGAAGGGGAGGGGGGAGACGAGGAGTGGAGGGCTTGAGCTAGCGAGCCGACCGGGAGTCTTTTCCGAGAGCCGCTAGACGGAAGACCGCCACGGGACGAGGTCAGTCCATTTTCGGCCACGTGCTAGTAAATTCAACGGTATGCTTTTCGGCCACTTTTAAGGCTTAATCTTGCCGTTATGTCTTTTTCATAAATTATAATCAATTCTGTAAACTTTAATTCGGCCATATAATAAAATATAATATTTAATTTCACTTGCGTTGCGTGCGTTCATTAGCGTCCTAACCCGACTCCTTGGCCCATCCTGACAAGATTCGGCTAAGTGTACGCGGTCTCCAGCCAGCCGGAGCTTCCAGCTGGTCAAAAGAAGTGGAGACGGTCACATATGATTACTTTATAAAAATAAGGTGGAACTTGTATGTTCCGTCAGCCCTTAAGGAGTTTCCTACAAAAATTTTATTATAACAGGTCAATAATTATCATTTGTATAAGACATGAATTTTATTCGTTCATACAATACTTTGAGTAAAACACCCTTACGTAGACCTATATTACAAATTGCATAAAATTAAGAACCTGAATTTCCAGACAGGATGCACAAAGTCGACAGTATCCATCCGATGTGCAAACATGGTGGCAGGAGTTAGACCTATATCTATCTCCCCTCTCTCTAAGTGACCCACCATTCCGTCGTGGCCTCCATGTGGCATTATGTAACCCCAAGATTCTGTCACCCGGAAACTGAATCTGCAATGATATGATCAATTAATAAGGAGTCTGATAGTCGTAACTTTCTAAAGAGAACATTAAACAATAGACATAAATCAGTTATTTAAATAATTAACATTGACATATTACATTATGAAATAACTTTTTTCTCGATCGTTTCAAGAGTTACTTAAATCTGATAAAAAAAAGGCGATAGACAAATTTTCTTTCAAGTTTTCTTCTCATGATCGTTTTCTTAGTATTATGATTACTTATGGATTGTGTATGTTGTACCCATGATACATACACTTAGTGATTTTTGTCTACTCGTTCTATGTATTTAATTACTGCTATTTGTCTTGGTTACTCCTTATCAATAATTTGTATGAAATCAGGCACACCATTAAACCAACAAAAAATGATGACTCATATTTTTTTAACTAATTCAAACTCTATGCCTTAGAATAGGTTACGTCAAAAATATGTAATTCATACATTCATAATTGTACCAGCCTCATTCTTCCACTCTATGACTCAATGATTAAAAGAAGAGATTATTACCGAAATGTCAATCTACACTACAAAATTTAACACCGAATTTTTGTGTCTATAAGATTAAAAGTTTCGTATTTTCTTTTTTTAATAAATACAATAACTAACTTTTTTGAGGCTAGTGACAAAATAAAATTTAAACGTGTTGTATTTTCAACGTACGAGGGTATTTTGGTATTTTTATCTTATTCAAACACTTAAAGTTTTGATATCTGATAATGAAATTATAAAATGACCAAAAGTTCCATTTTAATTAACGCCAATCCGATTACTGATAATTATTAAATTAAAATAACTTACCGTCACATTTTGTTTTATTGTGTTTGTCCCGCACTACGGTCGTTTTGCCAATTCGACAGTATCAAGTAATACTGGGATTTAAATTGTCATAAATTAAAAACTAAAAACAAATCAACACAAGTACATAACACTGATACAAGACACTTCAATTTGAATACATTTGTTATGATACACCCGTAATAGGTCTACTATCTCAACGCGTACGGTCGCTGTTGTCCACTTGTACTGATATTGGTTGGGAGGGGTTTTTATTTATGTTTGGTATTATCAATCGAAATGTAACTATTCATTAAGGAATTAATTTATTTTTTTTATTTTTTATATATATCGTTCAAAGGCATAATTATTTTCACTTTTCTGAGTGATGTAATATTTTTAATGATTTTTTAAATACTGGAGTAGTTGTATGTCTGAATAACATGTTCGGTAAACTTAGAATACATTTTTTATGAGATTAGCCGATTGTAACGCAAATGGTATTTGCTCTTTAAATCGCTTTTTAAAGGACCATATTGTTTGTCCTATATAATTTAGAACACGGCAGTTAATAAATCACCTTACTCTCACAGTCGTCTGGGTTTTCATTTTATGCACGACATTTGTAAATTGCTCTTTGTTTTATTTGCAGTGGTGTAACCCTGCTTTTAAAAAATATTGCCTTTAATGTGTTCAATTCCTTTTTAAAAACCAAATGATGTAATTATTTTTGTTTTTCTTTATTCTATTATGATTTTTATTATACTATAGTAATTTAATTACTATAGAAATAGTTTCTTTAACTGGGATGTTCGTGTATAAATTGGTTATGTCAAATAATACTAAAGTTAAACCAGTTTTTATATACATGTCTTTTATTACGGTTAATTAAATCATGACTGTTTTTTAATCTGTAATTTTTGTTTTATTTACGTTTTCACTTTTACATATTATCTAACGTTTTGATTATTCTGTAGGTTGATGTGCTTTTGAAATTAAAGAGTGATTAAAGAGAATTAATTTGATGGTTGGGTTTGTGTATTTTTCGATAAATATGTCACAAAAGGAACGACAGGTTCATTTTTTTAAATATTTTCAACTCTATTTAATTATTTCCTGTTGGTTATAATTTTGTATTCGATATTTTTTTAGTTTAATAATGTTGTTTTCATTAGAAAATTACATTTTTCCAGAAAAGTACAGCCAGGTCTATTTTCTTTACTACGTAAGTATTTTAAAATTAAACACCTGTCTTGTTTTAGAGTTGTTTTCATAAACTACTCTTAACTTGAAACTTTCAATTATTATTAAATTATGGTTTTAAGTATAATGATATTAAATCTGTTTCTAAAACAATTGAACATTGTACATATATTTAATTTTGAGATTTTAGACCATTGTTAAGTCAAGATATGTACTTACGTAAAGTTATAAACATCCCTCAGTTTCTGGAAGAGGATGAAAGCAAAGCGAGAGACAGAGTCGAGATGGGGGAGATGTGTTGTGTCTAGGATGTACTTCTCAGCATTGCTCGAGTTGCTTTCAAGTTTAGTCAGCTGTGATTCGGTAAAATCGAGACAAGAAACAAAATAAATTACACTAATAGAAAGCTGCACTAAGTTACACTGTACTGGGAAGCGACTAGGATAGCTCAATGGTAGAGCATTGGCGCGTAAAGCCAAGGGTCCTGGGTTCGATTCCCAGTCTAGGTCGTATATTTTTCACTTGAAATATTATTGTAAATTCAATATTTGCTAATAAAAAACGTATATGCGGAAAAATCAAATAATTAAAATAGTAATAGAAAATATAAGGATATGTTTTGTAATAACCCTCTTCATAAAATAGTCTAAATAAATTATACATAAACTATGCCAATACATTGCACCGGACACAATCTCCTGAAAATTCCAGTTCAGAAATTACCTGTCAAAAGTGAAAATATTCAATAACACTGTCATGGTAGTTCGTATGCTTTAAAATAAGTCATAGATATATTAATTATATTTTGCTGAATTGTAAAACTTAGCAATTATTATGTAAAAGTAAATGAAGGAATGCGAGCAATATTGAATACGGCGGCCTTGCCCCTTTTTTCTCACATATGCATCGTTTTTTGCTGTCATTTGTCGTATATACCATGCAGCCCAAACGAGTGCACCGATTTTGATCAAATTTGTTATATAGGTAAATCTTTGCTATAACGTAAAATTTGGGGATAGCTATCATAAAACAAAAATTTATAATTACAACTTATAAAAACAGCTCTAACAACGATAAATTAATTTTTTCAAAAATATCCATTTGAAATTTATCTAACATAATTTTCCATGGAGCAAAACTAAATTCTTTAAATCAGATCTATAGATTCCTTCAAATTGTGGTGAAATTGGAAGATTAATACACCAGGCCAGTGTATAAAATTGAACATAAAAGAAAATTACGGTAGGAATAATTAGCAAGCAAAACATTTTCGTCATAACACTAACACAACCAAAAACAATTTACAATCAGAATGACTTTATGAAACAAGCGAAGCACATATATAAATATATATATATATATATATATATATATATATATAAGCTATATTTAAATATGTATGTTTTTTTCTTTCCTTTAATTTATAAAATTTAATTTCATCTCATGTATGATTTTATGGAGCCGAGATCAATATTTATGTTAATTTTAAGTAGGGTAGTTTATTACCGAATGACATATATTATAAACTTAACTTCAACATTATGTACATTTATAATTACATTTCACATCTGGTAGTATCACATACAGATCCGGTTTCCCAAAATTTCTGAATCAACTGTCTCACTTCATTACAATGTGGTACCATGGGCTCTGCAAACTGTACTTTGAATCGTTCATTGTTGAACATCTTGTGATTTTCTTCCAACAAACCAAAACATATTCTAATCAGTGTAATACCACAACCCACGTCTTTCTTGTCTTACTAATAATTGGCTTCTTTGGGCAGCCAATCATCTTGGTCAGGAAGACATAAACGCCGTCTGTTATCCCTAATTCTAACTATCAATAGACATATCAATATAAACTACTAGTGAGAAGTATTTTCCTGAATTAGTATTTAAATAATATTACTTGTTTTCTGCACTGTAATCAAGATACACAGAAACTTTTTCACCTTGAAAAAAGCCGATTTTACTAAAATTTATACTAACATATAAACTGTATTTTCCTTTTATAAGTGATAAATTTGACTTTGATATCGGTTGTTAAGTACTTAGTTCACAAATCCCCAAATTCTCATAATAAATTTAAGAATTTAATTTAATTTTGAAGTCTACAAACAAGACTGCCCATTCATATAATATAATAAATAACATACTAAACGAGAAACTATGGTGAAAGCTATTCTTTCAGCTTGAGAGTGAAGTTTATGACCATATAATATTCTGTTGATACAGTTTGTAAAAACATGCAACTCATACCGATTCTACATGTATGCCTTCTGTTCTACTAATTACCTATCTAAGAAAAATTTGACAATCGTATTTTATAAAAAGATGAAATTTGATTTAAAACTAAAGCACTAAATTTGATACTAACTTACCACAACAGTTCCTTTGAAATGTATCCCATGAAAGTTTGATCGACGTTGTATCTTAGTGCCATTGAGAAAAATATGAAGTCCCAGTTTGTTACTCCAACAGCCAGCCTGTGTGGCATTCAGAGTGGTTGTATAGTTCACTTTGTACAGATCCCAAAGTGTTCCATCAGGTACTGCGAGGACAGCCTCACTATCTAAACCAAACTGAAGTGAATCTAACTCTACTAAGACATCTCTGTCTCCACTCCATATTAGCCATGAGTAGCTGGCGTTGAGCATATGGTGTTCTGAGCACTGTGAACAAAATTACAGAAAATCCTGTAATATTAATATTATTTAATATACATACTATAAATATAAGGCACAATTATTTGGAGGAAATATTTGTTTTGGTAATGTTTTGCTTGGTTTATAAATGCAGGCTAGATTTATTTTCTTACTTTTCTAATGTTTATTGAACTACAACATTTGTAATGTGAATTATTGAATATTATGGGTAATTAACTTATTTATCTTACCTAAATTTCATTAAAATCATTTTATTACAATTTCAAAAATAAAAGCATTACATTTCGCTTGATATTGCATAATGTAATTGTCAATAGTTTCGTTTGGTAACTTAATTAGAAATTTATTTTTTTTCGTTAGTTCAATTAGCAATAGTTTTCTTTGACTTACTGATATTTCTATTTATTATTTTAATAAGCAAAGTTTCGTGTGTGGCTTTAGTTACCAATATCTGTATAGATAATTTTATTTGGTGAATTTTTGTTTATTATTTTAATTAGCAATATTTTTGTTTGGATCAATAATTCTATAGCAATAACTTTGTTGGTGACTTAATTACCGAGATTTCTGTTTATTATTTTAATAAGCAACGTTTTGTGTGTCGTTTTAGTTACCAATATGTTGTTTGGCAATTAAGTTACCAATATCTGTAGTAATAATTTTATTTGGTGAATTTTTGTTTATTATTTTAATTAGCAATAGCTTTGTTTGACAATTTAGTTACCAATATTTCAGTAGCGACAACTTTGTTTGGTGACTTAATTACCGAGATTTCTGGTTATTATTTTAATAAGCAAAGTTTTGTGTCATTTTAGTTACCAATAGGTTAGTTTGGGAATTTAGTTACCAATATCTGTAGCAATAGTTTTATTTGGCGAATTTCGTTTATTATTTTAATTAGCAATAGTTTTGTTTAGCAATTTAGTTACCAATATTTCTGTAGCGACAACTTTGATTGGTGACAGAAATATTTCTGTTTCTTATTTTAATTATCAATAGTTACGTTTGTCAACTTAGTTACGAATACGTCTGAATTTAATTGTGTTACCAATATCAGTTTGGTTTTTATTTACAATTGGTATATTTTTTAGTAACTTTTGTAGTAACAAATTTTATTCAATCATTCCTTCTCTTGAGAAAAAATTATTTTATTTTTTCTCTTGCATGTAGCCTATTCTGTAAGGATGTGGTAAGACAATTATATTTGTATTTGTAATACTCACTTGTTGTTCCTAGATTGAAACGCACATTAAACTCCAACTAAAAATGACTTCTGTTCCAAAATTCATTAAATTAATCAACTGGTTTGTTAACCGTAAGACTTCTAACCCATGTGCTGTGTAATACCTTGTTATAAACACCATATTTTACAAGCCCTCCTAGTAGTTCCAAAATAGAATATTATTGACATATGACATTTGAGCTTATTTATTACTATGTAGTACTGTAATATGTAATAAGTCAATACTTTTAAAGCAGAATTAACAATATAACAAAACACTTAATCTTTAAGTTAATCTATTAAAACTTATATTTTAACTAATCCCAACTTAAAGACATCTTAATACTAAATCTCATAAAATGTGCCCACTCGCTTCGTGCGCTAATAAAGTGAACAGAAACTTAATAAGTGTTGTATTGCATGGTGAGCCTTCAAGTTTAGTAAAACCACTTCCTTGGAGTCTTAGTTTCAAACAACATTTATAATTTTCTCTGTCATCTACTTAAAAGAAAGTAATTGACATTTCATTTTTCAGTGCTGAAATTAAAAACTTACTTTCTTAATAATGTGTTTTCCAAACTCACAGCTGTAGTCAAGATACACTCCAAGCTTGTAGTGGTACACAGACATGAGAGGGAGAAATGTATGAGGTTCATTCAAAAGTGAGAGCCCCGAAGCCACACTGGAAAATTGTGTTTGTCGATGAAACATCAAATAACGCATCATTTTATAAGTTTCTGAAACATTAGTTCATGTTAAAGAGGATTTGCTACTGAAATTGGGTAAAAATCATTTAAAATACATTATTGGTTTATTTTGTAGATTGGGTACATGCAATAAATATGATATAAGTCTTGATTGAACATTATTTTCACAAAATTTAAATAATTTCTTTGTTACTGCATTCACTCAATATTTTTTATTTTGACTAGCGATACCTACTTGTGAACTGATGAACCTTTTAGGGGTTGTTAATGTAACTACGTGGTAGGATAGGCAATCTGACAACTTCACTCAAGTGTTGTTAAGTGACTGACTACACCTAAGAGTGTCTTAGGCTTGAGGAGTCAGTCCCTTGATCAAGGATTGGAACCAAAGGTTGTGGGTTCGATTCCCACCAAAGACACGAGGTTTTTTCTGTGCAGTTTGGTTCACTCCAACCTGTGATAAGGTGACGGGAGAGCCCACTATATAAATTAACTGTGGTTAGCTTGAGTGGAAGTTTACGGGGTTGGTTTTTAAACATATTGTACAGAAAACACCAATTTTGCAAATTGTAATTTTTTTCAATGTGTAAAAAAAACCATAATCAACGTAGGGTTTTTTATTTTATTTTCAAGTAATAAATATTTACTTATTTGATGTGTAATAATTTATGCATACCTATATAAATAATCTGATATAAATAACAGTGTTTAGCTTTATTCACCAGTTTATTTTCTTTTATTCCTATGGTTACGATACACACACTCTCACTCTAATGCTGTTTTCCGCAACTGTGGAATTTCATGTTTTTTCTAGACACAATTTGATATATCTTCAGAACCATTTGAGGTACTCTATTGAAATTTTCACCAGTTATTCTAGACAACATTATGCAAATATGTAGGTAGATTTAGGTCTCTAAATTTATTAGGTGCTGAGAAATACTTTTTGTATAAACATTTTAATTTACCATGTTAAAAAATGAAATTAAATATGGAACCGCATAAAAGTATTGTAAATATTATAATAAATCTACCTAAATGATGAAACATCAAAAAACACTAAAAATAACAAATCCATTAAATACTTTTTGTAGAATATCTTCTTTTTTTTTAAACCTACCAAATTTCATGTCAAACCTCTATTTTATTTTATTTCCCACCTTTGATTGACATTTAAAAGTTTTTTTGTTTTTGTTTTTTTCACTTCCAATAGGAAAAAATAGTTTAACCACTTTCCTCATATAATAAAAAATTTCACCCATTTCAGTAGCGATTCCCCTAAGAGATTCAACAGCTGTACCGCAATCTTTTGATTGAAATAAACTTTTTTCTTTTGCAGGTCATTTAATTCTTTTAATAGGTTCATAAATATATGCAATTTAATAAAAGGAGGAAAGTTATATAATAGATATGATGTATGTGAATTTGTTCACATAAATTAAAATATTAAATAACGAAATCATTATAAAAAATCTTACATTTCAGAAATTTTTGAAAAAACTGCTATTATCATCTGATGAACTTTTTTAATTATGAGATAAGAAACAGTGAGACGTTGTAGGTACTAAATACACAAACTTACTCTGTTGAAAAGGAATCCTTTATATCAGCACATAACTTATTACAATAAGTTATATGCCACATTTAAAATATTTGAATTATCTAAGATTTAATAAAATAATAAAACTGGAAATATCATATTATGAGATTAGTGAATTCCTACTACACAAGTAACTTTTTAAGATTTGTTTCTCTATGTTTTCTAATGTACTTAACTTTTAGTATTATTATTATTCATGCTTGTATTCTGTGTAACTTTATTGTTTTTGTCCAGTTGTGCTTTTGTATTATGAGTGAGGGTATTTATTTTATAATGTTCTTTTTATAAACTGCAAAGTTCCTTAAATAAGTATTTATCTGTCACTATAATTTATTTATTAGTGTCAACAACATTGTGTCGTTATCTACAAGCTTAATTTATTTTATTTTATGTTAGATATATACACTTTATAAGACAAGCTGCTTACCTGATACAGTTCACTGTATATTAGACAGCTGTACTGTAGCAAATAAAATAAATATGATAGTCCAAAAGATTCCACATACCGTATTCATTTCAATGACAGGACCTCATTTTTAAATTAATAAATAGCTTTTAAGAGGTACTATAATTTTTTTTTTTTGGAGTTGTTAACTTGAATGGAATAAAAAAATTAAAATAGATAATGAAACACAAATTCCACCTTTTAGATGAATCTTGAAATTATTGGCTGTATTATGTGCCAAAAATAGTTTGAAACATTAAATAAACAGTATATGGCAGTACTTTAAAAAAAAGAATAGCTGAAGATTAGATAAAGATATTAAAAATCCAAATCTGTCACTGAACTCACTGTTGAAAAACAATCTTTAAGCATGTGTGACACAACTATTCTGCCATTTTTTATTTGACTCCAATCCGAGGTGGCGGTCAAAAACTATAAACTTTATAAAACATATTACAAGGGATTAGCTAAAAAACATTTGGTAACAAATCATTATGACAAAATATGTGGGGGAAAAAGTAGGAAACATTTTTTAGTCTCAGTATATAAAGTAGAAAAAAAAGTTTTGTGATCAGAAAACAAACAAAAATTAACACAAATGTCAATTTTTAAATACACTGACTTTAAAAATAAACAAAATGGTTTTATATGATATCTGTCTATCTATCTGTATGTCATCTGATCTGTCTGTCTGTTTAATTGTATGACATCTGTTTGCCCAACAGTCTTCCATACAATGCACAATAGTACAAATGAATAGACAGATATTGTATGAAATTATTAATATGGTCCATGTATGTAGGGATTTAAAAAAATTGTCATTGTCAGAGATATCTTCCATAAAATCAAAACACAGAATTTTTATTTTATAGAAATCTCCTCTTGATAAAGATGTTAACCAAATTTTATTAAAATGTAGTCACTAAGGACTCTCCCCAATATATCAGTACTGGAGTTATTGGTCAAAAATGCAAATGAAACATTGACACCGACCTAGAAGGTACAGTATTTGAAAATCGGCTCAAGCAATCTAAACCAAAACATTTGCTGATCATTTACTGAAGGCTCATAATCTACAAAAGTAGAAAACTGCAAGTAAAAGAAATTTGAACCATACTAAATGTACCCTAAGGCACAAAGGGCTAAATTTATTATTTATTACTAATTCTTATTACTTAAAACTATACATTTCTATGCTATTTTTCACGTTATTTACGTCTCTAATCTTTAAACTTATCCAAAACTATATAGAAATAGCTAGGACCTATTTTGAAAAATTAGATCTTTTTTTTTTTTCATTTTCAAATTTGATAGATAACACCTAACTTGAAGTTTATGGAGCCAGAGTAACGAATAATCGTTGTTCGTCTCAATTTTTTTATATGAAATGTGAAAAAATTAGTGCAATATTTGTGCACCATTTATTTATAATTAGAAATATTGAGGTTGATTTGTGAGATGTTTTAAAATTAAAGTTAAAAATAAAACTAGAACACAATTTCTCTCATAAAAGTTTATTAAATCAAATAGTTTTCACAGCAATTGCGCAATCTACATTCATGCATGAGCTACAATAATCAAACTATAACTAGTTTGAAATGTATTTGTGAGAAATTATGTTCAAGTTTTATTTTACTCAGAATTTATTTGTCATTGAATTTCAATTTCAGAGATTTACACCGTCCGAAAAAAGGGAAATGTGTTCAATTTTTTAATAAAAAGGGACAAGGAAGGTTTAATACCACAATGACTTCCTCAATATTTTGGCTACCATTATTAAATTCACAGATTATGTCCTCAGTATGTGGTTGTAACTAATTAATTGATTAGTATAGGACATTTTAGTTCATGTTTTAAGACTGAACTTTAAGTACTTTTGGCGAAAAAATTCTATGTATAAAAATATTTTGTTTATGTGTCTATTTAAAAGTAACTTGATATCTTTCTATAAATATTTATGCTAAAAGATTGCAAAATTTTAAACATACATTATCTCAAATTGAACACCAGGAGTTAGTTTATTTTTGTTTTCTTCATTAAGACTTTAAACTTTTTTTTATATATATACTGTACAGTATTTTGATATACAGGATACCAATATATTAAGAATAGTTTTTATTTAAATAGCAATATTTTGCTACAAAAAATGACAAACACATCAAGATAAAAAATTGAATTCCCTTTGACTACTTTAGTTTAACACATGGACAATTTCAATGATAGCACTTTGTGTTTGACGACTATCGCTAGGGGGTTTGACGACTCTCAGTAATCATACTTATAAAATCTAATAACCTTTGATCGAAAGTAGATGATATAGAATAAATATCATATTAATACCAATAGCATTTAAGTATAAATACATATCTATTAGTTTATAACAATAATGATCCTTTATTGACAAACATTTCCCACTTAAAGGTGGAAATGAAATTTATATTTTGAATTTCTTTGCTTAAAAACATATATTTCTTTTGAAAACAGTTTTTGAAAAATAAAATATTACCAACTTATATTCCAATGTTAAAAATTTGCAGGTAACAGTCAAAATTTTATATATATATATATATATATATATATATATATATATATATATATATATATATATATATATATATATTATTCAGATCTAAACATTTCAAACATTCTAAATCGAAAATCAAATCTGAGAAATGAATTATGTTTCTATACAACATATCTTTGTATATTGTATACAGTTGGATCAAATTTTAAACATTTTTTACTAATCTATTCCTTCGTTGATTATGTTGCACATTACGAAGCTTGATTTTAAATTTGTACATGCTGAAAAATCTGAAATTAATTACAAAACTTTGATAAGAAGGGACTTTTTTAAATTTTAGTTCAGTTTTTTTAAAAATGAGGAACAATTTTTTTATATCAAAATAAAAGAATTGTTAATAAAATATAGTCGTAAAATAATAAACAATAATAAACCTCATTATTATTGTTTATTTTTGTTAAAATATTTGAAAACAAAATAAAGTGAGAATTGGTTCTTTTTAAAACGTTAATAATTATTTTTACCCAGAATCTATGTCATTTTTTTTATTTGGTAAGAGCTGAGAACATACTCTACATCAATTGTATAATGAATTATAGCAATATTTAAATGAGAATTTATTTTGTAACAGTTATCTTTAGATATTATAAAGAGTTTCAATACTTAAAAACATGATTTCATTTTAAAGAAAATAATTATTTCTCTTGTAAGTGTTAATGATTGATGTAATTAAAAATTCCATAGAATTGACAACTTTTAAAAATGACACTACGCTGGACGTTGAGTCATAACTAGCTCTAGACAAAAAATCAAAGAAATGTTTATGTAGTGAGGTTTAGCTATAATAAAACTTACTACTAAGTTCTAAAACAAATTATATGACATTTTTAAACATCATTTCAAATTATACTACACGTGTTCAAACTACATTACTAAAAGTAATCAATTTTGTTGAAATTGCAATAATATCAAGTTAATAAAAAATTAAGTATTTATGAGTCATATTAATTGTAAGTTTATTGATCAAACACTTCAAGAATTATTTAAGATTGACATTTGTTTTAAAATTTATTTATTGGTTCTTGCCAATATTGAAAGCATTATTTTCATTGTATGAGTCTAGATTTGATTATTGGATAAACTATTGGGGTCAAACTTATGTGATCATTCAGGTTAAGTTGAAAAAACTAAATCATAAACCTCTTTACCTTTTTTAATAGTCTAAATAGTGTACTAGTGTACCTTTCAGATTATGTATTCATAATCTGAAAATTCTGAGATTTTGTATTCAAGATTCTGAGAATTGTATTCATATGATGATATACGAGGCTGAAGGTGAAGAGCAAGGAGAATGTATTAAAATAGTAATAACTCTTTTAAGAAGTACTGCTTGAATATTGCTTGTTCCCAGACTTTAGAAAGCCATACTAAAGTTATTTAGTTTTTATTACACTAGTCTATAAATTAAAAATTAAATTAAAACTGTGGCTACTTTATAACGAGGATGTAATGTCATTATTATTTTAATAAAGTGCAAATTGTTTGGAGTTGGAATGACGGCTTGTTAATCATTTTGTTTATTTCGTTTTATGTATTTAATTTAGAGTAATATTGTGAGTATAGTTTTTTTTTTATTCTTTTTCCTGTGATAACTTCAATCTTTTTTGAAACATGCAACTGAAAATGATAATTTAGTCAATGTAAAATTAAAGTTTTTAATGCAGGAAATCATGTTTATATTCATTTGGTCATTAAAGTTTCTACAAGTGTTCTACATTTCTAGTAAATGGAGCTAACTTTTTTTCCATTTTTTAAAATTTACACTAAAAAATATAGCCATATTTTTAATACTTGAATTACTTTTCTAAATATGTAAATATGTACCCATGGACAAAAATAAGGATAAAAGGACGCCTATTCTACAACATTATGAAATGTAAAGACATTTTGCTCAAGTCACAATAAATCTAATTTGTAAAAAAAAACTTCTAAAAAATATATAAAGTTATTGTTTTGAAATTCCAGGTGTCATAAACATAACTTTAAAAACATAATAAGAATATTTTTCCCCGTTTTAATCAAACTTATATTTCTAAGTTTATGGAAATTTGTCTCTTAACGTCTTGATTTTTATTTTTTATTGTATATTTATTATATAGAAAGTACATATTGTAGTAGCAGCAAAACATATATGTGCACTAAGCTCCTAGCCTAAGTGCAAGGCTTAATGTTGATAATTTATGGGCAAAATATATGATAAAATCTCCAAATTTGTTTATCATTTTTAAATAACTCAAAACTTTGGGATAGCTTCCGTATTCCAAAACTTAAAATTTTTATTTCCTAAAAATCAGCTATATACATTGAGACCCAATTTCATTAAAAATTTAGCCTCTAAGAACCGAGACAGAGATGTATTGTTTATATCACTTGTTTGTCTTTCACGGATTGCATTTATTACAATTACCTTAATTATTGTTATAAAGTCTTAACAAATCATGATTTTTTTTCTTCCTAGTACTACAGCACTGTTTTGCTGCTATAAAGGAATACAAATACTTTCCAAAAGCAATTAAGGTAATTAAAATGTACTGTTTGTCATGTCTTCAAAAATTCTGGTTCGGAAATAATCATTCATAAAGAAATAATGAACCATAACCTAAACCCAAGGTAGTAAAAAAGATTTATGATAATATTCCAATGTGTGTGTTTTTTTTTTTTTACTTGTAAAATTCGAGAGTTATTACTACAACAATTTTAATTTTTACCTAATAAGCTAAAAATTATGAAATATTGATTCTGTTTACTAGCCTATAGCTAATGGTTTAGTTGGATTTCAGTCAATATGGACATGAACGTTTTACTGAAATTTGGCAAAGTTTTACAATTAATTGTGTTCGTAATTACAAAATTAAAACTGACAAATTTTCTAATATGTGTTGTTTGAATTGGTTTTCTGGAATTTTGCCTGTAGACAATGCATTTAGCTTATATATATAATAGCTCTTTTGTGCAGCTTGGAAATGTGCTGTATATCTCCATGGCATGTATATACCAAGGTGATCTACTAATATTATTAAAAGAAATTTCCAATTTTATCACATCAGTATGTGTTTAATCAGTTTTATGTTTGGAAAGTAATTTTTTAATTGTTTTATTTACACAATGAATGGTTGTGTTTAATTTCATTAGCGGAGAGTATATTGCCATTTAACACACACACACACACACACACACACACACACACACACACACACACAAACACACACGTCATCCATTATGTATACTTTTGCCATTATTTGTAACTTATTATTTTATAAACTGTGAAATAAATTAATTAAATCAATATGTACAGTTTTAATTCAATGAAAAAATGTTTAGGTACCATTGATGGAGCACATGAAGATGTTAATCGCACCTACATCCCTCGATTTGAAATATGCACCTGCAAGACGAAGGTTATCCTTTGCAACAACCATCAGAAAACAAGACAATAAGGTGGCACAAGTAACTTGGACAGACATTATCTAATCAATGCCTCCACAGTTGTATCTCCATTACTTTTATTCCCCTTTCTCATTGATTATTTAGCCTAACCTTTAAATTTAACACAATACTCTATCAGACACGAAACATTTTACTTAAAAAAGAATTATTAAGTGGAAAGTTTGTTATTGATTTGTAAGAACAGTTGTTTATTAATATTTTTGTTTTTCTGAATCCAATTACAACTACAGTTTACTTTGTAAAGTCACTCAAGGTATTCTCTATGTTTCAGAAATATCTAAATTAAAATAAAATGAAGTTATATCAACTAATTTATGTTTTGTTTAGTTTATATACACAAACATGAAAGTGGTAAAGACAAAATTTACTTTAACAACTGCAGCAAATGCTAATTATCTATTTTATTTATTACTACTTTAGAGTGAAATTTGCACAGGCAATTAATTATCATTTGTAGATTAATTACTAGGAAAGACTGCTCTAATATATATTTATTTACTTTTTAATCTAAACACAATAATGAAACAATATTTTAAAAGGTATAACAACTTTAACAAAACATTAAAAGAAAAATAATTCTAATTATGAAATTATAGCTCTATAAGTGAGATAATATTATGTAAGAAAAAAAAGATATGCATATTTCTAAACAAACAAAAATAATGTAGTTTTTTTATGGTAATATCTGCTACATTTTTTTTTTTTTTTTTTTTTTTTTTTTTTTTTTTTTTTTTTTTTTTTTTTTTTTATATACAACATAATTTCACTTTTAAACTGATAAATAAGTAGAAAGACAAAGTTTAAAAGGGGTCAGTTTAAAAAATGAAGATAAATCTGAAGTATGGAATCAAATCAATTTTTCTTCTCCCAAACCGTTTTTTTTTTTTTTTTTCAAGATGATCTATACCTTAATTTAGTACATATTTTACACTTTTACCTTTAAAAATGTTTTCCCAATTAAATTATAAAATACATGCAAAAGGCTACTTTTGAGAAACGTATCGAGGCAGGTAAAGTAACCGGACAAATTAAGAACAGGATAGAACACTGATGAGAGGACTCGATGAGACTAAAAGAAGAATGCTCATGAGGTTGAATAAATAAGACATTTAGGATAGTTACTGTTCTGTGAACCTTGCACTGTCTCCTGAACAAACATATAAACTTTAGGTAGAACAGTAACAGATGTGAGGAGAATGAAAAATTAACAATTTAGGAATGACTTTGTTATGAGTGAACTCTTTAGAGGTGACTGGAACTGTGAAAAGGGCTAACAAAGATCTTCAAAGAATAGAAATCCTTTATCTAGTGAAATTCATAATGGACACCAATATATTTGTGAGAAGGTAAGTGCTCATTAATTGACAGAATGGATCTAAGAAAGCATTATGTTGATGGAAATAAACAAAAAATGCAAATGGGACCATACAGTTTTTAAAATTTAAAGCATCGATAATTATGGTATCTAATTTCTTGCCACTGAATTGCTTCTTAAATTTTATTTTTTTATGTTTTTAATTTTAGATGAGCTTTATATTTAATTTGATACCAAACTTGAAATTTTTATAATAATAATAGACTGTTTAGCCTCATTACCTCGATCAACAAAACAAAAAGTGTGTTAATTATGCAGGGTTTAAATTTTATAACAAATTGATACATTTTAAAAAATAGATATGAAGTAGTTATGATTAAAATCAAGCTGAGTGTATTATTTCCTTCACAATGACTAATATACAACTTTAGAATGTTTGAAGAACTACTCCCAATGAATTTAAACTATTTAGTAATACAATATTTTATAAACTATTTTTAACCATTGATGAAAGTAGTATGAAGTTTATGGGTTTTAACAACTACATGCAATAATGTAATTTCAATTAAACTTTTTTTTTAAACCCTGATACTAATATTCATATTTTTTTCACAAAAATAGATTTAGTTTCCATTATCAATAAAGTTTTATCTTTAACTTTAGACTTGCTTATTTTATATGATAGAAGTTTAACCCAATTTTGAGCTAAACTATAACTTCATTTTTCTGGTAGTGAAACTATATTTTGTAACAGATAGAGTAACAGTGATTTGAAAGCTGTGTAAAATATAATAACAAAGAAACAGCAATCTTAGATGTGACAGGATTTTTTTAATGTATAGCAAACCATTGTTTTAATTTGTGGGAAATGTTACCATGTTGCTCTTGCTAATTATCTATGGGTAATTTCCTATTTTTTTATTTTATTTTTTTATTATTATTTTTTTTTATGTAGGATATTCCAAAATCAGGAGTATCCAGGTTCAATTTTTGGAATTTTCTTGGATTGATCCCTCAATTGCTCATAAAACCAATCATTTTAACATAAACTATCTTTCCACAAAAAATGTCCATGATATCTGATATAATATCAAACAAATAAAGAATCAGCATTTAAAAGGATATAAAATAACATCCTAAATAAGTACTTTTTGCAAGTTTACCTATAATGAAAAATAACCCTCGAGAGTTTGTACCTCACTCTTCAAGACATTTAAAAACAAATAAATCGGTAAATTAAATTTTCCAATTAAACATTCCTCTCTATCTATTGAATACCTTATTTTAATCGTATCCTGAAACATACTTTTGTAATGAGATTTCATACTAGATTCCTTTGCTAATTTTGGATATATAAAAAAGACCAATTGACAGCTCTTTTAGTATCAACTGTAAAACTAAACAAGTAAATAACAAGAAATTAAAGCTCCAATTATGTGCTCCAACTAATTAATAAAGCTCCAATTATGTGCACTTTATTTTGATAAATAGTGGACATATAAAGTTAATTAGTTAAAAATAATGTACAATGTTAATTAAAATGTTGGAGTCTATAGAAATTCAAATATAAATCAATTACTTTTAAACGTTCAAACTGTTTCAAGTATTAGTAATGCATATAGCATATACCAGGTGTCTGGAGTCTTAGTATGGAGTTATATTTCCAGAGTTGGTGGAGAAAAATCGGCTCAATTTCAATTAATCAAATTGAAGGACTTCATGTGACTGCAGTCCCAAGTTGACAGATTGGTTATCTTACATAAGTGACCTTTGAGCCATAATTGGGTCGATTAGAGGTAGGGTTTCAAGTTTCCCTGATATTGAACAGATTGCTTCTGACATACAGGATGCAATCAAATTGATATCATGAAACTGTCCTTTATGCCAAAGAATGAGACATACCAACACCAGATGGTGGAACAACAATCTGAGGTGTAAAAGAGCACACATAAGATAAATGAATAATTACTGTAGGAAAGGCTGTGACTAAAACCCATATCATGCTGCTCTCACTAAGTACAGCCTAGTAATTAAAAAAGCTAAATAGAAGTCGTGGAGCCAGCTCAAAAGGAGGTGAATAGTCTCAGTTTTGCAACACGACTACAACATACTACACTATCTTCTGGTCCAATCGGTCTCCAAAAGGTAGATTACTTCCAATACAGGAGAAAGTCTAAAACTTTTCCTTGAGATCCACTTCCCTGATGTGTCCCAATGAACTTTGGGTATAGTGTTCAACAATACTGATGAAGGCTCTTGGCCGAGAGCTAATCGAACAGGTTGAACAATAGCTAGACACATAGTTATACTTTCAGTGTTAAATAAGTAATCAATAAGTTAAACCCTGATCATTCATTTTTGATAAATCTTTAATTAACTTAATTTATAACTAAATAACTTAATTTAATGTTTATAATTAAGACTTACGCGAAATAGAGAAAGAAATATTGGGATTGCACAAATGGTTAGACCAAAAGCCAAATTGACCATTTTGGTATCACTATTACAAATTAATTTAATAATTTAGGAGTGTGAGACCCAAAACCCCAAAGGGTTGTCCAACCCTTCCTAAAAAACAACTTGCCACTTCTTTGGGTGGAGTTACGCCAAATTCCCATATACAAGCGCTCATAGGATGAAACAAAATTCACTCTTCTGAATGATGCACACACTCTATGCTCTGCACAGCCATTGGCCATGCTTCTGAGAGGAATATGGTGGGAGAACTTGCCTGTCGCCGAGCGCCTTACACCCAATGATAGGCAACTCATCATACATTTGAGTAAAGTAGGGGGAAGACGCTGATGAATCGGTCACAACTCAAAATGGACTTACATTTGAGATTCAATAGTTCAACTTCTAGTGCCATCCAATAGACTGGTGAAAAAAGTAGTGAATACTCAAAAAAGTTGATTTGGCAGTCTTACTCAGATTTGTCTTACTCAGGTATCCTCAAACGAATTGTCAAATAAAATGACACAATTTTTTTTTTAATTCGACATTTATGAATTGTGACAAAAGACTAACTTATTGTAAATAAATAAATGTAAAAAATTTTATAATACTAATTAAAAGGTAATTTTGTCCTTTTGTTTAAAAAAAATTGTTCCTAATGACAAAATTTGTAAAATTTTGAATTTTTAAGGATGTATGAATTGCATTGAATTATTTTGCCATAAAAATTAATTAATATTTCGTACTTTGTGGAGCAATTATCCAATTTTGTTAAAATAATATGGTCATATTTTGTCTTTTGAGATTCAATATCCTAGTGTAAAGTTCCACAAGTGATTTTCAAATTCCGATATCACGAAAATCGATAACAATCTAAGTGGACTGTTTTTTTTTTTTGTTTTTTTTTTTTAATTAATTGAGAATCGTAATTTTTCATTACATTCGGTTTGAGATACAATTGATTCAAGCACCTAGGCCCTAGGTCTAAACAATATAATACAATAGCTACAGGAGTATCATCACACACAAACAAAAAATCTGTTTTTGGACCACCAAAAGAGACTTAATAATAAAATTTCAATATCAAACTTTAATTACTATTTCCTTTTAATGTACAAGGATGTAAGCAGAAGTTGATTACAAGAACAAATGTAACACATTTTGTCTATTTAAATTTGTCTGTCAATATTTAATAAATAAGCAGATAATATCCTGTAAATCAGTAATAGAATAAAGTTTATAAATTTAGCTAAGCAATAAAGAAGAAACTTTACTTGAGAGAAATAATTAATGTAAGACTTCATTACTCAAGTAATGGGAGATTGATTGCAAAGTAGCATGTTGAATTTTTATTAGGGTTGTAAATGATGTCTCTAATGGTTAGATTGATTTAGTTTCTTAATGAGAAATAAAATTAATAAATTTTGCACAACTACTCACCAACTTGATATAATTAAACCCTTTACCAATAGTGACACTAATCCCTTTTAAAATTTAACTTATTTTTGACTAATAAGCTTTTCACTTCTTATTAGCTACAAAACCAGCCTCCTGAAACTTTCCTACTAATTCCAAAACTTATATTCTATTAATAAATTTATTTGTGTATAGTTTGTTAAATAATATTGCTGTTCTAGTAACACATTGATAAAAGAGTGCAACATTGCAACCCTCTTTGCAATCAACTAAACTATAATGGAAAAGCACAAGCAATGAATACCGGTACTATAGATACATCATGTGTTACTTCTAACCAAACCATTGATAGGTCCAGTCAAGTTAGCCAGTGTAACAAGCACAACATGAACTAATATTTTACCATGTGGTCTGTAGGGAGCATTATCGCCCTATTGATACTTGATCGGCTATCAAGTTGTTATCTTTAGTCAACTATTTAAATATCCTTACAAAGATAGTAGCAGTTTATTGTTATGAATTTGAAATATTCTCCTCAGCAATTTGTATATACCGACATGACAATATGTCTAGCTAAACAAATATCCTTCACTTGCTGCAAAACTGACTTCTTCCAAAACATTTTGTGTGTAACATCATTCTTTTTTACTTTGTTAGCACAACTAAATCCAATAAGCATTAATAATTTTTTTAAGCATAGTGTTTACAATTTGTTTAAACCTATCCACATCCATTTAGTTGAATAAGTTTCAAATTCTTTTCTCCATTCTTTAATTGTTATTGTGCCAAAGTCTCATTTAATTGAAAGTTTGTGAAGACTCATATGACACGGACATGTAGATTTTATGTTTTGTGTATTTTTGTATCACATATTTTTTGTAGTCTTATCATAAAACTGTTATAAGAAACACAAAGTATAAAGTGCTTCACACCAAATACAGCATACAAATGCTTTTTAACTGTTTAATTTTAATTTCTACAATTCTAATAAGGCTAAATTACCGATAACAATGGTAAACTGTATATCATATAGCAGATCTTTGACTTGATTAGTTGACACTTTTATGAGACAAAAATAAACATTAAACAACCTACTCTTGGTGTTCATATGTCAAGAGAACTCTAATCTCTTGGGAATTTCAGTGATCCCATGTCGAGATTATCCCGATTGTAAAAAACATTGTATTTTCCGCCAATATTAAAGTTTGAAAGTTTAATGATGTCGTATATCTCAGTGATTTCTAGATAATCTATGAAACAGATGTTTCATTTAAAAATACCTTTACAACAGAAATTAATATCAGTATTGAGTTAGAAAATTGTTAGAAATAGGACTGTTGTTTGTAAAACTTTTGCTTTAATATTTACTTTGTTGTTCTAGTTCTTATACCTTGTTTAATCTTATTTCATCATTTTTCTCTTAAATGCTGTAAATAGAGATCATTCATTTAAACTCTCCTTATTATGAGTCTTGTGTTTTATAAATTTTAGTGATTTAAATAAATAAAATATCTAGATATATGATATATTCTGTGTATGATCTATTCTCTTTGACCGAGTTACTAGATCTTGTTTATTCGTGTGTGATACTAAAGGAATTGGAGAAATTAAGATCACTAACTAGGAGCTTAATTACAAAAAATTTAATAAACAGATTATATTAGGCCCGATCAATTCTAGCTAAATAAGAATTAAGCAATTATGATGATATAAAATTACAAGATTAGAGGGTTACATACACACACAATGTAGTATTTTCAAGTAAAGGAACAGAGCTGTTGAATAGGAGAAATTACCAGTTAAGCCGCATTTACACCGGAGTTGTCAACATGTTGTCAACAAGTTGAGTCAACTTATTGCCATTTTAACCAAATGTTGGCAACTTTTGGATGTTGTCAACAAAAATTTTGTTTCCCATCTGTGCCCGTTGTCGGTAAAGATCAAAGAAAGTTGACAACAAAATGTTGTCAACATTTTGTTGTCAACTTGTTGACGCTCGCTACAAGGTGAGCAACTTGTTGACAACAATTAGTATAGCACCTGAAGCAAATTTTTTTGAAAACCCCTGGAAATCCGTTTAACTATATAGCGTTTTATGTTTGATAGCAGAAAATGTTCGTAATGATGTCCGTAAAAGCACAATAACTTTAAAACCGAAGCTTCAGGTGCTATACTATATCCCCCCTTGCCGCGCACCGGACAGTCGCGCCATCACTCCAGACTCCAGCTCTAGGCAAGGCCAAGCCCAAAGCACACGCATTTTTCTAGGGTGAAGTTCAGGTACAATTGTTTTTTGAGTTGAGTTGTGTGTTTTTCTGGTTTTTAGTGATTAGGTGGTTAAAGAATAAGTGTTGTGACGTTTTGTGTTCATAATGGAAAGTGAGAGAGTTGAATGGTCGCATGCAAAAATAACTGAACTGATAGAAATGTATAGGGATAGAGAGCTTCTTTGGAACCCAAAAATTCCTACTTTTAAGAACAAAAATTTTAAAAACTGCGTGAAGTGAGATTACCGGTGAACTGAAAATGGACAAAACAAAATGAAGAGCGTGATCACCCAGTTTCAGCAGGAAGCTAAAAAGGGAAAAAGTGGCGCTGGTGCTTCGCAATTAGTAACATGGTGGGCTTTTTGATTTGCTTCTGTTTTTAAAGGACAAAACTACTCCTAGATCAATCACGGAGGCTGGGTTTGGTGTTTGTGAGACTCGCAGAATTGAGGTAAATAAAAATACTTTTTGTTGATCATTGTATATTTTTATAATTAACTTGAGGGAGATTCAGATACAAAACTATTTATTCATTTCATAGTTTTTAGTACATAAATAGTGTCAAAATACAAAGTACATTCATAAATAAGTACATTATTTTCTTCTATATTAAAACAAAAACTTTACACATTATGATCATACAGAAATATTTAGGTTCGCATCGGAAACTAGGGCAGAGTATTGCAATATGACAGGCATATGGTGGGTTTTAAATATTTAGTCATCTTTGCTAATTTTAAAAGTACATTAATTTACTATTCAATATTTAAACTTAACTATCATGAAATGATTTATTTGTCATATGACATATGTTCATGTTTATTATACAATAGTGCCTCCTTACGATAGAGGTTTTGCCTCTGGCGTATATATTTCATTTTAGTATGCCTAAATGAAAGCTGAGATTTCAAATAAATCTATGCATAGTTCATACAAACAGTGGTGTCCACAGGTGGCTTTGATGGTGCAAGTTGCGCCATCATAAATGACGGTGGGGAATCAATTTTTAAGTTCTTTTCCACGGTTTGGTGTAATTTTCCAAATATTCCTGATTGAAATGAAATGACAAATGATAATTGTACTATTCCTACTTAAGAACTTGGAGGAGGGCACTTAAGCTATTAAGTTAAAAATCCTCATAGCTTTTGAAATTGATGAATTTCAGTGGTTGTGTGAACTGGGTCATTATACTAACTTTGTGTGTTAATTATTTTTAGGAAACCCATAATGATAATGGTCCAGATGATGGCGGGGATAATGACCAAGCTGATGAGGATCTGCCAGCTAACTCTGTAGCCATTATGCGCTCTTCGAGCAGTTCAACCAGCAGCACCAAACCTCGCCACAAGAGGAAACAACCCTGTTGTGGAGCAGGCTTTTGAAACTATGAAAAGATTGGAGCAAAAGTCAACTGAAAGAGACGAATATAACTTTTTCGCTGAGTATGTTGGTTACCAAATCCGAAAAATTTGTAGTGAAAGAGAAAGTACAATATTGAAACATAAAATAACTACATTGTTGTTTCAAGCTTAGCTTGCCCAGCTTTGTGACAACAGTCAACCTTGCTCCAGTCAGTTGACTAATCTTCACTCTCCAAACTCTGCAGGCCTTGGAAATTACCAAATGTCAGAATCTATTCTTGATCAGACTGCTGCTAATATGGACAATACTGAAATTTCATTGTCTGTTGGGAAAACCTTTCTTGACATATAAGTAGTTTTTTTTAACAATAATGATACATTTTTTTCTTGGATTAAAACTGTAAAAATTAAAATTTGATTTTAACTTTTGTCTATTATACCAGTTATTTATTTATTTATTTATTTATTTTTTGGAAATAGGTACTATAATTTAATGTTTCTTTGGAATTATGCCTATTACGTTTATAAAACCAATTCAATACATTTAATGTTTCACTAAAATGATTTGTATTACTTTTGTCCAACCATTGGAATAAATGCAATACTTTTAAAAATTAAATGTCGAAATAACTATACAATTTAATAAAACCAGAAGTTAAAGTTTAAAAAACATGTTAAAATTTCTTTTGTGGATTCAGTTTTAATATTTATCTTGCCAACTCACTGAACCCTCTTCACTTTTAAAGTAAGTGCAAAATTCTCTTCTTATTTCTTTTGCCAATCGCGAAGGTTTTTTAGGAATCGCTTCAAGCGAAGTAGTGTGTCACCGGACAAGCTTTCCACCTTCCATTGGCCAGGAATAATGGTTCCTGTATTTATGTCCTCACTATCAAAGGTCCCGTGTGGTGTGTAGGATGAACTAGATGATTCACTACGTCTTAAAAAGTTGTAGAGATGAACACAGGCCAATACCACCTTATCAGCATTTTCAGGTCCAAGCAACATAGGTTTTCTTAATACTTGGAAAACCACAGACACGATTCCAAAAACGTTTTCAACCACACGGCGGCCTCGGCAGTGACGGTAATTGATAATGCGTTCATCGCTACCCTTCTCGTGAAGTCCTGGGAAAGGCTTCATTATGTGTTTTCTTAAGGCAAAGGTGTCATCTTCCAACAGTACAAAGGGAACGGGAACTTCTTTTCTCCCTGGAATGCAAGTGCTTGGAGGAAGATCTAATTTTGAATTTTCTAAAAGTTTCTTTAGAGTGCTACTGTTATATACTCCACCGTCAGACAGTCTTCCTTGGCATCCTACGGATACGTAGATGAAACTTATAGTTAGCATCTACTACGGCAAGCAATACGATGCTGAAAAAGCCCTTATAATTGAAGTAGTCACTACCTGAATTGATGGGAACTTGCAACATGACATGTTTACCGTCCATACTTCCAATACAATGTGGAAAATTCCATTTTGTGTTGTACTCATTCGCATGGTGCAACCATTCTTCTTTGGTCTCCGGCATCTGAAAAAATGGAACCTTTACTATATTATATAATAAAAATAAGAATACCAATGCATTGTACAATACAATTTACCGAAGGAGCCTATACATTACATCACAAATTACTAACTGACACATTTAATAACCATGTTTATAACACAGTATTTCTTCTGTTTCCTTTACAGTTACACACATTCTAGTACATGTATTTTTATATAATTGTTATTCACTTGTTCCTGTCGATACAATATTCTTTGTTAAGTCAATAAAACATTACTATTATTTTCATTTGAATACAATTAAATAAACAGATAAAGTAATTTTTTTTTAAATAAATAGAGAAAATAATCGCAAATACACCACTAGAACCCGTTAAATTAGGATGAAATTTCTTAAGACTATAATAACAAGCAAATTATATTATGATAATACTGACATCTACGTATTATAGCATTGTTGATAAAAATAAATATGTTGTTTAGCTTACCTTGATGTTATCCTTGAACAAATCTATTAAGGCCACACAGACATCCATTACAAACAGTGTAATTGTTGATTTGGAAATTTTGAATAAATAACTTAGACCTGTATATGAATCACCAGTTGCCAAAAAACGTAACGTCACTGCCACTTTTTCTCGCACAGGTATTGCTTTTCTATATAAAATAAGTGTACTTTCTTGATATTTTTGTTTTGTTCTTTGTATAACAATAATGGCAAATCCTGATGACCGCGATTTTGATTCTTTTATAATCGGGATGCTAAATACTTCCTTTTCAAGTGTCATTGATGTGGATAACCTAGAATTAGAGGAGGCAGAAAATATAATTCTAAACAATGTCATTGACTGTGAAAATGAAGTAACAAGTGATGATGAACTGTATGTTTGTCCTAGGCCTACAACAGTGCCAACAACTAGGCCTAGAGATGATCAATGGTATGATGTTACAAATAATGACCCAGGACCTAGCCATGAAATACCAATCTACAATGATAATCATGGACCTTGTTTACCCAGTACTTTTGATTGTGAAACTAAACAAATACATTATTTTTGTTTGTTGAAACAACAAAAAGAACATATATTTTATATATTCAGTTTTTGAATAATTGTAAATTATGCCAAGTTTAGTTTGATTTTTTATTAATTAGTAATTTTTTTTTTTTTTTTTAAGTTTAAAATTATTTGAGTATTTTTTGTGTGTACTACTTACCCCTAAGTATCCATATTTAATAAGAACATTGAAAAAAAATTATTTTTTTTAAATTAAACTCTAAATGAGCGGTAGCTCATATTTTAACTTAGCGCTTTAAGGGTTAAAAGATTAAATAAATGATAAGCATGATTTGCAAAGTAAATCAAAAACACAGGTAATGAAATACTACAATTTACAAGATACAAATCTTGATTATTCAGTACTTATATCATGTATATATAAACAAATAACGACATAACTGATTATCAATAATACAAAACATATAACAAACTACTCTATCAGTCTAACTGAAACATTACAATTTGTACATACCTGATTGTTAACACATCCCTTACAAATATGTCTTTATCAATACATCAAAACAAATGAACACAATATTAAAATATACAGTATTAAAAAATAAGAATTATTAAAATTCAATACATATAAAAATATTGATATAGACTATAGTATACTACTTTATGTCCATTTTTTTATCTCCATTAGAAATATTTACTAAATTACAAAATGTCTGTGTGTACACTACTATAATAAAAGAACAAAAAAAATGTATATGCAAATTGAGATGAATAAATTTTATGTGTTCAATGTATGTTAGTTCCATACATAATTTATAAACTAATCTAAGATTGTTGATTTTAATTAAAAATTACAATTATTATTAAAAGGTAAATTTTAAAGGCTTCTTTTTTGTTTAAAATTATTTATAAACAAAAGAGCTCTTGCACAAAGTTCCATTTCAGTGGTGAGCAGATAAAACAAGAAAGTGTTGAGGCACTTCTAGAAGTGATAAAATATACATATATATTTATTTGTTTAGAAATGTCATTTGTTCAAGACATCAAATTTTCTATTCGTGTGTTACGTGAACTCTACATAACTTTATCTTTCCATTACACCTACAATAGTAATGATAGTAATTCCATAAGTGTTGGTTTTAGTTACCTATGTGTATCTGACTGTATGTGTCCATTGCCATCTCTGTAACCCAAATTACTAAACTGAATTTGATTAAATTAAGTAGATGGTTTTGAACATCTGTATTACAAATACAGAGATATTTTAAATATTTAAGGACAGCACCTAATATAAGAACTTTTTCAATGGACATGACAATTTTAAATATTTATTTTTTTGATGAAATTTAAACCTTTAGATAGAAAAAAAAATGTTGTTAAGCCGGGAGGGGTAACAATTTCTGGTCTTTTCAACCTAGTCCAAATAACTTTTGTATTGTTTCTATCTCTCAAACCATATTCTTTCTTTCCCAAAGCAACTCACAAAAATGAGGAGAGTCAAAAAGAACAAAGAATTGAAAATCCCAGTACTATTAGACAACAGTTATTTGTAGACCAGCCAGCAATTGAGGCCATAGATGAACTAGCATACAATGATGATAAAAAGAATGGTTTAGAAATACGAGAATGATAAATCATCAGAATAATTTGAAGACGAGGAAGAAATTAATTTTGTAGCAGAGCCTGAATACATATGTGTAAAGATTTAGAAACCCAGTAGAAACCAAGTAGAGTATCCAATACCTTATCCATACTATAACAGCTGATTATAATTTAGTTAAGCAACTTCTAGGAGTAAGGTGTAATTTAGATGTAAATTCACCTGTTGCATTGTGGAGATTATTTTTTACTAAACAAATTTTGTATGACAGTGAAATACATCAATCAACAAATACAGAAAGTTCGCCCGAACTACACCCATCAATGGGATGCAAGTGACACATCAAGAATAGAAATGGAGGTTTTTATATAGGCCTGCTGTACTTTGTTGGTGAACTTTGTGCCTCTCATCTCAATCTATATGATTTGTCGTTGACCGGTGGTATAGGGGTAGGTTTCTATCACAACTGTGTGAATTTACAAAGATTTCAATTCCTTATCAGAACTATTAGATTTGACGATGCTACAAACCAGGAAGCAACTAAAAGAATATAATAAGTTTGCACCTATTCGTTAAGTTTTTGAACACTGTTGAAAAGTATAAAACCGAATTTTCTTATCTCACCGGAGATGAGATGCTTGAAGTCTTTAAAGGGCACTATAGATTCAAACCATATATAAAAAATAAACCAGTCAAGTATGGTGTTGAATATTTTCCATGACTTTTTCTAAGACATTTTACACAATTAATATGAAAGTATATGCCAGGAAGCAACATGAAGGCCTTTTTAAATTTGTAAATTTTGGAATGCCAATTGTAAACAGATTTATCCGGCCGATTCGTGGTACAGGAAGGAACATTACCTCTGATAAGTGGTATACATCAATCTCTTTTAGTGCATTATGAGTGGTAACAGAATCACTTGAGAGACCACAAATTGACATTAGCGGATATTTGCAAAAAAATAAACTCCTCCCGTGTTTGTCAATACAACAGTATGTCTAATGCATTTAAGCATGTTTTTATACAGAGGAAACATATCTGTACTGGTATATTGCCCAAAAAAGAACAAAGTAGTCTTATTGCTTTCAATGATGCACATTGCACAACAAATGTTACATACTCACTTTTTACAACTCTACAAAAGGTGGAGTTGATGTGGTTGATAAATATAAGGCAAGGTATTTGATCGCACAAACAAGTAACTGTTGACCATTTACTATAATCTTCAGTCTTCTCAAGTTCGCTAGATTGAATAACTTTGATGTTAATAAACATCAAAATGAGGACTTCAAAGTCATTAGACGTAAATACTTTACTGACCTGGCCCATAGACTATGCAGTAACTATTTGATGCAACGGCAAGGACAGCAAGAACTTCCGAGGAAAGTTAAAAAGAAACTCATCAAATGTTAGGCATAGAAGAAGAGGCGGGGTAGCCGGCTGAGAATGCATCCAGAAACACCAGGAATATTGAGTGTATGTGATTTGATAAAACACAAAAATTCAAAACTAAGTATCACACCTGTAATATCTTCATATCTAAGGAGTATACTTTATATCTACTTGTGACAACTGCGTTGAAGACAATGCTAATGCTGCAGAATCCGATGAGGACTGAAGAATTGCATGACCATGTTCTGTTAGTCTTTTCAGTATGTAAAGTTATTCTGTTTATCACAAGTTTTTTTTAAATCAATATTGTGTATTAATTTAATTCTTACATAGTTTCCATACCTAATATTTTCTTCTTCTAGGCCTATATTATTCATATTTTATAACATTTTAATCTATTTAGTATGAACTTTTTTGACTAAATATGTTTAATTTCTGTTTAATGATATAAAATCTAAACTAAGAAACCTTCCAACAATTTTATAAGTTGAAACACAAATTTTATTATTATACTCGTAATTGAACTAAGTTTTGAAAGTTAAAATACTTGTTTTAAATTACATCATCACATATTTTTATACCTGGTCTAATCGACTCAACGTGACCTTTCATGTAAGTTTTTCCCGTGCAAGCCCTTGTGGGTTAATTCTATTTATCCTGAAAATTCTGTTTTCATAGTCATCAGGCAAATATATATATATATATATATATATATATATATATATATATATATATATATATATATATATATATATATATATATCTTAATTATAATATATATATATATATATATATATTGTTTTTATCAATATTGATCCTATGATATAAAACCAGTTTTTGATAAACGTGAAAATTATCAATGTAAATAAACAATGTCTGTATTTCTTAACCTTAATTTTTTTTTTTTTTTTTTTAACATGTATGAATAGAAATAATATAACATGTTTTAAATATAAGACTATATTATTACTTTAGAAATTTTATACAGGATAATCATTACAGGACATATAATGTCTTTAACATAAAAATATGATACATTCTGAATTTGTCTAAAAGTAAACACAGAAATTAAATTTCAAAAGTGATCAAATATACAGATCACTCTAGAAATTAGTTATAAAAACAAGCAATGTTAATAAGCCTATATAATATGATCTTAAAATAAAACTGTTTTAATAGAATAGAAGTATACAAATTAAAAATAATTTATTTTCAAATATTTAAGTACAAACTCAAGTAAAACATTTATTTTCTAGGAAGAAGCAAGGAAGGAGGGCAGCCGACATGATGGATATAGCCGGAAGGTAGTTCCGTGTTTGGCAAGGAGCCCTGGGAACTAGGAGGTAGGGTTTAGTGAGGTATACCTTTCTAAGGGGAGTCACATACGGGGTGGTATGTACGACCACCTTATGGTGCTTAATGCATTCCCCACCTCCACAGGGGAAAAAAATTATTTTGCTTATTGATTACTGATATAGGTCTGTTTGTTACTTTATTGAAAACAAAGTAGAAAGAACAGACACATTTCAAATGATTTTTCTCCATTTCAATTCACAACTAACACAAATGTAAATAAAAATAAGGTTGTTTATTAGCTGTGGAGCTCATGTGTCTGTCATTAGGAGATTTGGATTTTAAAAAGCATACATTCCTCTAATCCCTCACAGAAGCTTGATCACAAAGATATCAAAATCAACCTTTCTTATTCTGTAATGACAGTTAAATAACATCACATAATATATACATGAAGGCATTTTTGGTTCTGACAATTGTACCACTCAATCATATAATTAAGCCTAACATTATTTAGTATTTCTATAGTTATAAAAATAATTATAAAATACATAATTTATAAACAAATAAAATATTGAGAAAGATCTGAGGTTGTGAGGAATCTATTGTTTTCTATGTTAACAAACTGCTGAACTCAAATGTTATGTTAATTTGAAAATATATTGTATTTGTAACCATGGACATGAATGACGTTATCGTATGGAAAACAAATTACAAAAATCTGAACAATAATAAAAGGTTTGGTTTTCCTAATGAAAAAGGAAGCTCAATACCCAACTGTGGTTACCACCTGTATTTCGTTTATGTGTATTCCAATATAATTATGTTCAATTGCACTCTTGAACTGAACCTATGGGTATGCAAGTTCTCATAAATCAAGAAAAAATACTTAATACTGTCTCGATGTCATTAACGAGAACAGGTTCATTGTTCAGATGTATTTTACTTGATTCAGTCAAATTTCCCCAGATTCATTTTTAAAGTATCTAGTTATTTTTATTTAAACAGTTCCGTTGTAACTATATATGTTCTTTCATCTACTCAAACTAAATCAAATTAATGTAATCATGAATTTACAAACATTATTGATTTATTTCAATAAAATCAGCATTAGTCAATTAAAAAATGTATTGTGAATGATACAAAATTAAATAATAAACGACATTTTTGAAAATATTTTTAATGTTTTCCGTTATTTTGTATAGATTTCAATTAGTTTTTATGCTTTTGTAACATGACTTATATTTTAATATATATAAGAATGTATTGCATGTCTCCTATTCACTGGAAAGTTCTTAAAACAATAATAATTAACAAAACATATTAAGTTAAAAAATTAGTGCAAGTCAAGAATAAACAAGAGCTACACTAACTCTATTCACTTTGGTCCAAAAAATGTGAAAGTTTAATATACTGTTTACATTATTAAACCACACAAATAATATACAAAATAAATATATAAAACTCCAAATTTACCAACTTAACCATTTTAAAAATCAAGCATTTAGTACACCTAAAAAAGATGTAGATTTACCATACAAACTTTATAAAAGTAAAAATATAACAATATATAACTGTGCAGTATTTGTTATAACAACCTGTATTCACAGCTTAGTTCCTTTAGTCTAAAATAAAACATGATTTCATGTCCTTTTGTCATGTATAATTCAGATATGTTACTATACCTATCGTATATGTCATAATACATGGCCAATGAAAAATAACAGTTTACTTTACAGTTTAGCTCCTGAAGAAATTGAAGCTTTATAATAACCATTATTTGTTAGTTTTTCAATAATTATGAGTTTCTGTACATGGAATTAGTGCACCGTAGCTACTAGGTAGCAATAAGAACAATGGAAACTGTGTGGCAGAAAACTAAAAGCTCAATGTGTAATTTGGCAGACTAAATTGAACGAGTTATTAGTGTTTAAACACATTCCCTGTATCTAAAAGGTGATCTGATTAAATAAATTCAACCATTATATTTAGTTTAGTAGCCAATTTAGTGTCTAATTTCAATGTTTAACCACAACAAAGCTGTATGAATCTTAAATAGCTTAATACACTAATATTGAACAAATAAATCTATTGACTTAACTACAAATAAAATTTGAGAGCCTGTGTAATCAACATGATGCATGAAATATGAATTCTTAACAAACAAAGTCAAGTTTTCCAGTATCATGTTAAATTATTGATTGACAAATATTGAAGAAATATATTATTTAGAAATGGAAATTATTTTCACATTTTGACTCCATAACTGTTGAATTTAGAGGATAGAGACACCACATAAGAGTCGACATTTCAATTTATATGTAATATTCATTGCTTAAAATGTGATTCAGTGTAGTATTGTATTTTAGTTTCCTTACTTTCCCACAGGAAATAAATAAACATAATATGTACCGTAATATTAAAATAGTCCATGTTTACACAAAAAAAGGGCATTGAATATGAACAAATGTCAAAAGAATGACATCCAAAGATGGCACAATTCCGCTCTTTGAGCTTGAAATGAGAAACTATACGATTGGTAAATTAGCAAAGGAAATCAAATATGATAAAGCAGTAATTTAGACTTCGCATCTTCAATTTAAATTTATAGTGTGTCAAAAAACATTATTTACACTGAGAGAATATACAATTTGAGATACTTCCAAGAGGCAATTAGGTCAACAATAGAAATCGCTAGTTAATAATTGCATTATTAGAATTGGACCATTTAATATTTTATCAAATGCTGAATATATTATGTTATTAACTAAAGATTTAGTTTACAAGAGTTGATCTTTAAGGACACACTGAATCTACTTTATAATTTGAATTGTATTTGTATGAATTTTGAAACCCACTGTTCTATTTTAATGACCCTGTATAACCAAACTGAATTACCACCATGTAGTACGTAGTACTTTGTGCTTAATAGAATATAATTTAAACTTCACTTGTGACAACTCAAACATTTCTAGGATGTTATGCATTTGATCCCCATCACATCTAAAGTAATGACTTAATAATAAAAAAACATTTCTATTTAAAGCACAGTCTTGTGTTCAAATGAGAAGCTATGATAAAAAAAATACCTCTGTACATTGAAGTACAGTTTGTATACAATATAATTAATAAAGCATTATAAATATAAAATTGTCAAAAAGTCAAAAGTACAAAACTTTTTTATTGTGAGGAACAAGAAGTTGATGCAACAATGGTGATGGTGGCTGGAAGACTAAACCACCTGCATTAAACTGGAGCGTGATCCAGCGACATCGGGGACTCCATCACTGTAAAAAATGCAAGTGAATGTGTTAAAATATTATAAAAAATATAATCCATTCCAAACAATTTGTACTCTTTTACACAAGTAACTAAAACGAAATAATTAATTTTCACTTTATTATTTCAATATTTCTTTTGAATCCTTTTCTCAATAAAACAATGTATTACAAAGGACTCAATAGCAATTTGAACCAGGAAAAGGGTTTTTTAATACCTCCAAAGCAAGAATACAATGGTTGTTCTTAATCATGTTTATAAATGTATAAATAAAAACTTTTATAATACCACTTTTTTTTACAGAGCTATTTATTTGATCAAAACCTAATTTGGCTAAACAATTCCTACCCTTAAAAATGGATGACTTGGAAACTTTAAAACTCTTCTTTTTATATTAGGGTGGTTCTAATGAAATTAAAAATATATATCTTTTTAAACTTGTTAATTATATATTTACAACTGATTGTTAAGTAAATGGTCAATAAAAACTTTAAAAGTTCCCAAGGTTAGCAAACTAGCAGACCAAGTTTCCATTCTCTCCCTACCCCCTTCAAAAAAATTATACTACGCTTTTATTATTGAAATCACATGGATTGTGTTTTGCACAATATTTTTAATATAATTAATTAAACATATGTTTAATCATGTGCACACTACTATGTTTCGAATTGAAAAGGATTTCAAATCATACTTCCTGTTTTGTTTTTTTATTTTTAATATTTTCTCAGAAAAAAAACACAAAATATTAAATTTTAAAGTTTAGTTTTTATTTTAAAAGTAGTAACCAATAGGATAAATAATTTGGCTAAACAATTCCTACCCTTAAAAATGGATGACTTGAAACTTTAAAACTCTTCTTTTTATATTAGGGTGGTTCTAATGAAGTTAAAAATATATATCTTTTTATACTTGTTAATTATATATTTACAACTGATTGTTAAGTAAATGGTCAATAAAAACTTTAAAAGTTCCCAAGGTTAGCAAACTAGCAGACCAAGTTTCCATTCTCTCCCTACCCCCTTCAAAAAAATTATACTACGCTTTTATTATTGAAATCACATGGATTGTGTTTTGCACAATATTTTTAATATAATTAATTAAACATATGTTTAATCATGTGCACACTACTATGTTTCGAATTGAAAAGGATTTCAAATCATACTTCCTGTTTTGTTTTTTTATTTTTAATATTTTCTCAGAAAAAAAACACAAAATATTAAATTTTAAAGTTTAGTTTTTATTTTAAAAGTAGTAACCAATAGGATAAATAATTTGGCTAAACAATTCCTACCCTTAAAAATGGATGACTTGAAACTTTAAAACTCTTCTTTTTATATTAGGGTGGTTCTAATGAAGTTAAAAATATATATCTTTTTATACTTGTTAATTATATATTTACAACTGATTGTTAAGTAAATGGTCAATAAAAACTTTAAAAGTTCCCAAGGTTAGCAAACTAGCAGACCAAGTTTCCATTCTCTCCCTACCCCCTTCAAAAAAATTATACTACGCTTTTATTATTGAAATCACATGGATTGTGTTTTGCACAATATTTTTAATATAATTAATTAAACATATATTTAAACATATGTTTAATCATATGAACACTACTATGTTTTGAATTGAAAAGGATTTCAAATCCATACTTCCTGTTTTGTTTTTTTATTTTTAATATTTTCTCAGAAAAAAACACAAAATATTAAATTTTAAAGTTTAGTTTTTATTTTAAAAGTAGTAACCAATAGGATAAATATAATATGAAAGTATTAATAATTTTAAACAATAATTTAACATCTTTATAAATTTTGTTGTAATACATACCTTAAAATTAAATTTACAACCCAAAACCACATTAAATAAAAATTAAAAAATATAATTCAATACAAAAAAACACATAAAATTCAAGAAAAAAAAGATTCTTCAAACACCCAAAATAATAGCATGTGCTAAGCATTAGTATTGTGTGCAAAGGAAAATAACAAGCAAAGAGAAAAGTGTAGAAATAGAAGAACAAGAATATAAAAACCATAGACATGTTTTATAAAACACACAAATAATTAAATAAACTGAAATAAATAACAAAATTAATATAACAATAATATTTAATTTTAGATATTAATATTTACAAAAAATAAGAATTTTCTAAGTAAAATTTTTAACAAAATACAAATTTTTAATTTTCAATTTAAATAGTTTTATTTGAATAACTAAACATGCAAATTAAATTATAATTAATTATTTCTAATAAAACCTGTATAGGTTAATAAAAAACCGTCGCAAAACTACAAAGGTTTTCAAATGCTCGTGATGATTATATTTTTAACCTTTTAAGATAATATATAAAATATTCTTATTTTCATCCATGTTGTGGTAAAATGGTATAAAAATGGCTACTTATCAGAGATCAGTTGTTTTATTGTTTATCATTGTTGCTTAAACCACAAGGCTCTTATGATTAATATCATCCAATATAGCTGCAGATATTTCATGTTAGCTTTTTTTCAGATTTTGTATACCTAAAGCACAGATTTTGTATACCTAGACCACAAAATTCCCACATTTACCTCTGTTACAGAAATTATGGCCACACTGTTTAATAGAGTCTAGAAGAAATGATGACTTACTTACTATATAGAAACCAAGAGAAATTTTGTATGCAGATGAAACTACTTTTTTTCTATTAAAATAGAAATTTATAAAGAAATGTAGTAGCAAGTCATCAATAAAATGTGCAATTTTTTTCTTTATCTAAAAAATAGCATGTAATTCAGTTCTTAGTAATCGTGTTAGGAATTTATTATAATTAAATATATGCAATTATCTTCAGTGATCCTGTATTTTGCCATTGTCGTGACTACAATTTCAGCCTCACAGGGCTATTTTCAATAGTTTTTTTTTTATATTCACGGTACACATAACATGAACATAAATTACACTATAACACATTACAACCCATATATAATGACTATAAACTTTGACAACCACTCCAGTGGAATAAACAATCTTTTAATGTTTTAGTGTAATATATGTTTGTGTTATTTGTGATACATTATGTGTAATGTAAATAAAAACACTTGAAATAGTTCTGTGAGGTTAAAACAATGAAAAACAGGATTATTAAATGCAATTACAAATATATCAAGTGATCCATACCAATAAACATTTATTATACTTTGTACAATTTTTTTAATTTTTGAAATAGCCGGAACCAAAGCTATTTTTTTTTTCCATAGCATAAATGGAGCATCAAGCTGTAATGAAGGTGTAAGAAATATTTATGTTTTGTATTCTAATAGCCACTATTTTTTATTTATTGATTTGATAATAAAATTAATTTATTCAAATAAATGACAAAACTAGGTTTAAACATATTTAATAAAATGTAGAGGGAACAAGTCATTCCAGTGGTGAGGCTAAAAAAAAAAATTTAAAAAAAAAAACCCTTTATTGTGTATCCAGCATATTTATTCAAAAGAAAAATTTCAAACAGCCATATAATTTTATGTTGTTTTTTTTTTTACACAAATTTAACGCCTTTCATACTTTTTAAAATACTAGCTATTTGTTAACACCAGCATGGCAGTCATTATAACGAACTTTTTTTTAAGGTGAATTTTGGAAATTTTCTAGTGTCCAAATACTGTTTGTTGTATTTTCTTTCTTTTTTTTTAACAGCAAAAAGTTTATTAAATATAATTTAGTAAAATGTAAGATAAATATGTTAAAAACTAAATAAACATAAAAAGAAATATTAAAAATAACCACATAATAAAAAACATTTGTAAAAAATATAATGTTTAAAAAGTATTTACCTGTATCTCTGCATACCTTGGTGAGTGGGAGATTCATCTTCAGACCAACGTTGCCTACCACCTAATAGTTGGTCTGTATCTTCATCAATAACTCTCTGTGGAAATGTGACGCCATCTCCCAAGCTATACACTCGCAAAACAGCCACTTCACAATAAACTTCCACTCATCTTACATTGCATGGCAGTAATAATGACTAAGTAAATATAAAGAATGTTAATCCCTTGACTACACTTAACAAGAGTGAGGCTTACGAATCTTATGATAAATATGCAAGATGGTAATGGAATGTTTGCCATTTTTAAACTTTGCCTTATTTTACTAATTTAATTGTTTAATTTGTTTTTAAACCTAGCCTAATATAAAATCTACTAATTATTATTATGTAATTGTGTTTTAGAATCGTGTCTTTAATAGTGACAAGGTCTGATAATGTATAACCTTAAGTAACAAAAAATACACCTTTCAATATTAAAATTCCAAGCATAAGAGATGCCATACTCTAATTAATAAATGTCGTCAAAGGTTTAACAAATCTATATTAAATTAGTTTCAAAACTTTTAAGTTAATAATTAGTCAATAATGTGTTTTTATCTGAAGTGAATCTTCTCATTTTTCATAAACTTAAAATAATATAAATATACTAATTTATTTAGTTAAGAATATTAACAACAAATGTTTCATTTATTTCAATAATTGTAAATATAACATAAACTAATTGTTTAGCTTTAATAACCTAAGATTATATTATATCTTTAATTTAAGAAAGTCGCCTAATTTATTTAATGAGTAATAAGAAACATTTCAAATTCAACTAATAAAAATTATATTGATTAATGCAGCGTCCCAAAAATAATGAAATAACTTTATACAATATTTTCGAAAATATACATTTAGCAAATTTATAATGTAGAAATGCTAAGTAAAGTACAGTAGAACCCCTCAAACTCGACCCCCTCAAACTCGACATTCCGTCAAACTCGACAGGGCCAGTGACAAGGAGCATGGGATTTCCAAGGTCATTCACTGCATTGTTTTACGCCACATGCGCCTGCCAGATGCCCGGAGGTTGAGGCTTGTTACTTTTGTTTATACGGCTGTGAGGGATGCTCCTTTGTCTAGCCACTTTCTAATCCTACTGTATAGTAGAAGCCAAAGTTAAAGATAAAGGGTCCAGGTAGACCAGGACAGCCCTAAACATTTGTTGTCAAAATATTCATATTGTTGTGAACCCAAGCGCCTAACCACCCGGATGCTACCGGTCATTAGCACCGATGCCATTAAAGTAAGCGGCAAGTCTTTTGTCATAACAATTCAACGGAGCATCGTAGAACTATGATTCAAGTTTTGTAATAAAGGTCTTAACCATGTGAGAAAAATGATCCGACTCTTAATTATATGCGATCAGCAGTTCAATTTATAGCATTTGTATTGGACTGTGTTTGGTATGGACATTCTTTTTCTTCGGCGACTTCGAGATGAAGCTGCCAGACGTCCAGTCGAAAATGAAAAACAAAGATCAATCAAAAGTTTTTTCAAACAATGCTAACTTTGCTCTAATGTTTTTTTAAATTTTTTTTATAAAATTGTTTTAATCTTTAAAAATATTTAATGGACTGTCTGTTTTTTACTGTAAATTTTATTACAGCATATTAGGATAGGTCTTTTTAGTTTACTAAACCTATTGTACAAGGCCAACACTTTTTAAATCTCATTTGACCGATCGATAAATTTAATTTTAATGTGTGATTGAACACACTATTTTTTTGTTGTCAGGCAGGGACTTTTTTGCAATAAACGTTTAATCATTGATAATCAATAAATGTACAGTTATTTAAAATAATTTTGAGTATTTGTTGCAAACCTAACCATTAAATACCAAAGTTCCCTAAAACTCGACAACCCCCAAACTCGACAACCTTAAAGTCCACATTGTGTCGAGTTTGAGGGGTTCTACTGTATTACAATCTTCTTCATGAATGCCGACAACTGAAATTATATCCAATCAATCCTACCTATTTTTTATCAAATATGTATGTGTGTATGTCTGCATGTGTAAATGCTGTAAAAGTCCAATTTTGCTCAAATTTGGTATGTAAGTTCAATTTTACCCATCACTAGACAACCAGCAAAATAACAGTTGATAAATTTCAAACAGCGGCAGATTTTTAAAAAAATTCAATAGTAACTTTTTATTTTTACCTATAGGTTTTACAAATCTCCCATAATAGCTAATTTTATTTATCTTTAAAATCTACATAAATTGATACTCAAATGTGTTTTCTACAACCAAATATAAAAGAGTTATAATGAAAGACTAAAACTCTTAAGAACACAACCTCATACATGGCTCATTTTGTGGAAACTAGTTCTGTACATATTAAAACAAAAGTAGAGGTCACCAAAATAAGCACAACACAACACAATAAACACAACACTAAAATAAATTTGTCAGTACATCAATTGCACTCTGAATATTTTTAACATTTTTAGTTTGGCATAAAGGGAATATTGTTCTAGCTATAGTGAGATTGTAAACAGTGTTACTAAACAAATGGAAATGCTGGACTAATTAAAAATGGCAACCAAGAATATTTTTTACAATATCAAGGGTTCAGCCAATATTCTTAAATAGTTTATTGTAAGGATCATTCACTGACATATTATACAACTGTTTTCAGTTATCTAGTTGAGCTTATTTTAAAGATGCATTGCTAGCATATTTTCATAAAAAGTAAGTTATTGTCATGAAAAGACCTCACCTAAAATCATGGATTGAATTTGATCTTAACCCTTAGCACGTGTATGACGGGATTTCACGTAACCCTGAACTTGACTGGTAACGGATATGACGGGATATCTCGAATCAACACTATTTGACTTCTGCAGGTATTTTTAATTCGTTTAAAGTCCAATAGAGTGCAGGGAAATGTCCTATTGGTGTAAAGTGACACTCCCACTACGGTATTTGTTCTCAATCACCTGTCCTTGGACTTTATTTGGTTGTTATAGCAACCAGGCGCCATTTTGTGCTCTGCCCCAGAGTGTATACCGTGATTTCTCGTTCTAGTAAGCTACGACTGTCAGTTGTGAAATGTTTTGTCAGCGTTATCACTGCTATAGCTGTTCATTGTTGATTTGTTTAGGCCGTATTATTTATATTTTAGGTTATAATATACATTTTTATTTTGTGTAAAATAGGCTAGTTATAAAAATGGCAAACCCTGACTACCATGGATTTGATCAATTTATCGATGAAATAATGAATGTATCTTTTTCAACTACATAATACATTTTGAAATATAGACAGTTTCTATGGACACAGTATTATCGGCAAATACTGTTTGTGTGTTTATATGTATATTTAGTCTATATCAGTAATTTTTTTGATGTCCTGAATGTAGGTAATTATTATGAGGAGTAGAAAGATATTTTTGATACGGTATGTTGATTTTTCTCAAAATCTTTTTTTAGTAAAATTTATTTGTTTGATGAAATTCAGGTTATTTTAAATTAAATAGTAGGCCTACTTTTATATAAAAAAAATCAATATGATTTGTTTGTAAATATAAAAAATAAATAAATAATCTGTTTCATAGGGTGGTAAAAAATGTGAAATTAAGTATTTTTTCTTGTTTTAATCTGTAAAAAAAATTAAAAAAATAATTTTAAAGACAATCTACATTTTTTTTTACCAAATATATCTGTAAGAACCCGAAATCAAATAGAACTTTAAACAATTAAAAAAAAAAATTTTCCCTAATAGCACGTTATGAGTAAATAGCCTAAATAAATTGTTATTCAGCGTGCTAAGGGTTAAGATTGGTATATTCTGTTTTAGGTTAAAACACTAGTGGTGTGCGAGCTAGAAATTTTCAATATGAATTTTAACTTTCCATAATTTTATGAACTAAATATCAATTTATAAAATAGAACTAAAATTCACTAAACAAAGTAGCAACTGAACTATACCCACTTGATAAATATGAACAAGAACCAAATCCTAACTTTTAGAATTCAAACTATTTGAATGTAGTGCTAGATTTAAACGTTTACAACCGCTTCATCGTTCTTGATCTATGATATTCCTCAACACGAAATGTTGATATGTGTATGTCAGATTCGGAGATCTGGGAGGCCGTGGAATGTAACAGTTTCTCGAAATATAAAGTTACCAAACATTTGGCGTACAGCAGCTATCAATAACCGTGCTGTGTGTGACACACACAGTCTCGTTGAAACCAGACATTGTAAATACTTTGTACAATTCTATGTAATTTTTATTTACATAAAATGACAAAGCACACTACATAGTAACTTTGATGCCATGCAACAAACTGTGTTATATTAAGATTTTCTTGTATCAAATAAGAAATTTTTTGTTTATTTTAAAATCCATTAAAGTAAAAATGGGTTTCATCCGACAACCACAGTTTATCTTTTCAAGCTTACATACTATGCAACTTTAAAAACACTGCTTGATGACCGAAGTGGGTTTCCACGACAGCATCTTGATCAGTATTTGATCAATATTGTCTGGCATACATACAGTTCAGACACCACCTGGAGATTAATATTTCATTGCTAAACCTGTTTCTTCAAAATTATCTATCTATTTGTTAACTGCAAATGCTGAAGAAGAAGATTATGGAGTCCTAAATTAAAGTGATACCAAAATTCCCTACGTGTAGCCAAAATTCATTGACATTGTTTTTTTAAAAAGCTTTCATGGAAAAGTATGTTGTTCACCACGCCAAGTATCTATGATAACGTGGTAAGAAAGTATGCAGTAGTTTCTATATATTACTCAGCACTAAAAATCACACTGGACTTCAAAAATTCCCATAATCCTAAATCATCATGTATAATGAAGTTGTTATAATAAATTGTTGAATTTTCGTTTCCTTATTCAACAATACAATTATGTTTCATAAAAGAAGAATAGTTTTAGAAATTTAACACCTAATGTTGGCTTTTGATTATATATTTTTAATTTATAATATTTTAAAGTTCAAATTTTTGTTAAAAATATATATAAATCTAAGTTTTATTTTGGAACCTAAACAAACTTTTTACAATCATAAGTTTAAAATCAAACTGCACCAAACTTTTACAAATCGAAAAATTTGAAATTCTCACTCCTTTCACAGGTCATGGTCATATGTTTGGTTAAACTGTTTTAAATCGTTTCGTAAAATAATTATAATATTATGTAATTCATATTTATAATTCAATGTGACACGACAATGTAACATGTCATAATTATTCTAAGAATAGTAAGACAATATGTGGACCGGAAGTGTGCCGTGTTTGTGAAATGCCGGGTTATCGGGAATAAGGGCAAAAAATAAATTGTAATTGAAACACCAAAGCGGCGGCGATATCACTCGACTTTGTCGATAGCGGTATCCCAATGTCGGCAGTGTAAAAACACCGCGGCACCAAAGCGGCGGCGATATCAAACGACTTTGTCGATAGCGGTATCCCATTGTCGGCAGTGTAAAAACACCGTGGCACCAAAGCGGCGGCGATATCAAACGACTTTGTCGATAGCGGTATCCCATTGTCGGCGGCATAATAACACCGCGGCATTGGCACCCGTCGGTATAGCAGACATACACCTGCAAAAACGTTTGATGGGCCGCTTTTTTTCCATGAATCAATTTAGTATACATTATGGAAAATATAACATTTCATTTCAGTTTTCTTTGACAGATACGCACAGTATATACAGTAAATAAAAATGAGCGAGTTACGAAAACGGAAGCGTGAATTGGTTTCGTTTAAAACGCGGTTAAATGTGTTAAAAAGACTTGACAGATGGGAATCTGTAAAAAAGCTTTGTAACGAGTTTAACTTGGGAAAAGTACCATCAATGATTTAAGCGATCGAAGTTAATGCCCGCTTTGGGATCTGCCGAACTTTTACGAACATCGCTGTTTTTAGAAATATATATTTTTTCCCCGTCGGGGTCGCCGAGTAATCCGGACTGCCGGGTTATCGAGTGCCGAGTTTGCGAGACTCTACTGTATATATATATACGGGGTGAGTCAGACCACCCGTGCAGTACTTATAGCTGTCTTACAAACTTAGATTAACACTTTTTCATTCTCATTTCCCCCTAATTTGGCTCCACTGAATCCAATGAAATTAATTTCAATTTTGAAAAATGCCCCAAAAGGGGTTGTGTGATACATCATTTTAAAGGTCTAATTACCTTGAACATTTTGGCGCAATCAAACGTTAATTATCTTTAACCATATGTACAGGGTGTACCAAAACGTATTGAAATTGGACTTTAAAATAAAATACTGTGTTATCCTAACTACAATACGGAAAAGCACCAGATTTTGTCCAAGCTTATTATTGAGCTATTCTTTAAGAAAACGTGTGGTACGGGCATTTTTCACTGGATTTTGAATATTTTAAAAATGCTCAAAATTGAAGAATTTAAAAAAGCCTAAAACTCAAAATTCTTAAATAGCAACTTATAGTAAATGTTATATTTTGTATTTTATTTTTTTATCTATCTCTTACTGTTAAAAAATGTCAGAAAAAAAACTTAATTATGCCAGTTTACAAAATGTAACAAATTAATTGTACATGATATTAAATAAAAAGTTTTCCTACAATGTTACCTTCACAGCTCTGAAGGTCCACTGGACTAGCCATAACCTTATCTTTCACTGATTTTGCTAGTACAGGTGCTCAAACTGTAGTCCATCATTTTCTAAACACACTTCATTTCTGGAACTGAAGCTATCTACAGCTCGCAACACTTCTTCCTGGCTGATCGAATTTACAGCATTCCGGATGCGCTGCATCATATCTTCGGGTGTTGTCGGTCGTAAACCATATACTAGGTCGTTCAGCCTACCCCATAAGTAAAAGTCCATACAGGTCAAATCAGGGGATCTTGGTGGTAGTTAACTGGACCACCTCTTCCAAGCCATCTTCCACGATATTGTTCATCAAGCGTTAGTCGTACGTCGTGAGAGTAGTGAGCCGGAGCACCATCGTGCATAAACCACATGTTGTCAACAACTTCGTCAGGTACATCTATTAATAAGTTGGGCAAGTGATTAATTAAAAAATTGTTATAAGTCACTCCATCCAGGTGTCCTGCAAAGAAAAAAGGACATACAATTTTCCCGCCAACAATACCACACCAGGTATTCACAGTCCAGTACCTCTGGTTGTCAACCTCTTGCATCCAGTGGGGGTTCTCATAAGCCCAGTACCTCATGTTGTGGCGGTTAACTTCGCCATTGCTCCGAAATGTAGCTTCGTCACACCATAGTACATTACGAAAAAAGTGTTCATTTCGTTGCTGTTCTCTGGCCCACAAATAAAAATTCATTCTTTGAATGCCATCATCACCATGAAGTTCTTGGTGCAGTGACATCTTGTAGGGATGCATTTTACTGTCTTTCAGGATCCTCATCACTGACGTTTGGCTCATACCTGAATCAAGAGCTATTCTTCTGGAAGACTCTCTTGGGTTTAGTAGAACTGCTGCCAATACTTCTGGTGCCCTGTCACTTCTTACAGGCCTTTCAAGCGATTTTCCTTTATTACTGTCAGGCTGTACCTGTCCTTTTTCACGAACTCGACTAGCAAGTCTACTAAAGACCATTCGAGACTGAGGTTCTCTACCTGGATACCGCTCGGCATACACTCTTGCAGAAGCCGCATAGTTTTGGAAACATTCGCCTAACACCATTAGCATATCGAATGCCTCTGCATTTGTGTACGGCATGTCGAAAAAGCACAAGCAGTACGTCCTTCACAGCAGACACCAATGAACTAACTAAGGGTAGCCAAATCATATTTGTCAGATAAATAGTCAGCATATCGCAAGTGATAAGCCTGTTGAGGGTGGTTCAAAGTACCTTTCTAGTCCAAGCCTGCATTGAGATTGTGCATGTGCATGAATCATTGTTATCTTTTAAAGATAAACATGGACAACTACTACCAAAGTATTGAGCCACATTGAAAAATAAAAACAAGTTGAATTTTGTTCTTATTACATAACAGAGACTGTTTATTTAATCATAAACCCTTTTTTGTTCAAATAAAAATAATTTGTTAAATTTTGTAAACTGGCATAATTAAGTTTTTTGGCTGCCATTTTTTAACAGTAAGAGATAGATAAAAAAATAAAATACAAAAAATGTTTGTTTTTAAAAGACCTTTTACTTGATATAACATTTGCTATAAGTTGCTATTTAAGAATTTTGAGTTTTAGGCTTTTTTAAATTCTTCAATTTTGAGCATTTTTAAAATATTCAAAATCCAGTAAAAAATGCCCGTACCACACGTTTTCTTAAAGAATAACTCAATATTAAGCTTGGACAAAAATCTGGTGCTGTTCCGTAATGTAGTTAGGATAACACGGTATTTTATTTTAAAGTCCAATTTCAATACGTTTTGGTACACCCTGTACATACGGTTAAAGATAATTAACTTTTGATTGCGCCAAAATGTTCAAGGTAATTAGACCTTTAAAATGATGTATCACACAACCCATGTTTACATTTCAAAATTCCTCAAAAAGCACCCCTACCCCCCAAAAAGGGCCCTTTTGGGGCATTTTTCAAAATTGAAATTAATTTCATTGGATTCAGTGGAGCCAAATTAGGAGGAAATGAGAATGAAAAAGTGTTAAAGTAAGTTTGTAAGACAGCTATAAGTACTGCACGGGTGGTCTGACTCACCCTGTATATATATATATATATATATATATTTATATATATATATAAATATATATATATATGTATATATATATATATATATATATACACACACATTAACAATCTAAAGGATTGGACTTTTCATACAATTTGCTAATATTGAGTAAATATGTTGATTCTTGCATTATCTAAGAGAAATCTATTACTCAGCAAGATTGTTCATTTTGTCATTTGTTTATATTTCGCTAAATTAGGTCAAAATGATTTAATTTTGTATGACATGATACCAATTTTTTTCTTTAGGACAAAATAATAACAAAGTCATCACTAGCCCTATCCATCCAAAGTTAAACTTATTTAAACTCCAGCAACTAAATAATAAAGAGTTAATAAACGTTGTATGTAGGTGATAGTATGAAAACATGTAACTTTACACCGTCAAATGTTTACACTCATTGGCGGTTTAGTTTGAGTATTCAATACAGTTAAAAGAAAATGTAAGATGTAATATTTATTTGACTCCTTAAATACATATCTAGACTGGAGACAAATTTTAGAAATTTCCTTTCATGTCAGTATTTTGAGATGTGTGGAAACTTTTTATTATAGCAACATTATTAAAGGAGGAGGGTCATTTAAATCTATAAAAGTAGATTTATCAAAGCTTCGTGCACAGTTAATTCCTTTAGAAGATCCCTTCCTTCTCTGGTACTTATGATTATTTGAGAATCACTGCTTTATATCTTTAATTAGAGACACAAAATGACCACGATGTTTAAACATTCTACTTAAATTTGAAAATAAATGGTTTATAAACATTGTGTATAATGCATACTTGAGAGTGAAACAGAACTGTTCAGGATATATATACATAAAAGTTGCATAAAATGTTTGTGGGTATACGGCTCGAAACATCTAATTTACAACGTTAATGACTACTAATTTTAATCAATACTATAAAACAAACATTTATAACATATAATAATTTAAAAAACTTTGAATAAATAATTAAAATAAAGTGTAAAAATCAAAAATTTCTTCTCTTGTGTCAACTACCCAGCTATAATGGGTCATGTAGTTCTTCATATTTAAACAGTCTCCATTCATATATCAAACTTAATCACAATTTACCAAAAATTGAATTCGGCAGTCAAGGATCATTTTCTCTTTTCAACTAATAACTTCTGACCTGCCATTTTTGAAAAGATGATGACAAAATGTGTCTTGATTAAGTCTTTAAAAGCTAAATTAATAAGGATTTATAGAAAAGTGATGAAAACTGTAAACCATTTTTATTTGGATAAACAAATTCAAGCATCAAAAAATGTCGTAAAAATATCCTGGCAGTTTATTAATTCCATTCATAATAGTATACCCTCTTGTAGAGATATAGAGTTAAATATAAATTTGGAATCAATTTTTGATCCACTAAATGTAGCTGCTGCTCTGAATAATATTTTTTAACCCTTTTGACAACTACGTCAAACAAATCAGAATACAAGCAATGGACAAGGGCTTATTAGCATACATGGTGCTTGCTGGTCCGTGTTCATAGTAGGAAAATATCTGATGATTTTTAAAATAAAAAACTAAGAAATAAAAAGGTTGTTGACCTTTATCTTGCTGCCAACATTGTGTAAAATATTAGACAAAATATTAAGATATCTGGAATATTTTAATATTAGATCCAGAGAGGAGTTCGGCTTCCAAAAGGGAGGTACAAAACCATTGATGTTTTGGTTAATCTAATTGACTACATTGTAGAAGGGCTGGAAAAATAATAACATGAAATTGGTATATATTCTTGGATCTTTATGACCTCCATTTTAATAAATTGGAAATATATGGTATCAGAAGCCATATGTATTGGCTTAGCTTAAATGCTATCTGACTAGAAGGTCACATTTTGTGAAAGTTGCAGGAAAACTTTCTGGTCAGGTTCAATTATTGAACTATGGGGGTCCTACAGGTATCAGTTCTTGGATCTATACTCTTTCTATTATGTTTTAAAGATTTGTCTGCTCAAACAAATGGTGAAAAAATAGTAGAAGTTGCATATGACACAAGCCTTGTTTTTCACGCAATTCCATCAATGATTTAGAAATAGTCTTTTGTGGACAGTAATATTACAAGTCCAGCACTTTGCTGAAAATAATTTATCTGTTAATAGTAAAATAAACTAATTTTAGGTATTTTAGACTGAAGAACGTAAATAAGATTTTTGTGCCATCCCTCATGTTGATATTCATATTGACAGTCATATTGAAGAAGCCCAATCAGCAAAGCTAATAGGTCTGATAAATTAACCTAGGATAACCAGATTAACAACATTTGTAGCAAATTATGTTCAGATGTTTCTATACTAAGAAACTAAAATCTTATGGTAGACTCAGCACTTTAAAGAAAGCCTACTACATTTACCCACATTTGAACTACAGTTTTATTGTGGTGAAACCCTTCAATTCAAAATGTGCAAAGGTTACTCAAAATACAAATAAAATGAATGGCTGCATGACTTGTCAGAGGGTTTAAAAAATGGAATCTTTCAAAGGTTCTTTCAAAGAGTTGAGTATACTCACACTTCCCAGTAAATATATATCTTTCTAACAATTTGTTATCTTAAATTTAAATCTACCCCAATGTTAAATAAAGATATATAAAATTATAACACAAGGGGTAGAAGTAACCTTTTGCTTAAGGAACTCCAGAATGCCTTTAAGAGGAATTTTCGACAACTCTTGGTATTGGGGTCCTATTTTTCGGTGGATGTATTGACAAGTTCTGTAGCCACATGGGCTGAATGGGTGTTTGTGATCATCATGTTTGCTTGGAGTGGCTGCAGCTAAAATATATAATGCTCTCTTATCAGCTTTATTCATATGCTTAACTTTTAAATTAGCATAACATGTTGTTCTGATAATGTAATTGTTGATTTTAATGGTTGTTTTTAATGATAATAATGTTTAATTGTATTTATATATAATTATTTAACACATTTTTAAAATTATAATATATATTGGATGCTTTGATATACAATTTTAAATAATTGTTCATAGCAACAAGGAAAATAAACAAATTATATATCAGTAACGCCTTGATTCAGTACTATTTGCTTGTAAAAGTACTTGGTAAATATCAAAGTAAGGTAATATAACTTACTATAATTAAGCATTCAGAAATTTAAGTATTTCTGATAAATTGATACCACTTCTCTCAATTTTTAAAATGTTCGATAAACGTTTTTTTAAAATTAATTACAAACAATAAGTCTTACTGTTATCATATTTCCTTTCAAAGTGTAATCTACACAACTAAAAATGTATTGTTATAGGTGGATGAATGAGAAAAAAGTTGAAATAGTAAGCACAAGTCGCAAACAACACAAACTAAACAAAAAGCAAAGCATAAACTTTTCAAAGATAAAATTAAAAATTAAAAAATATATCTAGAGTCAACATTAAAAAATAACCTATACAAATACAGATTATATACACATAAAAATCACAAATCTACATTACCTCCAAATATTTTATTCTATATACTGAGTAAAAAATCACTTGACAAAGAGAATAAGTACGTTTTTGCTTATAATGTTGGTATCATGAAAGCAAAAGTTTTGATTTGACATGTTGGCATTGTAGTATTATAAATAATTCTGATGAAATGTGATTAACCGTCAGTTAATGTATGTCAATTTATCTCACACAAATAAACTAAAAAAGAAGATATTTAGTTTTATAACTTTATATAAAATCAGTAATACCGTTTTTAATAGGTGAAATAAATATTTGATTTCAAATCCACCAATCTCAACAGCTATTGTAAGAACATGATCTGTAATGGATACACTAAGATATGGTGCTCAAGAATGGCTCAAACAAAAGAATATGCAAATAAGCAGTCCCAAACAGAGGTGGCAGCATTACCAGGGTGTGAAGGGGGTGGCCTGTGGCAGGGAATACGATAGGGTAAGGGTCAGACTCATTAAAATCTCACAATAACCCACCAATGGTGACGCTGTGACATGGTCAGTAAGTGTAAAATATGCACTGCCCCGTGTTGTTTTGTATAGTAAGAAAATGGTTCTTCAAACACTAGGAGAAGGAAACTCTGATATAAAACCCTAGGTAGACTGGACTCTGTAACCTGCAGTGGAAGCGACCGGTCAGGAGTAGGGTACTCTGATGACAAATATCCAAAGATGATGTTATCGATGAGCAATGGCCAATCCAGTTGGCAATCTTACCCAAGGTGGTACTTCAAGGTTGGATTTGGATAATCTACCCTCTTTTAAGATCAGAGTTAATGATTCTGGGGACACCAATCATTGCTTTTAGATAGAGAAGAAGAAGAACAACAAAATGTCTTTAGGGAAGCGAGCAACATAAACCTGGAGTAATTTGAACAACCGGTGGCATCTGGGGAGATGAACCTAGATGTTACACCGGAAGAAACAAGTTCCAGAATGGTACTAAGTGAGGAAAAAAGACTGTTGACAGACACTGGTGAAGAAACCTATGTCCATCATACAGGCCCTAAAGTTTCAGATTCTAGGAATAGGAAATTTACAAGGGAACAGAAAGAAGCTGAGGTAACATGGATCTCCTCAGCTGAATGGAGGAAGATGTATGGTTTCAAGAAAAATAAAAAGAGCACCAAACCATTCAAAGCTGTCCGGAAAAAGGACCCCCTCTACCAGCACTTCTTCTGCAGGCAAAGACAAGGATAAACCAGTAGCAAAATGACACAGATATGAGTATGTAAACCACATGTCTCCACTCTTGAGGCCATCGGGAAGTAGGAAAGGTGGGGTCAGACCTACCTTCAAACACCTGCTAACCACTCATAAGATGGCATTCGTATCTGAAACCTACCCAATGGTCAGGTTGATGGACGAGCAGTCAGATGCTCTTGAGGAGTCTTTGATTGACCAGCTGTCTGGTTCAGAATGGCACACGGCTTCAATTTCAGAAGACATACAGAGAAAAGGATGTTCTGATTTTTACTTGCAGCAAAGTTGACACCAAGGAGTAGTTGGCTCGGATGGCTCCAAAGCTAAAGCTTGGAGGTGGGGGGAATGGTGGTTAGAGTAGGAGAGCATAAAGACATCTAGGTGGCTAGTTAAAAGGGAGTCAGAAGATCTAATCACTATGATTAGTAACCTAAATCATGGATGGTCATGAGCGACTGGTCAAGTGCGATTGGTGGCAAGAGGGAGAATGATAGTCAGACCCTCATTCTTATCATAGACAATCTATTAGTACGGACGCTTCAAGCTAAGCAACTGAAGGGTGTAGCATGAACTGGAGAAGGTACATCTGAAAGTTCTGCAAGGTACAGAAAATGGAGATGGGAAGGATCCTTGAGATCAACCTCCACCATAGTAGAGCTGGTAGTATGATACTCTGCAAGGAATTTGCTGCAGAGAATATCGAAGCAGTCCTGATACAGGAATATTGGATCAAATAAACTAAAGTAATGGGATTGAGAGGAATTAGGGGTAGATTAGTGCATGCTCCTAGTTATTTTAATCCTAGAACATGTATTTTAACTAGCAATAGATTAAATTGTATGCCCGTTCTAGAACACTGTTCCAGGGACATCACGGTGGTGAAGTTAGTGATAAAGAATTAGAGAAGGACCCCTACTACTCTCATCCGTCTATCTTCCATATGATGATGATAGTATACCACCTACAAAAGGAATGCAGTAAATATTGGAGTAAGCAAGAAGGGAAGGATCTGACCTTATCCTGGAATTTGATGTGAATGTTCACAACGTGGCGTGGGGGATCACAGACACGAATGTGAGAGGTGAGTCATTTTTAGATTACATTATCTCTTTATGATTGTTAATATAGGTAATAAACCAACATTTTTTTAACTGAAGACAGGTCACTGTGAAACAACCTAATGATGAATAGTATACATAATTGGCATATCTTCCTAAAACAATTATTATCGGATCATAGACACATTAGCTTTAAGATTGGTGACCTTAAGCTTGAGAAAATGTTCTTCAGGAATCTCAGAAAAACAGACAGGATATCCTATAAAAATGACCTTGATGAGTAAATTGAGAAACTTTCAAGTAAGAGTAATATTGACGATCTTGATAAAACGTCTGAAAACCTTAAATGAGCCAAAGTGACTCTGTTTGGAGTGAATTGCCCACTAACTCAAGTTATGTCTAACAGAGCAAAATGGTGGACCCTTGACCTATCAGCACTTATAAAGAGGGTAAGGTCCCTTTTTAAAATTGCTAAGAGATGCAGGTGTTGGGACACATATAAAGTGGTATCCCAATATAACAAGAAGATAAGGCAGGCGAAGATACAACGTGGGGAAGTTCTGTACGGACATTGTAAGAGTACAGGAAACTGCTAGACTACAGAGGATATTATCCAAGGATACTATTTCATCAATAGAAACTATTAAGAATACTAATAATGGTAAGTTTCTTGTGGAAATTAAGGTGTTGGAATTCCTCATAAACCCCCACTTTCCAGGATGCACCATAAGAAGAGATATGTGGGAGAATACATGTAAGGGTAATCAGACTTGTCTCAATGTAAGTACTAACGATTGGAAATTAGCCAATCATATAATTACATTTAGTAAAATCAATTGGCCAGTTGGTATATTTGACCAATACCAAATGGGTAGAGATGGTATTCGATCTGTTTGCTTACAGCAAGGCATGGAAACCATATTGCCTGTGCTCTGTGGGCTATACAGACTCAGCCTCACCCTCTGTCACATTCTACTAGAATGAAGGGTATCCAAGGTTGTGTTTATACCTAAACCAGAAATGGTGAATTATATATGCAAGTGAACTTAGTGGTTGATGACCTCATCAGTAATCTCAACAACATTGCTCGAGGTGTATGCTCAGGACTATGTCGATGCTGTTGTGATACTTGTTGGCAAGTTTAAATCAACTGTAGGGGAACTAAGGACAGTTGAACGTTGGTGCAAGATTGTTGGATTGTCAGTAAATACGGTCAAGATTAATATTATTCCATTTACTAGACGAAGGATGTTAGAGGGTCTTGGACCTCTAGCTAACTTTCATAATGAAATCAAAATGGGAACTGAGGTTAAGTATTTAGGGGTAGTCCTGGATAATATACTTAACTATTATGGTTCACATATTAACCATGTAACAGGAGCCATTTGTAGTGTCCCTGGAGCATTTTTGGACTGTTGCCTTAACATTCTACATTCATTAGGACAGAGGTTAGGAATAGTGCTAACCGCCTTCAATGTGAGGATTTATGGAAGCAGACCCATGGTAAGATGGGACACTAAAATCACAACAATGGTCAAAGGGTATAACTTACTAGACATGATCTCTTCCCATATGAAAACACGTTACTCCTTCTCAAAGTTGTATGTAGTGATAATAACTGAACATGAGAAATGGTTTGAGAGAAGAAGACCCATACGCCTAGGAGAACTAGGGTAGTTTAAAGGGGGTTCAAAACTAAAGGTGGAACAGGCACAGGTATCTGTAGAGACGGACTTAGTTAGACAATTTCGCTACCAATGGAAGTTCACCTTACAGTATTCCAGTCAGAAATAACAACTCTAATGGAATCTGCCCTATGAAATTTAACACTTTGGTATAAGGATAAGAAAATCACCAGGGACAGACAGCCTTGAGAGCAATAGATTCAAAAGAATTTAGATCAAAGCGAGTTGGGATTGGTTCAAGACTGAGCTTGGTGGCCGTAACATTGTTACTCTTTGTTGGGTGCCAGGACATGCTGGAATTAGTAGAAATGAGAACTCTGAAATGTTGGCAAATAATGCATCCACAGCAAAGTTCATAAGACCAGAGCAATTTGTGGAATCTCCAAGAAAAGGGCTATGTTTGTCATAAAGACTTGGGCTGAGAAAAAGCATGGGACAAGGTGGAGAAATATCTCAAGTCTGAGAGTGAGTAAACTCACACTTCATGCTCCCCTCTACAAAAGTTCCATTGGATCTTACCAAGTTAAGCTGGTACAATATAAGGAAAATGGTAGATTGGATCACAGGACATGGCTACTTTAGAAATCATATGCACAGGATGGGAATCTTTACAGCGGAACATCTGTGCAGGAGATGTGGAATGTATAACGAGACTGCAACAGTCTTGAGCAGGAGAGGGTAGGAATTTTTGGACATGTGGAGAAAGGCCTAACAATTACCCAAGAAAACCTCATAGAAAAGATCCTCAAGTTTGTAAAGCTTGTGGATCTATTGGATGATGATTTGGGGGCACACATCATCTTCTGGGAGCACAATACGCCTTAATGACTGAAGTGTCATGGGTAACAAGGACCACCCGACGTGAATTGCATTGTATTACTCAAAGAAAAGAATATCCAATGTGTGTTTGTTTAGCCATGATTCAGTACGCTTGAAAATAAAATTGAAGTATAGGTTCTAAATTACATAATATTTCAAGAATGTCAATACAAAGAATTTTGCTTAAACAAAAATGTTAAATATATTATAAGACTTACCGTCACAATAGTCTAATTTATCTGTAGTTATCTCACTACGGCCGTTTCGGCTATTCAGCCATTTTCAAGTTCTATGCGGGTATTACCGTTGTCTTAGTTTAAAATAGAAACCACGAACACACGACACATCACAAACACACAAGTTCTTTATACATACGTTGTGACAGTGGGCCTACTACATCATGTTTTGGCTATTGAGATACTTCCATGCTAGTCAGATATTATGTCAAAGATTTTGGGAGGGAGGGTGAACAAAGACTCCGTGTATTTTAAAAAGTTACAAATTATGCAGTAACAAAAAGCTCCATTGTTGAAGAATTTCAGGATTTGTAAAGTGAAGTCTCAGAATAAGTAACAGCATTCCAGAAATTCGTTTAAATCTATTCTTGAATATGGAAGACATTTTAAAAATAAACCTTAAATAATTATAAGTAACCATAAATCAAATAAATTTTCTTTTTTTTTAATTCGAGTGTCAAGTGACTTTTACAAGATCTTGTTTGATAAACACAGATTTTCCCCTATGACTTGGATGATGCAATGCTCAACGTATTTCAGATTGTGTAAGTCGAATGAACAGATTTTATAAATTAATGTCTTATAATGTAATGAGTAATAATGTTTCAGAATATTTTATACATAGATTATGTAATTTATATCACCAAATTAATGAGCAAATGTAAGTTATTAACACACCATCTTTGAGATAATAAGAAAATTTACCCTAAGATACATTTCTATACAATTTCTGGAAAAATTTTATGATCTAAAAACTAACATGTTCGTAAAACTAATACTAAATTATTGAAATTTAAAAAATAATAATAATAGTATATTAAGTAAACTGTGAAAAAATAGTACACTAACTTTCTCACACACCAATATAAATAAATACAAATAAAAAATAATATTCATCAGTCCCCCAGAAACTTCTCTGCAATTCTGAGTTCCCGTATATAGTTCCATATGTTGGCATAGATAGGGTTCCCGTATTTCAACTTCCCTTGTTCAATAAAATTGTCCTAAAAGTAAATTATACTTGACTGATATAGTAAATAATTATTAGAAATATAATCTTTTACATAACAGCTTCTAAGACATTTTGGGTAAATTTCACTAATAACTTCCGAAACAACATATTTTGGAAAAATGGCAATCAATACATTTTATAATTAATTATATATGTCCTTAAAGACTAGTTTTGAGAAAAATTTGGATCAAAATCTTTTAAGCAAAATTTTAATAATATTAAAATTTTATGTTTTGGTCATAAGACCTTCAAATTTTTAGTTATTAAAAAAAAGTTTGCAATAGCTCAAGATATGAGAAAAATATACCCATAAGAATTTGATCAAAATTGTTAAACCTGTTTCAGCTATAGATGTATATCATTCTAAAAATTACAAATTTTAACTTAAAGGACCTCCAAAGAATATTTTCATAAAAAACCCAACATTGATTTTTTTTTTAAACATATTGATACTACAGAAAGTAAAAAAAAAAAGTTTGATTAAAGTAGCATGATACTTACTGGTGATCTATAACAATCAGCTGTATTTGTGTAATAATATTTCACATTAACTCAAACATTGCTGATGTCAATGTTTTATTGACTAGCAACCATGGACCAGTGATAATAGCAATTTTTTTTTATATCAGTCACGACAAAACTTCAAACTACTGAAATCTGAATACAGTTAATAGAAATGAGAATACCATATCAATATGATCTAACTAAATTATGAATCCATTATTTATGAAACACCAATCACCAAGTAAGAAAACTTAAAGAAGCTATGATTCATATGCTTTACTTGTAAATGTATGCCATAAGAATACTATAAAGTATAAAATAAATCATATGTTTGAAAGCTTCAACAGTAACTTTTTCAATCAATATACTTTGTGATTATAATTAGGTCAAGTTAATATATAGGGTGAAAACAAAGAACTATCTTCATTTCAACTTATAATATCTTTGCAACACAAAATCAAGTCTTGTTTCTTACAATTACAAAATTATAACTAAGCCCACTTCAAAAAAAAATTGCAGATTTTGTGTAAAATTAGTTGAATGCCTTTATCATGTTAGTCAATTCAGCAATTCTCTCCATGTTCAGGCAACAATGAAGGGTAGAGCTCCACTCTGCTCATTGTCACCGAGAAGTGGTAAAAAAAAAATCAGTCCAGTTACTTTATAGCCACATCTTACATTTACTTATACAATTAGCTCATATTACAAGATAATTAGTTCTTTCCATAAAATAAATAAATAGCCATATTACAGCCACTGGCATAAGGAGTGCTAAAACCCACAACTTTGAAAGCTGAAATGTGCACCAATAATTAACCCAATTTTCATCAAATTTGTACAAATATTAATTTTTGTAAATATCTAGAGAGCAATATCTTGAGGCAGAAAATTGAAAAACTGAAAATTTTAATAGTTGTCGAGTTATTGGAAGATTTTTGTAATTGTCTGTTTAACACGGCAGCATTTTTATTTCATTTTTATCAATTCAATTTGTATAAATATTAATTTTTGTACAATGGTTCGAAACTTTTTTTTTTTAATACGAATTATCAGTAGTGATTTATTCTGATAGTTGAACGTTATTAACTGATTTTGTCTAATTTTGCTCTAATATATAAGCTCTAGTGGTGTACCCTCTCTTAAAGCATGTTCACAAACCGTCACAGGATTTTGTACTGGTAAAAATACTTTATATTCTAATATCGATAAAATGACAATTTTTTTAAGTAAATCTTTTTAGTTAAATACAGTTATAATTTACCAATAGAATGTAAGTGTTACAAATTTATTTACTTTAATTATGATTTGGTATTTTTTATTCTTTATGACAATACATTTGATTTGGGTAATCTAGTTCTTTTTTGGGGGAAACAAGATTGAGCGATTATGATCTAAAAATTTTAATATCCATAACTAACACTACACAAGTAATTTAAAGATATGAATAACAACGCTGACTACTCTTATTGAAAACTCGTCCTTATTATGTAAACAATTATAATATTATAAAAATATTAAAGTTAAAAAATACACCAAATTTGTGTATTGTACATGTGTTTAAGTGAATTTTTTTTTTTATGTGTGTGAATATGAGAAAATAAGTGGATTATTAACTTATTTTTTACATGAGTTTATTTTGTTTTAAATAGACATGAATAATTTTTTTAAAACTGTGATTAAAAGTAATAATATATAACAATATTCCTGGAAATAAAAATCCATAAAAAAAAATTAATAATAACAATCTTTTTTAACCTTTTTCTATCCCATGAGGGTCACAAGCATAGCCCAATTAATTATTTTAAAATTGAATACATTATTAGGAAGCATATGTAAATATAACCTAAATGTGTGCTCTCCTATATTCATATATTAATTTAATGTAATATAAAATGCATATCTTTTGGGCTTTAGTGAGCCTTATGACACAGAAAAAAAAATCATGAAATTAAAATTCGCTAATAATTTCTCATTTTTACATGTAAATAATAATTCTCTAAGTTATTCTAGAATACTCTCAGTGTTTATATAGAAAAAAATCACTGAGTTTTACTCGTTCCTTTCATTTTTAGTTCCACTACTACTTAAAATAATTTACATAATATATGTACTTTATAACATTTAACTTCAACAATTTGAAAACACAGTTCTTATTGTGTATACTAATGCTTAATCACTTATCTTTAAAAAGATGTTGCCCGGCACCTAGCAAGCATTCAGTGATTAGAAAGCATGCCCAAACAAGCAAATGCGTGCGTGCAAAAGGAAAGGTTGTTTTGGTTAAGGTTCGAGAACCGAGGGGCCTGACCTGTTCTGAGTCACACCGATGGAGTTGTATTGGCCCATCAGTTGCTGGGAACGCACAGGAAAAACAACGCCATCCCCCAAACTAAAACAAACCAACCACACTGCCCCAAATAAAATTCAAAACTAACAATAAAATATAAGATAAACATAAAAAGATGTAATATAAATAGAATAGGAGGGTTTACCATTTAACTCTTGGTTTAGATTTAATTTATTCAAACTATGTAACTTATATAAATTATGTATATTTCAAAAGAACATTCCCATTAATCGATAATTACAATACTACTTTGATCTGTGTCAGTTGTTCTAACAGCCTATCTCCCTCAACATTAGCCAAATTAATTCTATTCAATAATAATGGTAACAAATTCAAAATAATTTGTTCTCGTTTTACAAGATGGGGGATGTAAGAAAGTACAGTGGAGAATGTTAAGAATACTATGAAAACCTAACAAGGTTGCTAAAAAGCGGCAAAATAGTTCTTATCCACAAACACGATGAAGATGATGTCTATTATGGCTAAAGGAATAAAAGGGATCAAACAATTATAGTAGTATAATACTTTTAAGAATACTTATTTTAATATATTTTACAATAGATGACAAGATAATTTGGAGAATGTAGAATTTATGTTAATTATTTTTAAAGTAGTAAATTTCAAATAAATTGGTAGAATGAGTTTACTGTTGGTAGTAATCATAATAAATAGCCTAATTAGAAATAGTATTGACTTTATAGTTCAATAAAGGTTTTGTGATTTCATTAGTTTATTCATCTGTAATTGAAATTGTGGTGCACTGTTGCACCTATAATTTAGAATTTTAACTACACTTGGTTCTATTGCCTAAATGAAAAAAAATATATATATATATATATATATATATATATATATGATAGCTTTGTTACTCTGCTTATAAATATCCCATAGAACCAAAATGTATGAGATAAATCATTTTTCTTTAAACAAAAAATTGTTAGTTGCCATTCCGAATATTGATATATTAAATAATAAATGTAAGACTTACCAACTGCAATGTTCTGATTAATATTTATTATTTAAACAAAAATGTTAGGAATTAGTCAAACTGCATTCTCACGATTTGTCAAAGCCATAATGTGGAAATTTAAATCAATGCTTATAAATGCTGATGCAATAGTTTGACAAAGTTTAATAACAAAAATAATACACATGTAAAAAAAGTAAAAATAATATCAAAATATAAACCAAGAGTTGTTCATGATTAGAATATAATAGGATAAGGAAGTGAATTCAAGTGCATGAAATTAAATAAAGTGTAAGGGTCATACAAATTAAATTAAGGGTTTATATCAACTACAAACATCGCTAAACAAACAAACATCAATCAATGCAAACATTACTTACTATACTAATCTAACTATTTTATAGTTTATAAAAAGAAAGAAATAAATTACAAGTAAATTTCGAGGTGTTCTAAACCCATTTTTGAACTATCAACCAATTCTGAAAATCCACCATAGATTTACTACTAATGTATGCATTATTTACAAACTAAGATATGTTTAAAAATAATGGAATGAACAATGGTAAACAGTTAATAATGTAACATAATATTAGTTACACAAATGTAGAAGTTGTAATTATTGCCTTTCCCCCATACAAAATAATGTACTGCAATCATCCATACAGTAAGACTTAAGATCTGGGACCATGAAATAACTGTACTTCAATTATATAATTTTATCACACTCTGTCAATAGTTTTAATTCGTTTTAAATCTCTTAACTTTGAACATTATTAAAAAGCGATGTTTGGATGTTTTTCTAGTTTTTGAAAATTGTTACATATGACACTGCACAAGGCAAATGAAGAAAGTGACATTTGACCAAGCTATGATTCTGAAACTGCAATCACCACTACATCAATATGATGCTAAACCAGAGAAAAAATAAAATACATTAATTTCTGCTAAAAAGAATAAAATTTAATATAAATGTCTTAACTGTCCATGTAAAAGAAGAAAGTGGAATTTATTATAATCTGTGGTGAAAAGCAAAAGAATACATAAAAACTTTAGTGGTGATGTTGGATAAAGTATTGTAAATAACACACAACAAATATAAAATTAAAAGTAAATAATAAATTAAGACCATTAAATTTCCTTCGAGGGAAGGGTGATCGTGATGTGATGGATAGTAGAATTAAGCATGATTTCATACATGGTGGGGGGGGAGGACTATATCGTGAATCTTTAACCATAATCATGATTCCAAATCACTTTTAAGAGTGAAATTTAAAAGAAATGAAACAGAATTAAAATTGGATTTCTGGGCTCTAAGCTACATTTTTTTATCAATGATAATTGAACCATATTTCAAAGCTTTATAGAAGAGAAGACTAATATGCTAGAACACTCAAACAAGATTGAGATTTTCTAAAAATATAATTACAAATAAAAAAAGTACAATTTTTAAAAAAAAATTATTTTATTTTATGTGTAAAATGGGATTTTTACTCAAAAAAAATTAATGTAAGACTTTTTTTTTTTTTTATTTGCAGATTCTAGTTAAATTCGTTTCAGAGTAATTTTGGGTGTAGATTTATAACACTCACCTCTGTATAAGTTTGTTACAGTCTCATGTATTTTAATTGTAGATAAGTATGATTGCATAATTATTTAAAGGTATTGTTTAAGTAAATACAATAGATAGAGTCATTTAATGATAGTAAATGTTTTCAATAACAGGCAGTTTGATTTAATTATGTGTTAGAGCTTTCATATAGAATTATGTAAATAAAAACCTCTCACAAAATTGCCAAGTATTTAGTTCTGATTAATTTCCACTTCTGGGCATTTTAATAACATGTTTTAACACTGATATCTGGTAGTTATTATCAGTTTGAGGAAGGTGGCTATGTTTAATCCTAATTTTGTTCCATTGCTTCAGAACCCAAAGTCAAATACTTCTTCTGATAATCAATTTTAATATGATATTAAAGTGAATTTTATATTTTCCATTTTTAATTCAGTTATTATTGGAAGCCTTAATTAACAACCGTATTTCAATACTGGTTTTGCTGATAGGATTGTCTGTTAGATATATAACACTTTAATAATTTTGATTAACTGAGCAGTGATGATTTGTTCAACTTGGTGTAAGCTATTTTTTTGTATTCTATGGCCTTGTGGTTTTCCCATCATGTCTTAGCTTTGTAACCATCCAGGCTTAGGTTTTAACTCTGGATTCCTCACTTAGGTTGCTATTTTTACTTTTACTTTCCAAAATAGTCCTAGGAAATTAGAACATGTTTTTCCTTTTTATGTTTGTCATGTTAGAGTTGATTCATACAATACTGGTCTTTATCATCCAAGCCTAGTTTTAACCCTGAGTTCCTCCCTTAGGTTTCTATATTTATACATATTTGTTTTCGCCATTCCGACTACTGATTAATGATTAGAGTATATTAATGGAACTTACCGTCACAATAGTCCATATTCGTAATTGTATCACTACGGCCGTTTCGGTTATTCAGCCATTTTCAAGTGTTCTATTTAAAATTCACAACTGAAATAGAAACTAACAATACCATCAATTATCTCGACCTTACCATAACAAAATTAAATGATAAACACCAGTTCAAAATATACAGGAAACCAACACTAACAGACCACACTATCCACGCTACATCAAATCACCCGATACCTCACAAATTAGCAGCATATAATAGCCTAATACATAGATTAAGAACCACACCTATGAACCATGAAGACTTCCAAGAAGAATTAAATCCCATAAAACACATAACCATCAGAAATGGATACGACCTATATATGGTCGACAGATTATAAAAAAGCAAGAAAACAAACACCTAAACAAAAATAAAAAAGAAAAAGAAGAATACGTTGTGATAGATTATAACAAGAATTTAGAACATATATCAAGGAACATATTTAAGAAACAGGGCTACATAACTACATTTAAAACTAAAAATAATCTGTGAATAGCCTTCAACATAAAGAAAACCCATGATAACAAATTTGAGAGCACGGGAATCTACGAATTATCATGCTCTGGTTGTGTAAAGATATATATATAGGACAAACTGGCAGGTTTTTTAAACAACGATTTAAAGAGCACATACCAACAGCTTCACAATTGACTAGCAAAAGTCGAGTCTAAGTTTACCGAACATATAATCCAAACAGATCATAAATACTCAGATTTCCAATTGTAATACTCAGTCATCGAAAAAACAATGAAAATACTTCACCATTGGGAAAGGGAAACTAATGAACGCATTGGAGGAGTATGAAATATATAAACGAACAAGACAACAGTAGTTCAATATTAACTGAAAAATTAAAATTTGACTCACATCTAATACAATAATACGACACAATAATAAAGCAATTAGATGGGAACTAACCCCCCCCCCATACATACCACCAATGTGCAGGAAATCAGCATTGAAAGTACGTGTTGTGTCAATGGGCTTACTGCATCGTTGTATTAAATGTTTAAAGAACTTGTGTGTCTGATATGTGTCGTGTGTTCATGATTTGTGAGTTTTTAAACTAAGACAACGGGAAAACCCAGCATAAAACACTTGAAAATGGCTGAATAGCCGAAACGGCCGTAGTGATACAACTACGAATATAGACTACTGTGATGGTAAGTCCCATTAATATACTCTAATTCTATATTTAGTTTTAGTTTCCAAAATACTCCTAGCATACTAGAATATTTGTCATGTTTTAGATTTTACTTATTAACAAGAACTGATTCATTCAAATACTCTCGAAACTTTGTTTTTATTTACACAAAAAATGTTGGTAAATGTTTGTTAACTTCCAAGATAATTAAAACAACTCCTTAAATGATAAAACTTATATTATCCATATTTTTGTAATAATTTAACTTACAAATGCTATTTCTGATAGATCGTAATATATTAACTCTGTAAGTAATAATACCAACCGCAAATTTCTATGACCAAATATTCAGGTTATCATTAATCACCAAAACTGTAGTTATCATTAATTGTAAAAACTGTAATTTCAGGTTGTTACTTTCAAATTTTACCCTGAACATTTATGAACCAGGGAACAAATGGGTACTACTAAATGCTATAGAGTGGTGAAAATCTACTAACAGATCACTACGGTTAAACAGCTGACAGTTCAGTTTTATAAATTCAGATATCTCACAAATACATATACCCCTAGGGGGGAGACCAATCTGATTGAAATTTTTGTCCTTTCAATTTGGCACTCTGAGTTGCGTACAGTTTTTTAAAATATTTATCCTACTGAGGAAATTTGAAAAGAACTATATAAATTGTATTACAAAATCACTTTTTTGGACACAGTGAAATATTAAAAACACACTTTTTTGAATATCTTTAACTCTTTCAGTGCCAACATCCTGTTTAACCGGATGTTTTACAACATGCAAGAAGTGCCAACGTGGCCTTGACAGGACGTTTGAAAATGTGCAAGAAAATGCCAACATCCAGCGGAATCGGACATTGGCATTTCTTGCACATTTTCAAATGGAAAAAAAATCATTAAAAAATTATTATTTTTGGTTATATTTAAATCAAACTCCTACGTATAAATAGTTTTTGTTTTTTTTTCACATATGATATAGGCTAGTATAAAAAATCAGTGAACAGATTGATACTAAGAGTGATAATTCAATCGAGTTGGCTGTTTACCGTCAAATCAGCTGCTTCACAATAATAATAATTATGATTATAAATCCTTTCATTTTAGTCTTGTTTTGTTGTTTGTTTTGTTTAGTTTAGTTTCATATTCTGTACGAAAGTTATGTCTGATTGTGTTGTGTAAATATATAATGGATTGATCAAGATCATCCATGAGGGAAAAATCTAATTTTATGTTTGTGAAGTGCAAAAGGGCATACATAGTAAATGTGTTACTGAACACCAATGCCAAAATAACATTTTGTTTACAACTCAATTATAAATATTTTAGTTTAAATAGGTCTGAAGTGTTTTAATTCACAATTATTTACTTACTAATTTGTTATTTTTGTTTGATGTGCTGAATATTTAGAGATATAAGATTTTTTGAAAATGTTTTACTACTTATTTTCTGAAAAACATAAAAATGTAGTGTAACTTTTTTATTTAGCAAGATATTGGCAAAAAATTTTAAATATAAGTATTGAACAAAATGTGTCTTCGAGTGATGTGCAAGTTTTAATGGTATATTTTTTTTCTATCTATTTTTTTAATACAAACTGGAAATTTTATTAAACATTTTTGTTAATGTATATGTAATGTCATGTTTTCTAAATTTTTTGGCATATTATAAATGTTTTTTGAGATATTATTTACAGATCTATTAGAAGATAAAAAACACAAAAATCATAATGTCTTATCAAATAACAAAAATAGGCTGTTTTATGAAATCTTTACAAAATCATTAAAAATGGGTCGCCACTTTTGGGTACACTGTGAGAAAAAATGCCTGGGACTTTTGGGTAGTGCATGGAAAAAAATTGCCTGGCACTGAAAGTGTTAAATTCAATTTTTAATATCTCAATATTTTCTCTATAATATGAAAAGTATATGAAATTGAGATAACAAAAAAAATTATATTTCCATGTTTATTTGAATACAGGGTCATGCACACAAACATTAACTTTCTCACATGCACTAAGTTTGTGCTCTTTGTTTTATTTGTGGCCCTAATTGTTGAGCTATGCTTCTATTATATTTATGGCTGGTATGTAAGTCTCAAACATCTTTGTGATAATCCTTATTCTATTGTATACACTATGTTCAATTATTTACGAAACAATATCTCCGAAAATAAAATATCATTTACAGAAAATATATTTTCGTATTATTGTTCTTCATGTTCATCTTTTTATTATCACAACTTGAACTTTAAATTTTATAAACATAATATATTAGTTAAATTAACAAACAATTATTATGAATCATTATTTGGGTCATTCTAATCCTGTACATCGTTTTACTGTTCCTAGCCTTAAGATCTTAACTTGTCTAAATAACTTATCCAAAATAATTTTAACTGAATATTATAACTCTTAAAAAATATACACTTAAGTTAACAGCTGTTTATACTCTTTCATTATATATCATTATTGTAAATGAAAATTCCAATTCATTATGAAAACTAATAAAGCAAAAATGCAATTGAATCCAAGCATAGCAATTTCACAATGAAATGGTAAGGAAAAAACGTTATATGAAACTAAAAGAATGTCGTTTAGACCTATTATGTTATTACACAATATTATTAGAAGCAAAACAAACCCCTCGCCAGGCCATACCTGTGTCCCTATTTCTGTTTCTGACTTTGGTTGTAAAAAAACAACTGAAGTGGTTCAATTTCCACCATTTTCCCAAATAACAGATAACAATAAGGTTATAAATACAAAGCATGACGCAGTACTAGGTTAATAACAATTGAACTATTGTAGCTGATATATTACTGAAGATGGCGACATTGTCATAAAAATGTCTTTGAGTAAATAAACATATTCTTTGTATAAATTTATGTTATTAAGCATATCTTATCACACATCAAGCTAAATATTCATTTATAGATAACTATAAATATACCAGTAATTACATAACTGCAATTACAATAAACTTACAGATCACTAATAGACTAAAATTATACTAAACTGTACTTACTGTATATAAACTATTTGCTTATCATATTTAATTTTTTAATTAACTATATCATTATTAATTTCTCATATACAAATTGAACATAGAAAGTATAGTGATAAAAAAAGATAATGACTTCAAGATTTTAGCAAACTTTAAACTCATTAATTCTTAAAAATTAATTTTGACGATGATATTCATTATCTGTAAATGTCTTAGAACTGTAACATAAAGGGTAAGAACCAATTTTTCTGGATAGTGAGTGATTTTTCACCTCCAGTGGGAACGGTCTACAAGGAGGACAAAGAAAATTTTTAATGTAAACCTAGACCAACTAGCACATCAAATTAAAGTGATTAAAGTAAACTCCTTGTAGACCATTCCCACTGGAGGTGAAAAGTCACTCACTATCCAGAAAAATTGTTCCTAATATCCAGTGTGGATTGTCAAGGTTTTACTTATGTAACTCATACCAAGAAAGAAAATTAAACCATTTTCAACAAGCCCAACATTGTAATTTTAAACTGCTGCCATTTTGTATAGGAAGAACCTTTTGATATCAGATTTGTGAAATTGCATTCTCCTAGCAGAGATCTTTAATATAATATAAAACTCAACATACGTTCTCATTTAAGATTTTCTTCTGACTCCCTACGGGCCGTCCCCATAAGGTAATGAAAAATTAATACTTGTTTCAAAACGTAAATTTTAAGATTTATTGATGTGCTAAATTTTATTGTTTGATCTACAATGGTTCAAAAAATATAAGGTCATTCTGACACTTTTTGGACACCCTGTATGTTGTTAAAGTATAATAATTATAATGGTAAAAAACCAAAATGACCTTGACTGCAGTTATTAAGAGCTCGATTTTAATCAAATACTATTTAATATGAGGATGTGTTATTGATACTTGGAAAGCAAGTTTAGACCCTATTTAAATATACGAGGCATGTTTTTTAAGTAAGCACTGTTTTGAAATAAAAATAAAACAAGTTAGACTTTCCTTACAAATTTATTTTTACAGGCTATTTTATGAAAGCCTATGCTTTAATCTACTTTTCTACATAATTCCCACCAATATTTAAAGCACTTATCATATTGTACAAACAGCTTTTGAATACCATCCTCGTAGAAATCTACCGCCCATTAGACAACCCAGTGTGAGCATAACTTTCGATAATTTAAACGTTCTGTCACAATTTCATAAAGGACACTTCAGGAAACTAATAAGATAACAATGAAATCGTAAAGCATCTCTTCTCTCTCACTTTTCCATCAACTTTTTGCTCCAAATCTTCAATAATAACCAAAGGTCGCCCACTTTGTTCCTCATCGTGGCAACCTTTAAAAGCCCTCACCCATTTCCATACCATCACATCACTCATAATGTTTTTTCCATACACTTCATTGATCTGACGATAAATTTAAGCCGCCTTCACGACTTTAGCACTAAGAAAACTAGTCACAGCGCATATTTCAGTCGTCAGGATTCTCAATCAGAGGAGGCATTTCAAATACTCATAAACAAATGTAAACATGGTCGAATAATTCTGTAATTGTGTCTGTAGCTTGCCAACAGATGGGGGTACAGAGTGTGCATGCAGACCACAGCGCTGCAGAGGCAGAATTTCAAAATGGTAATTACTTAAAACACACTCCTCATATAAATATTTTCCACAGAGGGTGCCCATGGTTCGTTTTCACTGATAATTACCAAACTGACATTTAGGCGACAAATAGTTTTGTTTGGTTAGTGTTCCGATTATGAATGGATGTGTGAGAAGGTTTGTTCTATGTTTTCTCACATTTACTTTTTGGTACGGTAGGAGTGTGCAAAGTTTAGAAATTCTAACTAAACCAAACATAGGCTACCAAGTTGGGTTTGGTTGAAACTTTTCAATTCAAAAGCTTGATTCTGTTCAAATTCAAATTCAAATTTCTGATAATACAGATCGAAAATCAATCTTAAATTTATACAGATTTATCTACAGATTGAACTTTATCAAAAATTTAAATCATGTGATAAAATACATTGGCAAAGATTTTATTTACACCACCACCTATGAACAGCTACATGACTAAGTAATATTGAACAATGATTGTGTTATTTTAATGTATAGAAATTGTAAAATTAATAATGGATACAAAATATACACAACACATGTTATGAAAAAAAAAATGAATTGAATGTATATAATAAAACATAGAACAAAACTGTCAAAAAAAGTAACAAAAATACCTAGCAGACCCACAGTCTTAAAATTTTGAAACTTCTACCCTCAGGAAATAAATCTTTGGTTAAAAGAGAACATATTAATTTTAAAACTTGATTAAAAGAAATTGTATGTAATTGTTGATACAGGATATCCGATAAGAATAGTAATTGTTTCATTAAAACATGAAATTAGTTAACAAAGCTTGGCTTGATTGGAGACTATACATCATAACTTCCAGAACTAGCGGTTTGCATACACAACAAACATACAACAAATAAACACTATATGTCGTGTAAGTCATAGATAATGAAGTGGTTGTAAATCTTTATAATCAAGCATTATAGTTATTAAAACTTAATAAGTTGATTCAGTTTTATTTCAGATTTTTAACAAATAGATTTTAAGATTTTCAGTTCCCGGCTTATAAAGGGAAGTCAGTTTTGTAAATTAATTGTAAGTTTGGTTTTTAAAATAATGAATCATGTTCAGATTTGAAATTTCAAATTCAAGTATCTGGGATTACTTCCATTTTCGTATAATTAAAAATTTTAAGTTACCCGTCACAACACTAAATTTGTATTTCTCAAAATGTGCTTGAGCAATTTTGATACAACGTTGCAACAACATAGCCTTTAAGGACCTAAACAAAACATATTAATCAAAATCTCCTTCAAAAAAAACTGGTTCATGAATTTTGAGACATAAAGTTTAAAATAAAACATAATTCTGTCCTAATAGAGGTTGAGTATCTCAAAATCAAGCCATGCTGTCATATCTCTAGAAAAAACTACCTTTTGGGCGAAATATGTGCAGTACTACAAAAAACTGTTAGCTTAGAGTATAAATTCGGCTACTGAGAAAACTCAGGGTTCTTCCTTTAAAAATCGATTTCGCAGCTTCAACTAGTCTCCACAGTACTCTGAGAAACGACCTCTACTTAGAGCTGCTAAGCTGACTACCTACATCCTACAAGAATCTAAACTATCCTGAAGGAGCTTACAACAGCGACAGCATCCAGGAACGCTGAGGGATCCTCTATTATGATTATCCATGACTACGGTGTAACGTGTAAGTAAAACTCAGATTTCTTTCCATTTTTGTAAAAAAATATTAAATGTTAAATTGTTTGAAAGTTTTAGTTTGCTTTTGGGGAAAGTGTTTAATTTCGATTGAACTCTGCTTCTCAGGGTGAAAACATGTTGTGAAGAATTAAAACAGTAAAGTCATAATCAATATTATAATTAAAATAAATATAAATTCAAAAATTATAAGTTCCGGGATACTCACCTTGGTTTCAGTTGAAATAAATAGGATATAGATTTTTAATCAGTTGTTTGTGTATTGAAAGGATATAGAAACATTCAAGTGACATAAAAGGAAATTATTATTTTAGATGTTTGGATTTGAGAACAAACCAGAATTTCATTTGTGTCTTTCACGAGTAGGAGTCATTTATTTCATCAATACCATTCCAATAATTACTAAATAGATGGTGTGCTCAGAAAAGCAAACTTATAAAGAGTTTTTCAAATAATCATATATTTTGAAAGGAGAACATAACAAGATTAAAATATTTCAAATAATTTCAAGTCCTCAGGTCCAAAGTCTCTAGTTTTGGTTCACTAACTAATAAGAAATTATTTCAATAATTGAAATAAAATGAATGTTGAACAAATTCGAAGAGAACATTATATTATATTATGTTGTATTAAATTAAATAGGTGGAAACAATCCGTTATTATTGAGAAAACAAAAAGTTTTCTAAAGAATCAGAAAACAATTGCAGAATTAGTCTGCAGAACCAGCGATCCAGCTCACAAGGAAAAAAAAACAGCTGGGAAGTAAGTCTAGTTTAAGAATTGAAGCAGTGTTGGGAAGTTTTAGGCTAAGTTATGGAGTGTAGGTTGGTGAAAGGCAAAGTTCAATAGGTAACATGAAAGAGAGGGATCTAAGCAAGACTGCATGAGATCCAGCTAGGATCCCTCAGACTTGCCACACTCATACTCACATAAGTGAGCTCCTAGAGTACAGGTCCATATCAAATGTATAAAAAAAGGTTCTCTCAAATTTAATTATGTCTAAATATCTTTACAGACTAATTTGTTGAATTTTTTTAAACTGTTGTTGGGCCCTTTTGTATTTCTTACTAGCTACAGGTTTGTTAAGTTCATAATTATCTTGGTAGTTATATTTTTAATATTATTAGATCAAAAAACCAAACCAAGTTTCTCAAATAACAATGAGTCTCGTCATTTTGTTGCATTGAACCTGCAAAAGTTCAAAATAAAATACCAGGACCACATCCTCTAACAAATTATGTTTTGCATTAATAATCAAAAACTTTGTAAATTACTTCAACTGCAGATTTGTATCAAGTCTTGGTAAAATCTGATTTTAATGACTAAAACAAATATAGCAAATAGCATGTAAAAGAAAATTAGAGTTCAAAAGTAAATTATATAAAAATTGAAACTAATAAATGGCTACCATAATTGACAACTTTCTGACTTATATTGTAAATACTTTTTTATTGAAATGGATATTTTTATTATAACATATTGTTTTATGTGTTGTCAGATTGTATACATCAGATTTATTTATAAATAATAATTTTTTTTTTTTTTACAAAAAAATTGGGAAAAGCAATGAAAAATATCGGTATATAAAACAAGTATTGTACTATACAAAATTAGTCATTACATCTAAGTCTTTCTTTAATTCAATCCCTAAACATTACACATTTTTTCAAGTATATTTAGTGACATTAATATTGTAGTTTAAATATTTTGTTTGTCCAACTTTTTAAAAACATACACGAAAAACATTAAGAGTTTCCTATTTATAAAACTAGTTCATATATCTAAGGCAACTGATAAATTTAATGGTTATTGGTAAACATTAAATTTGTGAATATATTTCGTTGCTACCTCAGAATGAAAAATATTTTGTTTGTCGTTATTACACTCAATTATTTTGTTATTACAAATAATGTTAACTGAGGTATGAAAATAGTTTTATATTGTCTTTAATAGAAAAGTAATTATAATAAAACTTGAAATCAAATGTAATCTAAAACTACTGTTAACTTCCACATCATTTGGAAATGAGACTTTTGTAGATCAACATTAAAAACCTTATCAAAAACTATGAAAATAAAATTGTATAAACTACAGTTTAATTTTTTTTTTAACACAAAGCTTTATACAAATTTCATTAAGCTTGCCAAATAAAATTTTATAAGATTGTTAACATACTTTAATAGAATGTACTAAACTTTCACCAATAATTCTTAGAACGAAAGTCCAGCATCAGGTAATGCCGATTTCTTAAGTTACAAACATTTGTTAAACATTCTACAACCATTAAAATTGTTGGTCACCTGAGTTCATAAAGACTTATTGAGATTAGTTAGGTGAACATTAAATGAATATATTATAGGTTAATTACCTTAATATTTCCATCAGACAATCCAAATTTCATCCTTGTGGATAACCAGTTTCGACAATTAAACCGTCATCATCAGATGAAAAACATTGTGAAGTTGTTCAGCTATATGAAAGCGTCGTCCCATTAAAACTGGTAATTATTGTTGAGTACTCATAATACTTGAAAAAACTATTAAAATCAAAAATTAAAAATCGTTAAAACATATATCAACACGTTTATATATTGTGTCAATGATTTTTAATTTTTGATTTTCGATTTTAATAGTGTTTTTAAGTATTATGAGAACACAACAATAATTACCAGTTTTACTGGGATAACACATTCATATGGCTAAATGACTTCACGATGATGGTTTAACTGTTAAAACTGTTATTCAGAAGGATGAAACTTGGATTGACAGAATAATTAAGGTAATTAACCTATAATATATTCATTAAATACATAATCCAGGAGGCTACACCAAAAATTATGTTTAAGTTAACTTTAAAACGTGTTCACCTTATTACCAAATGTTTAATATATTTCGTACAAACAAATTACAATTAGAGATATATTTAATATTCCAAACTGACCTTGTAAAGACAGGCAGAAACCAACACCATTGATTATCTCCAAATACTTCTTGAAAGTTGTTATAACTCCCTAAACTGAATCCATCTTTATCTGCTCCAGATCGAAATATAGGCGCTCTAAAAGCTTCTGTAAAAGAAATACATTTCTATTGTATAACGATCACAGATTTATAGAATAAATAGTTTGAGTAAATAAAATAAAATTAATAAATTTATTGACCTCACAGTATTTTGCTATAAAAAAAATAAGATAAAATTTGTATTTGTAAACAAAAAAATACTAGAAAGTTTGCTTCAAAATCTTTTATAATGATAGAACTATTCCTGAGACAATCATATGAATTTGTAATATAAAAGTAAAACCTTATAATATGTCTTGTTTACTATGTACAAAGTTTTATCAATAAATGCTAAGGAACCATCCCATATTAATATTAATACCTGTATTGTCAAGATGTAGTACATATCACAATTATTAAAACTTAGAACTTGTTATTAATAGCTATTATTCACTTAAATCACAAACATAAATTAAAATATGTTTATATATTTATATTATTAAAAGCCAGTGTAGAGGGCTATACAAAATAAAACTCTTTATTATTGAACTATACATTTAAGAAAATTCAAAAACTTTCTTTTAATGTTTCCCATCCTTGTTAGGCTAGCAAAAAAACCATATGAATCTAAAGCAATGAATATATAAAACGTAAAGTATTCATTTAAAAAATTGATAAAACTTTTTTAAATATATTTGCTTGCGTCTTCTAAAAAAGTATAAAACTATCTAACATAAGTAGGAAAAACATTAGTAACTAAAGAAACACATACATATTTTATATGTACTAATTGTGTATACCCGCCGCCATTGCCTTGGTAAAAATTTAGACAAAATCAACTCAATTATTAAGTAATTTGACATATTGGACACACAGGGTTGAATAAGCTGCTGGGTTCAAAATGCTGTGAAGATCTCTGAGCAACGGCCTTTTAAAGTCACTTTTTGAACTTAGCATTGGGTCCGGAATTCTGTGGAGAAAGGTTATATGGGTTAAATGTACTGTGAATACCTCCTTATATACAGTGTGTCCCAGGAAGAGGTACACATTTTTGACTTTTTAATAATTGCTTATTACTCCATTGATTCTTTTGAAACGTTACATACTTTTTAATAAAGTTACCAAATTTTGTGTGAAAATTTCACACACTGGTGTATATAGAAAAAACATGGCAGCAACACAAAAAACAGCTGTTGAAAGTTGAAATAAAGTACAGCTTTTTGTTACATTTGGGAATAAATTTTATTGTTACAAATGTAATTTAATACAAACAAAATTTTCTTTTTAAACATTTAAAATAAATTTACCCCATTTCCAGAACCATAAAATGGGACAGTACATGTTGATTTAAAACTTGTGCATACCTATTTCATGGTGCTGTCTGAAATGTCATAAGACAGCGCACTATTAGCAGTCACAACCACCCAGACAGTAATTCCTTTTGATTTAAGAAGTTTCTGACCAACAAATCAACAAGAGAGAGAGAGGGGGGAGAGAGGGAGAGAGGGGGGGAGAGAGGGGGGAGAGAGGGGGAGAGAGTGGGGGTAGGGAGAGAGAGAGAGAGAAAGATGGGGGGAGAGAGAGAGAAGGGGGAGGGGAGGGAGGGAGGGGTGCAGAGTGAGACTTTTAGCATGACAGCAATGGTTGAGCTCAGGTTAGTGCAGTTTTTAATATAACCATATCAGCAAGTATAATAACGGTACATGTGATATTTTATTTTGTCTTGAAACATCTCATTTTATATGGTATCATTTATTATATATATATATATTTAAAATAATTTTTTTTACAATCATATTGAATGATAACATAATTACTTTATATATATTTCGAGTTGGTCCATATCTTACAAAAATAGTTTTTAATTGCAGTATTAAATGTTGAGCTTGACTTATGAGAAAAATTATACAGTATAACAAACACACAGAACACAATTCTCACAAAAAATACGCCTAAGTACCAGACACGTTTCAACGACAAGGTCGTCTTCTTCAGTGATACACGAGCTACACCAATCAAACTATAACTATATACAAACTATAACAGTTATAGTTTGATTGGTGTAGCTCATGTATCACTGAAGAGGGCGATCTTGTTGTTGAAACGCGTCTGGTTCTTAGGCGTATTTTTTGTGAGAATTGTGTTCTGTGTGTTTGTTATACTGTTTAATTGTAGTGTTTTAAGAAAAACAGTAGTTAATTTTGTAATGGCTGTCACATTTTCATTTATTGTAAAATTTTACATAGGGAACATATTTTAAAGCTATAAATTAATAAAAAATGCTCCATTGTCCTAATAATGATTGAAAAATGTTTAAATAATTACTTTCCACTCTACATTGTATACATACTTTTTCAATAACAATGTGGTATTTTACTTTGCAATGTAACAAATAACCCATGGTAATTTTGATCTTAGGCGTAGTAATTAAAAGATTGTTGGTGTTTTCTCATCTGACTTTATACTACCTACCCTCTCCAACTTCTCATATCTGTGAGAATTATAAGGTCACTTCCTGTGTATTATGTGTTTTCTCAAGTTCTTTCCCAAAAACAAATGATGCAACATGATTTTTACATGATAGAAGCAATTTCCCTCAAATAAATAACAAATAACAATATAGGAAAGTAATTCATGAACTAATATACTGTTCAATTTGAAGTTTATATCAACTGCCACCACTTTACGGATAATCAACAGATTATTGCTCGTCTTCCCTGCTAATCCATATGAAATGTTCTTCTACTGTAGAAGAATACATCTACAATTCCAGCCGAATATCTTTTACGGTTATTGTTTAATTTAAAAGTATGTAAATTTTGAATTAACAATTATATTTTAAATATAAATAGCTAATTTAACACCAATTTGTTTATATAATATATTACTACTGGCCCATACAATCAAAAACTATATTAAAAGAATCTTTTTTAATTAATTACGCAATGTAAAATATGTCTTGCATTTTTTGATAATAAATTATTTCAATTATATTAAATTTAATTATTCGTGATTGTTATAAAATATTTTTTAAAGTGGCATTGTCTTGAAAAGACACACAATTTAAAAAGAAATAACTTATCGACCAACCAATATGAATAAAGAAGGTATTTTTTTAAAGTTGTGTGATGTTTTTAGCAATAACATTTTTCAAAAATACAAAGGGAAAAGTTAAAGTCATAAGTTGTAAGTTGTAATAAAATATTATAGATGAAGTAATGAAGTTGAAACCTAGGCTGCATGATATGGCTGTTCTCAGACTAGAAATCTTATCTTAATAAGTAAGAAGGATAAATGTGAGAATCATATTACACCATAATATATATATATATATATATATATATATATATATATATATATATATATATATAGAGAGAGAGAGAGAGAGAGAGAGAGAGAGAGAGAGAGAGAGAGAGAGAGAGAGAGAGAGGTCGTGCGTTTCTTCGTGAAGCCTGGGTGTGAGGGGCTGTAGTGGCAAGTGGGGAGCCGAGCACGGGAGGGGAAGTTGCCGTCTCGTACAGCTACTAGTCTGACTAAAGACATTTCTCGGTATTTGTTCTCTCGAGTTGTACGATCATATTAATATAGGATAATAAAGGGTTCCATAACAGATATTAACATTAATATTTTCGTCCATGATTGTATTGAATAAAATTAATAGTTTACTATTATTATACTTATTATTATTGTATTTACGAAATATATAAAACATATCAAAACAGTCACTTCCTGCGCACAAGTCACTGTCCATTCATTCACACATAAATCATAGAACGAAACTATGGCCTAAACATACCTATCACTAAAAACATTGTATTTACACACACTGTATGCTTAAAAAAAAATTGTAAACTACAATATTTTGCAACAAATTCACTAAACGAGCAAGCATAATGTTTTTAGAAACGAGATGATACTCGGACGTGGTGATAGTGCAGACTGACGTTAATTTACCCCCACCCATGAATAACCGGTTATAAACAACTTTCTCCAACCAACCCCAGGCTTCACGAAGAAACGCACGAGCTATATATATATAGATAGATGGATAAATAGATAGATTTTGTATGGATAGGAGACACAGGCTTACCTTGGAAAGTGGCCCTAGGTATTATCTAATAGTACACAAATAAGAAAACACACACACAAAAGTATTTTGAAAACACTGTTCACTTTCTCAGTCTTTACAAAATATTTCAGAACTGTAGTCATTATATTTTGATTTTGTCCAGTATTTCTAAAACAGCTTTCAAAAAACTTAGTGATAAATAACTTTAGTTTTCTGTATATAAATAATATGCTTACCTAATGTTGATCTATTGTGTATCACTAAGTAGCAATGATAACAAAACAAAGAGACTAGGCTAACCGCAAACATTGCTGCGACAAAAAACAGAAACAATATATGGAAACGACCCATTCCTTCTAGGTCTCCCTGAAAAACAAGAAATAAGTTATTAATGTACTGTAAAATACACAGGCCAAAATAATGCTTTTGAACAAAAGGGATGTATATGAGGTTCATTAATAATTTTCTTTTCACAACTTCTCTACGAACACACAAAAAAAAAACACAAAAGTTATTTAATTTTTACTGTATTTAATTTTGTTTAGTATCCTAACAATCTATTCAAAATGAAAAACTGGATAACAACATAATAACTATTAGTTATTAAAATTTCACAGGATATTATTAAATCAATAAACAGGTTTTTAAAGTTAATTTGTATTATTTTATTTTCAAACCTTTTCTTAATTGAAAAGCTTCCCATTGCAAAAGTTTTTTAAATGACAACTGAATAGAATAAATAATGTAGTATAAAAACACACATTTCTATAAACCAACTGAATTTTTTCCATCTTCAGTATTGAATTGTTGCTATGTAAAAGTTTTTGAAATTTACTGTATATACATCTGACATCAATTTATAGTTTGTTACAGTACAGATTGAAACCTAATTTCAATTTATTTCTAATGGTTAACCTGTAAAATTTAAATCAGCTGATTTTATATATTTCAAATGGGGTAAGTAAGTAGATAAACATTGTACAAATTTGTCACACACAAAATCAAAAAACAAAACAAAATATTAAGCAAACAAAAATTATTTCTTGTCATCTTTCCAAAAATGCCAGATCAGGAGAGATCTGTCAAAAATGAACCATGAACATATTCTTAGATAGTTGAATGTTAAAAATCAGCTCCAGCTATTTAAAAATCATATTTTGGCAGCAAAGTTAATAAGTTTATGGCCTACAAAAATATACCACACTCCATGCTAAATAAAATTATGGTTTTGTAATAGTTAAAATAAATTAATAATAAATCAATATATAAATAGCAGTTATAGAATTAGTCAAGTTACTTTATTGAAACACATATTTATTTAATAATGATAAATCATACCATGTTAACATATCTGACTAATGTAAGTAAAATGGAATAAACCAAAATGAACACCTACCACAACACTCGAACTTTTAAGACAACATCCATGGTCCTGAAACAGGTATTTTTTTAGAGATGAGGACCAACAGTTTGTATGGGTACTTAAGGGCTACCTACACTTCAGCAAATTTGATTAAAATAGTGCAAGCTGATTTTGAGAAAATTGAAATCTAGTATTTTCGGAAGCAAAACAAATGAAAAAGATTCATGGAAAAATAGCTAAATTTTAAAAAATCTCTTTATATTTTTAGGCTGAAAAGCAGTACATAAACAGTAGACATCTCTCTCCAAAATCCATGAAATTATTAAAAAGGAGACCTCAAAATTATTATTTCCACAAAAACTAACCTCAGATACTTTGTGCACCTATCATATAACTTTCTCTATGTTATGTATGAAAACAAATAAACAGGGGAAAACGTTGTACTAACTTCCTCATGTAGCCATACATAACAACCAAAGTCATAATCTAACAACAATGATAAAAATATTTGTCACCAACTCCTCAAAAAGTCCTCAGGAAATATCAATCCAAAAAAATGAACCATGAGTGCTGTTAAATCAAATTATATTTTTCTTGTTTTTCATACAGTCTCGAAACATATTTACTCTACAGTAGTAAAACAAATTAACTTGTGTAGGAAATACATCTACAATCTAATTTATTAACCTGACTCTACTATGATGGACTATTAGATGCAAATTTTTGTAAAATAAAGCTGAAGATTTTTTAATACTATCATAAAAATCAACAATGAAAGGACATGACTACAGAAGAATTATGAAAATTTACATTTCTGTATATAAATGTATATACATGAACAAAATGCAGCACTATATAAAAACAGCGTCTAATAATAAGCTAGTTAATTAGAATGTAAAATCTAAACTATAATCCACTGCAAATTTAAAACAGTCACCATTAGAAGATTAAATATCTTAAAATCAACCAAAAATATATCGACGAAATTTTCACATTTCACTAAGATTTTATACAAAAATTGCTTTTACTAATTTTGATATACTGTAGCTTTCTATTTTGTCTTCTAAAACAGTGTTCTTGGTCACTTAACACTTTGTGACAAAAAAATTACCCAACAAGAAATTTTAAAAAGTAGTGATAATACTCAACAAAAATAGCAAATTCTACCAAAATAAATATTGCACAAATTAAGCAAAATCATTCTCAAACAACCATACTCTATACCAAAGTCAAGCAAATGAAAAAATATTTCTTGTCATCCCCCAAAAGAGGCCTGTTCCAAACTATGGAAATTAAAAGTTAAATCAATCAATAAAGTAGTGACCAATAAACAATGAAAGTCAAATATCTCAAAATCAGGCAGAGTGCAATCATTAAAATATTAGTGAAATTTCTAGTTTTTAAAGCTTAAACCAATAGGCTAAACCACATTAGAAAAGAAATGATGGTTACGAGTAATTTGGAAAAAATTAATAAATAACCCCTTTAACAGTTGGACCCGTTTAACCACAATGTCTCACTTTTGTGAATTCAGTATAATTTATTCAAAATCTCTTCAACCAATGTTGAGATACTCAATCTTCTAAAAAGATGTCCATGGCTCATTTAAATGTTTTAATCGATAACTCCTGAACTGATATTTTTGGGGAGATGGGAACCAATATGTTTCATTTGAATCTGGAGTTCCAACATTTAAGCACGTTTTGATAAAATTGTTTGAACCAAATCTGAGAAAATACAAGAAAAAATGTGTTTTGGCAGATGTCAAAATTTTTAATTTACCAAAGAAATTAATTAATATTGAGATGATAAATGGAAATTTTTTAACTGATTTTCTTATCAAATCTACTAGATAATTAAATCTATGAAGCTTCACACCCCCCCCCCTCAATGTTGGAAAATTTCTTGGTCATCTGTATGGTAGTTTAAGCAATAAGTTTTTAAAAAATTCAAGTCTTAAATGGAAGTGGCTACACTACAACAAATATACACACAAAAGTTTGCAGTAAATATACTAATTTTTTTTTTTTTTTTTTTTAATTGTTTTGTAGTTTTGAAAATCTAGACAAGAAATATTTAATATTTTTATTCACATTTTTATCTGCAAAGGCTACTTGAAATTAAATTGTATCATTCAATTAAATCAACTCATTTAATGTAGAAGTATGAAAATTAATAACAGTGAGGTGTTTTATACTTTAAATAAATTTTAAATGTTGAAAATTAAAACACTTCTCTTTAAAACATAAGTATGATTTTATAAACAAAAGTAGAGATTGAATATTTTGAATGAATAACATAACAAAAATCTTAATACCCTGATGAAGAATGTGTAACATTTTCCACATTATATTTTCTCTTTTAGCTTCCAAAACAGATAATATGTAAACATTTTTTTCACCTTTCCCCATTATAACTTAAATGATATGACTTAAAATACCGAACAAATTTACATTTCTTCCTTACTGAGTTATGTAAAAGTATAGTTACATTTCCTGCTTGCAGAAAATTTACTATTTTATGTTTCTGGTAGACACATTATGTTTAATATCATGAATTCAAATTTATACCATCAGTCCTATATATTAAATTCAGATAAAATGATTTGTTCAGTAATATTTATATATTACTAAATATGTAATCCAGATATTTAACAAAAGTACCTAAAGATTTAAATCACAGCAATCATAATAAACTAAACAAGTATGAATAAAATAAATTTAGTAGTTAAGGCATTAAGATTTGATTAGTTAATATTTTTTATCAATCAAAAAATAGCTAACTTTGATTACCAAAAACTAATTTCTTAAATACTTACCTGCCAAAACTGTATGAAGTATTGCATACTTGTGAAGACTATGTACAAGCAATAAATGAGAGCATACCCAAGGAAAAGTATAAAATATTTGTAGTTGGTAAAAGAAACACAATTATTAACCCACGGACAGTGGTGATCCATCTTAAGCACGCATACACCACATACACTGCAGTGGTGTGCTCTGTCGGGTTTTATGTGTTTACATTTCTCACAATATCGAACTGCTACAACACACGATAAAAATAACTATGTATTATTAAAACAAAACAAAACTGTAATATAAAAGAATATTGTTAATATAACTTCAATAAAAATTGTTTATATTAATAACATGAGTAGATACTTTTGAAGAATGTAAGTGCTGCTTAAGGTGGTATTAGTGATAAGTTGGTTACTTAATGGCTAGTTTAGAACATGAGGGGTGAGATGACTAATTATGTTGGAAGTGTGCTGTATTATATCAACCAGAGGTAAGACCATTGACCAAACCAGTGTCTTTATACCTTATTCACAATCCAAAAATACGAGCTAACTTTAACCAACAATAATATTAAATACAATTTACACAATTACACACATAGCTAGAAAGTTGTGGTCAAACTCAATACATGATCAGTAGGCCATGTTTTAGGTCGTAATTAATTATTATTTTTCAAATACGGAAATTAATGTATTAAGAAACCACACACTTATCCCTCAATTTGCCAATCATTATGCCATTAGCATATTTTGCTATGGTTTCTGATTTCTTTAGGACAGCTGATTTTACTTCAGTTTCTTTCTGTCAATGCATAAAGTAGAGGTGCAGTATGTTTTATTCGCCAAGATCTTGGATGCCAGTGAATAGCTGTTGTAAAAATTATCCATATATATATATACACATAATATCCCTCTCCAAGCCTTTCTTTCAACAAGTACATGACTGACATCCTTTTCTGTATGCCCTTAGCCGCCTACTTCTTATACTAAAAAATTTTTAATCAAACCTTGGTGTTCTGTAAGAGTGTACAATTTGACAACATACTTATGTCTCTTACCTTGAATATCTTGTTGAAAATGTTAACACCCTCACCATGGCTTTGTATAATGAGAGTTCTTTTTGAGGATAATACACACTTTGCATTTTAGTCAATACTCGCAATTGGAATACTAATTTCTGTGTATAGTAGTTATATCTCCCCTTAAATATTAAACATTGTCTGTGAGATCAGAAACTGAAGTTTGGTACATTCCCATATACGATACAATTGTTCCGGCCGACCAAGGTTAATACAAGCACTAATTCACTCAAATGACAGATATAAATCACCTAAGTTACTAGTTAACTTAAAAAAAAAATATATATATATATGTTTACTTAATAACATTTCAATTTTCAATGCATCAGAAACATAATTAATTGCATTGTTGTTTGAAGAACAAGGCATAGAGGTAACATTTATTTTTACATTCAATGTATGTGTACCTTATAGCGAAAGAGACTTTTACCACTACTTTTGCGCAACACATTTTCAGCTACAAAAATGGTTTCGAATTAAAAATTAAGTATATAATTGGACGAAAAAAATTCTTTTCAGTGTACAGCCTAAATTATGGAGGAAAAAACCAATCACTTGGTTATGTCCCTTTCTCAAATATGAATGATGTTGTCAATTGGAAGCCATCTTGCCATTTAATCCTTACTACTACAATCGTGTTTTAGTCATGGTATGAGGCATGATTTAGAGTAGTAAACAACTCTTGACTAAATAAAATATAAAAACTTACATTTCAATATATCAAAACGATGGATTTTTTTTTCAATTATGGTTAATACTAACTACAAAGCTGTCGATATAAATATAAAGTATTTCCTTTTTTTTAGTCGAGTCAACTGAACTGCATTACAGGCAGAATGCGCTATTATTATATGCTAACGTTCATACGCCGTTACGCTATTACAAGACCGAATCATTACTCCAAATATATCCAAAGAAACCAAGAATTTATTCTTTATCAGCTCCATTGTCAAAATTATGTTTGTATTGTGAATTTTTCTTTCACCAAAATCTTAACTGTAAATCTTCCTGGGAAAAAATTCCCGATGGCCAGCAAATCAAGTACAATTCAAGGATTTTTCCCAACACAAAATATTCAAGCACAATTCCCGATTTTCAAAGGTGCTGGACACCCTGTAGTGTTTCATTACATTAATATTGATATTATTTTCATATCATTCATTAATTATAAATTTCAATACAGGTTTGGCTCAATAAATTTAAGTGATTGGATATACACAGTGTTTCAACTTTAGTTTTTATTAAACTTCGGATGGTGCTGAACTAGCATGATAACATAAAAATATTTAAATAACAGTTAAGTAATATTAGTAATAATGTTTATCTTATTCTAAGCTAGTCCATGTTTATTTTGGCATTCCATAAAATGTATTTATAAATATTCATTTCTATGTTTCTGCAAACTTTTCATACAATCTATATTAATTTTAATGTTAATTATTTTGGTATTTATTAAGATGGGAAAATATTTAGGTTAATGGATTATTCTGAATTATTTTATATTCAAATAAGGAGAAGTTAAATAGGCTCATAAAATGATAACTCAGATAATCCACCAAGATAGTCTAAAAATAACTTATGCTGAATTATAATTTAATATTTATTGTTTTAGTCTATTATTTTAACATCATATAATATATTTGTAATCACGTTTCCTCCAAACAAAATGAACTTAAATTGAATGGAAAAGCAGCTTCTTTTATGTATAATTATTTATGTCAACCATAAAATTTGTTAACAAATTTTTATTTTTCACATTTCAATTTAAAATGTTAAAAACTGTTAATGTTTCTTTGAATATATAAATAAATGGTTGAGTGCAGGCAGTATTTCTAGTCCACAATGATTTGGTCAACCTTTAACTCTTTGATGAGCAATAATTTTTTAGAAATTTCTGACCCCAAGAAACAAGATTATTTTTTTAAATGGTTAGAAAATATTTTTTTAACTGTAAAATAAAAATAAATTGTAAAATTTTAATTTGTTTGTGTTTTTAAAAATTAAGAAATGTTTGTTAAGTTAGGCGAGCAATTTAATTTGTATTCTTATATATATGATTAGCAAAAACTTTTATACATAAACATAAGAAAAATTTATAAACATCAAAATACCATAATAATATTATAAAATTATTGAAATCTAATTCTAAAACATGTTTTTAGTATGGTATTGTTCAAAACACGGATGCACACATTGCACACACAAGCCAATGCCGCAGTCTTTAAATTGCCATGTAGTACCACATCTCTTTTGTCGGCATTTACTGGTATTTGCACATATACATAACATCTTCTTTACGGCCTTGCTTGTTTTTCTGTTGGAGGAATTGGAGAAATAAAGTGTCGGCCAATAAGTCGTAGAGGATTTTCAGTTGGCAATAACGATTTCCTTCCAAGTTTTGCAAAGATCCTTTCAGTTAAAAATTCTTCTTAAAGTTGTCAAACTACACTAAGTTTGAAAATAGGGAACTTAGGTTTCTTACCTGTTTCAGTTTGGTAAAAGGCAAATCAATTTAATAGGCACATGTCCATTATATGGAAAAAAAAAAAAGAAAGAAAGAAAAGAAAAGAAAAAAAGAAGAAGTTTCTTGTACCACTTCACTGTCTTTCTAGCAGAGTCAGTGTAAGAAGAAGCATATCAGACTTGTCAACCAAACCCATGTTTTCGTTATAGCCCAAAACACTTTCAGGCTTTTCAATAACTTCCCCCTTGTAGTTATGTTTCACTTTTACCATTCTATGTGAATGCACTGTTGAAAGCATATGAACATCTCTACAAAAATGTAGTTACTCTTGTAAAAACTTACAATTTGGAAAAAATAACTTGCAAAATATAGTATACAATTACTAATATCACTAAAATCACACCTAATATTTACTTTGAGGTTAGATACAACTCACTGAATTATAAACACAATCGCAATAGCATACTACGAAATTATATTCTGCACGATTCAGAACAAGCTGTTGTCAGACTGTGTGGAGTGTTGCCAGATTAGAAAAATGTTATGAAAAATAACGCATAGATAGCAGCACATCATAGGACACACTATATTAAATAGAACGTTTCAAAACATTGATGCTAACTGAACGAAAACTCTAAGATGTTTTAAAACAATGATGCTCCAAATGGTAATAACACTGCCTGATGTTTTTAAACGTGGATGCTCATCAAAAGGTTGAAATTGATCAGAAACTCCACAATAAATTAAGATGCCCAATCAATAGAAACACCCTACAAAGCTCTTTAAAAATAGTAGTTGTTTGAAAGTAGCATCAGAAAAAAATCTAGAAAATCTTAAACTTTATTTTTTTAAACTGTCAGAATATATAACTTGTGTTTTTTAAAGTAAAATAAAATTACATCTTATTTGATTTATTTGATGCAAAAATTGCATGAATAATATAATATGAACAAACTAAGTTAATTATTTACAGCTGTATTTATTTGAAATGTTAATACTATAGAATAAACTCCACTCTTAAGATAATATATGTGGTAATTTATAATCAATCACGCTATAAACACTATGAAATATAGATAACATAATCTAACACTAATATCCTCTTCTTTTCAAACCTATCTTCCTAGCTTTTGATAATAGAAAACTAGTTTTGATGTAATATAAAATACCAATTACTTCTATGTCAAATATTCCATCTAATTATGTGGTACGTTTAAAACCTTGTCACATGTTTTAGGATGTTATGAACACTTAAAATGTTTAGAAAAAACTATAACAGATGGGTTTGAGGAAATCTGATGAATATATAAGTTATAATTCTGTATGTGTAACTTTAAACAAAAATGTTTATAGATTCAAAATTGAAAATTGAATATATTAAACTGTTAAAGCTGTTGAAGGAAAAACTGCTAAATAATTCTTTGTTGCTAAATATTTTCATCAGATATTCGACTTTAAATAAATATGACAATAACACCTTTACTCACTAGGCTCAAGTTGGTATGGTCTCCTTGTTTTGGTGATTCAGCTCTAGCTGATCTCGTCAAGTTTTATATTTAAATACAGTGTCCACTTACTTTGACCATCGTGGTAACTTGGTCAGAATTCTATTTAGTTCTCAGTTACTATTATGACTTCAAAACATAATTTTTTGGTTTGTTTCCTTATTAGAATTCATAATTGTTATAAAACTGAAAGTTTGTAGACTTAAGTGAGTTGAAATATTTATAATTGCATTTGTATGAAATGTTGTTAGTTATTGTGTTATTTACATTTCATTCAAATAGTTACAGAAACAATAACAAAAATTTACAGATCTTAAAACATTACTAAGTCCTTATAATAACCTACAGGTAGCCTACACTATAACTAATTATCAACTGTAGGACTATTATGAAATAATCAGATGTTAGATACAATTTGTGCTACAAGAATAATTACCAGCAATATTTCAATTTTGACTTCACATATCAAAACGTTAAATAATTATAAAATTATGAGAAAGAAAGTCTAGTAGACCATTAAATGTTTAATAATAAAAAAGCACAGTGTTCATTTTATTTGGAATTATATTTAATTTCATCGACCATTAATTATGTGAGTGAATTGGTGTTATATTTAATCAATTATTTAAGTTACAATTTACAAATTACAAATTCAATTATACATACCACAGGTTAAATGTACTAAAAAATGGTCAGAATAATATTTTTTACATTTAATTTTAGTAAAAACTAAAATAAAACAATCAACCAAAGCTATTGATTGAAGTCAGTCAACAAGTGTAGGAAGAAAACACATGATTGTTAGGCTTAACTTGCAGTGGTTATCCTCAGTCTCTCATAAAGAATGAAATATTACTTAATTTGTACTTGAAAATAACTGGGCCAAGTTTCTAAAATATACCACCGAATTACATGCTCAATATATATAAATTAAACTTGGTAGATTATTTCTTCATAAATATCTGACATCTATAAATATATCTAAATAATATATATAAATACGTCTAAAGCATATCTAAAAATGAAAATTGCAACAAAAATATCTGTGTGAATTATGGATGAATGAAACCTGTTATTATTTAAACCAGCATCATAAACATTGATTATTTACCACTAAATCAGAGAACTTAACAAATTACAATCTCTATATTAGCATTTACTTACTTCCATTAATAGTTCTGTTGGAGATGGGGAGAGATTGTGCATGATGTTCTAATATAGACCTATGAGCCTCTTCGCTTTCTACTTGTTTCAATTTGTCTAAGTCTTCCTTCGGCAATTTGAACTGCAAATTTAAAAATAACAATTTATCTCAAATCATAATTCATTAGACATAAAAACAAACTGGACATGTAATTGTTAAAAGAATATTTTAGTTCTAGTTAGAAAACTGTTTATAGTTATATTACAAATATTAAGTTATAATTAACACCTTTTATCGATAAGCAAATTTTACACAGTGGCCTCTTTGAAAATGAAATGATAATAATAATCTCCAAAACTTTAGCAAACCTTTCTCATAACATAAAAAAATTACATATGGAATTTCTCATAAAAAGCAGTTGTTTATATATATTAGGGTGGTCCTTAAAAAAACAGTAGTTATTGTTGTTGGTCAAGCAGTTTCGAAGCAAATATCCAGACTCTAAAAAATCAATATTAATATTTTAAAAGTAATTGCAATATAAAATCTATAATTCCATGTAAGCTAGATATTTTGTTCAAATATATATTACAGTATATTAGTTGTAAATGTAACATAAGTGTTCAACAAAAATATATGTTCTTATAAAAACATGTAGTTTTTTATTCAGCCCTAAATTATTTGAATAGCATTAAATAGCTCAAAATTTAAAATGGTGGTAGCGACCCCTAAAACTACACACAAAAAATTGCAAAAATTACTGAAATTATTTTTTATTAAGTAAATCAAAATGGCAGGGTGCCCCGGTACAATTTAAGGAAAATAATACATATATATATATATATATGTATATATACAGGGTGTTTCAAAAAGGATTTTACAACTTTGAAAATTCATATAAAATTATTCCAAAGAGGTACTAAAGTGTTGTTTTAAAGGGAAACACATATTGACGCGTGTCTGAATGGAAGGCTTGATAGGTTTAAAAACCGGCAACTAAACATATGTGGAGAAAATGTCAGCTAATCATGAAGCAGTAGATATGTTCAAGACACCATTGGAAGAAATAATTTATGGCTATACATGCGTCCAAATATTTAATGCTGATGAAACTGGACTGAGTTTTAAAATGTTGCCAAAAACATCTTTAGCCTGTATCAAAGAAAAATCTGTTCCGGGACATAAAATGCAAAAACAGAGAATCACCATTCTTACAGCAGAATCCAACCAGCTCATTTAGACTCGCTCTATTGTATAAATCTGAGAAGCCTAGAGCTCGGAAAAACATTGTTCCTAATGAAATGCACGTATTTTATCGAGCGCAGTAAAATGTATGGATGTAAGTATGACCATTAGTTTTACAAACAATTCGTTCCAAAAGTCAAACAATTTTTGACTGAGACAAAGCTACAACACAAAGCTATTTTAATATTGGACAACGCCCCATGCCACCCAAGAGTTCTAAACTATTGCGAAATTAAATTTCTTCCATCAAATGTGACAAGTCTGATCCAACCAATAAACCATGGTGTCATTGAGACTTTTAAGAGTCACTATAGAGGTTTATTGTTAAAACACATTTTACACGAAAGTAAAAATGCAAATAAGACTCTTATAGTGTTTAAAATCTGTGAAAATGAAAAAAATTGTGTATTGGTGTGCTCAAGCCTGGGATAATGTTAAACCTAGCACATTGAAAAACGAATAGAACAAACTGTTTGATAGCCTCTAAACATCAACTGACAAATGGGACCATAGAAAATGGATTTCAGAACTTGTCAAATGGAACTTGTCAGAGCTACTAACTAAAGTCCTAGGTTGTGAAAGCATTGAAGTAAAAGAAGTTTCCAGTTGGTTGCTAGCAGACGATTCTGAACTTGATCTGACAGATCAAGAAATTGTGAATTTGGTCGAGAATGCTTGAGGAAGCAGACGACATGGATTCGGAGACGAATCATAATGACTCCAGCCGAATAACAACTGATGACACATTCAATGCACTTGAGGTAAGATTTTTTTTATACATTTATCAGCAGATTTCAATGCTCTAGTTTTAATTTTAATGAGTACTGTATGCATGCAATTCGACGATCAACAGTATCTGGCGTAAAGTTTTTGATTTGGTTTTCTTGTTACAACAGAAAAATTACAGTAGGAAGCATTGTTTTAGGTTGACTTAATTATTGTTTTAGTAAGCTCTTCGATTTGTGAAACAATCAGCTGACGCTACTCCCGCTGATGTGTTATTAATGAAGAGGTAGAGAGATAAAGCTGCTCTGAAACGCTGACCGGACAAACACAAAAATTTATTTTTGATTATTTTAAGTCAACCTAAATGTACTGTAATTATATATACTGTAGCTCTATAATAATGTAAAAATAAAATTAATCATAAAATATTTAACCCTTTCGCGGGCAAGGTAACGATCTATCGTCACCCAGTATACTTGCTAAAACGGGCAGAGTAACGATCTATCGGTACCCTTTAAAACTGCACGTAGTTTAAGTATTAGCTAACAAATCGCGCTCTATGTTATGTGGTTCTATTCATAAAGAATAAAGGAATATTTCAACATCGATTTATATCGATATTTTAAGTTGAAGTCGATCTACAAAGCTCACAGCCAATTGCATTTGGTTATGGAGGTTATGTTTATTGCAGCGTCATTGTTTGTTAGTGGTCTTAAGTTGTGTGTTTATTTTAAACAGTTAAATTAGTTTCTTAGTTACTTATTATGTTTACATCATTTACTTTACTCAGTTCTATTATTTTTTCATATTAGTTTAGCGTATTTTTTAAATATTTGTGTTGTTGGTTACGTTACAAGCAGTGTAATGGCAGAGCCTAGTGTCAACACTTCAGATATTGACAAATATTTGGATGAAGACAGTGAAAGTGATTTATCTTTTGATTCGGACAGTGAAACTGGTGATGAACTTATTATTGATAGTGATAATGTAAACAATGCTGTGTTTGTACTGCAGAAGGAAGTAAACTAAGATCTAGAACGGTTTGTTGCAGATGTACCAAGGGCCTACACCCGGAATGCTTTCCAAAACACAAGTGCTGACTCATTTAAAAAAAAACTAATATAAAAATTGTAAATATTAACCAATTTAAGTGATTTTTTTTTAAATTGTTTGAAATTAATTGGACTCTTAAGACATATACAACAACAAAAAATCATAACAAATTTATGGTGTTAAATTAGTTCAAATTGAGAATTTTTGAGTTTTTTGTTATTCATTTTTTAGAAATTTTTTTTTTCAACATTTATAAATTTAACAATTAAAAAAACTTGAACACCATGTGATTCTCCAGAGTGTACTTGGTAAGTGACATTATTTTCACTAAATTCTATATAAAATTGAAATTTTGACAAATTTTTTTGTAAAGGTGTTGTATTTGGTTAAAAAAAGGCTTGCCCATTCTCGTATACACAGTTGATAATGCATTGCCCGTGAAAGGGTTAATAAAGCTTTTTACTTCTAAATAAAGTATACATCGTTTTATTTAACCAAAACCCGGCTCAAATTCTGTAACCATGGCTTAACCGAAAAAAATTAATTATTCGAAACAACTCTCCCCTATTATTTCAGATAAACAGGATTTTACTGTATATCACTTGAAACTGATAAATTTGCTTAAATTTACCCTGCTTTGAAAACTGGAAAATAACAGAACTAAAATAAAGTTATAAATTTTGCATTGTGTATTTACAAATAAGGGATCAAATAGATGCGAACACAAATTTATATTACTAAACAATGCTTTTCATCAATTATACCAAAAATTTCCTGGGCAGTAATTAAGAGGGGCATTTGTGGTGTATGAGAGGAGGAGGTTACAACGCATTAAGGAAAGGTGTCATGATATCTTGTAGCCCAGACTCGGAAAAATAGTTAGACCCGGCCCTGTGTAACAAACTGAAAATATTATTTTAATTGCAAGAATAACTGAAATTATTCAAAAAAAAATTGTTTTCCTTTATTAGTCTGAAAAACCAATATTTATGCTTAGATCGCACTTGGGGTTTGTTTATAACTCTAGGATTAAAAGACACCAATTTCCTTTTCATAAAAACAATTTGTGTTGCTTCTAGTATTTACTACTTACTTTGCGTGGAACAGTCCCTATTACTGTAAACACCGTTTGCCAATATGACCAGATGAATGTTACAAATACTATATGAAACCCAATCAAATAGAGAATTTTCTCAAACGTAGACTGGACAATTACTGTAACATAATACAAAACAAATAATAAATATATACTATATTTACAATATCAATTGATGATATATTGTATTGTAAAGATCTGATGACAACAAATTTTTGTTATATGAAGATAATATTTTACAACAAAATAAATCGTTTACACAGTTTGAATTTGAAACAAAAAGTGATCCGAATAATATCATCATAGAATGCAGCCCTATAAAATAAGATTTATTACTATTTATTTCACAAAAATTATTACTTTATCTTGTTCAAATAAGGAAGGCTGTTGAGGATGGGTCTCTACGCACACAGGCACACTCACGGGGTAAGCCAAACCTCACCTACTGGACTCTTTTTCTTTTAAGTATGAAATAGTTCAGTCATGAAATTCTTGTCATTGAAAGGTATCATTGTATTCCTTGTAACATTACGTTAAAAATTATTCCAAACTCTGTATACCTGTGATACTTTTGATATACAGTATTTTATATTTATTTCTGACATCTGAGAGCTACTCAAAACTATAGTTTGCATTTAGTGTAACTATTTCACGTAGCTAGAAATATGATACTGCATCAGTAAAATATTATCTAATCTAAGTAGAAAAAAGCAGATAAAATGAAGAATGATTGTTAATAACAAATGCTAAATAAGCATTCTATGAAAATATGTGTATTTGGTTATAATATTATTTGGTTATAATATTATCATTCAATACCAAAATGACAAAGTTTCATGTTATAAATTGTATGTAAAAACTTTTGGAATCAAAACATCCTTCTAAAACCATTTGGTGCAAAACAGATCTACTTTCCCAGAAATACACAACAAAATTCTTATCATCTACATCAAAGAAAAATCAAATCAAACTAAATCAGCTGTCTTTATCACCTCATGTCAGGTTTATTAGGAACTGGTGAACACTTCTATAGTCAAGATTTGATTTTTCAGTCATCATTAGTTACTTTTTCAATGTGTTCCACACTCTATATACTTTTTCCATATTTCTGATGTGAAGTTCTTCAAAAAGTTTGTTCACATATTTTAACTTGTAGGTCGTAATGTGTTCTCATATTTTCCTTTGAGATAAGACCATGTCAACTCAATTGGGTTGTAGTTGCAATGGTATGGATATAGACGGAAAATTTCATGTACTAAGCTCGGATGCTTTGGTATAGATTTCATATTATGGCAAAGTGGTTGATGTAGATAAATAAATTGATATCCAGCTTTTGTAGATCTTCACTGAAAGGGATATTTTACGATTGCAGTCATTTCATCATAACTTCTTTTAGGGTCGATGAAGTGTGCGCTTTAACATTCTTTCATAATCCATTACGATTGTCAATCCATGTGGAACTGAAGGAAGCAATGAGTTGAAAACCCAGATTTCAAAAACCACACAATTCATTTCTTCATTGTAATCTCCATTTTCTTAGATTCAAATTAATTATTAACAGTGATGCATTAATCCAATCACTACTGCTTCCTGCATAACAAATAATCAGACTCTTGCCTTTTCTTATAGTAAGGGTAAACCATACATATACATCTGACCGCATGAGTAATATGCGCAACCGACTTTACTGTCCAGTTTAGAACCATCTGTGAAAATAATTTCACTAGATGGGTATTCATCAAGTATATAATGAAACTCCTGACGATATACCACATCAGGAGAGTTGTGCTTGATGAACCTGCAACAGTGAAAAATTAAAAGTTGACATTTGAATGAGGAATAAAACATGGAATATTCTCATTCATTGGAGGAAGAACAAGGCCCAAATTTTCTAAATTAATGTTCTAATGCCAAATGGAGCAGTACAGTTTCCACGACACATATCTATCAACCAAGGGATTTTTAAATACTATGTCGTAAGCCGGATGATACGGTTTGGATATGTTATTTGTAGTTGCTGTCTTCAAGAGATGGTTCACCAGTCTCAGCATGTAAACTAGAAACTGGGCTAGTATGAAATGCTCCAGGAACAATACGCATTGCAGAGTTGTGTATTGAATCAAGCTTCTTAATGGCTGATGGTCTTACAGATAAGTAGACTATGGAGCCATAATCAATCCGCAAGCGAATAAAAAAGTAGCATACAGGTCCTATCGGTCACCCCACCGAGAACCGCTGATAACACGTAACATTTCAAGTATTTTATGCACAGTGTTTTCAGATTAGATATAAATATGTGGAATCCAAGAAAGTCTATGACCAAATAATAGGCCTAAAAATTTAGCAGTTTCAGTAGTTTGAAAATGTGATCCGTTAAGAATTAATAAATGCTGATGGTTCAGTCTTCGATGACTAAAAGCAATGCATTATGTCTTTGAAGCAGGGAACTTGAATCCTGTCAATTTTGACCGAGATTACAGTCTATTAATTACAAGTTGAAGGGCTCTTTCCTCAAGTAGCCACATATATAGCAAAACCGTCAACAAATAGAGAACAGCAGACAGGGCACCGCACATTAGCGGTAATGCTGTTGATTGCCACAGCAAACAGGGTCACGCTCAGCACAACCCTGTGGGACACCATTCTCTAATTGATAATGATCAGATACCATAGTTCCAACACGCACTCTGAAATATCTGTTGCTAAGGAAGTTTTTTATAAAGCAAGAATATTACCATTTACACCCCGTGATTTTAAAGTATTCAGAATACCTCTTCGTCAAGCTAACGTAGGACTTTTCCAGGTCAAAAAACACTTTATTACAAAGGGTGAAATCTTAGACAGATCTGCACCCTCAATACTGTTTGTTTCGAACAATAAGGAATCTGGGAACAGGTCAATGAATCCTTACACCCAAATTCGCTTTTTTGATTTCCACAAACACAGATTCTACGGACGATGCCGATAATTGTAGTTTTTTCACAACCCGGGTTGACTTTTAGAAATGTAGAGGCCATAAAAGCGTTAACCAGCACATCATGTTGGGCGGTTGCAGATGAGTCTCTGGAAACGGGTATACCCTTAGATCACATTCGATCATTTCCATACCCCAGAACTCTGGGGCCCTGAGTATCCTCTTTAACCAGATTGGATGGGCATCAATCCAGACCCGCAATTGGAGAAGGGGATCCACACCTCCTGAACAAGGACAGAAGTGGCTGGCTACTGAACAGAAACCGTGCATACGTCTTCGGCAGAGCAAGCTCACATCAGCTTACCAGATTCAAAGGTTGTCACGCTTTGGTCTGGTATACACTCCCAGACGCGCTATGGCTCTGTACGGTCAAAAAAGAATTCAATACAAAGAAAGAAACGAATTCCTATATATAAATGTAGAATGTTCATGTATTTCGGTGAATCGTGTAGTGTAACAGCCTCTACGAATTGTAAAATATGTATGAGTATTGTATGTGTGTGTATATTCGGAGAAGATGTTTTAATGTACCACCCCTGTATAGCTCGGGTTCCGTGAGGGATGCTAAACCCCTCTCAATAAGTGCAGATAGTCTGCACACCCCTGCGATAAAACCCTAAATAAAGATGAAGGTAAGAAAATGTATATAGGTGAAATGGGTCTACGTTTATACAGTCTACGTGTTGTGAGTGTTTGACTGGGGACTGTGATGGACGCCAACCCCCTCTTATTATGTGTAGCTAGTCTGCACCTCCCCTGTGGGATGTATATAAAACTAGTACACAACATTTCAAAAGTATGGATCAACTCTTTATCAAGTGAAATACCTGTAGGCCTAACATAATAAACATAAAGTGTTATAGGGCTATGTTGGAAATTAAAACTAAAATAGTAACCTAAAAAAGAACCCAGGGCTAAACCTAGGCCTGGACTGTCAAAATAACTAAAGACTATCTTAGATACAAATGTAATAAAGAAAATCTAGAAATCAATGGAACATATGAAATGACATGCATCAAGTTCAAACCTAAACATTCAAACACTGGTTAACTAACAAGGAGTGTATGTCAACCGGATATATTACCTAGTGGTTTATCACTATGAACAACCTTTTATTCACTATCTTAGGAGTTTAGTGCTTGATCTTGTAGTCAAGCATTGCAGTGAATATATTGGACAATTTCAACTTTAGTTAAAAAGGAAAGAAATTAAAAAGGAATGAAATTTTTTTATTCAATTTTCAATTTAGTTTTTATTAATGGAAGTTATAATGACCTTACTTCTATACTAAATATTACATATTAGTTTTTATTTACACAAATAAATTATAACAAATGCCCGAATAAACTGTATATCAATAAAATAACTTGTACGTACATACTCGTTTGTCACATTTGGTTAAGGAAGGATTACAAAATGGTTATTTTGTTAAATAAATGATGAGCTTCATTTGTGAGATAATGTCAGATAGAATAAAACTCGAACACAAGTTCTCACAAAAATTATGTTTACTTAATCAAACGTTTTTCAACGACAATGTCATTATAGTTTAGTTATTGTAGCTCATGTATCACTTAGGATGGCGACTTTGTCATTGAAACGAGTTTAATAAGTAAACATAACTTTTGTGAGAACTTTTGTTCAAGTTTTAATCTATCAGTTATTGTGTTAATCAATGGGCATATTATTTTATCTAGAGTATTCAAATCTTTGTTCATAGATCAAACATAATAACATGTAAATTCATTTTTGAAAATTTGTTGTAATGATTGACAAAATAAAATATAATAATTTAGGTAAGCAGTGGAAGAAAAAATGTAGAATTATTTGGGGGGGGAAACTGCTGGTTATTAGGTTAGAGGTAAATTAGTTTTCCTCCCTATTTGATATACTCGCAGGTATACCCTTATGAGCTCCCTTATAGTGAATATGGGAGTGACAAGCACAACTGATCCTACCTGGATATACAACTTTTGTCTTGGATTATACCCCTCTCATTTATCTTTCCTATCAAGCCTCTCTTGATGTTCTTTTTCGACATCAAGCTGCTATTAAAGCTGCTATTTCCCTGCTGCTATTAAAGTATTTTGAAGGCTCAATTTTATGTTCCTTTCTTCTATTTTGATATCAGAGTTTATTTGCCTTTAAAAAATGGTAAATAAATGTCTAGTTGATATTGTGTTGCGATTTAACATAGAAATTTTATGAAACTTGCAATGTACTTAAGAAATAGAAGGAACAAAATACACATAATTTTTATTTTACTAAATCAAAGCCCATTTCATGCAAATAATTTAGGGGGTGAACTAGGCCTCGGCAAGTCAATTGTATATGGTTAGGTAATTGTTTACGACAGCGCAACAAATTTTGATTTCCCCCCCCCCGTTATTTTTGTACTTCATAAGAATAGTAACATTTTTTGTGAGCAAAATTGTTTTTCATGTTAAGAAACATGATTTCATGTTTTCTAGGTTAAGGTCTCTTAAGTGAATTACACGTTAAAATAGGTTTGCACCCGAATTGTTTTTACCTTACAAGGTAAATATATATAGCAACCTTACTTGAACTATACGTATATAATCCTCCACTGTTGCCTCCAAAGTCAGACATAATTATTACATCGGAATTTCCATGATTTCATTTTATAATTTTGATACATAATTTTTTAATTAGTTTTGTAAGTCAAGTTTTATATAATTAACAAATTTATTATTCAGTATTGTTATGCGAATTATTAGGTTCACATTTTTTTCTTTGTTCTTATTTTTGAGAAAACTCAATCTACTCGGGATTACTGTGGGTTAAAAGTTCAATATACTGTACTTGCAAACAGTATAAAAATTAAATTATTACAGGCATCACATAAAAAAAAATTAACCTATCCAACTTAATGCCATTTTACAAAATAATGTTTCTAAAGTATTGTCCCTATTTAGTTTTAATTTCTTCAAATCACATGTAAACCAATCTTTTAAAAGTTCAAACAATTCACATTAATAAAAATGTCTATGTTCTATAAAAAAGGTGTTACAAAGTTCCAGGTTACCTCCTGGTGGGAATTCAAATTTGGATGAGATACAACTACTAAATATGCCCTAGGTTCAGGTCCAATTTATTCATATATATCTCATACTCCCTGTTGACTGTTCAATGGTCTGAACAACACTAATCTTAACTGAAATTTTGCACGTGCTGTATCAAAGCGATCACCCATCCAAGTAAATAACCATGCTCATTGTTGCTTGACTTTGGTGATCAGTCAAAACATTGTGTTTGCCATGTTAACTTAACCTACATATAGGCTACGTCAATGAAATATATCAATTTCGAAGTGAAGAACATTTTTTCCCACAAAAAAAAAAATTACTATTCTTATGAAGACAGGTATGTAACTAGTACAGAAATAACGGGGGAAATAATATAAAATTGGGGTGCTACTGTAAACAATTACCTAAATATGCCTATATATTGACCTAGCCAGACCTAATTAGGAACTAAAGGTATGGTAAAATAACTAGGGCCTATATAAATATAGGCCTTCCCAGACCTTTAGTTCCTTTACTAGGTCTGGTTAGGTATCCATATATATTTACCTATCCAGACCCTATTTGCATGGATAAACATGAACATCGAGTGATGAGACACTCAATATATTCACCATTGTTACCATACGAATTATTATATAGTCTCCTAACCAGACCTCATAAAGCAAATAGGTTTGGAAAGGTAACTATATAATATAGATACCAAGCCAGACCTAATAAAACAATTATGGTTACCATGTACAATATAATTTGTAAAGAAGACATACAGTAAACTAACTTGACTAATAGGCTATAATCATAAACATTGAGTGATGAGACATTCACTCACCTGACTAACTTCAATTATATGAGTTCAGTTAGGATGAACGTACTCATATGTAGTAACCTAAACCCACATGGAATTCTTGTTTTTAGAATTGTCATTTTCGACTAAACTAATGTATTTTGGTACTTCAAAAGTATCTTCTGACATCATATACTATGTTCTAATTAAGGTAGGTAGTAGGCCTAAATGATTTATTGATTTTTTTTGCCAGTAAATTCAAACGGCATGTACACTCCATAATTACCTCCAAATGTTCATTGCTTATAGACATAAATTCTTAATTATTTACAAAATCATCTGACTCAGAATGTCATGATACTGCTTGTAACCCAATCAGCTATTGTTAGACAAAAGGTAGCATCAGTAAATTTAAATTATTGTTACTGGGTATCCATTTTGATTTTACGAATTGTAGACTATTAGCTTAACAATAAGTTATAGTCCAATTAAAATTTAGTCCAATTGCCTACATTTCCCAGAATTAGCCAACAATTTGGGAATATACAATTGTCAGTTGACTATATTGCCGTACAAGCTATGTTATGTGACCATTTCATTTACTCTTACTATAATTTAATTTAACCTATATCATGATAACTTAGTCGAGATATCAGGCAAATACCAACAATTATAAATAATATTATCTCTTTATGCTAAGTTACTTTCCTAATTGGTTAGCACCCTTGAGTCATTGAGCTTAGAAGCCAAGTTTTTTTGTATTCAAATAACTTAAGTTGTAGAATTATAGCAAGACTCTATTCCTAATGGTTGTTTGAATAAGTTGTAACTAGGCCTACATTTAAATATCTTCGTTTTCCTTGTTGTTTAAAGGTGATAAATATACACTTACCTTGTGGAGCTACTATAGTATATAAAATGCCCTATTTTTCAGAGAATTTTTACCTATAAGACCCACTCTACATAATCATATCCATTTGTTTAGGCCTATACGATTAATAAAAAATATTTAACAAAACAAATTATTTATCATTGTAAATATAAATAGGCCTAGCTAACCTAAAACTTACTATAGCAAAGTTGAATAACATAAGCGTAATACGACCAACCAACAATTGTTAATATAAATAATACAGGAACCCATTTCACAGCTCTGACACACCAACCACAAGGACCACTAGGAGATCTAATTTCCGATCCTGTTGCCATTACTTTAACATTTCAACTTCGGCACCATTAACAGCTTTAAGCCTTCCAGTCTTCACCATAGATTATAGATCAGTTATTATCGGGTTTCATGTTTTACAATCTTTAGGAGATTGTTTGAAGAGAACCAAAGATTTTGAAATTACAAAAAACAGATGTAAATAACAATGCCAAAACAGGCGTATTAGTAAATTACACCGACTTCTAACATTTGAGTCTTTATAGAGTTGAGATGTAGGTCTAAGCTATTTTTAAATTATTTCTCACTTTTTATTGGATTATGCTAATTTATGGATACGGAATAATTTTAAAACAGGAAAATATATAGTATTATTCTGATATAAGTCTAATAACATCTGACTCAAAAATTGTTAAGAAACCAATTTTAGGTGACCTATAACTAAATCCCACAAAAATGTTCACTGCAGATAATTTTCAATCAATACAGATATATTTAGATTTAACTCAGAATATGGGCTGAGAATGCAATAATATTTGAGCATCAATAATTATTTTGCTACTCCTCCTCCATGTTTATAGATGTCATTTATGATGATGATGTTACGAACCAAGTATAGCCAGACAAATGAACAAAGTCACAAGAAATGCCCGGCCCCAGCCGGATTTCTAATATAAAAATCGCATCCCAATTCTGAAGACGAAGAAGGTCGCGTAAATCGTCAATATTTGCTGGTAATGAATGTGTGTTTTAATTTGAGCGATTTTTAAGAACTCCGAATATGGCGACAAGTCTTAAAAAGTAGTGGCATACCGACGATAAGTAGTGAAAGGTCATTGCCAAATCTATCGTTATTGGCCATCAATATACATGGATTTAACATGACAACGAAAGATCAATCCAGGACGCCGAAAACAGAACAAATTTTAGAGGCAGATTCAAACACATCTAAAGGACATAAGATAATGCTGGGGGAAATTTAACATTGGAAAAACGAATTTAAAGTAATTTACTTTCTATAGTTAATTTTAAGAACAACAAAAATAAAGAGTTTTATAATATAACAGTTACCTTATGGTGATGCTGTCGAACTATCCTTGTTTTGATTTCCTTTTTGTATTTTCTTTATATGACACGTATCGACTATGTATCAGTCATTATCAAATGTACACGTAAATTCACTACACCAAACACTTAAACAACACAAATTATTCACATTTAAGAATATAAATATACGCACAACATGCGTTGTCGGTAACCGTTCTCGATGTGATTCGATCGTCAACTCAACTGACTGATTGCTTAGACTGCTAAATAAAAGATTTCTTTCAATTTTACTTTCTCTGGTCCCTTGTGTTTATTTTTTTATTATTTTTTTTTTCCATAAGGAAGTTTCTGCGCTTTAAAGAATAACTGTTATGATGATGAGAAGTTATGGAGATAGTTTAAGATCGTATAATGATGTTACAAACATATTTAATGATGAGTTTTCAAACCGCATCAATCCAATACTGAGGTGTGCAGTGATTAAGAGTATTCTAATGGTACTATAAGATACATAGTGTATACAACAAACCACTTTCAATTGATGAACAAAAATCTCTAGGTGTCATGCAGTCCTTCATTGAAAATCTCCACTTATTACGCAAGAAGCAGCTTTGAAGAATAACATCAGTTATGCTTTGGTAAAAAATATATATCAAATTAATAAGTTTAAACACTTCCTAGTAAATCTAGTACAAGCACTCAGTGAAGAAAACTTTGATCATAGGGTACTGTGTATATCCACAATTGTCGTTACTGGACAGATAAAAATCTACATCTTGATGTTCAATAATCTTCAAAAATAAATGTTTGGACAAGATTTGTTATTTGTTAAAAACCCGTTGGTTAAACGATTTATAATTGACAGAAATTTGAACGCTGATAACTATTTATATATGCTTGCCAACCAAATTATAGCTGCACTCCAAAATATATTTGGACAGGGGACAGCAAATATTTGGTTAAAATGAAATGGAGCAACACCGCACTATCTGGACAATGTTTTTCCAAGAAGAAGAATTGAAAGAAGGTGCACAGTGTAATGACCAACCTGATCTTGAATGGAGTCTCATAAAAAAACCTTATGTATCAAAGAAGTAATGTAAAGTACACAACCAAGATAAAATTGTACAAAAAGCCTAATCCATTTATGGTGTATCTATTTTAAATACTGCTTTACGTTTTAAAAGACGGCTAGTACATTGTCAAAAAGTTTATATCATAATTTTGATAATTTGTTACATTAAAACTGAGATGATAGCACATTTCCATAATTTAAAAATACGCAAGCTTTGGCATTACAGTGTTAATTTTGGGTGTCATAAATATATTCTAAGTGTCATAATTTTTCTCTTTTAAACGCTAGGTCACAAGATAGGAGTTTACACTAAATAATATTAAAGTTACCTCCTTTGCCGTTAAAAAAATTAACACACATAATTATGAATTTCATTACATAACCACTAAGAAGTGTATCTATGATATGAAGTGATATCTAAAGAAACTAGGTTTTTGAAAAATATTTTTTATTTGTCTTAAACGGTGGAGCAATGAACGTTTATTTAAGCGGCTATTACACCAAAGAAGCTATACAACAAGTAACATGCAACAAACAACACCATACAGAATACTATTATTAGTGTTATATACAATCTCTGTCACATGTGTCATTCCTATTACACCACAATCATCAACTGTTTTGTGCCAAGAGCGAATAATTTTATAGTATAATTTCTGTCTCCGGCACTATCACAAACAGCCAATTGAAACTTAACTAGTTAAGTTACAGACAATGTTGCTATTTTTTACATTATCTACCTGGACATATAATTTTAGTAACACAACCTCAACATGTAAAAAGCTTAGAGAAAAACTAGAACATTGCTGATGCTAATAAATTTTAAACAAATTAAAGACTATGCAGTTGACACATAGTCCTAAAAGAAACATGTAGGGCATATATTGTCAGGAAACAAACCCAGGTGCTGCAGGTATCCAGCAGATCTCTGCGGAGTTTTTTGAATTATGATCTTCATTGGTGTTCTTATAAAATCTATGTAACCCAAAAACTATTAAATCGTGAATATGTGGCCAGACTTACTTTATGTGAACGGAAGTTAGAATAATTAAAAACTTTGTTGATGCCTGATCATGTATGACGATGTACATTATCAGAAATCCAGCCATGTCAATAAACAAAACATGAGCTTAGGAAGTGTCGGACTTTACTAGTTTATGTTAAGTCCACTAATAAACAGCTAGTCACGCTACGGTGAGGTTTCCACTTTTCTATTTAAAATTTTTGTTTCTTTTAAGATTACTCTGGAAATTTACAAACTGTGATGTCGGATCAGTATGTATGTATGTATGTAAACAAAATTTTCTCCAATTAGGCCTATAATAGGTGTTGGTCCCACCAACATTTAATTGATTTCAGTTAAGTGGAACAACAGTTCAAAACTAAATGGACACTCTTGGGATAGTATTTAGAGATTGTATCATCTCTACGATTTGTAGCATATCATAACCAGCTTTTTCTCCAAATGTGACTGCATGAGATTTCTTTTATAAGATTATTTTAAGTTTAATGTGTCAGTTATATTATCCAGATGATTTAACCTAACTCAAATAACGAAACAAAGAAGTGAGGGAATATCCTGAGCAATGCTTCATTTACCAGATAACAACTTTTGAAACAAATAAAAGAATGGCAATGATGAATGTTGGTTTTAAGGCATCATTTTAAAAAATATTCAAGAACTACATTTGTACCTCTATATGAATGTAAAATGTCATAATGCTATATTCATTTTTTTTTAGTCTACCAATATTTGAGGGGTCTAGATGCAAAACCGGACATGTCCACTTTCTGGCCAAATTGAGTTAGAAATTGATTATTATACTTTGAATATAGCTGCATCCAGTGGTATTCGACCTTTGAAGCAAAAACTTACATTTCTATTATTTATTTAACGGCAAAAATTCAGTTTAGCTGCAAATCTGGTCATTTCCATTTCAACTGAGAAGCAAAAGTGGACATTTCCCGGGACCAATCAGATAAGAGAACGCAGCAGTACCCAACCAATCAGAGTACCGTATTAGGTTATGTTTTCTGCTCTGTGCTGGCAGTGTTGTTTTTATATTAACAGGCAAGTTATCTGACTTTTAGTTCCTGATTTAAGATAGTTAGTTAATATAATTAAAATTAATAATGGATAATATGGAATGTTCGCCAAAGACTACAAGTCCCAGAGAGTGTAGAAAAAAACACTCTTTTTTATCCCTTATGAAAAAAACAAAATCTGTGGCTGATATCAAACCACCTGTTTTGCCAATGGGCGTTAAGGTTAAGCAAACAAAGCTTAATGATGTGAAGGAGCTGCTGAATAAGCATTACGGTTCAGAATGGCAGAACTTACCTGATTTGAAATTTTACAAGCACGCAATTTTTGAACATAACAATTTAACTACCGGTACCGAAGAATGTGGTGAAGATCCTATCTGCGAGTTTCGAGAAGTTATTACTGACTTGAGAGTGTGAAAGAAAAATGTTTTCTAAGTAGGCCTAAGATACTTTTATTACAATTAATTATCAAATTATTCCTGACTTAAGAGTAAATGAAAATGTTCTTTAACTAAATGACTTTCTCAAAAAATGAATTTGGGCGTTGATTTCAATGAATTTACTAAAATAAAAAAATTATTAGAAAAATAATATTGTTGTGTTTTTTACTTAAAATTTCTCTATTAGAATTAATAAGATGCAAAAGTGGACATTTCCCTTAATGTTAGGTGCAAATATGGACTTTTCCATTTTCAAGTGCAAAAGCGGACATTTCCAAAATTAAACTTGCATTATTTATTTACTGCTAAACTCTAGTCCCGATTTCTTTTATTTATTCATTTTCGTAGGCTATAAAGTTAATAAGTAAAAAAAATCGTTAAAAAAATAATAAAAACCGCAATGTGAGAAGTTTTTCCCGGTTTACCGAAAATTTGCCAAAGTGCACATGTCCGGTTTTGCATCTAGACCCCTCATTTGTATTATATTGAATGTGCTATAATTCAATTTATTAAAATTATGGTTATTCTTCGCACTATCTTTTGCAAGTACTTAAACTTTGAACATAATCTCTTTCAAAAAACTTGTTTTAAATACATTACATTTTCACTATTGAAATTTTTATTTCCAAATCCTTCCTTTGTACTTCAATAAATAAAACAATAAAAGTAACAGATGGTTGAGTAATCTTGAGAAAATTAATAGGCAGAAATATATACAAACTTTCAGAAATAAATGTTATTTAATCGTGGCCTAAAGAATGTGTTATAAATATATTTTCTAAAAACATCAATTTACTTTATTACCTATTATTATTATTTTTATTATTATCAACTGTGTGCTCGGTTGCTTATTGTAAGTCAAATTTTACCAATAAAAATGAAGTCAGGTGTTATTGACACATTGTATGACACATTTTGTTGCTTTCGCTGATACAAAAACTAAACAAATTATTTAAAGAGGATTGTTTAAAATCATCTGTTTTCTATAAATCATAATATACTGTGTCGCACCCAGGAGATAAATAAATAATGAAATTATAACAATTCTAAATTCTAAATAAAGTAAGGTTAGTTCAGTAAAAGGCAAGAAATTTGTTTACAATTGTAACAATTAGTTGTAATAGTCAGGAATAAAATCCAGTTTCAAGAAAAGAGTGATTGCAGCCAAACTCAGTTTAATGTGTTATTGAAATAGTGAAAGATCGTCAAACTAATAAATATATTTAGTTTTATTTACATCGTTGTATTTATTTTTATAAAAATAAGATATTCCTAATTGTTTGAGTTGAAGTAGGCCTACAGTAAATAAGCTAAACTCAAATTTAATGCATTAATATAAACAGTATAATCATGTTGTTTTATTCCCATTTTAATTGTAACAAAATCAAATATTTATGCCAGTGTAATATTACATTTGATAATCTATTAACAAAAAATGAATAAAATAAGTAGTTACTTTAATAGAACTGAAAATGAAAAACAAAACGATATCAAAGAAAGTGATTTAAATGAAACTACTTCACAGATAGATAATGTCATTGAACCAATAAAACTACTTAATGAATATGGAAAGTTACATATTAAAGACTACAAAACATTTTTGGAACTATCCAAGCAGCAATTTAATACCATTTGGTGTCAAACATCAGGGTTGAATGCAGTTTTATCTGATTTCCTCATATTGCGATTTGTTAATTTTGGTGCATATGGAAAACTCTTTCTTGTTCAAAATAAAACCGCACTTACTTTTCATGCAATGAAAGTAATAAAAAAAATAGATATTATTCAAGCAAAACAGCTTGATCATGTTAGAAATGAAAAGTATATATTGCAGAGAATGAATTTCCCATTTATAATGCATCTGGAGTTTTGGTTTAAGGACAATTCTTATATTTATTTCATTACACCGTTTTACTTTGGAGATGAATTGTTCTATATCATACATAAATTAGAAAAACTTGAAGAATATTTATCAAGATTTATAGCCGCACAGGTAATTTTAGCATTGGAATATTTGCATCATCTTGACATTATTTATAGAGATTTGAAACCAGAAAATATAGTGTTTGATCATAAAGGGTACATAAAATTAACAGATTTTGGTTTTTCAAAAGTCGTTAAAAATAGGACATACAGCTTGTGTGGTACACCAGCATACTTGGCTCCTGAAATTGTTGGAAATAAAGGCTATGGAAAAGCAGTAGACTGGTGGGCTTTGGGTGTTCTTCTTTATGAAATGAATTCTGGTTCAACTCCTTTTAAATGCAACCGTATAAGAAAACTCTTCAATATGAAATATGGTACCAAGTACAAAATGCCTCCCTTTTTCAGTTGTGAGTTACAGGATCTTATTTATAATATTTTACAAGTAGACCTTAGTCGACGATTTGGAAATTTGAAGAATGGTGTTGAAGACATTAAGAATCACAAGTGGTTTCGTCCTATATTGTGGTTAGCTTTATTTAATCGACAATTAGAATCACCATATATTCCAGAAATAAAAGCCATCCACGAAATAGGAAGTTCTGAGAGCTTAGTTCTGAATGTTTCTAAAACAAACGAATTTGCGAAACAATTTGAAGATTTTTAAATAATTTACATTATTATTATAAAGTAATAACTTATTAATATTAATTATTAAATAATATGTAAAGAAAAACAATGGCTAGTTGTAAAAATTAATAGAAACGACAATCTATTGTGTTTATATTTTATTGGTAGACTACATAATAATAAAACAAATATCTGTTGAAAACTATAAAACATAATAGTGTACTTTAAAAATAAATATTTTTATGACTTTGTAAATTCATATCAATTTATTCAGACTACTTACAGAGCTGGATTTGGTGAACTTTTTAGCAAAATAGATAAAGTTTTGACTCTCATAGTGGATAGTACCGAATAGCAACAACACAAGCGGCGATGACAGTCGTATCAAATATGACTGATTTCACTAATTATGAGCACTCTCGCTGTGTGTTTTGGTTTGAAGAATCGAAGTCTGCTACAACATCTGTGCAACATAATTTTCGTACCGAGTAGGGTAAAGCAGTTCCTCCCAATATGCTTACCATTTATAAGTGGCATAAGTGTTTTGTTAGACAGGGTGTTCAGTAAGCCATAAGAAATCAATAAAGCGTCCCTTGAATCTGGCGATGTCGTAGAGCAAGTGAGGCTAAATTTGATAACAACCCTATGAAATCAACCCGGTGTACATCTAGCTGGGCATTCCACGTGCGATTGTGGATTTGTTGCATCGATTGGATGAAATTCAGGATTTCATTGCAAACATAATCTTCAGTGATAAGTGAACTTTCCATCTAAGCGGTAAAGTGAATACACACAACTATCGGATTGGAGTAGTGAAAATCCACGACAATCCTTGGAACATGTTCGTGATAGTCCAAAAGCTAACGTCTTTTGTGACTTAATCAAGAACAAATTTTACAGCTTTTCTTTTTCTAAGAGAAAACCATCACCGGAATAGTGCACTTAGATATACTGGAAAACGTTTTAATCCCACAAGTTGATGAGGACGACCACGAACGCCACATACCCTTCCATCAAGATAGCACACTGTAGCACTACCTAACCGAAGATTGAAATTTCATCAAAAACCACGTTTCACGTACATGAGTTTGATTAATTGATTTTATTTGGAATTTATAGGGCCTTTTAAAAACCAGCCCTGGCACTGCGACGAATGGCCTATTGTCAAACTGAAGCCTCTTTAATCTAGCTTATTAGATGATTTGTTCCCCTTACTAATTTAAGTAATCCACCAACTAGCTCTTCAAACGATAGTTCCCCGGGACTTTTGAATCCTAAAAACCTGTCGCCTCTTCTTGATCAAAGCCTCACAATTGAAAATTATTTGCTCTGCTGTCTGTTTATCCTTCCCGCACAGTTTCGCAATGATAGGCTTCTATACTGTGCAAATGCACTCTCAGACAACCGTGTCACGTAATAAGACCCGTGATTTGTCTGAGTTGTCCTCTACCTCGGGACATTATTGTCCTTTCAGGACTATATTAAGGGATGTCCTTAATTAATTGTTTACTATGGTTGTGCCAATTAAAGCTTCTTTATCTTTTCTGATGTTTTGCATGAATCCACCTATTTATGGCTAGCTTAGCCAAACACGAATATTCCTTCAGTTGGTTCAGATCCTACAAACTCTGATACGGAACCCAGTTTAGCTTTTTGTCTGCCTTCTCATTACCCTCTACTCCTTTATGCCCCGGAACCCAGTATAAAGTTATCCGCTTTTCCTGGGATAAAGCAAAATCCATATATTGGTTGACGTAAGTAGATTTTATAACCACATCATTTGCCGGATTTGATACCTCTCGATTTTTACTTCTTGGAATAAAAAAAAAGTTTTAAAACCATGCTCACCGACTTCTATCGCTGAATTCAAAGCAAGAATCTACGCCCTGGTTGAAGTAGTTAGGCCTGACAAGCTGCTTGCGGGTTTGGCAGGAAATCGGCTTCAGATGGGATCCCTGCAAAATGACCAATGGAAGTAACATTGAACCTAACTAACTACAGGGTAATAATATTTATTGGGTTATGTTGCAAAATGCCAAAACCAGCTCTGTAAGTACTCTATGTTATCTTATATGAATTTACAGTCCTTACTAAAGCATCATGTATTTACTTCATTGAAATTTGGTCTCATGAATTGTGGTTTTGGATGAAAGCTCAATTAGTAGTTTAAATTTTCAATACTACATATATGTATATATTTACATGTATTTATATATTTATATATACTTTATTCCGGAATGTATAATGAAGATCAAAAAAACTATATTATACCGGGTGGCTAAAAACTGCAAATGAAGTTTATATTTACTTGGTCCCTTACATTAATTTCAACATTTTTGGCTGCTATCTTAGAATTAAATCAATTTATTTTAATAGTAACGTAATTATTGTGAGGTATACTATTAAACATTGTTTTTCAACGCTGATTCCAGAGGCACAGTCAGTTTATATTCTTCGATTTTGTGTTTTGTATAGTTTTCAATTAAGGGGAGGCGGTATCCCTATACTACTACATGTTAACATAAGGAACATTTTCTCAGAATCCGTTTGATCAATCACTTTCAAATTTTTTTTTGGAGTAATATTGACTCTTGTTACATATGCTGAGTTTTTTTTGAGTACCTATATTGAAAAGAACTGTAGTAAAAAATGTTTTTACTAAGTAGTATTTAAAGTTTAAAATATTATACGTACTACATTTTTTTAAAGTATGTAAATATTATTATTTTTGAATAAAAAAAACTCAGCTTATGTGTTAATATAGTTAAATGACTGTGTAAAAATTTCAATGAATTCAGACAATTACTTTCTGAGAAAATGTTCCTTTATTGCCAAAAATATAAACTTTCGGAGAAACGCGAAAAACTTTGGAATCAGGCATACAACTTACAGATTAGGTCATTCCTGGGTCATAAGCTGGATTTTCATCAAAATCTTCTTCAATTAAATCTTCTTACACAAAGATGAATTAAATAACATTTCAGATAATAAGCTTATATCTACTATATCATGGTTATAATTATCTTTTGGTGGATAGTTATCATAACAACTATACGACAGGCCTAACTTCTTTGATGAACTAGACTCATTTTTGGTCAGGGTAGGCTTGTTTAGAGTAGAACAAGAACTAGATTCTAAAATTGTTTCAGAAGTTTGACTATGTTGTTTTCTACCTCCAATACCTTTACGCTTTTTTACAACTCTATTTGTAAATCTAGGCATTGTATATCACTAATTCACTAACACAATACACTAGTAACCACACAACTCACAAATCCAAACAAACTGAAAATTGGGTTATGTTATTCTGCTTTCAAAACACAGCTGAGCTGAAAATAATGTTACAAAAAGTAATGAACACAGATGTGTTTTATTGCCAACAGAACAAAACAAAAAATATATAGAAACACATAACATATTATAGTATAACAATGTATTGACAGGCACATCCCACTTACTGCACTCGTAAAATATCTGAAAATATTAGTGCAGAGGTACTTATATTATTTATTTGTATAATGAAATACTCATATAAAGTACACTTATTATACATCATTTTAACCAGAAAAAGTTCTACTTTCATATAAAAATATTTAAAAAAAATGACAAAAAAATATTTTTTTGCCTACCGCCTCCCCTTAAATGTCCAAGGTATTTTTTAGCAATAACTTAAATTAAATAAAATATTCAATTTTAACTCTGATGAGTCCTTTGTTTATATTTAATAGTAGATTAGGAACTTTTGTGCCACATCCTAGTAAATTTAATATACTAAGTTCTTTGTAACCTTGTATGCTGATAATACCAATATGTTTATAAATTTGATTTTGTTGGCTATTGTTATGCCTAGGATTTAGTTTTAGGTTACTATAGGTATTTTCTTTTTGAATAAATTGAGATTTATAATATTGTCTAATTTTTTATCTTCGTAAACATAATTACTTCACACTTATCGAGATTCATTGTTAGGTGGAGTTTGTTAAAAGATGTTTCTAGTTGTGTTAGTGCTATTTGCATTGTCCTAGTGATATTTCCTAATTTTTGTGTGCATGATATATTACTGTATCATCTGCATATTGACCTAATCTGAGACAGAATATTATTATTATTCATACCAGAGATATATATTGAAAATAATAATAAATATATTTCTGTTCCTTAAAATAAAGATAAGTCAAGAGAAGTGATTAAGGACTTTTGAGGAGAAATGTAACTTTGATATATATATATATGTTGTGGGACAATTAATTAATGGATATATCCTTAATCCATTAATATATTATTATTAATTATTAATATATATCCTTTTTGAAACCACAAAATCGTGGCTCTACTATTATTGTAAATACAAACTATAATTCACAGTATGATGTTCGTGTAAAGTAGAATCAACGGGAAATTTGTCAATTCCATACTACCAAGGGAAGGCAGGATCCATCTCTCCACCCCTAACATCCTACATCGTCTCCCCCCCCCCCCCGATAAGGGGACGTTTTAGCTCACAGTTCAGAGTATTTTTAAGTTATATAGAAATTTGAGTTATCAACGTTGTCCATGAGGCATTGGCAGCCTTTTATACTCCAAAATTATCTGATGAAAAAAAGTGGAAACACGTATATAAGACTATAAAGTACACAACGAACTTTGTCGACTTCATCAAAAAGGATATTTTTTCACTTATCAGAAAAAAGAAGAGTACATAAGATATTTTTAGAAAAGTAAAAATTAGTAACTATTTTTATAAAGTATGCAACATACTAATTTTGTTTGAAATTGTAACTATTAATAATTAATTAGCATAATGGATAAAATCCAAGCCACCCTACAAAGTATTTAATAAACAACCATTAGTATTTACATATCATGGGCGTCAACACCAGTTCATTATTGGGGGGGGGGACATATGCCGGGGGTCTGGTGGTATGGAAATTTTTTAAAATTAAACTTCTCAAAACATCCTTTTTATGCATTTATTTTAATATTTTGTTAGCAAATGAAGTACCCAAAAAACAATAAATCTATTATAACTTTTTTAAGCTGAGCGGAGAAACAAACCTTCTGCGCAATGAGTCGGATCGATTCAAGACGAGACGACGATACTCCACACCGACAAACTAACTACAGTACCAACATACTGGGCTTTATTGCATACAACTATTCAAAATTAATTCTATTTGCGTTTGTAACAGAAATGTAATGTTGAAAACCCTAGTAAAGACAAAGCCCGATGTTTACCTTTTTAGGTTTTAAGTAAATCATTCGTTTTTAGCAAAAATATTTTTACATCTCAAATATTGGGGGAACGCGTCCCCCCCCCCCGTCGAAGACGCCCATGCTATATATATATAATGTAAATACATAATACATATATTATTATTAAACAATATTTATTTTCATATCACACCTGCTCAACACATCTGATTTCTTCATACCATAGTTTCGGAATATACACATTATCTGTAGAATTGCCCGTTTTTTAAAACTAGAAATATTTCGTTCCATTCAAATATTTTTCTTTGGATCTACAAGTTCTACAACCAAATGCTCATTATAGACATCATTCTGCATGTGTCTTTACTTTTAGTGTTCCCTAAATAGGAGTGTAAATGATAAATATGTATGAACTGTTTTAAAAAAACTCTTTGTCATCATTATCTTTAAACAAGGTATTTTATTTCAAACTAAAACTCACAATTCGGATGAAGCTGTTACGACACAATGGCATTCACGTTGAAATCTGTTTGTTATACTTGACTTATACTTATTTTAATGGTATCAGTGCCGTGGTTTCACAAATATCCACGGACTTCGGAGTTAAACATACTGTATCTACAAATTTTGTGTTGGTAACAAACTGTCAAATGAAATTAAATTATCACAGTCAGATCATCTGTTAGGCTACTAAATAATATGTCTTTATTTATGTTGGCAGATTCTTTAAATTAGAGGTATCTCTTTATCTTTTATTATATCATTAACAAAATGGATAAAAAATCAATTGTTGTTATGGGAGAAGCTTCCGAGTCTGATGATGAAAAAGAAGATGTAGTAAACATTGTGTCAGAAGTAAGTGCTCTTCTTACTAGATCAACTTATTTTTATTATATATTGGATAAATATGTAATGTTCCTATCCTTGAGATTTATTAGCGAAATTTATGTAATTACTGTTCTATCTACCTCCTTTTGCAACAGCTAGATCATCCTTTATTACGTATTTCACTTTTGGATTACCGAAATCCATTATATCTGTCGAAAACAAGCTATTTAAAAGGATAATATCCCGGGCTATTTGAGGTTAGTTCGGCTATTGAAATTACTACATATTTATGACTCACTCGTGAATCTATTGAATTTCTCATCCCACAATGTTTATGTTCATCTGCTTAAATAGGTCTCTTTAGAGAACTGTCAAACTACCTAACCAGACCTAGTTAAAGAACTACAGGTCTGGGAAGGTCAATATATAGGTAGGCTATATCAGTTGTTTACCTCTTCCTCGGATTTTTCTATAAAAAAATATAAAAACGTAAAGTAGCCTTATTATCTTGTAATCAAACGATCAGTTCAAATTATTTGTTGGAAGTAACGTTTTAAGTCCCAAAATGCATTAGTTTAGTAAAAATGAAAATTATAAAAGTACGAAATCCAACTATGTAGGTTATGAATGCCAACATTAATACTAATGACTATGTTCATGAAGTCACTGAATGTATGATCGCTTGTTTTATTAAGACACACTATGTGACTATATATATGTGTATATATATATATATATAGCCTATATTATATAACTATATAATATATAGCCACCTGACCAGACCTCGTCTAGTCATTTACATCCCGTTGTGTAATTTACGCAACGTAGACGCTAATCACTGTGAAGTCAATTTCATACTTTAGTATCGCCTATTTTCTAAGAAACAAATGCATTTTGTGACTTTAAAAGTAGGTCTGATCAGTATATAGAGCAACCTGACCAGACCTAATTAACCCTAGATTACTACTCTTAGTTCATTGTTACGTGATCACTATTCATTCGTAAATTTTACTACTTTCTGTTTTTATTTTTATTATTATTTTTTACACTTTACTTTAGTGTTGACTATTTTTTATATTAAATCCTTTATTGTTTTTGTGTTTTTAAAAGTATTTAACAATAAACTCCTACATATTTTAACTGTAAAAAAATGTCTTTTACCACCACTACAAGTACGTTTTAAAAAAATAATTAATCTGGAAAAAAAAATCGAAAAAAATATAAATATTATTTTATTGGAAAAATTAACCGGATATTCATAAAATACATTATTTATAAGTGTTTAATTTATATAAAAAGAGAAAAATGATTTACAATAAGTTCATTAGGTAGAATGCCAAAAATGCCAAAATTAGAGTCCTGTCTTCACTGAGAATCACATTCCTTGCAGTGATTAATATACACTTAGTAGCTAAATCAAACACTTTGAACTCTAAAATCACTATTTACACAATAAACTATTTACAGCACTAAAAACTAACAATATAAAAACAATAATTTACAAAAAAAATATTCAAACACTTAATAGTTACCGGTACAACTTTCGCAAACACTATTCTTTTGTAAAATATACGACGTGAGCTTGAGTACGATAATAACGGTTCGACTTTGAGCTTAGCCGAAGAGACAGTGGCCTCTATTCACAATGGCAGGAAGGTAAACAAAAAGACAGAGCGTGTCCGTCTTTTGTCTACGAGTTCTCCGAATTTTACAAAGGGCGGGTCGTAATTTTTACGAATGAGTAGTGTTCTAGGGTTAAGTATCACCTAGCCAGACCTAATAGAACAAGTGATCATACATTCAGTGACTTGATGAACGTAGTCATAAATATTAATGTTGACATTCATAACCTACGTAACTGGATTTCGTACTTTTATAAATCTCATTTTCTACTAAATTAATGCATTTGTGACTTGAAAAAGTGTCTTCTAACAAAAAAATTGACCTGTTTGAATAGAAAGTAAATACTTTACGATTTCATAATATTTTATGAAAAAATCTGAGACCAAGGTACAACCGTTATTTACCGGTATATAATATAGTAATTATATAGATTAGGGGTTAATGCTAATTTACATTATTTTATTGTTAATCCTTTTTACTACAACCTGTATTCTTAAGAATAATTTATTTCTTCAATGCTGAATTCACTTTTTAATCAGAAAATCATAATTTGGAAACTACGAAATCCACCTAGGTAAATATGGAGAAAAGTTGTCCAATCGATTTAAGTGTTAATCTCGGTAATTTCGCTTCAAAATAGAATTTTTTCAATAAAATAGAATTTAATTAACAAACCTAGTGGTTTTTTATCTCTCATAATTCATTATTACTTAACAATCTATGTAATTGAACAATTTTAACATATTCAATCGGGTAGCCATATTGCATTCACTTGTGGGGCGCATGTACACTTAATTCACTTTTACACGTTGTATTACTACGCTTCTATGATATAAGATTCCGGATGACTAGGTCTCTGAAATACAGAACTAGTGAAATAACTATAGGTCAAGTAAGGTACTACATATATATATATATATATATGTTATATATATAGTTACCTTCCCTGACCTTGTTATACAATTTGATTGATACTAAATGATAGGTAGTTTGACAGTTCTTCATAGTAGCCTACAGTTCTTCAAACAGAATTATTTTCCGCACAGAATAAAAAAAAAACTTAGATTTTACTGTAAATGATGAAATGTGTGTCTAAATAACATCTAAATGTCATAAATCAGTCATTTTAAATTGCTCATAGAAATAATGAATTGTGAAAGATAAAAAGTGGTAAGCGTATTAAATTAGTATCAAAATTTTGGAAAAACCGCTATTTTAAAGAGGAATTGCCGAGATTTGACACTTTAATCGATCAGAAAACTTTTCTCCATATTTACCTCCACCTATTTATAGGTTAGACATAATGGTAATCCTTCACATTCGCTCACAATTTCTTCCTTGATTTTTCTAAGTATGATTTTTCAGGGTATGTTAATTCCCCATTGAAGAAATAATTTATTCTTAAGAATAAAGGTATGTAGTAAAAGATTAACAAACAAAAAAAATAATAAAAATTAGCCTTAACCTCTAATCTATATAATATTATTTATATATACACTGTGAATCAGACCACCTGTGCACAATGTATATCGACTGAACCAAATAAGCTACAGCTTTTGTTTTAACCTAAACCCCCATCCCCCTATTCGACCCTTAAGGATTCAATTAAAAAAATTTTAATCTCAAAAATGCCCCAAAAGTGCTTTTTGGGGGGTGGGGGGTCGTTTTTTGGAAAATTTTAAATGTAAAGGTATGTCGAGTGATACCTCATTTTAAAGGGCTCTGTTCACTGATCAGTTTGGAAAAAAAGTAGTGTTTTTTAGTTAGCTTTTTTAATACCACATAACATCGCCTACCTAAACCAAATTTTTATCCTAGATTCATGAGAAGATACCTTTTCTAAAAATGGAACTTTCAGTTGCCCCTACTCAAAAATTTTCAAATTTTAAAAATAGGCCTACATACAATTTTGGAGAGAAAAAAAAAGAGATTAAAAATCAAAAACTCCAAATAGTAACGTTAGTTGTGAAGTATATACCCTAATAAAAGGTCTTTCATAAACAAACATTTTTATATTTAAAGGAGTGTGAGGAGGAAGTGAAAGAAAGCTTACTCGGCTACACACTTCTTGGTAGAGTGCCGAACGGTGCAAACGTTTCAACATGAGTCAACAGAATCTATAATTATATGAATTGATAAATGAAAGTCTAGTGTTCAGTGAAGTCATAAAAAGTGACAGTTTTTAAATAAAAATGGTAAAATGAAAACTATCAGAGTAAATTGTAAAGTACAGTGTGAAATAATAATTATAACCAAATTTTATTTAAAAAAAATTAACATTTCAATACATTTTTTTATATAAATATTAATTTGATTATTTATTGGAATTACGATAAGTTGTAACTAGTTTGTTAATAATAATAATTCAAGTTTTCTAAACAACACTCAATATATTAACCATCGTTCTCATACCAATTAATGTAGACAGATGTCCTAACATTATAAGCCTAGGATTTTGTACTTTTAAATTGCTTATTTTAGCCAGAAATAATGGATTTTGATACTTCAAAAGACTCCTCTGAAGTAAAGGATGAGCCAATTGTTTTAAAATGAGGTATGTACAACACGGTTTCATTAAATTTCACTACTAAATTGCTACTTAGGTACACTGCACATTTACTAAGAAGTCCATAATATCCAGTATTTGTGATCTATCACCACATATCCTACAAGATATTTCATTGAAATAGGCTATAGTCTAAATTTTTTTAAATCGTATTGTAAAAGTAATTTTTTTTTAATGTTAAGAAATCTGAGCAAACATTGCCCACAATCTTCTATCTTAAATAGTGTAATTGATGTCGTGTGATAACTTGTGCAGTATTACAATATTTTGTCAAAGTAAAATCTATTTGTATATTATGTGTACCATCCATGCATCCTAATGGTGTCACTTATGTAGTTTTTAGTTTTTACAATATCAAGGTTATTAATTGCTTTTCATAAAGGTATAGTTGCATTATATATAGCTAAAAACGGTAATTCTGAAAAGATATAGTTTCTCATGTATGCCAACTATTACGGTTTCCGTAATCATTGCGGTTTTGTAATTATTATTACGGAAATGTAAAGGAAATTACAGTTTTCTTAAAAAATAATATGTTGACAGTAATTAAATTACATAAGGAAAAGAATTACCTTTCTAATGAATTTGATTGATATTTCAAAGCAATAAATCAAAATTGGAAAGTGGGAAATCGATACAGCTTGCGGATAATTATCGAATTGAACTTACCCTGAAAATTAGTTAAGAAAATCATCGAAATCATTTATTACCTACCTACCTTACTTTGAAAAAATGAGATCATATTAGGTAGGTGTCGACAGACTATACAACTAAATGGCCTTGTTTATTGGATCATCTTCTTCTGTTAACCCATGCGGGCGGAATAAAACTGTGCCGCGCGGCACCCAGCAGCCAGAGTTATTTCCCCAGCACTAAGCGCATCTTCGCGGGCGAAAGACGTTGCGTTCACGTCCTTTTCACATATTGGTATTCTAACAAAGCTATATCTTTTTTATAAATGTACACAACTATAATGAGTAAAACTAAACTTTAAAACATCATCTTGGTCTGAAGGTGCAACCACTTGTAGCTCATCGAAAGCTTCGCACAACACTGGATTACGCAAGAACAGACGGGGACAAACACGAACTAATAATAACTCATTCCCATCCAAAAACGAAGGATCAGTATCACTATCACTGTCACTACCACTTTCTAATAATAACCTATAAGTTGAACGTAAGTTGTCACCCATCTCGCCAACAAAACATAACAGACCGGCACACTCACTCACAAAACGGCGGCAAACTGACAGTATAAAAAAAAGTAGACATTCGCAAACAATATTTTGGATTTACTTGAAACACATCGTTAGGCATCCGCTCACAATCTATTGGAGATAATTAAAAAGACAAAACACACTATCTAGCAAAGTTATCATGAATCGCAACTGTTAGTTGACAACGCAGAATAGACGTCTTTCGGAGTTTGGTCCACCTAACGCGAGGACGTGAACGTCACGTCTTTCGCCTACAATGGGTTAACAATATGTTTTGTTTTGTTCAGTATGTGGCCGCGACTTTAGTGTTGCCTATGGTGGTAAAGATGACTGTAGACAGCACATTATTTCGAAACTACATGAAAATAATAATTAAGGAATAGCCAACTCAAAACCGTTGATTGCGTTTTTTTTTTTTTTCAATCCAATGACAACTCGGTTGTAAATGCTGAAGTTTTGTTTACTTCATTTTTAATTTAACAATGTCCCTTTGACTAGTGCTGATCATGTGGTACCTTTATTTCGAACGATGAATCCCGATTCTGCCATTGCAAAAAAAATATCTGTGCTCTAGAACAAAGAAAAGTGCTATTGTGAAATATTTGTCTAGTTGTAATCAAGACAGTTCAAAGAAGTACTAATAGTAGGTGACTGATGGTAATTCAAATTCAAATGACTGTAAAATATATCCTATTTTAATTTCATATTTGGACCAACATGAAGGGATAATATTATGTACTGTGTTATTGACATTGAATCTACAGATAATACTGGGGAAGGAATTTTTACCATTTTAAATGCAAAGTATTTCCATGGACAAACTCTCTAGCATTTGCTTGTGATAATGGTGCGTAAATTTAAAAGGCTTACTTTAAAATAAAGTCCAGCCATTGATTGATCACTTCAATAATATAATGAATGCTGTTTATTATCCTGATAAACAGCTTTCTCTTGATGAAGCTATGGTGTTGTGGCATGGGCGTTTGATACTACGCCAGTACATAAAAGGGAAAAAACATAAGTATGGGATAAAATTTTATACTTTATCAGAGCCAAATGGTTTGAACCTAAAATTCACTGTATATAGTGGGGAAAATAGTCCTCTCGATAGTAAAGATCATACACAAAAAGTAGTGAACGAAAAGTTGAACTATGGTCATGCCGTGTATATGGACAATTATTATAATAGTATATCACTAGCATCAAAACTATTAATTAAGAAAACATATTGCACTGGAACATTGAGGGATGATAGAAAAAATAACCCTGCAAAATTATGAAATCCAAATTGGCAAAGGGTAAACGATTGCACAATATGCTGATGGGAAATGGAAAGATAAACGTGCGGTAAATTATGTCCACAGAATTTCAAAACAAAATGGCTTTGTTTATCCAAAAGAAAAACGGGAAAAAAATTTAGAAACCATTGCCTATCGTCCAATATAACGCTTTTATGAAAGGTGTTGATTGATCTGACCATCTGCTATCGTATTACCCTTGCGAACGAAAAATATTACGGTGGTATAAGAAAATATGTATACTTGTAATACAAATGTTGCTTGTAAACAGTTTACATTTGTATAATATGAACCTCAATACAGGGAAAAAATGAACCTTGACTTCAAACTGCAAGTCATTGAAGAACTTTTGCCACCAATAGAGACTTTAGTTGACGATTATAGCACTTCCACACAAACTTCTTCACGTAAGCGAAAATCTGAATCAACAGATCATATAATCATGAAGGAGACAGAACGTGATGATCGAAACCGTATCAAAAGAAAAAGATGTTGAATATGCACTAAAAATTAAAACAGAAACCTATGTAATGATTGTTTAGACATACCTGGCTTATGTGTTGGAGAATGTTTTACAGAATACCACAAAAATAAAACAAGAAAAGAATAAGTATGTAAATAAATAATATCAAAACTAAAACTTAAATATGTTATTATAAAGTGTAGTAGGTAAATGTAAAGTGTAAATAGTAATTAGTTCAAAAAATATTTAAAAAACTCAAATATATGCAAGAAACAGACTGAATTTGAATTTTTTTAAAATTTAATGGTATTAAAATGAAGAAGTAAAAGTGTAAACTTGAAAGTGATAAAAGTAAAATTCAATGTCGTGAAATGAAGACATTCCTACGATGTAAATAAATGACTTTCCACTTGTACCATATAGAAAACTTTCCCAGGAAGCTGATAATACGCCTGCTCAATCATGTATTATGATGTCGTAAGTTTACCAAAAAATATTTTATAACACAATTTAATATGTCATATGGAGTTTTTGATTAGTGGTTTTTCACCAAACAAAATTTTTTTAGCTTAAAGATTAGTGGTTTTTCACCAAACAAAATTTTTTTAGCATTTTAAGGTGTTTTTAAAAATATATAGTTAGTCAGCAGTGAATGTGTTAATGTGCTTTATACATGGAGCTATTAGGTATGAAGATATTAGCAATTCTGTTTGTTCTTGCTGTAACAGGCCTGATTTTACAGAAAACTTATTTTAAACGCAATTGGTATTGATGAAAGTTTTAATTTGATTAGTTACTCCTATAACAATAACACAATCATCATCTGTCAAATGTTTTGTTAGACAATTTATTTCAGATACAACTTGATTCAAAGGTGAATTAGGACTAAGCAACTGGTAACATTATACATTAAACCCAACTTATTTTCAAACTTTTCCCAACATCCTGTTCCATGACTATCCAACATTATTAGGAGATTATGTTTAAGTTTAGTCTCACTAAATATTTTATTTGGTACATTTTTGTTATTTACATTCACACTTCGATTGTAAGTATTTAATGGTTGTTAATACGTCCTATCATTTGTAAATTTAAATCTTTCATACTCTAGCTGAAGGTCTATATATATATATTTTTTTTTTTTTTTTTTTCAGCTATTTCGTTTTTCACTATCAGTAAATTCTTAGTTTATGAATTAAACTTTTTATATTTTTATAAATATCTGTTTTTAGGTTATTTATTGTGACATTGTGTATATGAGTTGGGTGTTGGTTATTTTTCAAATTATCAAAATCCTCCTCCAGAGCTTTATATGATTCCTTTAGGGATTTTCTTTTTTCGTTTATATTTGAGTATGTTTTTTTACGTTTCCTATCTCTACATTAACTATTTCGTGGTTTTATAATTATGTCAAATTTTGTAATTCTATCATCAAATGTTTATAAAACCTTCCCCATCAGAGATATCAGTCCTTCAAAATTATCCTTGTCGCACATATTAGAAATATTACTAAGGTTTTAGGTTTGAGTTTAACCCTAGAAGGGTACTGCTATCTTGTTGGTATTTATAGGTACATGTGCGTAAATTTTACTCAATAGTTAATTATGTCAAATAAAACAATAATTTTTTTAATTAAGGACTTTATTTTCTTTATTTTGACAGTAAAATAAAAAGAAATATATACTCTATAGTAAAATTAAAGAATAATTCGTTAAAAAAAAGTAAAATGCAAAATATGTAATTTTAAAAAAAATGTAATTACATATGTAAACTCTTTTAGTTTTCAAACACAATTGCGGCATCTTTTTACTACATGTTCACGGCAGATTGGTATATCACATTTGCAGTAAGTGGTTGTAAATCTTCTTTTTGAATAATTACAAAATTTACAATACTTTCTGGGTCCCTGTTGATCTTCTCCACCTGTATTTTCTTCTTCGGGTGCGCCAACGATTTTTGAAATGGATTGCTTCAATGCATGATTCATATTTGCATTTTGTAGCAGTTTTCATTGAAATGATTCTGTCAACTCTTTATGCAGGGACAGCATGAAATTCGCTCTATATTGAGGTTTTTGCCCAACTCTGAACAAATTATGAGCATAAATTATATAAACATTTATTGTTGCAATGTTCATCATGTTAAAAAAAAGGTAAGAGACCATCTTTTGGTTTTTCTCCCATAGTCCATATTACTACACATTTGATCAAAACTATCCACCATCAATTTAAACTTTGATAATTCAAATTGACAATTCCAGTCTTTAAAAAAAAAAAAATGAAAGAAGTAACGCTAAAAGGTATTTATACGTAAAAATTACTCACCAACAACAAGGCGTTGATAGCTACTTATACGTAAAATTTATGCATACAGTTGAAGATGAGTTCACAATAATTGATGTGGACACTATAACTCACTGCACACAGACAAACGCTTGGACAGGTGTCTTGATCACTAAGTGAGGGAAGCACTCCTAGTAGTTCATAGGTCAGAGTACACAGCCTATTATATTTAGATTTTGTATGGATAGGAAACATTGGCTTACTTTGTAAAGTGGTCCATATATTACTAAAAAAAGTTATAAAATTTATAGCAAAATCTTCATTTATAGGATGTACTGATGTATAAATGAGTCCACCGATGTTATTTCATTGTGTCCACCTTGAAGTAATTATCAATAATCCTATGTGAGCATTAAAATGATGAAGCTGTAGATAAAAATGTCCCAGCTAAATAAGTATTAGAAAACAAAAAGAGGTAAATAGTAGTGTATTATTTCTCACTATAAATGAAGAAGTCAATATTGTTATATAATATAAAATATTTACACAAATATCAACACTGTTGTTATCTACAATAACAAATCAACAGTGGCTCAAAGTTCAACTCAGTCAAAGCTATATAATACTTAATTGTTTAGCAAATACTTGCAAAGTCTAAAAGTATTTTATGTTGTAAATCGATCCTGATATATCTTGAATGAATAAATGTTAATGAATCAAAAGTATTTGATATTGTTTCATCAAACGGAAAATAACATACCAATTAGATAACTCTTCACTAAATTCTTAGTTTGTAACAAACCATGCTCAACTCAACCCAGTTTGTCCATTGCATTGTTAAAATTTGTAGGAGCACAATACATAGCCATTTTGAACAAGCTTCCAATTTGTATTTAACTATTTATTATCTTGAATATTTTACCTAATGAGATAGATATGTAAGAAATGTTATGTATAGGTTTTTTTATTCTTTTGTTTTACAATTGCTTAAAATTTTAATACTTTACTATTGTTTAATATCTTGTAGGTTGTAGGAAAACAAAGTGCTACACCTGTTCAGGGAATTATTGTTGCTGGTGAAGCTTCTGAATCTGAAGAGGAATCTGAAGGTCTGTAAGTAACATAGTTTAATATGTTGAAACTTTGAACTTTGCTTTCATTTGAAATTCTGTCTATTAGAAATCCTCTCAAATGTACATGAATTCCTCTTTGTCAGTTAGGCTTAAATTAATCAGTTTGTTTTTATTCTTATCATGATGAAACATCAGCCCCAGATTTTTATGTGTAATTCGGGTTTCCTTACTCATATTGGTAAACTTGTGATAAATATCTATACTTATTGTGTGCTTGTGTAAATTTTTTATTAATAATTTTACATTTTATATACTTTTAACATTTTATTGACCGCAGATTAGATGGTGTTTGGATTTTTTTATGTGTGTATATCTGTGAATACTCAACAATCAAAAAGGCTTATTGATTGAAATAAAACTATGTGTGTAGGTTTGTAAGCATCGTGTATGTTAGTAGTGTGTATTTATAATTAGCCTTAGAATTGCCATGAGAAATTCCTGACATCACAAGGTCACCCTCAATGTTTATAACCATCACCCAATCTATGACTCTTCACTTTTTATCGGAAATGTGGCCTATTTTTGCCAACTTTGCGAAAACTCTCCTTATATGGAAAAGCACATGTTATTTATTTTTTTATTTTTTTAATTAGGGAAACCCTTCATGCAGGTCCTCACATGTTATTTGGTTACTTATGAAATGTTAAAACAACTACTAAGAACATGTGGAATCTGAGAAACTTCCAATCTCCATATTTTAAAGCAATTGTGTGTGAAAGTCCCATCAGGTTATGCTTTGAACATAAATTATAATATGTGGTTGTATTGAAATTGTTTTTAACTTGATCGTTGATTTCTTAATTGTCTATTTGTTTAATTATTTATTTAATTGTTTTCTAATCTTAAAAATATTTGAACAGAACATTATTGATACATAGAGTTGACCTTGAAATTGTGTTTTCGTTTCAATTGACAAACAGTTAAAAGAACAACTCTGTTTTATTTCCTCATTCTGTTGACAACATTTGTGCAAACTATTTCAAAATAGTTTGTAATTTTGTTTGTGTTAAAACAGAAAATTGTACTTCATTAGTTTTAGAAAAATTCACTTCTTTCGGAATTTCGAATATATTTAACGATTCACTTAGTAATGTTGATTCCACAGATCCTTTGCTCCTCTTAGTCGTTCATGCATTTTATAACACAACCACATATGGCGACATAAATAGTAACATGTTAAAGTTAATAAAACTATGTTGTTTACAGGATTATGTGTTTGGTTTTAAAATAAACTCAAGAAAATAGAGTAAGAAACATTTGATAGCACTATTGTTTTCCCCATAAAACTATTGATATTTAACTAAGGAAGCATTAAAACTTGCGGACAACAGAGATCTTACTTTTTACAAGTGATAAATATAATTAAGACATTTTAATTTATAATTTTAAAAACTATGCAAACATTCCAAAAAATTGTCGACACTTATTCGAAAACTCTAGATGGCAAAAGTAATAATGTGGCACATACCTTTTTTAAATATGATTAGGCATATTAAAATCAATAAAATTAATTATTAAATCAAAATCAAAATATTAAAACCGTTAAAATCAATATTAATTCGTATGAGTCATGTTATTTATGAAATAGATAGATATTACCAAATGTATTTCAGATCAAATAAGTTTACTAACTGTTTCAATTCAAGAAATAGAATATTTCTTAGGAATATTACATTTAACCTACCACTTCTATCATGTTTCCAAGTTATAGTAATGGTAAAACTAACTAGGAAAGGATGATATATTAGCCGTACATGCAATTTAAAGTTCTAATGCTATACACATATAACCTCGGAGATCGTGCTGGCTTATGGATTTTAAATATTTTCGCAAACTTTAATTTATTTTGGAATATATAAAAGAAAAGTGTCAAATGGATGAAATTTAACTTATAGCTAGATATGATTCATATTTGTTTAAATTCATTAAAGAAAATTGTTTGTTTAATTTTGGCTTCTACTTTCTTTAATTTTCAAAATTAGTTCATATAATTAAATTATGTATAATTTAGATGTCTTTTACCAATCTGATGAAGAATGCTGTTTAAAATATTTTAAATTTTGTTAACTGGTTTTAACAAAGACTGCGCACAAACTTCATACGTCTTGTCTGTTCTGAAGATACCTTCACACTTAAAAGAACACGGTCACTTTGAACTTCCCGGTCTGCTCTGTTGTATGGATTTGTAAAATTCAACCATGTTTTGCTTTTCATTGGTCGACGTCTGCTGTCGTAATGTGCTCCACCATCTATGCTGTGATTGTTAGTTTCTTTCTTCTGGGATGTACAATATATATATATAAATTTAATTGTGCGTTTTACTCTCAATGGTAAATTAACACACTCAAGGGTTTACAAAGTAAACAATCAAACTAAATTTTATTATATCAAAAATTACAAGAAAAACTATCAAGAATTAGAGACAAAAAATAAGATAAATATTAAACGAAATACAATTGTTTGATAACAAGCACGAGTGAAAAATTATATTGTCTTATATATATATATATATATAACAATCTCAGGGTGGTAACGTGCAGACTTTATCCAGTCTCCTGATCGTAATTATTGAAATTCTCAACCAAATATTAGATTAAATTTCGATTATAAAAAAATTAATTTGAAAAATTTGTTTTGGAAATTAGAAAGTTCGAAATATTTTGGATAGATCTCACCAATTTGTCGTATTATAGTCCTGGTACTGTTTATTTGGAGTTCTGGTATTCTTAGCACTTATATTATCCTCTCGTCAAGCCCCCCCCCCCAAATAAATAAAATTAAAAAAAAAAATTTTTTTAATAATAATAAAAAAACTATCTTTATCCACTTTTCACATTGAAAATTCAAATTTTGTAGTCCGTCACTGTACGCGTCCTGTACGTCTTCGATGTTAAAACTGGACTGTTCAATGGACGCTTTCTTCTTGCTTAGCCTCTTTTCGAAAATTTTATTAGATGGCGTATTGGGGTTCACTTATCTTAATACACAGTATGAAACGAATTCGTTGTCATAATTTTATAGGTTTTTATTTAATCCGAAAGATTTTTATGTTATAATATTTTTTATTTTAATATTGTATGATCTCATAATATAATTATTTCTTATAACTAAAATCTTATTTCTAAAATTTTTACATTAAATAAGTTTGAAAAATCGACATCTTTTGTCCTAGCCAATGAGTTTGCGTCATCTTCCGTGATGTCATTTGCTCCGCCCCGGTTGTCTGACGTATGGTAGGCATGGCCTTCCATCTTCCCGGTCTGCTATATCAGCGATATTACATTTCGTTATATTTGTAAATATTATTCGATTTTATAATTTTGTTAAATTATAGAATGTTGCAATATCCCTTTGTTACTTTAGGAAAATTGGTTTTTATAAGCTATTTTCCTAATATCGAAATGAAATAATTTCACAAAATTTAGTTTATTTATTTTGATGATCTAAGGCTTGTTGACACATTGCTCATATCTTTATTTATTTTGTCATTGCTGTTTGACTTAGTTTGACGCTATTAGTAAGTGATAACTAATCGTTTTGCCATTTGACGCTATGGCTGTTTATTCTTTCGTTTTATATTGCTTTAATTCAGCTATATGATATGAACCGTAAATATGTTTTCTCTCCAAATCTGTTATATGGTAAGTGGATGTACCAATTTTATTATAGATTTTGTATGGATCTTCGTAAATTTCGAATAATTTAGCTGTTTCGCCGTATATTGCATTAGATAATTTGAAATTTTTTACAAGTCCTAAATCGTTGATTTCAAATTCAGTAATGGTCATTTTATTATTTAGTTTTTTAGCTCGATTCTCTTGCTTACTTTCTATCCTTTATTTTGCTAGCACTACCTTAATTTGAAGGGACTCTTCTTTTACATAGCATTTTTTTATATGTTGTTCCCAGAATCGTTTGTCTCGCCGTCCTAACTGTAACTCGTTGGCTGTATATCCCGTTGTTTCGTTATATACTTCGTTCAGCATACAATTTATGTCTGGTATGCATCTAGCCCAATTCTTATGATTCCTAGCACAATATGTTCGTAGGCATCGTTTCACTTCTCGGACCGGATGGTCGGCCATATTTGATTTTGGGTGATAGTATGGAATGAAAATCGGCTGTATTCCTGCTTCTTTTAATTTTTTAAGCCATGCTTTGCTTCGAAACTGTGTTCCATTGTCACTTTAAAGTCGTATTGGTTGTCCATAATTTGGAAAATGTACTTGAAATGATTTATAGATAATTGTTTTTATATTTGCGCTTCGAATAGGGTGGAGTTTAACGAATTTTGTAAATATATCTAATGTTATTAAAATGTAATTTGTAAGGCCTATGCTGGTTGGTATGGGTCCAATTATGTCTATTGCTAGCTGGTGGTTTTTCTCCCTACATTCTATTCCTCTAGCGAGTCTGCAAGGTGGATGGGGGTTACATTTACATCGTTGACATGAATCGCAAGTCCCATATTTTTAAATATAAAACTTTCTCTAAGGATATCAAAACATTTCTTCGAGCCCGCTATGCAGATAATATATATGGCACTCCCATATTATTCATTCTACTAAGACTTCCGGAATTATTATTAACCCATTTGAATTTAGGCGTTGATAAAGAATTATAAATCGTGGATTTTATATGAATTTTGTTTTATGTCATCGCATGTATTTTTATTTTCTTGATTAACTCGCTCGTAGATATTTCTTAACTTAGTATCGGCCTGTTGGTGAACATGTATATTTTTTAATTCTTGTCCTAAACTTTTATCACTGATTCGTTTGATATATGCAACAAATATTTCTTGTGGTTCGCAGGTTCTGTTTTCGTTGTTTGGTAACAGTCTGCTTAAAGCATCTCTTTAGGATTGTCCATTCCTTTACAATGTTGTATTTTAAAGTTAAAATCTTGTATCACTAAAATCCATCTGGTTAACCGTGCGTTTAATAATTTACAAGTTCGAATAAAAGTTAATGTGTGATTGTCGGTAATTATAGTTAGGTCGGTACCGTGGATTTGATAACGTGTTTTCTGTAGACAATAGCTGATAATTCTTTTTCGGTCATAGTGAATCGTTTTTCGGCAGGTTGTAGCGCTCGAGATATAAATATGATAGCTTTTTTGTTTCCTTGTTCGTCAATTTGAAATAAATGTCCTCCTATAGCGTAGTCTCATGCGTCGGTCTGTAGGTAAAAAGGTTTGGGTGATGTAAAATGTGGGTCTTGAGAAAGAGTTGTTTTATATTATTAAATGTTTTTGTATCTTGAGCTGTCCAATTATATTTTCCCTTTTTATAAGTTAATCGAAGTAAAGGTTGTACATTTTCTGCATATCGATCTATGAATTTGTTATAATAATTTATACATCTTAAGAAAGATTTAAGTTGTTACCTTGATTTAGGTATTGGAAATTCTTTAATAGGCTGAATCTTACTTTTATCCATTTGTAAGCCAGTAGTCATGGTATACCCTAAAACCCTATCCGTCTCTTCGAGGCGTTCCTCCCATTCGCCCGTGGGATCTGCGTTACCTTCATCCCTCGTACTTGTGTTCTATCAGTCCCTTTGTACACATAAAAATGTAAACAGTAATAGGATTTCGCATCATGTACCATCCAAAGTTTCACTCCCTAACAATGATGTTTTTGGGCAGGTACTATAGTAACTGGGTATGATTTTTTGTACTAATCATACTCTCATCAATAAACAGCTGTTGGTGAGGAATGTAATGTTGCTTAACTACTCTGTTACAATAGTCAGAAATTTGTACCTGAAACGTTTAACAGGGATTATAATTAGTTTCTCCAGGTTTTGAAAAATTATTAGTATCGACCAAATGGAAAATTTTGAGTATGAATCGAAAGCAGTTTCGTGTAAATATTTTACTACACCAAGGAAGAAACTGGCTGGAGCTAGTTGACCAATAACTAAAAATTGTCAGTGGTTTCTTTAGACCCATGTTCATACAAACAACAATAAAAGCTAGTACCTCTGTCATACTTACGAATCTCCAATTTTTAAAGCGACTGTTATCTTTCAATCTGTTATTTTCAGCAATTTATTCCTGAGCATACTTGTTGGAAAACTTAGGAATAATTATCCAGGAGATATGGAGTGAAAAATAGGTTGAAATATTATAGGTAACAAGTTATGGATGGGGCAGTGTTTTGACCCAGTAACTTCTTTAAAGTAAAACAGTGATCAAAACCTGGATAATTTTTATCTGTCATTTCTGTCTATAAAAATGGGTTATACAAGATAACTTTGTCATTATTAGGTCGTCCTCTTGCCCAAGGCTTAGGTCTTAGAAGGCTCATTAGGCCTATCATCTTCATCCGAGTCACGAATAATGAAGTCTGCATTATGTGACAAACCTGATGTTGATGTTTGATTAAAAGCACTAATGTCACTATTTGAGTTAAAACAAATTTGGATTTTTCTTTGCATAGGTATCAAGACTAGAATTGCCATTACCTTTGGGATTATAGTCTGGATCCAATATCTGTGTTGTCTACAAATGACTGAGCACTACTTTCCTCATCTGTAAAACTACAATCAAATTAGTCATCAACCAGTATTCTTTGAACAGTATTATCACTAACTGAGAATGAGATCGCTTCATTTCATAAAAAACTTAATAAAAACTTGGATATAACCTAAACTGAACACTATTTCACGAAAGAAAACAAATAACATCAGATGACAGTTTCACAGCCTTTTAAATTGCATCAGCTGATGATTGCATTTTATGCATACTACATAAATCACCATATAAATATGATATTCTTTTTTAACACAAGCTTCGATTGATTCTAATTATTTTGATATACATTTATGTGCGTAACTTTTTAATATATAATTTTGTAGACGTCCGAAAAATCAGACTGCTATTTTTGGAACAAAACATAAATTTTAATTTTAAGGATGGTGATGCTTTTAGGATAACAAATAAACGTATGATTTAGTTGTTGAAACTAAACAGGTTAATTTTATAATGAATTAAACCATGCTTTGTGTTTTTAAGTTTAAATTTAAGCAAAAAAGGCAGAATTTTTGTAGGGCACATTTGCATCGTTCCATTTAAGATCTGTTATTTGAACCTCTAGTGTTAAGAAAATATTGTGGTCAGCATATCAGATTTTTTAAATTTATTATCATTCTCTTTAATAACTAAACTTATTTAAATTTTCATTCTTCTCTCTTTCCAGAATTGTTTTGGTACTGATCCCAAACCAGGATCTGAAGGTAATTTCTCATTTTTAAAAGCTGAAGGTAGAGTAAATTTTGTTTATTCCATACTGTTTTGGCATTACCATATTTTGGCTGTTATTGCTCAAATTAAGTTATACTCCCTACATATTGCTACTTATGACAGGAATGAATAGATTGATGTACCATGTAAGGCCTTATTACTGAGATAACTGTCACATGAATAATTTTAATATATTATAGCACAGTGTATGTTTTTATAAAAAATTATATAAAATAATGATTTATTGTTTGAAGTGTTTATGTTTTGAATTTGTTATCTAGGAAAATCCGAATATATTTATTTCTTTGTATAGATTCATGCAGTGCAGCAAGTGAAGCTTTTTATTCAAGATCTGGAGCAGTTCATAATAACATCGATGAAGATTGTAGTAATACAGTGAAATATGACAGCCTGCTACATAAAAAACTAAGTATGACAATTTTAAATGCTTATTAACCCTTCAACGCGGTAAGCCGTTCTGAGCGCTAGACCCTCTGGTGCGGTAGTTAAAATCGTCGACTAACATTTCCTTCTCTTGTGGATTGTCTGGCGAGACATTATACGTATTTACATTTACTGTAACTTCCTCATTATCTAAGATTATTGCGGTATCATTAGCCACATTGCATATATTTACAACTTCATCACCACTATCATGATTACCTTCAATATTTGGATCACAATGGAACTCCATTAGAGCGTAATCCAAAAAAACTCGCGAATATTATCACTTTGCGGTTCCCACATTATCACTAAAACACAATATACACTACAACTAATCACACGATCTACTGTCAAACTGTTAAAAAAATTACACTTATAAATAAATGAGGTTATAATAACCTATAACACACGAGAGCCCTCCACGAACCCGCTACAGCTGTTTGTATATAGCCACGTGTTGTTTCCTTTTCTGAAGGTCACGGTGGTCTAAAAATAAAAATCAATAACTCAACAGATGGCATTTCTCTTGGCAATGTTCTGGGTATACGCTCAGTTCATAAAAGTTCTTTATTTAGACGCTAGAATCCAGCACGTACCGCAGCGACATTTAGCGTCTTTAGACGGGCGGCCGCGCCAGAAGGTGAAAGTTTGGCCGCGTCTATAGACGGTTCACCGCGTTGAAGGGTTAATATATATTGTTCTATTTAAATTAGTTTTTTTTTTTTTTTTTTAATAGATAATCCTAACTTCTGTTTTTTTAACAAGCATATTAGTGATCCAGTTCCCCTGTTTTCTTTATCAAATTATTCCCAAGAAAATAATGTTGTTGTTTTTTCATTTTACACCCTTTTCCAGTGTATAATTTTTAGATTATGGAAATGTGCTATTAATTTCTCTAACTGTTAAAATTTTGTTAAATAATCTCCCTTTTTCTACATAATTAAAAAAAGTTAATTAACCAGTATAAATATTTATTTCTTACCTCCAGGATTTACATATGCCTCTAATAGCTCTATTTAGTACTTTGGTATTTAGAACTGCAATGGTGGAGTTAGTAATTAAAGGAAATAGTTTTCTCATTTATAAACTTGATACCTTAGCAACCAAAGATCTACATTTAGATCGTAAAATCTGTGTTAATATTTTAGAATTTTTGGTGTTTTATTAAAATTAACTACATTTATGGCAATTGCCTGCCTGCATCCTTCTCCAGTGATATGCTCCTTACTAGTGATAGTTTTATTTAAGTAGGTGGGAAATGAGCTAGGCAAAGACAAATTAAGAATAATTCTATACCCTTATTTTCAGCCCTTCTTATTGTTAGAAGTACAGTAATTAAATACAATATTCTTACAACAGTAATCTAAAATAATATGCTTGACATGCATGATTTAAAAATTTGAAATCAATTTTGCGGTATTGTTTCCTTAGTATATAAGTTTATTGTCTGTTTTCATTGTGTTATAGTCTTCATTAGTTAATACTTTTTTATTTTATTTTATTTTTTTCAGGAGAGCGCAATGTATCATTATTTCATGCAATATGTGAACATGGTCGACAGTGTCTCAGTAACTCCTCCAGAATCCTAAATAAAACCAATCAACAATTATTAGTGTCTCAGGTAGAAGTACAAGATGCTGCAAGTGCAGCTCGTAAAGCTCTTAGTAATCTGGAAAAACTTGATGCTAGTCTTTCAATTGCTCTATCTATTCCTTATTTGCCGAATATTAATATTGTTCCAATAGTATAATATATTATATGAAATATAAATTATATCAACATAACTTATATTATAAATCATAATTAAGGGTTCTTTAATGACAAACTGCAGTTTCTACATGAACTATGAAAAAGCAATATAGATAGAAAAAGTGAAGATGGTGGAAAATCATCTTCATTGACTTCTTGCAATTCCTGAACTTTATTGAGTTTATTACCTAAACATTGATCAAAACATCCTTGTTATTGGTTAAAGAAAAGTTTTTCTGGAGGTCAGCTGCTAATATGGATGTAATTACAATTAGACTGCTAAGAGTTTGTTCAGTCTTCTGCTGTGTAAATAAGTATCATCGATTTGTAGACTTGGTTCTGGCAGCACAGTTTCCATGTGAAGAAATAAACTAAATTTTATACCATTATTATATAAAATAAATCAGAGTTGATGAAATTTAATGAAGCAGTTTATTTCATGAATCCAGAGACTGTTATAGTCTTTTCACTTGATAGTCAGTAGATAAGTTATGTTTGCTCAGTGAACCTCGCACAATCAGATTTGTAACTATTTTTCATTATTTTTTTTTACCTTCTGGATTGATCTAATAAAAATACGTTCATTTATATGTATTCACATAAGGTACCATCCAGGAGTATGTTGTACGCCCCCAAACACTAGGAGTCTTGAAATTTCCAAATTGGCGTTTTAAGGAAGAATATTCAACTAGATAGTTTTCCCAGTATTTGAGATAAATAGTATTACAATTAATGTATTTTTAATATACAGTAGAACCCCTCTAATCCGCCCTCGAGTGGTCCGTTACTCCGACTGTGCTCGAGCTCGCGATATTGTGCCGACTTGTCGATGACTCACGGCCCGTCTGGCGCCATTCTTTCCGGTTTGTTATCGCTTTCTCGCTTCAGTGCTGTGTCATCTCTCATGAAAAATTAAACACTACAAAGCTTTTTTACAGATTCCCCTCTGTCAAGTCTTTTGACACATTTAACCGCGTCTCAAACGAAACCAACACACGCTTCCGTATTCCCGTTTTCGTAACTCGCTCATTTTTATTTACTGTATATACTGTACGTAGATCATAACCAGTCAAAAACAAGAAGAAAACTGAAAAGAAATGTTATATTTTCCATAATGTATACTAAATTGATTCGTGGAAAAAAAGCGGCCCATCAAACGTTTTTGCCTTTGTATGTCTGCTATACCTACGGGTGCCAATGCCACGGTGTTTTTATGCCGCCGACAATGGGATACAGCTATCGACAAAATCGTTTGACTCGCAGCTGCTTTGGTGCCGCGGAGTTTTTACGCCGCCCGCCGGCAATGGGATACCGCTATCGACAAAGTCGTTTGACTCGCCGCCGCTTTGGTGTTTTAATTACAATTTATTTTCGGAAACTCTCATCCAACCAGTACACTACGATATAGGCCGGTTAACAGAGGTTCTAGTGTACTTGCAAAGTTTATATATAGACTTTATTATATAGACTTTTAAAAGTTTATATATAACTTATTTCACTTTTAAAAAATCTGTTTATATAATATGTAATAAATATTGACTTTTTTCGGATAATCCGACCTTTTTTGCGTTCCGACCATGCCCCCAGTCCCGAAGGTGACGGATTAGAGGGGTTCTACTGTACATGGAGAATATTTCTTACTTAATTTTCTTGATATATATTTTGAAATTGAATTGCTATAGCTTCTGATTTCTGATGCTTGATCAGATTGAAGTCATTCTTTAGGATACATGTAATATATAATTTTTTTTAATGTTGAGTTTCAGTTCGGCAATAAACACTCATACACTAAATTTGTCATGCCCAAAGAGATCCAGTTATGTAAAATCAGGGTGTCTATCGGTCATGGAAATCACGGAAGTTCTTGAAAAGTCCCCTATTTTGAAGGGTGGATACCGAAACTTCCAAAAAGTCCCCAATTTTCATTATAAGTTACGGCAATTTACGTGAACATAACGATTTCGGCACTGTAGTCTGTGATTTATGGCTCTGAAAAGGAACAAACGTGTTGTCGCTTTTGGACATGTAGTTATGAACTAGAGATTGGAATTACAGTTACATTACATTAATAGGTTGTAATGTCCACAGTGTTTTGGTAATAGGTTCAACCAGCCTTTGTAATCTATTACCGTCCAGTGAGAACATTACCAGCTGTCTTTTTTGTCAAGTTATTATTTAGGAACATTGCAATGTTCCTGTTATACAAAAACACACTTTCTTTTATATTTTTAATTATCTTATCTAACCACTTTGTGTACCAAATTTTATATTTAACTTACTCTCTACTTATTTTGAATAACAATCAGAGACAAGTTTATATTTACAATATTTTATTCATTTATAGTCATACACAATGTTAAAATTACAAATTATCTCTTGTCTTAAGATCTCTTTCTCCTCGGGATTACTATGGGTCAAATTATTTCAATAAACTTACATATAGTTTAATTGAATTATTACATGCTTCATGCTTAAAAAAAAATTTAACTTATCTATTTAAAAATCTATGTCACAATTTCAATATTGTCCTTATTTATATATAAGTTAGTCCTTTTACAAATTAAAAATAAAATATAATGATTAAAATACTTTTTATATTTCTTCCAAAAGATATAATGAAAATTTTGAGTCTTAATTATTTAATTCTAGAATGAGTTTTGAAATTTAAGTAATCTTAATTACAAAATGTTACTTAGCATTTCAGTTTAAGTCTAAATATACCGGGTGTTTCAGACCACATGGACACTATCTGTAGCGCCTAAACGAACCCAGATAAAAATTTCCTTACAATTAGAACCCCCCCTTTTTCGACCTCAAAGAATTCAGGAAAATTATTTTCGACGCTCCTCAATGACCCAAAAGGGCACTTTTGGGGGGCAGGGTGGTGTTTTTGGAAAATGTTCAAATAGTAACATAGGTCGTGTGATACATCATTTGAAAGGTCTCTCTTTTCTGAACATTTTGGAGCAAAAAAAATTTTTGTTATCTTTTCATTACTGTACAGAGTGTGACGAAATATTTTTTTTTAGTTTTTAGCGGGAAATGCCAGCTCCCTAACAAAGATAGGGCAAACATTTTTTTTTTTTTTCCTAGTTTTACAAGAACACACCCTTTCAGGAGATATGGGGTAGTATGGACTTCTATGTAGTTTTCAAATTTTTAATAAATCTCAAACTTTTATAGAGCAAAAAGTAAAAAAAATTAAATAGCAACCTAGATTGAAAATTGTACCATTTGAAATTTGGAAATTTGCTTACGGGAAGGAAAAGATAAATACTATGCTTTTAGTTCGATGTGTAAAAAAAAAACATTAGTGTTTCTCATTCAAGATTTGATTCAGTGACGAGTCGTAAAATGGGGGGGGGATCAGGTATTTTTAACAAATTTGAAGAATGGCTCTCAGCTAACCCTTCATGCATTTCAAGGGAGAAAAAACAAATTCTCTGTGCTATCTCATACATCTACCACAATGGAAAACCACATGTAACAAACTATTATGTTGTTATAACGTAAAATTGCATAATGTGTTTATTTTATCATTTAAATAATTGGACACATGATTAGTGTTTTTCTTCTTCCTAATTGTAAAAGATAACTTGAGTTAATTATTTTTCATTTTTTTTATTTAAGTTTTGTTTTCTTATTAATTTATATACTTAAAATAAGTATTTGTTTAAGAATAATATTTTGATTCTGGATTAGTTAAAACCTATCACAAATTTGGAAAATGCTACTATAGAATAAAAGGTAGCAAGTAAAGTGGCATTGGGTGAATTTATTAAAGATGACACTATTGCTTTAATTATCTTGTCAACAAATATGACAGAAGAAACATTACAGAAGTATGGAATGACCTTCACAAATTATTTGATGATGTATCAGAAGATAAGGTATATAATTTATGTTTATAATGTTTTAGTCATTAGAAAAATTCTGATATAGCCACTCATATATGTCAAGATTGAAAAATTTGTGGAATAATCTAAAGCAAAAAATAATAAAGATGCTAAAAATAATATAGAATTACCAATAATTTCAATAGTATTTACTGAGTGTGATTATGGAAGTTGATATTTAGATAATGGAGCTACAGAAAATAAACAATTATTAAAAAAATTTCAACACCACACAGTTATTACTTCCAGTGGAAATTCTATACAAAGAATTGGAAACAGTGAAAATAAAATTGAAACTTCTCTTTATGGACGTTGGGATAAAATTACTAGTAGAGATGTTGTATGTACTTAATATTAAGAAGAATTTTGTTCTATATAATGGATTTATTTTTAAAGTTTAAATTTGTATATTGATAATAGGAAAAGAAATATAATTGCAGGTGAACAAAATTGTTTCAAAGTTTTGTTTAAATTAAAAATAAGAAGCACGAACCTCATCAAAGTCCTGTTCATATTAATTTAGTTAGTCAAGTATATCATGAAAGGTTTGGACACCAAAACAAAAATTATATGAAGAACAAAATTGGGTATTAATGCTGAGCTTGATAGGAATTCTGTGAGAGATATGTTTATAGTAAAGCTCGTGTCTTCCATTTGGTTCCAGAAAAAGAGTTTCCACAATTGAAGAGCTTATACAGTATGTGATTTTTTTTTTCAGAATCAATATCAGGTTTTCAGTATTATGTTTTATTTAACCCCTTAACTGCTGGCTTTTTAAGGCCTGGTCCCTTTTCACTGCTGGGTTTTTTGGCTTATTTTTTATAATGTACTAGCAACTTAAAAAATCGTATAAAATAGTATATAATGACTAGGGTTATAATATTTCTTGGTTATAATATATGTTGGTTTTCAAAAAGGGGGGGGGGTGTAAAAAGAGTGTTGTGAGGGGAGGGAGGGGGGTGTACTATAAGACTAAGATAATTATAATAAACCAAAGAATACTCACCATCAAAAGTAAAAACAGAATTTATATTGAACACGTTTAGATATTTTCAATAAAAATAAAATAATAAATATTTACAAACTGTAAATAGATTGGCCTCAAACTGTGTGAGAGGGAAAGGGCAAGGCAATGGAACACAAGGAGGTGCAGCTACTCCCCCCCTCCTGCAAAAGTTGTAAACAACGAGTGTCAGATTACAGTGCAAGCCAGTCTACAGTGAAGCAGACAACAGTCACGTCCGAATTATCGAATTATCGTCGGTTTCTTTCGGCATAAAACACGAGGAGTATATATACGCCAATAGCAGTTACCCGGTTCTGTGTTACGGACGTATATCTACGTCTACAGCAGTTAAAGGGTTAAACATGATTATACAAAATTTGTCTGTGCTTATTTCATTACGGAACAGTTTGAGGTTGCAGTCAGACTAGATTTAATGTTGACAGGCGTAAAAAATAGCCCTTGTTGTCGAAGAAATTTTGAGTTACATTGAAGGAGAGTTCAACATTCGAAAGTTAGCACAATATCTTTAGCAGCAAAATTGTTACAGTGAACAGGAAAATAGTACAATTGTGGAAACACCGAGAGATATCATGCACTCTCATCAAAATATTTCTCAAGGACCTTGGGCTGAAATGATCAATATAGCATCTATATATTGAATCGAACTGTACCTTCTATATTAATGATAAGTCACCATATGAACCCTGGTATGATGAAGCATTTGCATATTATACGATCTACGTGGTACACACATTCCTGTTCAACATAGGACGAAACTGGATAGAAAACAGTTAAATGCATTCTTATTGGCTATGATCATGATAAATGTAAAAGTTTTATCATAGCAACAAAGTCTTGACTATGATCAAACCTTCAGTCCTGTGACAAGAATGAGTCAAATAATTAAAATTTTGCTACCAGTGTTAATATGATACTTCACCAAATAAATGTATCTACTTTATTCCTTCATAGTGAGTTAGAGGAAACAATCTTCTTGAAGAAACCTAAAGGTTATGAGATATTACTGGCAGAGTGTGTCATTTAAACCTCAAACAGGCTGAAAAATGTTGCTGAAGCAAAATATTTAGTGACTATTTACTTAATTTGGGGTTTAAAAGAAATAAAGCTAATAATTATATATATATATATATATATATATATATATATATATATATATATATATATACAGTAATAACTTGTTCTTTGTTCTTTTTGTGGGTGATGCAGCAACTGAGATATAGCTACAAACATTAATCTACATTAATAATAGCTAATCTACTGAGATATAGCTACATTAATAATCTCAAGGCTGAATTTAGGATAACTAGTTTTATCTTGGGTTTAGAAATTAACAAGCATGAAAATGGTTCAATTAAGTCAAAAAGTTACACAGAGAAGATTTTCGAACAATTTAGCAAAAGTAGATGTAAAGAAGTTTCAACACTGATTGTTAGAGAGAATAATGTTGAAGATAGTCAAATGAATATTGAATATCCATATTATAGGTAAGCACTTGGCATGTTGATGTACCGGTATCTCATGTGTTGAACTTGACCAGACATTGGTTATGCTAGTGTGGTTTCTAGAATTCTTGAAAAACCAAAATATTCTTCAATGTTATAGTGATGCTGATCATGGTGACAATCTTAAAACTGGTAGTACTGTGTATCTATTCAAGTGGTTCTATTTAATTGCAATATCTACTACAGAAGCTGAAGTTTGTAGCAACCAGTGAAGTGGCAAGAGAAATTATGTGGTTAAAAAGACTATTGAATGATTTAATTCCATTAAAAAGTACACCAATTTTTGCGGATAATGAAGCTCCTGTCCGATTAGCTAAAAATCCTGAAGTCAATAATTATTCTTACAAGACACTTTTTTGTTAGAGAGGTAGTGTCTGCTGATGTAGTTACAATTTCGAAGGTGAATCAGAAAACCAACTGACAGACAAGCTAACCAAGCCAATGTTCACAGTATGATTTATTGTATTATGTGAGGATATTGGACTTAATATTATTAAATGAGGGAGAGTGTTGAATAAATTTACACCATATATTTATTTTATCATTTAAATAATTTTACATATGATTTGTTTTTCTATTCATTCTAATTGCAAAACATAACTTTGATTAATTAATTTTCTTTTTTATGTTTAATAAATTAAGTTATGTTTTCTTATAAAGTTGTCTTATTAAAATCTTTTACATCAATGGCCCTTTTTTATTTCAATTACTTTAAAATATTAAGCATGACGTAACTAAATGAACATAATTAATTTTTCTTATCATTATTAAACATCACATGGTAATTACTTAGTGAAACTATTCATGTAAAGCTATTCTTAATGTTTTGAGTCATGTGGTCTCATCTTTTGTTTTGTGCCGTGTGTATTTATCTTGTACAATTCTCTGAAAATCAAGGGGTAAGTTTTTATTATTATTTATGCTATTAATATTTTAAGTTATTCTAAAAGTCCATTACACTTTGTGCAGAATAATAATAATATTATCTATTAGTTAAATCTCAAATTGGAAATATAGCTATTGAAGTCATTATTACGAGACTTAAACCCAAGATAATAAATTGTGCGCTAATAATGGTCCCTAGCAAAAACATGTTCAAATTCTCAATGTTTTTTTTATCACTACCCATTCTAATGAACATAATTTTGATCTAATTTTCATAAAATTTTTCACTAATTTGTCCCTAGCTAAACAAATTCACATGTGTTGATCGGTATCCATTTAATTGATGATAATTTTTGTCTTATTTTCATCAATTTTTTACAAAACATTTGTTTTTACAACTTATGTATCTACAAGTTCAAAAAATATAAGCAGTTCCTACTCTTTTTCAACTAGGAGTGAAATTCTCATCTTATTTTTTGTCATCTTTATAGTATACACATTAGTTTCTACTAAAATATAATTTAAAGCTATGCTATGTAATTAAACAGGTGAAATTGGCAATGCATATGAATACAAAAACAGATTTATTATTTCTATGAACATTTATCAAATTCACAAAGTAAGTACCAAAAATTAATAGACAATAGTTTCAAATTAAATAAAATTATATAATTATTACTCTTATTTACTAGATGTGTGATTGGATGGGTGAATATATGAAATGATTGTTCTGTTTTAAATAGTTCAATGTCTGAATTACAAAAATATTAAAAGTTTGAGAAAAGTTATGGTTCATAAGATGTATCAAGATTCACAAGATTTTTATTATAAATTCAAGATGAAATATATTTTCACTCACCAATTGGTTTCTTATTTCTATAATTACCATATACTTAAGTCTTTTCTTCTTTACCTTAAATGTCAGATTATTTATTCATGAATACAATAATGTATTGAATATAAAATTATGTTAAACCGTCTTTAATGGTGTCCTCAGTCCAAGTGATTGTTAATAATTGTTGTGGCTCCTCTGCCTGCTTAAGTCTTTCTTTTACTTTTTTTAAAATTTAATTTAACCTACTTTAACTTCACCGCACTTTATTTTCAATCTTAATAGATGATTGAAGTGGTTTATTTTGTGAAATGGGCTATGTAAATAGATTTTTTAATCATGGTTGTTTTTGGTGAAGTCAGGGTTTGAAATTTATGGTGTAATCCCTGGCTTTATCTTCATATGTTTATTTATAGAGCTGAAAATCAATATCATTATACTGCCCTCATAAACTAAAAGGCCTTAACTCCAATTTTTTTAAAATTTAGATTTTTATGTATTTGGATCAATAATGACAAAAGACACATGTTTATCAACTTTTTTTTGGATCATATGCATAAAAACATTTTAAAATTAATAAAATTACTAACAAGAATAGCCTCAAGTCCACTTACTTGTAGCCAATAATAACCTAAAAAACCTTAACTCCCAGTAATAATCAAAACAAGCTCAACTCCAATGGAGTTGAGGTCTTCTGATTTAGTATTTGGAGTTAAGGTTTTATGCCTTATGACAAATTCTTTAAAATGGAGATGAGGTGTTTTTGTTGAAGATTAGGTGTTTTGTTTTATTTTGTTGGTACTGGTTTAACCACCTGATCAGTGTTGCATAAAGTGCCTGTAGTTTAAGGTTATGTTATGAATTTAAGTGTTTTTAGTTGAACATAGTTTTGTATTAGGAAGTGGAGTTAAGGCTTTTCTCTTAGTTGTTACTAAACTGGCTTTAATGGATCATAAAACAAAAAGCCTTAACTCCAATTTTTGACATATTATCATTAATATAAATTATAATTTGTAAAATCTACCATCACATATACATATAAATGTATTATTTCACATTATAAATCAATAAACATAGTAGTAAGCCAATATAAATAGTGTAAACAGAAAAACAGCTCTAGTGAAAAATTCCATTTCTTGGAGTTAAGCTTTTTTAATTTATGAGGGCAGTATACTGCAAAGGCTTGGACAGAGGTCTTAAAACAGATATTTACCTAACTTTTCATTTGGGATTTTTCAACAAATATACCTTAACATCTCTCCAGTTTTTTTTATTTTTTTTATTAAATCTATAAAGTTTTAAAATTAAGATTTAAGATTAATGCTGAAATATATATTGAGAATCTTTTAAACCTGAAAAGTATCCATCTTAACACCTATGTAACAAAAATAGTAATAAACTCCAGAGGTTCGGCAAAAAATATTTATTTAAATTTTCATGTTAATGATGAACTCGGTGTTTAAAAAAAAACATAAGCTCAAAACAAAAACCACTGTACAAAGAAAATGTAGTATCTGTCCCCTAATTACCCTCATTTTTACTGAATTGATGGACATAAATATTCAAGGAATATTTTTCTCATATTTTATGTGGAATTATGGGAGAAAATAATTGCTATTTCAATTTTTATATTTATAAAGCCACATTAACTAACTTGCTCTCTCAACAAAATATTTAAGAACTGTTTAATGGGTATGTGTGGAGTGAATACACTACCAGGAACATGATATCTAAGTGTAAATAAGGTCATGAAGTATTGCTATTGATGTCATCCAGATATGGGAAAATTCCATACAAACTTGAATGCCATGTAGACCAGCTAAGCACTTGAAGCGAGTCGTAGTATCGAGTGCTATGTGTATAGTAGAGCGCTGGGCGTCCGCTAAAACGTGATTAAATAACAATTAAAAAGACGGATTCAAAATAAAATAATCTCGCAGTACTCTTCAGAATTTTGTTAAGGGTGTTCAAAGATTAGTTGAGAGTTTTGGCAACATCAAAAATAATAATTTTCAAGTGTCGAAGTTACCCATTTTTGTGATTTTCAGAACCTTATATAATTTTTTACACAAAAAATATCAATTTTATGAAAAATCACAAGAGAAGTTTTTTTTTATAATGGTCCAATTTAAATTACCTAAAAACAGGTTTTCGAAGCAGAAACAGATTTTTCGAATCTATTAAAAAATACCCACTTTTGGACCTGACAACATGCCTGATTTGTTAAAAGGGAACCATTTCGAGTCAGATTCTGCAAAAAAACTGAATCAGAATATTTTTTCCGAACAGGGGCAAAGATACTACCCAGACTAAGTTAGCTGTCCATTTTGTAAGCTGTAAACTATGTGTCTCATTGAACCTTTGATTTTGAACTACCTACATTTGCCAATACACACCTTAATTGTTATCGGAATGAAAAAAAAAAATTTCATTAGGAAACAAAAATATTTTCTCTCCAAAGTTTTTTGTAAAATTTACGGTTTTTGAGAATATATCTTTCGGTAAAGATTTTAAATGGCCGCCATTTTGAAAATTATTAAAATAAAGTCTTGGTGTTTGGTACCCTTGTAAAACGTAACATACTTATTTTAATTTGAATTCAATATCTCTACTATTTCTATGTTTTTTGAAAAAAAATGGCTGATAGACGGAAAATGAAGAAGAATTCGACTATGTTATTTAACATTTTTTATTGGTTTTGATGTATATAATCAGAAAATGAATTGCCAGTCCACGTTTTCGTTACTCTGTATATAAGGTAGGTATCAGAATGATAATAATTTAATAGTGTTCTATACAACATACTGTACTTAATAATGATCATATTATTATACACTGCTGCTATCTTATGGTTATCTTCTAGTCCTTGAAGGTCCAATGTTTCAAGCGCTCCTACGAAATTAAAAAAAAAAAATTGTCACCGCGCAGGTCCCATAACACAGAAGTTCGTTCGATGCATGCATCTACATTTAATTTTAATTTCTTGTTTATAACCAGTGATGTGACTGAAGAGCATAAAATTATTTAATAAGCAACCTTGTGTTAAGTACAAGAATGGTATTAGTTTTCATTGCTGCCAGCAAAATTTTATTATTGTATATTCAAAACACAAGATTTAATTAATCATCTTGATATATAAATACACCCTAGTTTGTCCCTTCAGTGAATAAATAATCAAGTACTGTACTGTATAATGTAATATCAGTGCAGAAAATATTGTAATGCAACAAAACCAATATGTTATTTACAGTACAAAGAAGTTATTTCTGTTGAATAACTTATACTTACGGAGTAAGAACTAGAATCCAAGTCGCCCAACTATAACTCAACTATCAGACCAGCATCAAATGATTATTGCTGCCAACTTTGTTATTGAAGAACGACTAACAGTTATGACTGTTATGTTATGACTTTCTTTTATCATTATTTAGTGCGTGCAATATCTTTGGTTAATTGTTGGATTATGAGTTATTTTTTGTTGACAAATCAATAGTATTAGTAATATAATTTGTATATTGTAAAAGACTTTTGTTTCAATATACAAAAGTTATTGAAATTTACATGTTATTGTTTTTTTGACATGTTATTGAATTTTTGTTTACAAATAATAGTTTAGGGAAGGATAAAAATAATTGAACTTAGTGAACAATTTGTTCAAAAGTAAAACACAACACTATAAATTGTAGGTTTTCAAACATATTTATCATTGTAAATATATGTTTAAAATATTTATCTGTAATACGTTATATTAATTAATTACGAATAGTTTTTCAATAAGACTACTTCATAACAATTCTCAGGTTATGCGGTAGTCCCAGATTACATTAGATCAGTTACTGAGTGAGTATCCGTTTAATTAACTAGTTTTTGGACAGTTGCAATAGCAGTTAAGCAGTATAGCAGTTTGAAATTCCCGTTACTGAGGAAATAACTGCTAATCTCATCTCTAGAATAAAGTAAAGGTAGGTTATGTTATTTGCTTAATAACTCCCAAAAACTTGAATCAATAATCCTTCATGCTTTACAATTTAAGGTTATTATACTCCAGTGTTTTAAAAAAAGGAATTTTGAATATGGAAAATGCTCAACTCCTTAGAATAGAAAATAGAGGGAATGAAGCTGAGAAAATCATAACATTTTTAAAGTCTGAGGTAAGTCTAAAAATATTTTTTCTTACTCCTATTACCTATAAGAAATGTTTTGAAAATTTTGTACTTAATCAACTCATATTTAAACGTACAATAGATAAGCTAACTTTCCCAACCACCAGTTTAACATAGGTTAGGTTATTGTAGGTTAGAATGGTTGGTAGACCTAAATATGTAGTGTTCCTGTCCTTGCTAATTTCTTGCTAAATTAATGCAATTCGTGTTCTAAATACTTTCTGTTGTAATAATTACATCATTCTTTATTACGCCATACACTTTTTATGTTCACAAAATCTTATTTCAGTTCAAAATTGAGCATTTCTTGACATGCTGTGCTACTATGCTTACTACATGCTTACTACCCCATCGTGCTATGCATCTAGGTTTCGTAGATTACACATATTGAAATCACTCATGGGGCACTTCCGCACTACAATCAATTTTACAGGTTCATATTACTACGCTTCTATGATTTAAGAATCATGAGAACTAAGTCTGAAAGGTAAATATATATTGACCTTCCTAAATCTGTAGTTTTTTAAGATTAGGTCTGGTTAGGTACATGATTGACATCTAGTTTGAATGTTTTTTAAACAGACCTATTTTTGCGGATGAACATAATCTTCGATAGATGAGACAATAAATAGATTCACAAGTTGTCATGCGTAGAGAGCCGAACCAACTTGAAAAGAATTTCCGGCAGCAATGATGGATTTCGGTAATTCAAAAGTGAAATGCATAAAAAAGGATGAATTGTTGCAAAAAGAGGTAGGAAGAATACGAATTGCCAACATTTAGCTAGTTAAAAGCAACTACAGGAAAAGTACATATTTACTGAATTGTGAAGGGTGAATTAAACAGTATTAAAGTTGAAATATAATAATCATACAGAGTTCGGGATAAAATTTACAAATGTGGTATTTGTGAAATGTAACATATGTTATAGGATTTTGTTGAAATAATTTTGTTGTAACTTATATGTCTAAAGGGGTAATTATTCGATGAGTCAATTTAAAGGGTATTTATGCAGTGAAGCTTGCTTTAAAATTTAATTAGGAAAATCGTTTACTACTTTCCTTATTTTGAAAAAATAATATATTAGGTGTCGCCAGACATTTTTGAAGTACTAAAATACATTAGTTTAGTATAAAATAAGAAATATAAAAGTATGAAATACAACTCAGGTTATGACTGCATACGTTAATATTTATGATGTTAGTCAAGTTAGTGAATGTATGATCACTTGTTTTATTAGGTCTGGCTAGGTGACTTACCTATGCATGCATATTGTAGCGTAATAGAGAGAGTCATCTAGCCAGACCTAATGAAACAATAATAGATTTTCATACTAATTTGAATAACGTAGTCATAACCAGAACTGGATTTCCATTCGTAATAAACTAACCAAACCTGGATTTTGTACTTTTTTTATTTATTATTTTTTAGTAAAATTATTTATTTAGCTACTTCAAAAGGTCTGGTGACACCTAATATGATCTCATTTTTTCAAAATATATTAGGTAGTAGGCCTAAATAACTATAACAATTTCTTAATGAAATTTTAAGGCAAGCTGCAATGCATAATTACCATTTAAAGATTTGTTTAAATAAAATCGATCTAATTCTTTTACTACATATCTTATTTATTGAAATTGTATAATAATACTAGCTAAATACCCGGTAAAGCAGTCTCTACTAGTGGGAGTTTTTATTACATTGCATGGCTCTTAGCGTTACCCGAGAAACACCACGGGGAGGTGGCCATACTTCGTTTCTCATGTCAAGCCCGGTTTGGGAGTTTTCATTTTAAGGGCAGGCCCCCTTACCTACTGTCAATCAGAATCGAGTTGGGAAGTTTTCATTTTAATGGCAGGCCCCCTTGCCCACTGCCAGTCAAAATCGAGTTGGAGAGTTTTCATTATAATGGCAGGCCCCCTTGCCTACTGCCAGTCAGAATCGAGTTGGAGAGTTTCCATTTTAATGGCAGGCCCCCTCGCCTACTTCTAGTCACAGTCAAGTAGGGAAGTTTCCATTTTAATAGCAGACACTGAAATTAGGTTGACCTATGTTTTTTTCAAGCTAGGTTGTTTTATAAAACTTCCTTGTAAACTACATTTTTCGTTCGCTCTTCTGGCTGCAGAATCACCAGGCTGTCAGGAAAGCTTACACATGAACAGGCAACATACAGTTGGCCGTGAGAGAAACAGTAATTCCTTAAATCTACTCCTGCCACTTTCAATGACTGTCCTTGCGCTTTGTTTATTGTCATGGCGAAACATACCTTAATAGCAAACTGCAGCCGTTTAAACTGAAAGTGGTAGTCGGAAGGAATCAAGGGGATTCTAGGTAGAAAAACTGTTTCTCCCGCACCACAGCCTGTGAAAATGGTTGCTTCAATAATGTTTCTGTGTAAAGCTTTAACTTGCAGCCGCGTGCCATTGCAAAGTTTCGGAGGAATCAGATTACGCAGAAGCATTATTGGCGCACCAACTTTCAACTGAAGATTGTGAGGTGGAAACCCAGGTGGATTTAAAGTGTGGAGGACCTCTACAGGGTAGTGAACTGTGTCCTCCAGGTCCACAACAGAGTCCACAGAATGATATTTCACCATCTCAGTTGAAAGTTGAGCCAATAAAGAATCGTTGATGCTTGTTGCCATGTCATTTTTTGGTGTAAGAATGGCTCTTTCCTTAAGCCATTCCAGATTTTAATGCAGTATTCACTTTTTCACTGAGAAATTAAAAATTGAAAAGTAACAAATTCACATTTGCATAGATTTCAAACGTTCAAAAATGACTTCTAAAATGTTAACTTCAAAACCTTATTTTAAAAGAAAATCATTATTTAACTGTGAAATTTCAATATAAAAATGAAAAGGAATATAATTTTGAAAAGTTAGAATACTAATTTGTTAATATGCCTATATAGGCTTTGACTAAATTTTAACCACTGATGGCCAAATTTCACCTAATATCAAGATTCACATATCGTATGACGCATGAGCATTACATGTCTTACGAGTCGTTTTTATATAAACATACTTTTCCATAGAATAGAATGTTGTTTTTGTCATTTAGGGCTACCGGGATGTTAACATTATGAACGAAATGGATGAAGACCAGTCACACTAATATAATATTAATATCAATTAATATTAGTTGAAAATATTACTTTCAAAAAGATAATTTTATTTTTCAGTATAAAATTTTAGGCCTATTTTTGCGTTAAAATATTATATTGCAATTTCAAAATAAGGTATGTAGTAAAAGAATTAGACTAATTTTAAAAAAATAATCTGTAGGTCTATATCAACTTACAAATAATTACTGTCTAAAAATCATAAGCTTATTTATATATATAAAAAGCACAATTCTAAACATCTCAAAACAACTACATTTTTTAGGTACTCATAGTTTCATTCTCCTCATTTATATTTATAAACTATATACACAAAATAGTTTTTAGAATTTACATTTAGGCATGCACACATAATGTTATAATTCTGAGTTTTATTAGTTTGAGTACAATCTTCGCCAATCCTGGTATCTTCCATCTTCGAGACATACTTTAGTACTAAATATTAATACAATGATAGGATTGGCTGATTATTACACTCAAACTAATTATGTAGATCCTATTAGATATGATAATTATATCCTGAGCTTTCATTAATTTTTAACATATATACAAGCACAAATATAGTCTATATGAAACTCAACATAATTTTTTAACTTGGCACAAGGTAAGCTTTTGACTTCGTTTAAAAGATAATATCATGTAAACTTCTTAAAGTTTCTTGTTTTTAAAGGCACAAAACATTTGTTGGTACAAAAAATAGTAAATGTAGTGTTGTAGTAACTTAAGTCCCATTACAATTACAAAGTAATCAATTAAATTAAGCAGGAAATGTTATAATCTTTTATATTATTTTAGATAAAGGAGTTAAAATTTCTTGCATCAAAAAATCACGCTGTCAGCAAGTTAAAATTAATAAAAGAAGAAAATGAAGCTCTAAGAAAAGAAATAGATAATGTGAAGAATGAGTTGATTAATCTTCAGTTGGTAAATGGTACGAAACAGGTAGGCCTTTTATAACTACTAGGTACAATATTACAAATTAAATTTTTAAAAGGCTAGAAAAAATATTTCTGAAGTTCTATGAATAAAGATTACAAGAATCAACTGCTCTTTGAAAATTTATTTATTTATTCTGACCAATTAAGATTGGCCAGAACTTACTTCTCTTACAATAAATTACATATTACAATAACTTATTTTTTAGTTAAGCTTATTTAGTTCATAAAATTTGGTCATTTTTAGTTGGTGTACAGCATCATTTGCTTCAAGAATCTGCTCCATTTCCTGATTTGCATACAGATGAAAATGCACATCAGCTGCTTTTGATAACAAAAATATGAATGAGGTCATTTGGATCATTATTAATAATGTAAGGCATGGTTAGGGTACGTCCAAGATGCAAGCTGGTAAAAGCAGGTAGTCAGACTCATATTCTTGGCGCCGAAAGCGTCACTCCGAGCGGCAGGAATAATGTGGCCATAATGCAAGCAGGTTTTCAGCGCAGACAGAGCTGCCACCGAAACATCTCAGTGTAGCATGGAACTTTAAAAAGAACAGACTGTAGCTTTATTTCTGCTTAGTGACAATGTTATAACCAAGTTAAAACCAATGAGATGTGAAATACATCGTATTATTGAAATAAGATCTATTTACGGGGAGCACAAACACCTTTTTCCGCAATTACTTCCTGACGAAAACCGATTTTTTGAATATTTCAGAATGAATCCAGATCCTTTTTGTTTTATTTTGTCAAAAATTACACAGACTTACCAAGAACTGGGCGAATTACCACAAAACCCCTATTCAGCCGGAAGAGAGATTGTAGATTATTGTTATAAACATGTTCAAGTAGACTACTAATTTTAAGAATTAACTTAGTATTAAAAATCATTACAGTAGAAGAATTATTTTTAGTTGAAAAAGAAATGTTTTAAACAATTGAAAAAGAGAAAGATAAAACAAATTTAACCTGAATTAAAAATTGCGCTCAATATGTGGATGATGGATATTTTGATGATGTGAAAAGGTCGAGCTTCTAGGGAATTAATCTTGATTTTGTGGGAATGGTTGTTGAGTGGTGGGCAGCATTTGGTAATAGTTATCAACTGGCGAAGGCCTACTATCATTATGAATTCGACAGATCTGGGGATGGCTGGAGTAGGTCTACTGGTCGATGGTCCTGGTGATGGGTGCTGCAAAGGTCCTCTCCCGTAAGCAAACCACTTATTATATAATAATACTAGTAATATTAATAATCTACAACTTCTTGAATACGGCTCCAAAATCTAAGTTTTTTTCTGAGGGTATTTTTAAGACAAACTGCAGCAAACTTTTAAAAAACATTATGTCATCATGTCTGGTTCCCACTAAAAATCATGATGTATAGTGTTCATTTTTTGCTGCTCCAGTTGTAAGATCTTTTCGTTATATAATGTGTTGGTTGTCATCACACGTCTCCTCTTTGTAGGTTGACTTCCAGCGGGGTTGGCTGGCGGGCTCAATATAGCAGGTTGGGTTTCGGTTACATTCGCATTAGAAGTTTACCTTTCTGTTACATTTAAATCAATGTTGTCTGTTGCTTGTTCACCAGCACACCCTAAGCTTACGTCGTTATCATCATCTCGTCCATCTTCTCCATCATCCCTAGCAGTAGGCGCTTTCAGTTGTAAATTACTTAAAGAAGCTCTAGATTTGACTATGTCTTTCAAAAATATCATTAGTTTAAAACATAAGGTCATTTTGGTTCAGTAGCCGTTTCTGCAGCTTCGCCTGATCTTGGTGTCTTTATTTTGGTGCATTCAACACTGAATTGATTACATAGGTATTTCCATTTCTTCTGAAGTACAGTTCCTGAAACCAATTACAGACTATGACATTGATATAAAGTGTTTGTTTCAGGTTTTTGTCTACTGTTATGTCATTTCAAGGGTTGGCATTCAGCTTCAGAATGGGGAAATCGACAGTGCCTATGATAGTAAAAGAGAGAGTTACTGCAATATGGGAAGAGTTAAACCAATTTATATGTCAACTCCATCTAAGGAGATTTCGAGAGAATAGCTAAGGATTTTACTAAATTTTGGAATTTCCCACATTTGATAGTATCTTGATAGCAAACATATGCAAATTAAGTGCCCGCAAAACTCGGCCTCAGTGCATTTTAATTATAAAAAAATACTTTTTCATTATTCTTCAAGGTTTAGTGGATGTAAACTACAAATTTATTACTATCGATGTTGTAGGATCCGGAAAACAAAGTAATGGCGGAACTTTCCTTGAATCTGGAAATTTAGCGTTTCCAGAACCGAAAATATTTCCAAATACAAATATCCAAGTTCCTTTTTACATGTTGAGTGATGAGGCATATCCGCTTCTTCCTCATTTGATGAAACCTTACCTGAGAACAACATTGAACTCCAGGAAGAGGAATTTCAACAATAGGCTATCTAGAGCTAGAAAACCAGTTGAATGTACTTTCGGAATTCTCTATGCAAAATGGCTTTTTCTTTCAAAAGAGCTAGAAACGGATGTCGAATTGACAGAAATGATTGTAAAATGCGTATGCATACTTCACAATACCATAATAGAACAAGAAGGCATAGAAAGACACATGACTGAAGTTGAAGTGCAAGGTGAATAAGTGGTGTGGCGGAGAGAAGTCAGACAATAGAATGCAGCAAAAAAAAAAAATAATAAATAGGGACACCTTACTTGGCCATGTTCATGAAAAATACCCACTCTCATACAAAAACAATTTAATTAATTAATGATTTTGCATCGGTTGAAGTTTCTTTTTCCAAGATACCAAAACTACCTAACTCATTGAAAATTACTTAACTAAAAATGATTTATTAAAATTTGTAATCATAACAGTACTCTGTTTTCATTAATACTTCCTTTATTTCATAAATTCAACCATTTTGTAAAAAATCATTATTAATTTCACTATTAACATTTTTATAGGTTGTTCTTTTAGTTTTTTTATTAGCCTACATTAATCCCATCCACAGATTATAATTTTGTAGTATTTAGAATAGATATTTATTACAATAAATATCTAATTTAAATATAATAAATATCTAATAAATTTCTTATTACAATAATGTGTAATATGAAAATAATTTTTTTGCCGCAGAAAAATAATTTTGAATTTTTAAATATTTTTGAAAACGTGAGATTATGTTAATGTATTACAATTCAAAACACTTTTTATAAATAAAATATGTGATAATTTAATAAAAAAAGGTTCTTTCTATTAAGAAAAAGATAAAAAAAATTTATTTTGAACTTGAAGAGTTCCTCAATGTATTTATTTATTGTTAAAATTGAATTTAATCATTGATTTATTGATTTGCTCGACTTATAGGCGCCAGATGTGTTAACATCAATTTAGAAAAGAAAAATAATGAATCTAATTACTTATATAATCTCTGGGGTCGCAAGTTCTTTTACAGTGTACTTACAGTGATTTTGGTTTCAGAAATGAAAACACTTGTAGCTGAAATATTAACATGGATTTATTAAAGAACAAAAAATTAGTACATATATATATTCATGATACATTTCATACCATTCATATTTTAAAATCTCTATGCTTTTAAATCTTATAATATATTTTGCCTTGAAGAGGCTTAAATTCTTTCTGAAAACTTTATATTAATAGTTGCAACTCAAAACAAAAATATTTCTTTATAGTGAGCGTTTTATGTTCTCACATAACAAAGATTGATTATATTAAAATGAAACTAAATATTCTAAATTTACAAGTTGTTACACAAAATTTATTCATTAAAAACAATATAAAAAGATTCATAGAAAAAGTTCTTTTCATATAAAAATGTCTATGATTTTATGTTACCGCATAACCGATCCTGTAGGTTGAACGTATCCTCGTGGTGGAAATCGCTCATTTTGTGTTGCAATCACCTTGTAGACTGAAATTATATACTTTCTGCTCAATCGTTCCTTCAAATACGCAATGCTGTGCAATAAATTCATCGCTTTATTAATGATATTGTCCAATACCTCATCAAACTCTAAACACGTTCGACCACGTTTACAATTGTCTCTAAACTCGTTAAATCATCACTATCAATGTTTTTAAAACTTCATTTAGACAAAAAATGTTTCTCACTGACTCAAATGTCATAATAGGACTCTATATTAACAATATCCATTTACTTTTTTGAAAAGTTTCTCTCGATCAAAACACATTCTGATTACTTCAGAAATACACCTTACTCCACTAAGCTCTGATCTAAGACTGTCCAACTAATTCGCCACGAGATACTTTGCATTACCATTGGAAACCGGACCTACACTCCTCTGTGATTTATTTCCGCTGTTTTAAACAGTTCACACACTCCCGTTTTTTCACACAGATTATTAATTATTTATGAAACAAATAACACTTGTACATAATTATTTTATACTAAATTTAAACATCTGTACATAATTAAGCTATACTAATATTAAACATCATAATTCATTATGTTGTCTTGAAAATCCATCTTATCTCCATAAAATAATTTACCGAAAGCTACATTTTATTCAAAAGCTTCTCCCACCCTTTGTATTTTTATCTCGCGCTTTTAACACCCATTACAAACTTTAAATTCTGACTCTAATTTTTCACACTATTACAAATAATATTGGTTTTTTTTTTAAGGTGATTTTAATTTGTTCGATGTGAAAACCACATTATTTGTATGAAAAAATTGTTGAAAACTATAAAAAAACCAACTCAAACTAGCCTTTAACTAGAGTTTAGGATTTATTGAAATTTTGCACTTACCATCAATCTTCATTTCTAAACAAATCTTTCTCCAACAGGCATCGACGACATTCCTTTTGGAATAATATTTAATCCGCTTATCCCATATTGGAGGATTAAGTTGAATTTTTGATGTTAGATCCTCGATATCCATCGTAACAAAATGAAAAATACTCAAATACATTCAACACACGAACGAAAATTGACAGTCCGAGCGGCAGGTCGTCTGTAACCAGAATGAACAAATCATTCTGGTAAAAATCAGAGTCAGGATGCCAGTGCGCAGAAAGTCTGAACGTATGTGCAATATGGCCAGCCCCGTTTAGCAACAAAGGTTTATACACACGCCGAGTCAGTGCCGACTGTCCGACTAAGAAAACCATCATGTATTTTGAACGTACCCTTAGGTTATATTACCTTGGTGAAAATATATTTAAAAAATATTTTTACTAAGGTATATCAGTGAAATGAATATCTTATTTAATGTTTTATATATATATATATATATATATATAAATAACTTATAGATAGCATTTGTAATAGAATATGTTCAGGAGTGTTTTTGCTCAAAAATTTTGACATACATTTATTAAAAATGGTCTATTATGGTCCACATTCACATTACAAGGTAGTTTTGTGGGGAAATTTTAAGAAACAAAATTTACAAAGAGTCTTCTCCTTGGAAAAAAAAGGCAGTAAGAGTAAAAAGGAGTATAAACCAAGAAAATCAAGCAGTTTCTCTAATCTTTCTCAGCATGTATATTTTGGAAGTAATATTATGAGCCAAATGGCACATAATGGAGACTCATAATTATTACACAAGGAATATGGGAGATTTTAGATAAGATCTGCACAGATTGAACATTAAAGTTCTCTGCTCAATTATCATCCATATAGACATACACCCAGTTCACCTAAATACATTTTCTTATTTTCACCTTTACTTAGGGTTTTATCGCAAAGGGGTGCAGACTCTCTGTACCTATTGAGAGGAGTTTAATATCCCTCGCGGAACCCAAGCTATACTAGGGTGGAACAATAAAACATCTTCTCTGAATATATACACACATACAACACTCATATACTTTTTATATTTGGAGATATTTACTCTTCACATATCACAAAGGATACATATACACTGTACTTTTATATATATATAGGGAGTTTTTTCCATGCAGAGCCGTAACACGTCTGGGAGTACTTACTAGACCAAAGCGTGACAGACAATTTTTGAATCTGGTAAGCTGATGTGAGCCTGCTCTACCGAAGACGTATACACGGTTTCTGTTCAGTAGCCAGCCAAAGTGGTCCTTGGTCAGAAAATGTTCGTGATGGGGGAGGTGTCGGACCTTTCCTCTCCAGTCTGGACTAATGCCCATCCAGTCTGGTTAAAGAGAATACTCTGGGCCCCAGAGTTCTTGGGTTTGGAAATGATCAAAAGTGATCCGAGAGTGTACCTGTTCCCAGAGTCTCATCTGCAACCGCCCAATACGATGCGCAGGTTTACTCTTTTATGGCCTCTACTAAAGTCCTTTATAGGATATATATTCTAAGAATCCCTTGGTTGAAGATATTCTGTATTCCATACACAGACTTCAGCTATGGGACATCAGAGTATCATTTTGCTTTCTGGGTATCTGGGCGTTGTGAAATTTCGGGAAACACAAAAGCTGACTAAGCAGGCAAAGGAAACTACAACTCAGATTCCAATCACAACACGTATTATAGTATCTGACTTTGTATTGACAAATAAATTAGATTTGAATAAACAATGGGAGAAAGAATGTACAAATATACAGTCCAATAAACTGAGGGAAGTAAAAGACATTGTCCGTTCGTGGAATACATCCATACATGCTAGTCGTCGAGAGGAAGTGGTGATTACTCGTGTTTTGTATAGGTCATTCCATGATCACTCATGGATTTCTGATGTAACACTGGAATCCGCCACAAAGCCATTTTGTCAAGGTGTGTTGTCAATCAAGCACATCCTCATTGACTATGTTGCTTTGAGAGATGTCCTTAAGTAGAACATTTGCTCTTTCCAATTCTATTCAAGCAATGTTGGAGTATACAGTAATGCTCAGATCCTTCATCAGGTATTATTCTTTATGCGTCGTCTGAAAATTTGCCAGCGCTGTGATGTCACATAATGGCCGTCGTAAACACAGCTGTCGCCAGCCTCGTCCACCTACATATCCAAAATTTATTTTTAACTAAAACTTAGTATGTTAAAAGAAGGAATTTAGATGATTCAATTTATTTGTGTGTTGTACCTATAAATAAATGTGTTTTTGTGTGAAATGAAATTTTGTGTGTTGTTATGTCTATTAAAATTGAAAATATTATAATTTACATTCTAAGCTTACTGTAACGTTTGTCTAATGAATTGAGATTGTATTATTATTTTAGTTTGTACAATGTTCTTTAAACTTGATCTATTGTGTAATCTATAATGTATAGACCCCTTTATTTGAATTTCTTTAGGTAATAATTATTTAATAATAGCATAGGCTAATCACTTTAGGCTATAACTAGCAAGTTATATTTTCTATAGGCCCTTGGCCAAACTTACATCATTTAATTAACAATATTCAATTAAAAAATTAACAAATAATAGCAAACTTTCAATATATATACATAATATCTAACAACAATCGACTAATTAAATCCTAGGCCATTGCCTTATTTTCTTACACTACATACAGGAATATTGTATTTCAAATAGCTCTTAGATAATTGAAAATTACACAAATCGTTATACCTAAGAAATAATTCTTTCTATTGAATATCTTTTTGAGCAAGAGACATTTTCTTATCTATCTGTTTATTTGTTGGCTGATTGGTGTAAAATAACTGGATTGATTGTTTTGTTTTTTTTGGTATTTCTGTGCAAGTTTTGTGTGTAAAAGTGCTGTAATTTTCTCCCTAATTTGTTTTTAGTGTTATTAGTATACATACAGTGGCAGATTAATAGATTATTACAATAAATTCATAGTTGTAATAATGATTTTATTCAGTAAATTCATATAAATGATATAAAATAATAGTTTTTTAACAATGAATAGCATTTAGTGTGTTTTATTATCACAATACAATATGTTGCTATGCACATAACTAATTTGTGCTTTATTTTAAAAATTTGTTTAGCATGAAAACCTGCATGTAATATATATCTAATATATAACATTTTGTTTAAATATGGTAATGTTAGGTACCAAAAACTGGAACACCCTATTTGGCTGGAAGTCAATTTTGTGATAGTTGCATCAGATTTATGTAGATTTTGCCTCATAGACTACACCTGCTGATTTATTATTTTTTTATTTCCTGAAATGTCAATAAAAAAAGGTGGTGGTTATTATGCAGAAGTAACTAGATGGCATCTCTTAAGGTGAGACTCTTAAAAACAATGCTGCTGAATATGTAGGCTATGACTGGAAGAAAAATACAACGAATTTGGAAGATTTTGTGCTAAAATGGTAGTTAAGAACAGTTTGAGAACTAAAGGGACAGTAAAGAAGGCAAAAAATAAGTGTTTGGATGATGCTCTTTACACATGAATATTCTGTTATCAGAACTTATTATTCAGTAAAAGGAATTGAGCTTAAATAATAAATTGGATAATAATCCTGTTTATGGCAAGTGTAGGATGGTCTAGCAGGGATAAGAATTACCATGGAATATATTAGCTTACAGTCAGTCGGGAAATCTTATGAGAAAATTTTAGTGCTATTAAAGTTTGCTAAAAAAATAAATAAATGCTAATGAGACAAGACTGTTTCAACTGATTTAATGTAAGAGGAAAACTACTTTCTCTTCTCTTTTATTAATTGGGAAATTACTTATGCCAAGAGCTTTAAATATATAAATTTGAATTCACTACCTTTACTACATCTTTACCTTTACTACCGCAGTAGTCAGCATAAATATCTTCTGACATTAAAAAAAAAAAAATTCTTTCTATAACATTTTAATATTTCTGTTGAAAAATAACTGAAGAAAGATGATGTGCTCCTAAAAGCTCTTTTGTTATTAGGTTATCATCCTCCCACCCAAGAAAGAAAGAGTGGAGACATTTATTAGTTTTTTCACAAAATTTCACGATTTTATTTTTAAGCAAAATTTTGGAGGAAAATACTTTAAAAAGTGATAAAAGGGACAGCATAAAAATTTTAAAAGAAATAAAGAATGTCTACAGATCTTTGAGAAAAGGTATTTTCAAAAAAACTTCCAAAACTCCTAGAAAATGTGACTACAAATGCCAATAGAAAATCAAAAACCCAAAAAACAAATCTGTTAAAAATCCAGCATTTTTTTAAATGTTCAGAAGTAATGAAGATTTCTCGCAATTGGAAGAAATAGTTGAGTTGTAGTGGATCAGTTGAGAAAAATATGATCCTGAATATCAGCTGTTAATTGCTGATGAAATCATGGCATAATGTTTGCAACAGATCCACCAATTCGGAGAGAACTTTAATGTTTAAAAACAAATGTCATTTGGAATGACAAAACAAAACTTCTTGCAGAGTTTCTAACATTGAAGCAACTTTAACATCAAATAGCCCGAAAACATAATTCAAACCTGTGACAAAAACCAAGTTTGATTTTTTATTTTTAGCAAACAATAGGGCTGTTATTGTAGTACGTTAATGTACAGTACAATAATGCATTACACAAATATTACATTTTTTTATTGTATAGACTAAGTTATAGTTACAGTCTGTATCATTGTATATTTATTGTATTAAATATTCATGTTTTAAACCATTTACAAGACTTTTGACTTTAAAAAAATACCAATACATATATAATAAATACTGAAATTCTGCATTTTCTGAAATAACGTTTATCCAAAATGGCTCTGTCGCATAAAATGTTTAATATATATGAATTTACATAAGATTTTAAACATTTTATTTTCAATTAAAATAAAGATATTACCTTCTTAAATGTCTATGCAATTCATGTTAGGAAGTTTCACTGTCACAGATAGCATCAGATGAATTCACCACATAAACATATTGCATAATATTGAACACTAATAAACGTTAAAATAATTTACTAATTACTAATAACTTTTGAAGAAGAATTCCCGAGACATTCAACAAAAATCTAAACAAGGTAATATCTTTTTAAATTGAAATAACCATTCATATATATATATATATATATATATATATATATATTTTAATAACACCATACAATTTTTTACAAAAAGAAATGTTGCAATAAATGTGAAAATTAATGTAAGTCACATATAATAAGTAAGAAAATGTTGATAAAATTCCTTCTTTATTAATTATAACAATATCTCAGAAGTAAATTCTTAATGAATGGCATTCATATCTGTGTGAGTGAATATCTCACACAGATATGTGTGAATCTGTGTGAATATGTGTGGGAATGGGACTCAAAGGAAATAGTTGATATGACCACCATATGACTTTCCAATTACAGTAAAAACTCTCTAATCCGGATTAATGTGGTGCCGGCCGATCCGGATATCGAAAAATCCGGATCTCGGGGTGGCTATTTTTATATATTTATAGTGCTTTTAAACGTGAACAAAACATAGCAAATTTACGTTTTTAGCGCTAAAACGCGTTGCGCTTACGATACATTGTAGCTTTACCACAGTATTCTAAATATTAACTATGGTTTTTCAAATTACTGTAATATATAGACGTTACTGTACTATTATGTAATTTGCCGTAGTTTGCCGGTGCGGTAACCGGTAACAAAAGTACCAAAACAACAAAAGGTAGGTTAATTAAATAAATATTACAATAGCTATGTTTAAAATTCTATTTATTTTAAGCTGAATGAGGCTCAGCATAAAGTACACAAACAACAATTAATTAGGTCTACAGTGTTAACTAAAACTATCAAACGAAAAATGAAGATTAGAAAATAAAACAGTACAATAAATACGTACAGGATTGTACACGTGAAATTTTGATGAACGTAAGATAAATGTTAGTATAATAATTAAATTACCTTTGGTTTCCGCCAGGTGACTTCTTTTTATATACACTTGTTACGCGTTTCGAAGCGTACGCTCCATCTTCAGAGTTCTATTATCTTTTTCACTCGATTGAGGTCGTTATACATTAAAATAACACATAAAAAACACACGGACACTACATATATATGTTTATAAATTTATACATCGCTTATGATAACGCGACACTTGCGATGCATATCACATCAATGTCCTAGGACAACTCTTTGGCAGAAACCAAAGGTAATTTAATTATTATATAAATAAGTGACTTGGATACTATCAACATGATTCTATTATTATGGGTAACCAATTTGACTAGTGATTATAAAACCAGGTCTATATACTAAATTTGAGCAAAATTGTAACCTGTAGAACATTTACTAACATACATGTACACAGTTGGTCAAACATTTTGCCATTACTGCTATAGATAAGATAAGTGGACATTTCCTGGATGGTGTCAGCAATTTCATGAGAAAGATCACAGAGTTTCTTCTCCCGATTTTGAAAAGAATAAAATGGATATTGTAGAAGTTATAATAAAAATTATTCTATAATTTAAAAGAACAATGTTTACCATTTACAGATATAATTCTACTGTTTAGGGATTGTCGAAGAGTTTTACATGTGAACCTGAAGTTTTATCAACACAAAATGAAGGTCATACAGAGATTGGGTAAACCGTGTTGCTTCTTGCTAGGCTATTAAAAATATTTTAGTAAAAATATTCCATTGTTGTCTCAAGTGACGAAGTTCATTTTCACTTATCAAGTTGTGTTAATAAGAAAATTTTCGGTACTGGGCAGAAGATCATCCTAACAGCTGCACAAGTGTTTTCTGCAGTGTAAACGTGTCACTATTTAGTATGTCATTGCTAATTTTGTAGTGAAAGGGGATACTTTTTTGAGGAAGATAACAGTAACTTCCGATCATTATGTCAACATGATTCGCAACTTTCTCCAATCGAAACTAAATGAATTCGGAGATGAGATTTTATGATTTCAACAAGATGATGTCACAGCAAGACAATCCATGGATTTCCTGAAAGAAATATCTTCTCGGCATCTAATTTCACAACAAGAAACAAGGCAACATCTAATGTCCTGCACGGTCACCCTACCTCACAGTGTGGGACTTTTTTCTTTGAAGTATCTTAAAGACTGAAGTTCTGAACTTCAACCAAGAACAATCAATGATTTGAAAAATGCTACCCGACAAGAAATTTGTGATACCAAAGAAAATGACTGGGTGAGTGATGAGGAATTTCAGTGTGAGGTAGGAAACTTGTATAGATAATGTAGGTCAGAACATGGATGTTATGATTTTCAAAATAAAGTAATTATAAATGGTAAACATTGTTCTTTTAAATAGTAAAACAATTTTTGTGTAACTTCTAGGTCTGTTTTATTTTATTTCAAAATCGTTAGATATTTCTGACTCTGTATAACATTTAATTAAAATTTGTTTTTTTCCCCATTATCTAACAATGTTTATTATGTGCACAAGGTACCATTGCCTGAAGATAATGTCAAGACATCGATTGATACTCATGAACATACTTTAGCACAAACCACAGACATAAAAAAAGATGAAGAAAAACAAGAAAAAACTCCTCATGAACTTGAAGGGAAAAAGGATAAAGTTGCTAAACCTAAGAAAGGTAAACTAATTATTTCAGATAAGGCAAATTATATTTTATATTGGTGTTATGTAGGACATTTTGTCTCATCCTTGTAGGTTACCAGACCACCATACAAAAAGAATAATGTTAAAGAATTTAGTTATGCATAATGTTGAAGTTATTAAACAGAAGGAGGATAAAAAAATAATAAAGCTGAAAAAATACAGACATTAAAATACAGAATGCTATAAAATAACTCAATTTCAGGAAATTCAATCAAAGTAACAACAATTATTACTTATATACAAATTTTAACAACAAAAGTTCTTGTTCTCTAAACAAAAGTCTAACATTGTACAAAAGTATACTTTACTTGTCACTGTGGGTAGATGTCATATTTACTGCATTGTTCATAACTCGTATTTACACCTTCTACAATTAGGTTCTCTTAAGCCTTTTACACGTCAGCCACAAGATTTTTATTGTGGTCCCAAACAGATAATAGGCGGTGTGATGTCTGTAAACATTCCCAGGATGATTTCCTGCACAGAGACACCCCAGTGAATAGTTTTTTTCTGGTGGAAGTATCTTATAACGAACCTTACCTTACGTATAATGCTTAACAAAAGGTCAGAAGTAATTTTCTTAGAAGAGGTACAAAGTGATGGTTTGCTTATATTTTTAATCATGCGATACTTTTTGTGATTTTTCTGAACCCAAGTGCTGCAAAACCAGCCTCTTATGTATGTCACAGGTGCTAAGATTTTCACTGCTGATCCTTTGTTAGTCAGCAAGTCTCCACATTCATCCCCACTAATTACAGCATGTCAAGGAACTCAGTAAAAGATAACACTGTTGAGCTCACTCTCAACAGGGGATATTGTGATTCAGATACAATCCTAGACTAACTTTGTCCCAAGTTTGTTAGAATCCAAGGCTATCAAAGCCGCTTGACTGTCTTTATAGATACAAATATCCTTATCCATATCTCCAAGTCTCAAAATCGTTACTTCTATGCTATTATATAAAAATCTAATGGTGTCTGTGTGTGTGTGTGTGTGTTTTTTTTACTCAATCACGTAAAAACTACTGGACCCATTGAGCTGAAATTGTACATGGACATTCTTAGGGTTCCTGGTTAACACAGGCATATTTTTATTTAGAAATTCTATCAGGGCACCGCCCCACTGGCCTTGAAAACTCCCTTAACACTCAATACAAATATACGTCAACCCCGTACGAATGACGGGTACTCTGCTAGTTTTAAATAGTTATTTCAATTTAAAAAGTAATATTATATAGTTGTTTTAATATAGCCTTATTATTAAATTATCAGTAGATTCTCTGAATGAGTTGTTCAAAGATTTTATGTAGAAGAATTCAAAACATGATTGATTACTTCATTGATCATGTGTTTTGACAAAGGTAAACGATAAATGTAATTTAGTCAGATTAGATTTAGTTAACCACAAGATCAAATATTAAATATCAAATCGAAGTTTTTGTTTACAATTAAAGACTTTTTGGAAATTTCAAAAATATAATTATAAACATGTGATTATTATTACATAAATATAATCTTTTCTGTTTGTTTTCAATATATTAAAATTATCAAATTTTTTAGTATAATATTTTTTTAATTCTTTTTTTTACGAAGAAGACTTCTATAACAAATATGGTTGAAACATATAGAAGAGCTGTTTACAAACAAAATTTATTTTATTTATTTATCGTTAATTAAACTAAACATTTGAAATCAAATTACTCTTGGTGAAAATTATGCTTGCTTGTGCCAGTGTAGTGCTTGCTTATGCTTAAGGGTGTAGGACATATGAATGAATGTTCACGGTTTATTTTGATTCTTGTTTAATTAACACAACACACTTACATGAATTTAAGACTTGATTATAACTAACTGCATGTGTGTTTATACTCTTGACAGAAGTTAAAGTCCCAGAAGAACCACCAGTTGATGTTGGCAGATTGGATTTCCGTGTAGGACTTATTCTTGAAGCTAAAAAACATCCGGAAGCAGACACTTTGTATGTTGAGCAGATTGACCTTGGAGAAGGAACGCCCCGCACAGTTGTAAGTTTTTTTAATAAATTTTTCATATTTTTTTTTACCTTGTGTTTACTATTTCATGGCATTTCAAAATCATATAAGTAAAGTAATTTAAAGAGATGTTCATAAAAATTTTGACATGATACCTTTTCAAATTATTTGAAGTACAGTAATTTTTCTAAACATATTCTTTAAATGAAGAATCATTTGTATTATAAACAATACCCACTTCTGAGAGTTTTGTTTAGACAATGTTATTTACATTAATAATATAGTAATCTAGGTTAGAGTTTATAGGGCACATAGCCTATTAGTTTAGATTTTGTATGGATAGGAGATATAGGTTCGCCTTGGAAAGTGGTCCTTGACTAAATAGGAAAACATTTGTAGTATTACACAAATAGGAAAACGCACACACAAAAAACACTGTATTACTACATAATACAAAGGACCACTTTCCAAGGTAAGCCTGTGTCTCCTATCCATACAAAATCTAAACTAATATAGTAATCTATATTTTTGAAATTGTGGTATTTTAAAATATAATATAAATGTTACTTAATTTAGATAAAAAAATAATGTATAACAATATTCAGCACATTGGACTAGTATTAAAATATACAGTATTTCCCTATATCATATTTCAAAAAATAATTGTTTAATGAATGAAAATATTTATAATATTAATTAGGGATGAGACGATTCAAGGCTTACCAATTTCGGTTATTGACAATTAGTGTTCATTAATCTCACTGAATGTCTTCATACTTAGTATTAAACCATTATATTATAGAATGAGGAATAAAGTAAATGTAATAAATCGATTAGTTTATTATAACATCTCAACTTAACTCAATTATAATCAGTGATTAGCTATTACTGACATAGTATGTTACATGAGGGTCTTCACAAACCTTCAAAACAAATATTAGTAATTCAGCCCGACAAGATGTGTAACAAACATATACATTCATATTTAGACCTAGAAAAGAAAAATGTTCTATCCTATGTTTTTATAAATCAATATTGCTTGGTTTTAAAAATTTTATAAAAAGATGTTTAAATCAAGCATCAAACACATGCGCCTTGCTTGCTAGTAATTATGTCAATAAGTTTCAGTAAATGGGCTACCTACGTTACATACAAAATGTATAAATAAAATAAAGACCTTCATGACTAAATTGAAGTGATACAGAACATAATTTGAATCAAAAACGCATATAAAATGGGATAACCTATTACTAAGCTTTAGGTTTAGTAAAGCTTTAAACTGCAACTTAAAGCTCTACAGTCCATGATAAATGTGTGTGAGGATTACTGTAATTGAATAATAATACTCGGGAATTAATGTACTCAAGGTAAACTATGGATAAAGTTCTGATTTTAAAGAATATTTACAAGATTGTAATTAGTAATCACATTCATATTTAATTACCTTAAAAATAAAGTATAATTGGAGCATGTTTACACGGAATTTGCGCTTAGTAAGATGATAGAATTTATTCCCTTGGAGAAGTTTATACTAGAACAATGAAATTTGTAATCACTCCTGCAGAGCTATATCACAACACAATAATTTTTTTAACATACCTTGTTTTTTTTCTTCTTAGAAAGTAGTTTTCTTTTTTTTTTACTACAGCTGTTTCACCTCAACATGAGGCATCTTCAGGCATAGTTTTGAACACTATATACACACACTATACTTTACACACATTACAATTATAACATTTACTGTTATACTAAAATGATACTTCTCAAAGATTATTATGTTCTTTTTCATGTGTGTAAGGCCATACCACCCCACTTCCAATACTATTAGTAAACTGAGTAAATTATTGTTCCATTTCAAACCTTTCAATCTTCTTTTGCTTATATCGTGTTGTATATACAATTGGAAAACATAATCTACGTAATATATATGGTAACATCCAAATTTGCTGAACATATTTTCAACACTAACCATAGTTATAATAACATTGAAGAAAATTTAGAAATATTACATATCATAATATAAAGGAAAAACCATGAACAGATTGGAATAATATGCTATATATAAGCAATACAATAAAAACCCACAATTTCTGTTAAACGAAAAACTGAACTTGGCCTCCAATTGTATATAAGACACAATAGAAGATAAGAACATATGAATGAATCGAACATAGAAATTGGTGCACCTGAGCAGTCAAAATTTTACAACTAGATTAATAAGCGGATGTTTGGTTGAATCTTCAGACAATTTGTAATAATTACAATGAAAAACAAATGAACTCAAAACTAAATAAGTTTTGTTATTTTATAAAAACTATTAGAATGGGATAATATTTGAACAGTTGATCCGAGAAAACCATCTATCAGGGAACTTTGAATGCAGTAAAAATATGCATAGTTTCAATCTCGGAATGCAGAGTCTGAATGATAAATGTGTGAGAATGACGAATGTGTGTTAATCTCGTAATCAACATTAAAACTGTATTATTTCATAATTTTACTTTCTTTATACTATTTATATGTATGAAAAATTAAAATGTAACTTAATTATAAGTCTGTTTTAATAATAAGAAGATGAATAATATGTAAATGCAACAAGGTCAATTACTTTTCCATCCACCATATTATAAAAACGTAGTTTAGGATATTGTCTGTGAATATACACTTGAGCTTGGCTTGAAAGAAATGTAATATTAGGAAATGATTAAACGTATACAATTCTCACAAATATATACACTTTATTTCAGACGCGTTTCGACGACAATGTCGTCGTCATCAGTGACAGTTACAAAGCAAAATTATAACTAAATCAGAGAGAGGTTACAGCTAACATTTATAGTATCCAGTAAGAGGGGTGTCTATATTTCATATTCACCAATGACGATGTGATGTTATAAGTAGGAGGAAGAGACGGATGGAAGGAGTTGGAGTGCATCCATGTATAAGTGATATGATGTGATATTTACAATTAACAAAGTAAAGGTGAAAATGATAACAGAATAATAGAGTCATAACGATGTAAATATCTTAAACCTAAATTTGATATGAAATTCATATAATGAGATGTTATTCACTGCATGTGAAATCATGGAAGGAGAAGTTATATTTCTTACCTATGTAAATATGACTATCACATATTAAACAATATACGTGAGTAATTTAAAGTTTACACATCTACATAAGTATAAATTCATAAAATAATGTTTTGATTCTTGATATTGTGTTTTCATATTTGCTGCATTATCCGTTACAACAGCAATCACTTTACCATCTGTACTATTCACACCTAGACCCCACTTCTGGAAACACTCAGTGTTATTAAGATAAATTTGGTCAGCGGTATGAGCATCACCGCTGAAGGGATATATACTTCCAATGAACAGCTTATTAATTTGTTGTATTAATACCATCCACTGTAATACCTAAACAATTGTCGTATGAAGGTGACGATCATAATATCTGTTGCAACAGACACATATTCAGTTGTTTTCAGAATCGTTTAAATTTTTCCACACACTTTGGTGGGATACATATGTGGAATAATAGTTTTGGGGGAAATGTGTGCTATGCGGAATTTTATATCTTTTCTCTAAGATATTCAAAAATCTAGTAAAACCTTCACTATTAACAAAATTGAAACACAAATGCTCCACACATATCATTTCTGCTATTGGTTTAGTCAAATTAGCAGCTCTGGAATCATGGTCCATGTATTTTGCTCCTCTTATAAACATCGTGGAATACTAACTTGTTTATGAAAACTAGATAAAAAATTTTTTTCTGGCACTTAACTGTATTCTGTGAAGAACAAGGTACAGATGTAGACACAATCCGACCTTCAATATCAATAGTATCAGAATTTTACTCAGTATCCAAATTATCTCCAACCCCTGTAACTATAGTAGATGTGGGTCTATTCATTTTATTTGCATGAAAATGCCTCAAATAATTCCACAAATTTATCTTCATATTCATAAATTTTCTGCTGATACCTCCTCTCAATATAGGTAATGACATTTTGCATCACAATAATGACATGTTGCTTCACCGGAATCAACTTCAAATATGTCAAAATATTTCCAGATCTGGCTTATTTATTGTGTAGATGAAGTAGGCATTTTAAAATTCAGGCAAATATTAACAATCAATACTAAAACAAACAAAAATAATAATAAAATAACTGAACGCAACACAATACTTCCTCAATAGTATTACTCGGCACAGTAGAAAAGGTAAACTGATCAAATAATGCCATAACTTTGCATTTATTTTTGTTGTGCTTAGTCAAATTTTCTTATCGGCTACATCGTCCAGTCTGGCTACCATCCGGCCCAGTCACCAACTCACAGCTCCTGAAGTTTTAATTAAAATATCAAATGATATTTTTTGTTATTAGTAAAATTTTATAAAGGTGAGTAAGGTTAGGTAAAAGAAGGCAATAAACTGACAAAAAAAATTTTAAAAAGAGATATCGGACAAACCACTATTTTTGAGGCTATAGAGGATTGATCCATTAAATTTTAAATCATTCTTAAAAGCGAGTTCACTTTACATATTCTTTTTTTGAAAATTTATCATTTACGACATATTTTAAACAAGTTAATTTTGATTTTATAGAACGTATTTTTAAATTATACATGTACACGTAAAAATCTATATCTTGCCAGACCTACATTGGGGTTTTCAAGCATTACTTTACATTTATTTTTTGTTATATTTGAAACCAATAATCTCTATAAAAATTGTTTCTTATAGTTTGAATTGCAACCTAGGACTTACTACCATATTTACATTACTATAAGTTATTGTTTGTGAATGCTGTATTCTTTCGATATAAATTCAAGAAAGAAAGGATCACGATGTTATCTGGTGATATTTCCTGGTTGGCAGATGTTTTCCGACTTTTATATACGCTCTGAGGCCGGAGTAGAAGTTTATCTCTCCACTCCATTGTTTCTCTTTCACACAGCTAACGCAACTAAGTAATCAAAGTTATTCTTAAAGCAAATTTATTAATTTTACATTATTAGAAATGTTATACTAATAATTCTATCATGTTGAAGATACAAACAAAACCATCATTAGAAAATATACACGTGTGTACTGATTATGTTTGCATAGTGTGGCTTAGTCCATATTATGCAAACTAAGTGTGGCTTAGTCCAAAAATATTACACGTATTAGACAATTTTTTGTTCTTATTTCTTTAAAAGTAAAATGTAATTCCCAGTGGATGTGAATTGTTTATTATTTATAACATAACTAAATCAAATTGGGAGCTTTTATAAAAAAATCTGAGCGAGAGCAGAAAATAGGTTTAAATTGGCTACAAATTGTTTGCTCAAAGACATATTTCGCTAATAATATAAAAAATTGAAAACAAATTAAAATTGGTAAAATATTGAAAAATAAGACGTTTTGGTTTCCAGTTTGACAATCCTCAATTATTTTTTATTTTGAAAACTATCAGCAGAATTGTACCATAAAGTCTGTCAAAAACTACCTATTATAGGAGACTAAACGTGCGTAAATTTTAAAAAGAAAGTACTGAAGGGCATACCTGAAAGTAATTAAATACAAACACCTGTTCAAGGCCAACTAGTTCTCCCACCTCATTTTTACTAGGCTTAAAGCTAGCCATTATGTCACATATAAAGGTGATAGATAACACCTTCCATTCTATCTTTTGTTATTTACATACACACTCATGCATGCCGCATTAGGTGTAATTTTATATAAAGTAATAAAAATCAATGGATGATTTTACTCTTGATAATATTTGTTTTTAAAGTGATGTATGCGCATGTGCGTGTGATACCAAATGGTAGACAACAGTGTTCTGTTACTGTGTATGCAAGAACATAATCTAGTAAATGTGATATAAGAGATACGTGTTGGCCTTGAACTTATTAGTTGCATTTTATTCACGATTCAAAATTCCTACGCATGTGCAATGAATTAAACTACTTTTTATTATTATTTTTTTATTGTTTTTAACTTATTAAATTATTTTTTTTGTAGAATTTCCCACCTTTTGTTTTATAGTTAAAATCATAAACGTGAATTATGATTGTATGTTATTTTTATTTTCCACCAAACTACGTCTTCCTATGCCAATGCTACTGTGATAATTTTTTTCTAGCTTATTGAATTATATTTGAGGATTAGAGGCATTCTATTTTATCTCCTTTTATTTTTTTTTTTATAAGACGATGATTGAAAGGTTATCAAATTTTTTTGTGAACTCTAATCGTTAAGCCCGAATCGGTAAAAGAAGAATGAATCAATGGCGATTAAACGTAATCACAGAAAACCATAATAATCGAGATTATGATAAATTGGTAAACTAATTGTCTCATCCCTAAATATTATATTGGAAACGTAAGAGATCATTTAAAAAATTATTATTAGACTAGAAAATTATCTGTCAAAAGTGTTCTAAAATTACTGCCAAATAATTTTTAGCAGGAAACCAAGAATATATATATATATATATATATTGTTGTTTTCTAAAAGTGTTTAACACTAACTAGGAAGCATGTACAGTGTAAGCTGGTGACACAAACAAATTTGCTCACCATACGTATGATTTCACTATAGGATATTTAAATATAATAAGTAAGAGATAATAAGTATAAATAACCTTTATATATTTTGGAAACCGCCTTTGTCAACAAAAAAGATAATACAGATATTTAAGTGTATGAAATAATATATATATATATATATATATATATATATATATATATATATATATATATGTGTGTGTGTGTGTGTGTGTGTGTGTTTTTCATATATATTATTATATTCAATTAAGTGTATGTGCTCTTTTTGTTAACAAAGATAGGAACTGAAATATACAAGTTTATTTATACCTATTATTTCTTACTTATTTATATTTAGTGAAATCCTATATTGAAGCCTTTTATCAATTTTATATTTCAAGTGTATGTATGTGTAATACACATAATGTAACGTTGGGAAGTATTCATAATTTAAATTATCATGGAAGTTTCAATTACTGTTTTTTATAAGACATGATACAAAATTTTCAAAGATATATATATATATATATATATATATATGAGATTAGAGTTTAATAGGGGACATAACCTATTATGTTCAGATTTTGTATGGATAGGAGATACAGGCTTACCTTGGAAAGTGATCCTTGGTATTACCTAGTAGTACACAAAATAGAAAAACACACAATAAAACACTAAAGTTCTGAAATATTTCGTAAACACTGTTCATTTTCTCAATCAATAGAGAGTATAAAAAGAAAACAAAATTGTTATAGTTTGGTTGTAAAGGATGGATCAGTGTTGAGTCCATTATCATTTGGACTCTTTTTTGCAACCAAACTATAAATTAGTCGTCTTTTAATACCCTCTACTGATATGATGACATAATATTGTGAAACTAGATTATAAACTCCTGTTTTTTTTTATTCGAAATTTTAGGAGTGTATTTGATAAAGGAAATTTGTGCTACATTTGTACATCATTTATAAAAATAACTAAAGTAATATAATTTGTTATAACTTTTATTTTTGTAGGTAAGTGGCCTGGTGAATTATGTACCTGTAGATGATTTACAGAATCGTTTGGTTGTAGTGTTATGTAACTTAAAGCCTGTAAAGATGAGAGGTATCCTTTCTCAAGCAATGGTGATGTGTGCAAGTACTCCACAAGCTGTAGAACCACTTATGCCACCAGAAAACAGTGTCCCTGGCGATGTCATTACTGTCGAGGGATATACTAGAAATCCTGATTCTGTTCTTAATCCAAAGAAAAAAGTTTTTGAAACTGTAGCTCTTGATTTGAAGACTAATAATGAAGGAATCGCAACTTATAAAGAAGTAGAATGGAGAGTTGGTGACAAAGGGGTTGTAAAAGCAAAAAATCTTACAGGAGCTGCTATTAAGTAATAATAGTTTGTTTTGTATTAATAAAGACATTTGAGTAAATTGTTTTTTTTTTTTTTTTTTTTTTTTTTTAGTTTTCATTTATACTGGAAATTTTACTTTAATTGTTTGTGTTTTAATAGATACCAAGTCATAAACAATATGGAAATTTGTGTTTCTTTGTAAAATAGGTAGAGTGTGTGCTACAGAAGGCTTTTGCACTACTTATCATATATATATATATATATATATATATATATATATATATATATATATATATATAAAAATTTCACCAAATTATGACACAAAACTTTTAGTTTTAAAAACAGATAATAGATAATAAAAAATATAAATATATTTGTTTAATATATTTTGTCTTCTGTCAATACAAAAAGAGAGAGCAAGTACAGATATGACTTAGTATAATAATTTGGTTTTCAACAATTAAAACTAATACAAAAACAGGATTTATACTACCCTTACATTTTGATGAAATAGTCATCATCCATAAAAAGTTACTGCTAAACTGAAATAAACTAAAAATAAACTTAAAGCTAAGTGCTAAGTAGTGTCCAACTCTTACTCTTATCAGGCCAATCACACAGAGACCTATGATTTGGAGATTATTTATTTTCCTTATTGTGAATATCTCCACAGTCTTCGTTGGGAATTTAATATGGAATTAACCCTCTAACCGCCTACTATAAAGTCCGGCCATTTTTCCCTTTTTTAATAGTTTTTTATAAATTCCTAAAATATTGTAATATTATTCAAAACACAACTTGTTATATATATATATATATATATATATATATATATATATATATCTCATTTTTCTCAGAAAGATCCATAAAATTTATCTGTGAAATGACAAAATGTTAGATGTTAATATCACATCAATATTTTTTTAATTTTTCCAAGATATACAAACGTTTTGTAATATAGTTGAGAATAAATCTTGGTAAAAACAATAATCAATTTATAAAATTTTCATCAGAAAAAATACATTGTTTTCTTAAAAAGTGGAAAATAGCTAATAAATTAGGCCTATTTTGAAAATTTTATGAAAAATAGTAACATTATGGAAAACACTACTTGTTATTTTATATCATTTTTCTCAGAAAGGTGCATAGAATTAATGTGTGTAATGACAAAAATTTTAGATGTACAAATTTTGGAGTTAGTATGTCAGGAATCAAAACATCGTACAATAACCAAAGCAAAAATGCCACAAAAAAGCCTATATAAACCTACAACAAATTAAAAAATTTTGTACAAGATATACAAAAGTTTTCTAGTGTAGTTATGAATAAATGTTGATAAAAAATAAATCAATTTGTTAAATTTTTATTACAAAAATAAATTTTAAAGTAAAAAGTGAAAATTAGCTAAATAGTTAACCTATTTTGAATAATTCACCAAAAATAGTAATAATGTCTAAAATAAAATACAACTTGTTTTTAGAAAGTCATATATTTCAGAGTCATGTAGCCGAGAACGAGACAAATTATCTTTGACATCAACAAAATTTTAAGAAAATTTTTCACATACAAACTTGTATAAAATAGCTTAAAACTTATTTTATTTAAATATATACAGAAGTTGTAGACTATAGTTGTATAGTTCAAAGGAAATGTGATAATATCTTGCCCCAAAACAGTTTCTACATCTGACAAATATGAGTCAAATATCAAATCCCTCAGACTGTCAAATGCATTCTTCACAGTCTTGAATGCCATAACAAAATATTAAAATTTTTAGTGTTCTAAATAATAAATAGACTTAGGCCTGTTAACAAATACACTAAAGATATTAAAATTCACTCAAAAAAATAAATTCTACAAACAATAACACACACTTTTATAAATAAATCACTCTACACAACACTAAAATTCCAACCTTTTTTTTTTTTTTTTTTTTTTTTTTAATGTTTGGAACGTGTGGGGTAGGCCAATAAACAAATACAATGAAAAAAATAAAATTCACTCAAAAAATAAACTTTAGATACACTAACACACATATTATAACTTGTATAAACAAATTATAATAAATAAATCACTCTACACAACACTAAAACTCTACAATAAAAGAAATATATAGACATTAGACACTCACAAAGATTCCTCAAGAGAGAAGGAGGCAGGTGGCATTAATTGTGTTGTATGAAACGGAATTTGGACAACTAGGTGCTTGCCTAATGTTAGGACTATGATGTGTTGGTTTGTATCACATCAAAGATCTGAGTTTTGTCTTTTCAACAATATACAGATTTGTTGAAAAATATCAGTATAAACGATCAATTCTTCACAGTTTGTTAGGAGTCTAGAAAAGACAAATGGGAGTGGTTACCCTTTATAACACTCAGTAGAATGTATATATATATATATATATATATATATATATATATATATATCATAAACTATGAGAGCTACGATAATTTTGAGTATGTGGTTCGAAAGAGGAAGAAAAATACTATAAAATATTGTCAACTGGTGGTATTTGGACAAGTATTATCATGAACAAAGAGGGGTTATATTTTCTTGTATTGCGACATTCTGTCACGTGCTACTTCCTAGCAGAAAGACACACCAACTTCATCGAATTACTATATGTTTATATTTTGTCATATGGAATTTAGGTTATATAACTATGAAAAGTTGAAACATGTGCTTTACAATGATATATAAATTACTTTGATACAATCTTTTTTACTAGGATATAAGTTGAATTGAAAAAATGTGATTTTTAGGGTGAAAAACTTGTGTGAATTTTTGATTTTGTATAATTTTTATAAATCCTAAATTATTACAATTAGAACAATTTAGAAAGCACAGATAGAAAGATGAAGAAATCTTCAATATAATACTGTTACTGTAGGCAAGTTTAAAATGCTACAAATGTAATTATTAATAACTTAGGATAGCTGATTGAAACACATATGTAAGTTTGATGACGAGAATACATTACTATCTGAAATTAGTTGATGAACTAGCTCAACATTAATTAACATTAACAAAATGTAATCTCTCTGTTATATATTTAAATCCACATTAAGGGTTTTATGGTTAAAAAAAATAAGTTAACAAATTTGCCGTGGCCTTGGTAAGGGCTGTAGACGTAGACACCCAGATGCTGATTTATTTTTATTTTATTTTTTTGCATAGATATTGTTCACATTTTCCATATGAATAAGTATACCAATGAATGTATTGAGTTTTACGGTTAACTCTTTCCATTTATTGATTATGGATTTAAAAAACAAATTTGGAGCAGCAAAAATCTCCCAGACATACTGTAATAGTCAAAGGGTTTATTTTTTCTAGACAGTGGTTCCAAATCAAATTCACTATACTCCTCAAAGTCTAGCTCAGTGTCCTCTTGTGCTAGGTCTAAATTCTCATTGTCTATCAGATTCATTCAAATATTCATCTATAGAATATGATCTGAATTCCTTGATGGACCTAACATGGTTAATAAATTTCACTACACTCACTAAATCCAATCTACAAAAAATATTAAATCAAGCAAACTGAGAAATTATTGAGTAATAACACAATCTTTTTTTTTTTTTTAATTTTTATTTACAATTGAAACTGAACTTAGTTCATCTATCAATACTTCTGTAAAATAAAAGCGTTTGTTGGCTGCACATCCTATGACGCACTCCAATATACAAAATCACTTGTTCTTGTGTTATTTACGTAATTAGTCTTGTCTTAAGCCAAATTAAACGATTTTATCCTGTCTAACCACCGAACTTGAACTGAATTGTCGAGAACTTGTAGCATCTCGATGTTATGGTGCTTATGCAATGTCAGATGCATGGGCATACACAGAAATATTGTAATAGGAAGGAAAGGTACGTTAAATGTGCCGAATCTCATCTCACAAGCAATTGTACAAAGAAAAGAGAAGAGAAACCTAAATGTGCCAACTGCAAAGTTATCGAGGTTGCTTGGTCGTAAAAAAACTTCAAAAGATGAGAGATCATTAATATGGCAAACAAAAAACTAGTTCTAGAAATGTGAATGCAGCAAGTTTTAATTTGCAAGTAGAAAGAACTGACTCAGAACAAACTCACTTACAGGCAAAGAAATCTATGTTTAAACAGGTTACATTGGCAGAATCTTATGCTCATGCTGCAAACGATAAAAAGACAAGAGAAAAAAATAAACCTGATACTATAACAAATTTTATCTGAGTTAGAGCAACAGAAAAAGACCAATAATATGATTCTTGAAAGAATCAGTAATCTAGAAAATAGTAAAGTAAATGCCTCAAGAAAAATAAATAACTATGGTCCAAGCTCTAAGAATAGCAACATGGAATGCCAATGGGTTATTACAAAGGATCAATGAAGTTGAAATTTTTTTTTTTTTGGAATCAGAATATTGACATTTGTTTGATCTCGGAAACCCACCTAACAAGAGAAGCACATCCAAAAATAAAAGGATACAAAATTTATCATACTCTTAGGCCAGATAAAATAGGAAAAGGAGGATCAGCTGTGTTAGTGAAGACACTGGTAATATAAAACACTGGTAAGAGGAAAGTTTGGAAACTAAGGAGATGCAAGTAACTACTATTTGTATTCAGACTAAACCAATAAATGTTAAAATAGCGGCAATATACTGCCCACCAAGATTTAAGCTAGAAAAGAGTTTTATTCACCTCTTTAAAAGCCTGGGAGAATGCTTTATAGTTGGTGGAGACTATAATGCTAAGCATATGTTTTTGGGCTCGAGGCTAGATACTATTAAAGGTAAGGAACTATATGGAGCAATCAAAGAATTTAATTGTGAAGTATTGTCAACAGGAAAACCTACCTATTGGTCTAGTGATAAAAAGAAAATACCTGATTTGATTGACTTCTAAGTGGAACAGTAATTAAAACCCAACAGCCTCCTTCATTGTCCAACCGACTAACCGATTGGGATGGATACAGAACAGAGTTGGAACATAGAATCAAACTGAAGGTAACATTGAAGACTGGAAAGTAGCTTGATGAAGAAATAGAACAGTTTGTAGTAGATATACAACAAGCAGCATGGAATGACACTCCTATTCTGAAACCGAGAGCACCAGGCATTAACCTTGTTAAAGAAATCAGAGAAATGATTATAGAAAAGAGGAAAGCAAGGAAAAGGTGGCAAGTTACTAGATCACCATATGATAAAAGACTCTTGAATAAACTCTGCAGACAGCTGAAGCAAGTTATACAAGATATAAAAAAGAAAGTTTGACAATGTACGTGGCCAATCTGACTGATGATAAGGAAACCGATTATTCCTTGTGGAAGGCAACTAAATATCTAAAGAGGCCAAAATATCATGTACCTCCAATCCGAAAAGAAGATGGGAAATGGGCAAGGAGTAATGCAGACAAAGCAGATCTGTTTGCAGAATATTTGGCTGACACTTTTAAGCCTCATACCAGACAAACAGCAAATGAGCACTTACCAAAAATACAAAATAGAGATATGACACAGTTGAAGCCTGTTACTCCTAAAGAGGTAGCAAGTGAGATTTCCAATTTGAGTTCAAAAAAGGCTCCGAGCTATGACTTGATTAATGGACAATCAGTGAAGGAACCACAGAAAGGAATAGTTAAACTTGCTCATCTTATCAATGCTGCATTTCGATTGTGCTATGTACCAATTCAATGGAAAATTGCTGATGTTATAATGATACCCAAGCCTGGTAAAGCACCTAATGATAAAACATCATATCGTCCAATATCATTATTATCCATCATTTCAAAGATCTTTGAAAAGTTATTATTAAAGTGGCTCAAGCAAGATACTGAAAGGAAGAATCTGATTCCAAACCATCAATTTGGTTTCAGAGATAAGCATTCAACTATTGATCAGGTTCATAGAATCACCAGTGTCTTTGAAAGTGCACTTGAAGAAAAACAAATCTGTGTTTTTAGATGTTTCCCAAGCTTTCGATAGGGTGTGGCATCGGGGATTGGAATACAAAGTGGAAAAATACTTGCCAAAACAACATAGTCAATTGCTGAAGTCCTATATTTCAGGAAGGCACTTTCGAATCAAGTATGAAGATAGTTACTCTGATTTGTATTGGGTATCTGCTGGAGTTCCACAAGAAAGTGTGTTGGGGCTCTTCTTGTACTTGCTCTATACAAGTGATATTCCAGTCTGTGATAAGGCCATCGTTGCTACATTTGCGGATGATACTGCTGTTATCTCAAAAGGAAATAGCATTGAGGAGTCTACTGGAAGGCTGCAAAACAGCTGTCAATAGAATTTGTGATTGGACTAAAAAATGGCGAATAAAGCTGAATGAGACAAAATCTGTTCATGTTAATTTTACTAACAGAAAAACCAATTATCTCCCAGTGGTTATCAATCAACAAGTGATCCCACAAGACAATAATGCAAAATACTTGGGCATGATACTAGACACAAGATTGCGATGGAAGGTACATGTTAAAAAGAAACGTAATGAACTAAATCTCAAACTAAGGAAAATGCATTGGCTTCTTGGGTGGCATTCAGAGCTGTCAGTGCACAATAAACTATTACTTTATAAACAAGTCCTAAAACCTATCTGGACATATGGTGTGCAGCTTTGGGGCTGCGCAAAAAAAAAGCAACATTAAAATTATTCAAACATATCAAAGTAAAGTACTGAGGGGCATTGTTAATGCCCCATGGTACATACACAATGATGATCTCCATAAGGATTTACAAATTGCTACAGTTTATGAAGAGGTTCGGCGATTTGCTAGGAAGCATGAAGAAAGATTGCATAATAACACAATGGCACTATGTATACACCATGCAATATTACAATCTTCCCGAACACATAACAGCTTTTATAATGTCAAGTGTCACCAAAAGGAAATGCATGCCAGTAGGAACCTAAAGTCGCAGAAAGTAGATCTTGCACCAAATGTTGTAATAATGTGAAAATTAGAATCAGAGTTTATCACATATTTTAAAAGTGCGCGATGAAAGTATAGGAGAGGGGGAAGCTCTTGAAACAATATTCAGTCTTCAGTAAATTCATTTATAGGAACATAATAGATTTTCAAGACTAAAAAATAAGAACCATGTTTAATATTAGTATAACATAAGTAATTACAAGTGTTTATTTTCTTTACATGTATTTAATAATTTGTGCGAAAAGGAAACTATTGATAACAGCCAAAATGTGACCGGAACGAACACTTTCGGAAGTGAGACTTCTCGTGGCGAGGAGGCATTCCAAGTCGAGTAGTTGAAGAGTTCAGACGTTTTCTGTTTTCAGAGCGGTCAGAAACTTTTTGTAGAATGTAGTGCTAAAGTATAGAAAATCGGTTATTCGAGCATAGACATGTATTAGTGAATGATGTTTGCTTATAAATTGACTTTTTGTTTAATAAAAAGACTGAGAAACGCATATTTTATATAGGTGATGTAATATTTTGTACGTGTTCATTAACAACTGAGTTCAGGTCACTTTGTTTGAATTAGACATCAGTTCCTCTCTGAACTTAAGAATGTAGTACTTTGTGATGATACCCTGCCTAATATGGTCTGTCGACCAAAATTATGTCAACAAGATCTCTCATCATGTGCAGACAATGGCAGGGTATCATCACAAAAGTCTACATCTCAACGAACAGGAGGACTGGATGTAAATTCAACAAAGGACCTGAACTCAGTGTTAATGAACACTAAAAATATCAAGTATTGTTAAAACATTTATAATAACTATTTGTTCTATGATTTTATGTAAGAATTTATAATTTTGATAAATTTTAAATCATTATTTTATTTTTTTTTAAATCAAAGATATTTCATGAATTCAACATTTAGTTGAATAAGGTAAATTCAATATGAAAGATTTACAGATAAAACTAAACTGTTTGTTTTACTAAATAATTTTCAAAAGTTGCAACTATTAACGTAGAGTCATAAAAGAAAAAGAATTTAAGCCTCTTCAAGGCAGAATAATCTTAAATTCAAGATATAGAGATTTTAAATAATATTAAGAAATGTACCATGAAAATATATGTATAATTTAAATGATTTTATGTTTAATAAACCTTTATGTTAATTTCAGCTACAAGTGTTTTCATTGATAAAATCCAAAGTCACTGTGAGTACACTTTTAAAAGAGCTTACGACCCCTGAGATTAAAAATTCATTAAATTCAATTTTTCTATGTTAAATAATGACCAATAGGTCTGGCGCCCAATATTAATCAATTAACAATAATTAAATTCAATTTCAATAAATAAATAACGTAGGAACTCTTCAAGTTCAAAATAATTTTTTTTTCTTTCTTTTTCTTGTTGATAATATTACAAATTATCACAATGTGTTAAGTTGGAAATTTTTCAGATATAAAATTATATTTTTAAGTGTACTTGATTTTTCTTAAAACCCCAATTTCCTGTTTTAATAAAGCTAGAGACATAATGTATTTAATGTTTAGTTTTTGTTATCACAAGTATTAAAAAATGACTTCCTACAATGTACTTGTGATAATATAGAAATAAACATTAAATATTACATGTCTCTAGTTTTATTAAACAGTAGAAATGTGTTTTTTTTAATAAAAATCAAGTGCATTTAAAAATATGTTATTATGTAGACATAGAAATATGGTATATTTGGTTTAAGATTGTTTTCAATTCTAAAGTCAATTGTACAAACAAAATTAAAATAACTTGTGCTGCATTCAATGCATATACTTTTTAAATGAATTATAAAATATTCATGCTTCAAAAATATAACAACATGTATATCTTAAAAACAATAAGTTCTTTTCAAAAAATGAATGAAAACACAAATTTCCTCCACATACATTTTATTTGTCCTAGACAATGTTTCAATGACTAAACTATCATCTACAGTCACATATACACAAACCTTATTGGCACTAAAAAAAGAAGGTGGATTAGTGCCATGAAGGTGATCAGCACTCCCATCATAGGACCAGAATCATTTTGTGACATTGGGATACTTATTTCAAGGAGGTATTAAAGAAAGAAGAGGCTGAAAGAGCAAGCCTATGAAAAAGAATACCTGAGCTAAGACAGCCCATAGAACTTTTTGGAAGTTATAACAGAGGTTAAAAGCATTCATCAGGTTATGTATACATAATTTAAAAACGTTGATAGGATTCTTATCGGGAGGATTGTAGACTCAAGGAATACCTAAGGAGGATAAGAAATGATGGGACCTGCAGGTTCTACCAAGAGGGGGAGGGGACCCCACAACATCTATTGGAATATAGTGCTGTGCTAAAGGGATTGTACAAAAATTGATGTAGAGTCATTGAAACATTGTTGTAAACAAATGAAGTGTATTGTGGAAAGTTTTATTTTCTTCCATTTGTTGGTTGAAGTTTCCAATTATTTTTATACTATTGACTTTAGAACTGAAAACAATCTTAAACCATACACTTGACTTATACCATATTTCTATGTCTACATTATAACATATTTTTTAATGTACTTGATTCTACTGAATAAAACCAGACACGTAATATTTAATGTTTATTTCTATATTATCACAAGTACATAGTTTAACTATTTCATCGATAGGTCACAATGTAACATGTAACATTTCACATTTTTGGATCTCAAATTTGTGTTAGTACTTATTCAATATATGAAGTGAGTAATATACCACGGAAGAGACTTGGATCATAGCTCGTAATACGATTGTATATTAAAAATCCTGTATGAGATACAGTTTTCCGAAATTAGTTAATGTTAAAAACCCGAGTGTAAATGTGCATGAATGGAATTCGTAAAATAATTGAATAATAAATGTATAGTTTTAAGTTATAATATTATAGTTGTTTAATGTATGGTTGTTTTTATAAAATATTAAAATTAAGAAATCATTAGTCAAATCCCAAGTAAATTCAGTGCAGTATTGTGCCCCGATATATCTCGTCAGATTAATTCTAATTGGTCCATTAATTCCACCAATACCAATGTTTTGAGACTGGAAAGGATTAGTTCAGTTTTTGGGAGCAACACAAGCTCTACGACCACCGACGAGAGGTCATTTTTGACTTTTTCTATGTCAACATAGAACTTCTCATTTGGCTGATCACCTCAGACTTCACTTCGAGAGAGCCTTGATCCAAGAGCTATGTCAAATAATAGTTTTTGTAGCTTGAACTATAATAAAGTCAGTGATTGCGTTCTGGTATAGAAGCTTATGTTAATGGTTATTTGTTACATAATATTATTGAAAATTAACCCAAGTCAAAAAAGCCAAAACTATTAAAAAACATTTTAATTGAAGAATTTAAAACATAAATTTTGTTGCTAATATCAGTTTTAATGTGGATGTCAGAATCTCATATTCTATAAACTTTGTGTGTTCTCATTCCACAGACAATTAGAGGAGTTATGTTGTGATGAAACATTTTGTTTCCATAAATTATAAAACCCTTTAGTGTATGATAACTCTTAAAAACATTAAAGACCCATTCTCTAAAATATATTCTGTAAACTTTGTTAGTTCTCATTCCATAGACAATTAGAGGACTTATGTTGTTTTGTCGTGATGAAACATTTTGTTTCCATAAATTATAAACATTAAAGACTCTGAACATTAATAAAAATAAGAATTGTATGTATTTGATGTATGTAAAATTTCAGGGAGGAATATTTATAAATTACCTTGTTAAGTCTAAGAATTTTATGTAATTTTAGGAAAAGACCATGGTCAATTGCCTTATTTAGTATAAGAAAAGTATACATATACAGTGTACTCCCGATTATCCACGAAATTAGGTGGCACAAACATAGCGGATAACGAAAATCTGCAAGAATGCTAAAAATAAAGGGAAACTACTGTAATAAAAAAAAATTGTTTTGACATAAAAAGACTTTAATATACTCTACATAAAACACATAGTACACAGTACAAACCTATAAATTAAAAACATTTTAATGTTCATTTTACATGAAATAAAAAAGTGTAATAAACGAGAAGTTTTTTATAGTAAAACAAAAGAACAATACGGAAGCACATTACGCTACACTAGTACAGTACTGCAATTTTAATTACCTGACGGTTTAAAAAAAATAAACATTGTTTTTTTTCTTACTGAGAAAACACTCTCTTGATTCTTGACTGAACTTTTCTTAGTATCAGTTTTTCAGCATCGTCTTGTTACTCTAAATACTAGAGCAGTGAGCAGTCCATTGATGTGTTGCAAGGCCACTTCGTGTGTCAATCATGCATGCCATTGCCATCCTTCTTCCTCTTCATTTACACATTGCTCTTCATTCATTCCTCTTGCTTTGTCGCTCGAATCCCAGCTCATTAGCGTCACAGTTCAACCACTTTAGACAGTAAGCTTATCTCTACTGCACAACTTCGTTATCGTAGTTTTACTGGTTGTTACTCGTACTAAACAGGTAAAAAGAACCGTAAATTTTTTTACTCATTTTTCTGCAAGACTCATGGATAATCCGCTTCGTGGATCAACCGCTCACGGATAATCTGGAGTACACTGTATCGTCATGTATGCTTTTTAGGCTATGTATTGTATACATCCATAATTAAAAGCGGTAAATATATACTACACAAAAAACTTTGGTTTGTTTCATAACTTTGATTACCTAGATTATGGTACATTGGTTAGGTACATTTTCCTAGAAACCACGATCCCGAAATTTTAATCAGGTGTCTTTGCTTTCTCGCAAAATGGTCCAAGAAATCATTAAATTCAAACAAGTAAAATTAAACTCATTTACAAGCAGGTTAGAGAAATCATTACAAACCTTAATCTTAGATGAATCATCCTTTATCCTCTCCCAACAGGCTTACGAAGGAAAACAATTTTTATTTAATAATAAATCGTCTATGGTTCAACACTCAGCACAGATCCATCCTAGATTAAAGCAATTCAGTCTTCTTTTTATACTCTCTACTGATTGAGAAAGTGAACAGTGTTTATGAAATATTTTAGAAATTTAGTGTTTTTTTTCTTATTTGTATACTATCAATGACTACATAAATAGGCTACTATAAGACACGACATGGCCATGTTAAATATTCTACGCTTATTCTTGAGTTGACCAATACCCGCTAGGGTGTGGAGCTGTCGCTCTTTGCTAGAGAATCTGAAGTTGATGTGACTGGCGCTAGGTGGCTCTACGGTCAAACAATGTTTCAGTTGCGCACTGATGCCACATATGGGACCAGAGATGCGAGGGAAGGTCGAGAATCGCTTATCTCAGCGCACGAACTGACAACACTGACTATGTTGTGTCAACAGTTGTACAGTCTCAACCAAGTGGGATGCGTACAGTCAAGCACCTGCTGCTAGCGCTTTCTGATAGCTGTGTGTCAAACTTGTGACGAACAGCACCCGTAAAGCGTAGACTATTTCCCTATCTTATGTCGTGTCTTATAGTATTTATGTAGTCATTGATACTATTAGGTAAAATACCAAGGAATACTTTCCAAGGTAATCCTGTGTCCTATCCATTCAAAATCGAAACTAATAGGCTATGTACCCTATTAAACTCTAACCTTATTTTTATAAATTAATTTCTTTCTTTCATTTTTTAAAACACAATATATTTTGCTACAGTGTTATTTTGTAAAACAGTACTCTAATTGGTTATAGGTACTTGTATCTGTTAACTTCTCAAATTTTTATTGAAATAAATTAAATGGATAATTTAATATGATCGTTTATACCTATAATTTATAACCTATAAATCGTTATACTGTGTTTTTTAAAAGTATATATCATAATGAAAAGTTGGCTGCTAATTTCACACGAAGCTTCAAAACATGTAATATACTTAAATTATTCATTGAAGATAAATATAGTACTTAATGTTTTTGGTGTCAATAATTGACTAAATAGATTATGCCATTGTCATATTCATAATTAGTGAATTAACCATCTGGTAAACATGTAAAACTACTGTAGTTACTTGCTTCTATCCATGAAATAACTTTTTTTGGTTTGTTGTATTAAACAAATATAAAAAATAGCATCATTAACTTCATATTTTGATTAATTACCTGTACAAGATTTAGTATTATTTGAAATATAGGAAATAACAGGTACAATGAACACCTTAGATTGGGTGAAGCACTAGTTTAACAATAAGCCCCTTAGAATGAAAATTGAGTAGACGGAAGGCGTACTAATCACGGCTTGAAGATCTTTTGTAAGGCCTAAAATTTTTATTGATGGCACTGAACAACTTGGATGGAAAAAGCAACTCACTTATTTAGGAATCCAACTGGACCAGAGGTTAAATTTTGGCCCATACATCAACAAAGCAGCCTTCAGTCGAGCTAGATTAGCAAGATGCCCAACGTAAAAGGACCAAAGGAATGCCAGCTAAGATTAATATTGTAGTGCATTATACAATATACGCAGAATCAATATTGGCAAAAGCATTGGGAAAACAAACAGTTCAGAAAAAACTATCATCAGTGTAATGTTACATAGCCCTGAGAACTGCATTAGCCTCAGAATATTATCGGAAAGCTCATAGCTGGTGTTGACTGGTATTCCACCTACCTATGGAGAGAATGGAAGTATACCACCATCTGAGAGGAATGAGGAAGCTGTAAAGAAGGAGGCGAGTGATATTTCTCCAAAAAATGGTACGAAAGATAGGACGGACGAGGTGAAAACACACCAACTCATTCCCAAACAAAGAGAGTGGATGGATGTAAATTGTTATTTAATACAGGACTTGGCTGCTTCAGAGAGCATTTATTTAGCTTTAAACTCTCACAGTCTGCAACATACGAAAATTGGGGAGTAGTAATGAAAATTTTAAGCACACTCAAAAATTGTGTGCAAAACTTGGAGAAGGGGGGGGGGGAGAACAAATGTTAATAGCAGGATGAATGTGACAATCTCTCCAGATAATATTACACACCAGATGCTAAAGTCCAAATATCTCCTCTTGTGTTTTTATTTATATGATGATACACCAATATATGTGTATGGAACATAGAATATAATATAATGGATAAGAACATAAAACAAAGGTTAATGGAGAAAATAAATTGAGAGAGTACTAAGGTTCAGCAGTGTAAACACTGAAAGCAATTGGATGTATCTCCTAATAGGACAAACATGCCCTTAATTTGCTAATCCAATTTTGAAACCTATGGCAAAAATAAAAACCTCGCTAATACTTGTAGCAAGCAAAAAACTGTATAAACTGTAAGTACATATATATTTTTTTATCCAAATACTTCCAGATGATATCAATACATTTTTCTAAAAGTAAAATACTTAAACATAGGTCTTGACATTTGTTAAGCCTTGAGAATGGACATCTGTAAAGTGCCCGAAACGTCGGCTGTACTCAACGTGCAGACAATATTGACGTGGTCAAACCCCAAAGAACAAGATCATAATGATACTTAAACATAATTCTAATTAACATCTGTATAGGTAAAACAAGAGATGTCCACAAAGTTAATAAAAATGTTCCAATATCAATATTTTATTTTCATCACAAGAAAAAAAGATAAAAACTATTATCACAGACAATTTGTTTTATTTATAAAATATTATTGCTAACTTTAAAAATTACAATCTTATATAAAAATAGAATATTAATAAACAGTATAGCCTATATTGCATGACTACATACTACAAAATTAAAGTAAAAGTGAAAAAAAATCCTCATTTTGTAACAAACAATATTGCGTTAAATTTATTTAGTAATTGCACAAGGATATAAGTAAATAACCTATATAAGTTTGAGTAAAGAAATAAAATTGTTTTCACATAAAACATAATTAATATCAAAAGAAGCACTAGCTTATAAAGAACAGAGAAGAGAAAGATAAAAAATACTGATGGATAATACAAGCTGATGATAGATAAAAAACTTAGTAATAAACATAATTTAACCACAACCATGCAACTGGAATGTAAATGTAAGGTGTAAATTAGAAATAACTGTTACTTTTTAGGTCTCAGGCAGAAAGGGACAATTAATCCAGCAAAATTTAATTAAATGACCAACATTTAACGGACATTTGCATTACTCTGTAAAAAATTTGCACCTAAACAATTCCAAACACGTACCCAGGAATTTCTGTTTTTTTTTCCGCCCTCCTTTTAGTTATAGGAATATTTGAGATATATATTTTGGTAGAGGGAGAGAATACAATGAATGGAAGTTATCTAAACAGAAGAAGAGATTAGACAAACAGCTCACGACACAACTAAGTGCTGTATAGAAACCTCATTTGCTCATAGTTTTATAAATGATTCGGTAAGGAAAAAGATGTTTCGAATGAAATCTTTCTAATTCAGTATTTGATTGTTTGAAATTTCTTAAATTACGTACATTTTTATAAAATATTGTGTGTTGATAAAATAATAAACATAAATTTAATAACAATTTTTGCGTTATAACAAAAATGTATTGTATTATAAAAATTCCTTACAATATAGTTTTAATACTTCAGTATAATTCATTTGTTTGTGGATCTTTCCTTCCAAAACAAAAAATATTGACCACAAATTTATAAATCTCATAATCACCAATAACATAATAAATTAAAGTTTTACTTTTTTTTTAAATATCTAGTCCCTCTTTATAGTTTCTTAGGGTATTCTTTCCTCCCTAAAAGTTCAAGGTAACCTTTGACATGTTGGCTAAAGAATAGGAAAGCAGACCACTCTAAAGCAAATTAAGTTTTTCTTCTAATTTCATCACCTGAAACAAATGTGTTTATATTTTAACATTTCCACAATGGTTTTAAAGTAATAAACTATTTAGTCATAATTTTTCTTTAATAACAGTACTGCAGTTTTGACTGGATCATTACACAAATGACTCAAGCACCAAACTTTACACATATGATATTGCCACTGATGTAATATATACCAATGATAATGGTTTTGATGTGGAGGTTCAGATTAGTGGTCCACCATCTTGAAATATGTCACCATATTAGATTTTCTGCAATGTCGTCTTTCATACATACAGTAGTTTATTGAACATCAAGTTTCATATTATTTCCTTTTCCATGTATTCTAATGCTTTTTCTAAATAATTCTAATCGAAAATTATACAAAAATGATGTAACAAAAGAAAGACTGAATAAAATTTTAAAATTCTTTAAATAAAGTCATTTACTAAGCGGCTAGTCATATCAAAATGTTCTTTACTTTCCAATGTACCCTCATACATCATGTTGTCATGTTGAATGATATTGGATGCACTTAACAAGAAGTAAGATAAGTAATTTGAATTACTTATTTTTATAAATAAATATTGAGATTAACTTGTGAGATAATATTAGATAGAATAAAACTCGAACACAAGATCTCACAAAAATTATGTTTACTTAATCAAACACGTTTCAAAGACAAAGTCACCATCCTCAGAGTGAATACATGAGCTAATTACCTAGCACTGCGCCAACCCCCGTATTTATAAAAAACTAAAGAGGTGTGGCCCAAACCTACTTTATAATATTAATTAAGGCGTTAACAAGTGCCTCACATCATACTATATAACTTAAAGAGTTAACATCTAACTAATATAATATTCTGAACTAATCTTATATCTAACAATACATTTTATATTTTACTTTAATATAGAACTTTGTATCACCCCTAATTCATTATTTATAGTTATATTACGGTAGTTGTTAATATAAAAAGTTTCTATTGTGTTTAATTTTAATAACATTTTTCAACAACAGAGTTTTCTATTTTGAAATAATGTTTTTCCTCTAAACATGTTTAGCCATAGCTGATTTATCCAGGCCTATTATATTTCAAATGAGCAAAGTGTTCTTTTACTCTTATCCTGACATTTCATTTTGTTTTGCCTGTATATTTCTTCGCACATATTTCACAATTTATAGAATAAATTCCTGATTTATGTTGTTCTTGAATTTAATCTTTTGGATTTCCCAAAATTTTACTAAGATTATTCTCGACTGACATTGCTACAAGAGTACTTCTCGATTCCTTAATTTTCATAAATTTCACTTTCTTTATTATATTATCCATTATTTCTTTTGGATAATCATTAAAAATTGCAGCACCATAAATATATTGAAGTTCTTTTTCGTAATATTCCTTAGACAGAGGTAAGTTTAACTGGTAAACCATAGAATTGAAAGCTGCACTTTTATGCGTGGGTGAATGGTGTGAATCCTTAGTTATATATCTGTGTATGTAGGCTTTTTTCTCTTTGGTCTGTGTAAATTACTAAGTTTAGCATTAGTAGAAGTGGAATATAACCTACACACAAATATAACAGAAGTTGGACTTCATGTTCCCACAGTTCCATCCTTCCATTGGCCCCCCAAACTCTCCAATGTGTTTATATTGACTATAAATAGTTTGGTTCTTTCACAGTCCAACACATAAGAATGTTTGAAAATTAATGAAATTTCCAGATTTTTCTAAATTTTGGGTCACCAAATTTTACCTCTAATGTGGTACAACTGTTAGAAATAGTATAAAATAATAGCACTAAAAAATTTGAAAGTTTCGGCAATTTTAAAATCCAATTTGTGCCTAAACTATGCATCCTGGTGACTTTTTTCGAAACATTTAAATTTTTTGACATGATGTGTAAATTGTGATGTAACTTGAAAAAGTGTACATTTTGAAAAGTTTAATAAAATCAAAATTGATATTCCATCATAATGTACAGTGAAATGAGAGTAAACTATTACAGTGGGTCTAATTAGGTTAAACTATAATAATTCGAATTTGCCCCTAACCACAATCACTGGAACTTAATAAAACACAATTATCTGATTAATTGTTCTTTATTAATTATATCCACTTAATGCCCACTTAAGGTAACCTTGTACCCCTATGCCGCGCATGTTAAAATGTAGAACTTTAGGTACACTTTAAAAAAAACTATTATTCACAGGACCCTGAAATCTTTTTCCAGTATATTTTATACTATTATCTATTACGTTAACCTATTTTAAATGTTATAATTCTATAAACTTATTTTTATAAATAATTTTTAAAACACATTAAAAAAATATAAAAATGTTCAAATTAAAGATTTTTTTATTACTTCAGTTACCATGGTTACTTATTAAAAATAGGTTAACATTGTAGGTAATGCTACATAGTGTGTCAGTAAAAAATTTCAAATTGATAGTACAAGTAGTTAAGGAGAAAAGTGCACTTACGTGTGAAAAAAGTGAAGTTTTCGCTAGAGCCTAAAAACAGTCACCGACATTTTTAACACTAAAACACTAACACTAAAACTCTCCTGCACCATAAGAAACACATTTTTCTTTTTCTTTATCTTCCCCTTTTCTCTTGGTATTTCTCTTCTGCCTTCTTTTAATTTTATTTTGTGCTTGACTGGCTTTTCTGGCTTCGTAAATTCTCCTTACGTCTATCTTTTGCAAACCTACAACACAGTTTCTCCCAGCATCTTTACAAAGTTTTTCTAGAATTTGTACTTTTCCTAGAGCTCCTTCATTGTAAGTTATGATTGCATCCCATACACCAACTTTCAGAGTGGGAAGGCTGACAAAATTGTTCTTCGATATTCTAGTCCAAATTACATTATTTAGTGCTTCGTTACAATTTTGAGTACGGCCATGAATACATTTATTCAAAAGGTTCCGATCAGTGAGGTCTTTGTAAATGGGCTTGATAAGTTCCATTACAACTTTTGGAATACTGTTTTTGTGTGTGTATTTTTCAACACTGGTTACCGCTTTTTGATAACCACACCAAGAGTCTTTACCTTTGGGACATAAAGCATGCTGCGGTTCGGAGTCCGTACACAATTTATGAAAATATGTTGCCCACGTTGCTTTTTCATTTTGTCAGCATCATCAGTGTTCTCTCTGATGGCTTTTCCAAAATAAACTTGTAAGCTATCAATAATAGCATCAGTCAGTCTTCCTTTCCCACTCAAAGGTTTCCCATCAGACAGTTTTTTACCTCGCCACTTAGTTTTAAGTCTCCGTAACCTCGATCCCATCCGTTTTTGGACGTGACCAACACATTCCAACTTGGTTACATCAACATCATCATACGCATAGAACAGATTCTCCAACAACAAACACGCATAATACTGAAAATATATGAACAAATACATACATATGTTCTCTAAAAAGGACAGGTTCCATTTCTGTGATGAGAGGTAGTAAATTACAGCGCGCACAGACAAATAAATACATTTTTACTAATATTAATTTTAACAAAATATCCATGTGTCATATATCAAAATGTTCAGAAAAAGATGGAGAATAAATTAGAACAATAAAAAAAAATAATAAAATTTTCTTTTTTCCCTACAAGGTTACCTATATCAGATAATTGTGTTTTATTAAGTTCCAGTGATTGTGGTTAGGGGCAAATTCGAATTATTATTGTGAATTTCACCACAGTGCTCAACAAGATTGTATTTTAGGTTAAACTGTTTATAATCAAAACTGTTGACACAATAATAGCTGTCCGCAAGTAGAGGAATTCATTTTTTGACAATTTTGAAAAAGAATATACACACAGTCGCACTATAGTTATAACATATTAATACTTTTCTTATATGTTATAAAATATTTTATCTTTATTATAAAATCCAAAATAGTGAAGTTACTTTATTAAAAATTTATTTGAAATATCTACAACTAGTCTTCAACTACTACTAAATAAGCTGACAATAATGCAGATAATTTCAGTTATATAAATTCATTTGTTTATTCATTTAAATTATAAATATTTTCTTTTAGTAAATTATTTCTTGTTAAACATTAATAATATTTGCTTTTGAGTTCTTTTAATAACACAACAAGGTTAAATTGTCTTTAATTACAAAGTTAAATTATTCCAGGCTAGCTCTAGGTTTGGGTTCATTACATATATCTTTATCATAGAATTTCAAAGTTCTTTTATAAATATTAGTAATTAATATTTATTATTTTCTCGGGGCAGGCACTCGACCAGACATGAACAAACTGTTTTTAACGCATTTTGTGAAGTTACAGTTAAGAAAAATTGAGATTTAGGATCGGTGTTCTTTTTTTGAAATAGGCTTATGAATTGTAAAATTTGTTAAAGTTTATCTTCAAGATTAAGAGTTTCTGGACTTTATTATGTTTAAATTTACAGAGGATACCACTCTCTGTGTGATTTAGCACTGAATTTACCACTGTTTATACTGTTTTAACATACTAAAACTTGACGGCATCACTTTTAAAATTACGAATAGAAATTTTCATCTTTGGGCTCTGAAGTCTTGGATTGGAATGAATTTTTGGCTTCGGTTTTGGAATTGAATTGTTGCCGCGGTTCCCAGCATGCACTGTTCTTCCGTTCCCTTGGTTACTCAAATAATATTTTCTCGTTTTGTACAATTTGATGTTCTTGACTTGAATAAATTATAATTTTGATATTACTTTATGTCTTTTTTGCCTTTGGTCTCGTGATAATATTTATTCATATTTACATTGCCGATTCTTAAATGAGTTTACTGATTTTATTGTTAATTGTATAATTTCCCGTTCCAACAGAATGACGTACTTATATCTATGACTCAAGTAGTCCTAGTTCTAATTCTAATTATATAACATTTGGGTCTTACGGTTACTATTTATGTTCTTAAATTTACTTTAAGGATTGTTTTACTATTCTAACAGATATTGTGACTTATTATTTATTTTTATTTGATTTTATTAATTTCGATTGTGATAGTCGTTTCTTTGATCTAGTTGTACTAACAAAAACATGGCGTTCATAGGGAATGCGTTTTACCTTCATATATTGTATATGCTATCTTCTGATGATTAAAATAAAAAATAGTTGTTTACTGAGGCTATATATATATATATATATATGTGTAGTGCTTATATTAATTTATGGTGTAATGTTTGTGATAGTATTATGGAATTGGTTTCAATGTGTTTGTTTAGATGTGAGGTTATAGGTTTTCATGTTACAAGGCTCTGTCTAGGCTTTATTCTATATTTGAGAATTATATTTGATAATATCCATTTCTATATGGATTTGGGTGAATTCTTGGGGTGTGAATTGGTTTTGACATAGTTAATTTAGTTATTGATGATGTTTTTCCTTGTATATTACTTTCGTAAATTGTTTAGGCCTATCAGCTGATATTTTAGGGTCGGTTTCTTGGTTGGCTTTGTGGGTCATTGAACTTTGCTTTGTTTTGGTGTCGTTTATTTTAGGCTAACTTTTTATGATGGAATTTGTGACGTTATAAATGCCCTTTAAATTTGTTTTTGTGAAGTTTACTGAACAATAAATAAATTTATAACTAACAAATTACATTGTAAAATAACATATATAACATAATATAACATAACATAACATACATTGAACACTTTATGGAATTATAGGTTATCCTTACTTATTTTATCAGTTGATTTTGAATTGGTTTAACAAATTGAATAAAATTAACAATTGGATCATATGGATCTTATTCTCATATTAGGCTACATATACCTAATTAATTGATATTTTATATCATAATTCATGGTTCATGGGGTTATACATAGTTTATCATTTGGGTAACACTTTATAGTTGGGGACACATGTTTTATCATTGGGGTGGGAAACATATAGTTGTCATATGACATATAGTTCATACTAAGGAATGTCCATTGGACATGGGGGATACACATTTCGGGGACACTTTTACATAAATACATATTTTGTGATACTGTTCATTTTTACTTCACTGTTTTTATATGGGTTCACTATTCATGGAGATATACATATATTTTAACATATAAATATTTGTGATAATTCACTGTTTATGGGGGGAATAAGTTGTGTGGGTTGTGGAAAAAATACTGTTTATGAGGGACCATTTTGTTTGTAATAAAAACACATTGTTGATGGGGAACATACATATAGATAGTCACATTTTTTATATTTAAGCACTTTGTTTATGGGGGATATACATATATATAGAGAATTATATATAAATGGATAGTCACATTGTTTATGGTGAACACTTGTTTTATAGGGGACACTTGTTTTATATTGAAGTACATTGTTTATATCGTTGCACTTAACTTTATGTCGATTAGGTTGGTTCGTCGGAGGTCTGTACAGGCAAGGCAATTTTGTAACGACGTAGGAGAGATATGTGATATGGTCCATAGGTTTTTCCATTATCATCGATTAGGGAGTAAATGGCTTTTCCCATTTTCTTCAATATTTTTAATGGTCCAACATATATTGTGAACAATTTTGCTGTTTCACCATATCCCATACTGGATTGGGGAAATGACTTTACTAGTACTAAATCATTTTCCTTGAGTATCGTTATCTTATGTTTTGCATTTAATTTCTCTGCTCTTTTGGCTTGTGTGGTTTTTATTCGAGATTTTGTTAATTCTAACTTTTGTTGAATGGGGATTTGCATTTTGAAAGGGTTTTGTATTACCTCTTCCCAGAATCTGATATCACATTTGTTTAGTTGTAATTCATTGGGAGTGAAACCAGTGGTTTCATGTTGTATTTCGTTTAGGAAACTGTTTATGGTACTTATGTAGTTTGACCAACTTCTGTGATTTTGAGCACAATATGTCCTGAGACAGCGTTTGACTTCTTTTATAGGACGTTCTGCCATGTTTGATATGGGGTGGTATACTGGATTTAGTATGTGTCTTATTTGATTCTCTTCTAGTTTTTGAATCCAAATTCTACTTTTGAATTGAGTACCATGGTCAGTTAAGATTTTCTTAGGTTTTCCGTATGTGGGTATGTATTCTTTGAACATTCTGTCTATTACTGCCTGTGATGTGGCTCTCTTTAGATTGTATAATTGGACAAATTTTGTGAATGTATCCAGAATGATGAAGATATATTGGACACCACCTCGACTTTTTGGTAAAGGACCAATCAAATCGATTGCGATTAGATCTCCTTTTCCTTCAGATTTGACTCCACTAGTCTCTCCATAGAGAGGATGGTTACTGTGTTTGCATTTTTGGCAGGTATCGCAGGTTCCTATTAATTGTCTAATTTTCCTAGCCATATCTTTAAATATGAAATCCTTTTGTAAAATTTGCAGGCATTTCCTTGCTCCACAGTGTAGATAAAATTTATGGCATTCTGAGATTAAAGTATTGACAAGTGATTGGGGTATTATAATTAACCAATTGTTGTGATGCTTCTGGTATAGTATGTCGTCATTTATTCTAAATCTATTATGTTCTGTAGTGTTTGAATTTTTAATTTGGAGATATATCTGTTTGAGAGTTGGATCGTTTTGTTGTAATTGTATTAAATTTCGAAGGTTTTCTAAAAGTTCTAAATTGTGTTCTCTTTCTAAATTTGCGACTATTAATTCTGGTGTGGTTGTCAATGAGTTCTGTTGATTCTCATCTGTTCTGACTCTGCTGAGTAGGTCAGCTATTGTGTTATCCACTCCTTTACAATGTACAATTTCAAATTGGTGATCTTGTAATGCAAGTATCCATCTAGTTAATCTACCATTTAACAATTTGCATGTTTTCAAAAATGTCAATGCTTTATGATCAGTAATGATCGTTAATTTTGCGTTTAAAATGTAATGTCTGACTTTTTGTATGCAGTAGACGACTGCTAGCAACTCCTTTTCTGTAGTGGTGTATCTGATCTCGCATTTCTTCAATGTTTTGGATATAAATAGGATAGCCCTTTTGTTGTTCTGGCTGTCAATTTGGAATAAATGTCCTCCTATCGCAAAGTCTGAACTGTCTGTCTGTAGGTAGTAGGGTTGGTTTGGCATAGGATGGTTCAATACATTTGTTTTTAGAAATAAGTTTTTAATTTCTATGAAGTGTTTCTCTTCATTAGAAGTCCAAATAAATTTTACTTTCTTAGAAGTCAATCTCATTAAAGGTTGTACAGTTTTTGCATATTTGTCTACGAATTTGTTGTAGTAGTTGATACCTCCTAGGAATCGTTTGAGTTCTTTCCTAGTGGTGGGTGATGGAAAGTCTTGAAAACATTTAATCTTTTCTGAATCTGGTTCTAGACCAGTAGTGGTTAAATAGTACCCTAAGAAAGGAACTCTATCTCGACAAAAGATTGATTTAGACAGTTTTATTGTCATCTTTGCATCTGCAAGTTTTCTAAATACATATTCTAAGTGTTGTAAGTGTGAATTGAAATCAGGTGATATAACACATATATCATCAATGTAGACTAAAGAAAAGTTTTCTATCGTGTTCTTGAATACTTGGTCTAGTGCTCTTACTAGGGCAGGTTGTGAAGTGGATAGGCCAAAAGGGGTTACAACATATTGATACACTTTGCCTCGAAATTGAAATGCTGTATACTGTCTAGATTGTGGTTCTAGCTCAATCTGCCAGTATGAAGAGGTAAGATCTAATGTAGTCAGCCAGTTGGAATTTGTAGCTTTAGCTAATAGCTCATTAATGCTTCTGTTACATTCATAGTCAGGGGTAATTAGTGCGTTTATACGTCTCATGTCTAGACATATACGGAGATCGCCAGTCTTCTTCTTGACAATTATAATAGGGTTTACAAATGGGCTGTTTGATTCCTCAATTATATTGTCCTCGAGCATGTCATTTAATTTTCTCTCTACTTCATCCTGTAAATTTATGGGTATTGGATAACTTTGGGCTCTATAATGTTCTGGATTGTCTACCCTGATATGGTGTTGGTACATGTTGCAACGTCCAGGTTTGTCTGAAAATACTATATTGTTTTGTTTAATTAGGTTGATTATTAGGTCCTTTTCTATTTTGTTGAGTTTATCGTTGTCTTTAATTAAATCGTTTATTTCACTGTTGTTGTTATTATTATGATTTTGAGTTTGATTATTGTTATTTATTCTATATTCATTGTCGTCGTATTTTATTATTTTGCATCCTGCTGACTCATTACTTTCGCTATCGAACTTCATTATTAATATTCTATTATCCTTACTCATTATAGTAATTGTATTAATCTTGAAATTTATTTCCATTTTTAGCATACGTATTGCGTCTATTCCCATTATGCAATCTTTAATAAGGTTGGGGACAATTATACATTGGATATCAAACTCGATATGTTTTATTTGGGCTTTTAATAGCACAATGTGTGAAATTCGTTTCGATTTATTGTTCAACGCAGTGGTGATGAATGTGTTACTCACTGGCAACTGTTCAAAATGACCTAACTTGTTCTTGTTTACCTGGAACCAGTTATCAGAAATACAGGATATACTGCTTCCCGTATCTACTAACGTATTTGTGGATATACCATTTAAATTTATAGTTATTTCTGGACACTTACAGTTGGTTTGATCTGGACTATTGTCATTATCTTCAATTAATAGAAATTGTCTATCGTAATAAAGGTTTGAGATGTTGTAATCATTATAGTATGATTTTGTTTCTTTTTGTGGCTCTGTTCCGATTTTTGTAAAATTTGTTGGCACTGACTTAGAGTGTTCAGGTTTTTCTCGCAGATATCTCTCGCTTTTGCCTGTACAGCCTTGGTTGTTATTCGAAGTTTGGTCTAGGCCAGTGCGTTGGAGTTTAACTCTTGGTTACATTCCTCCTGAGGCACTTGTATTGGTTTCTCTAGTGTCGGTGGTTTAGTATTCATTGCTATAGCTTGACATACCATTCTTTGCTCGTTTGTAGGATACCTAACCTCTCTTCGCTCTTGGTATGGGCCTTTTTGTTGATAATATCGTTCTTGGTCTTGTTGTGGTTGTCTGTATTTGAACTCAGTCCTTATGGGTTCTGGTTGTCTATCGTAGTTGGTTTTCTGGTTATAGTTTCGGTTTTGATTATAACTGTTTGTATAATGTTGGCCATAACCGTTGGTGGGCCTCTGATTGGGTCTGTAGCTATTTTGACTTTTATAAGGGTGTTCTCTGTTCTTTCTGAACTCGTTTTGGGATTGATAATTCCTAAAGGGTGGTTTTTGTGGTTGGTTGTAGTTAGTATTTGTTTGGTAATGTCTAAATGGTCTGTTGTTGGTGGGATTTTGTGTTCCTCTCGGGCTTGTATTATTACGTCTCCTAATTTCCGAGTTTGCCTCTTCCGTATCTTCTCTTTGGAGGAGGTCAGCAAATTCCTTTATTGTACTTATATTTTGTACTCTTTGCGCATCCTGTATGCGTTGGTCAAAATGTTCTACTAGGGTTGCGATGATGTCTTCCTCCGGTGGTTGGGGAGTCATCGACTTCATTGTTAACACCCTGTCAATGAAGTATTCACTTCGAGTGAGTTTTCCTCCTAAACGATATTGTTCGAGTTCAAGTTTTTGCCTTATTCCTTTTTGAACATCCCTATTCCAAAACTTGGATAGGAATTCTTCGCAGAATTGCTGGAAATTTGTAGTATTGCCTTTTATTAATTGCCACCACCGAGCAGCACTACCCTCTAAACTGTTGTCGATTATGTCGAATAGACAGTCTCTGTTGTATCCGATCTGGTTGATTTGTCGACAAGTTAACCTCTCGTAGTATCTTGTTAATCTATCCAGATAATCATTTGGATTATTCTGTCTTCCGTTAAATTTAGGAAGTATCGGATTAGTTAAATTGTTGATTTCTTGACTATTACCTCCACAAGTTACGTTTATATGGGATGGTATGGCATTTTCGATATTTGATTTCGGTAGTTCAGCAATCATAGCTTTTACCTCATGGATCACATTATTTTTATTTTGTAACAATTGCTTTTCAATTGTGGCCTTCTGTAGGTCTAGGGACTCATTTAAACTCTGACTATTGATTGTGGAATCTAATCTACTTTCTAGGTTGTCTATTCTTTGGTTGTTCTCTGTCACAGCTTGTTCCATTTCAATTAATTTATCTGTAAATTGAGTTTCTACTATAGCTATCTGTATTGCCAAACATTCCTTTAAATTAGTAATTTCTTTCTGGACTATTTCAAAATTTTCCTTCAAATTGGATTCATTTTGAATCATTTTTAATTCTAGTTTTTCCTGATTTTGTTTAAATTTATTTTCTAATTGGTTCTCTAATTGCTTCTCTAATTCATTTTGATTTTGTTTAAATTTATGGTCGATGTTAATCTGTAGATTGTTAATTAACAGCGTCATTTGTTCTAATAGCGTAGGGACATTTGGTTCTGTATCTTGGACACTACTAGCACTACTCTGCTCCATAACCTCTATTTGGCTAGGCCTAACATTTAGTTCAGTGTCATTGGCATCAATAGTCTCTCTAAAGGTTTTCAATTTCCCTTCCTTGGCTTTTCAGGTGGGATTAATTTTAGGCCTAAGGTTGTATTTGCTACTTTCTTCTTGGTTAGCGTCCATTTTAAATTATTATTTTTGATTTTGGTATATGTTTTTGAGTTTAAATAGATAAATTACTAAATTGAAATTAGGCTAATCTTAATTCTAATACATATCTTATTCTAGGCTATTAAATTTGTTCAATCTTATAATTAAAGTTGAATGAATCCTTATTTCTAAATTGTTGTCTTAAATTTAATTTCAATTTACTTATATAATATATTTACTTAACCTAAGTCATTCTGTTGAATTCTCAGTTTGTTCATGCCCTAATCGTTGCGGCGCCATTTATAACATATTAATACTTTTCTTATATGTTATAAAATATTTTATCTTTATTATAAAATCCAAAATAGTGAAGTTACTTTATTAAAAATTTATTTGAAATATCTACAACTAGTCTTCAACTACTACTAAATAAGCTGACAATAATGCAGATAATTTCAGTTATATAAATTCATTTGTTTATTCATTTAAATTATAAATATTTTCTTTTAGTAAATTATTTCTTGTTAAACATTAATAATATTTGCTTTTGAGTTCTTTTAATAACACAACAAGGTTAAATTGTCTTTAATTACAAAGTTAAATTATTCCAGGCTAGCTCTAGGTTTGGGTTCATTACATATATCTTTATCATAGAATTTCAAAGTTCTTTTATAAATATTAGTAATTAATATTTATTATTTTCTCGGGGCAGGCACTCGACCAGACATGAACAAACTGTTTTTAACGCATTTTGTGAAGTTACAGTTAAGAAAAATTGAGATTTAGGATCGGTGTTCTTTTTTTGAAATAGGCTTATGAATTGTAAAATTTGTTAAAGTTTATCTTCAAGATTAAGAGTTTCTGGACTTTATTATGTTTAAATTTACAGAGGATACCACTCTCTGTGTGATTTAGCACTGAATTTACCACTGTTTATACTGTTTTAACATACTAAAACTTGACGGCATCACTTTTAAAATTACGAATAGAAATTTTCATCTTTGGGCTCTGAAGTCTTGGATTGGAATGAATTTTTGGCTTCGGTTTTGGAATTGAATTGTTGCCGCGGTTCCCAGCATGCACTGTTCTTCCGTTCCCTTGGTTACTCAAATAATATTTTCTCGTTTTGTACAATTTGATGTTCTTGACTTGAATAAATTATAATTTTGATATTACTTTATGTCTTTTTTGCCTTTGGTCTCGTGATAATATTTATTCATATTTACATTGCCGATTCTTAAATGAGTTTACTGATTTTATTGTTAATTGTATAATTTCCCGTTCCAACAGAATGACGTACTTATATCTATGACTCAAGTAGTCCTAGTTCTAATTCTAATTATATAACATTTGGGTCTTACGGTTACTATTTATGTTCTTAAATTTACTTTAAGGATTGTTTTACTATTCTAACAGATATTGTGACTTATTATTTATTTTTATTTGATTTTATTAATTTCGATTGTGATAGTCGTTTCTTTGATCTAGTTGTACTAACAAAAACATGGCGTTCATAGGGAATGCGTTTTACCTTCATATATTGTATATGCTATCTTCTGATGATTAAAATAAAAAATAGTTGTTTACTGAGGCTATATATATATATATATATGTGTAGTGCTTATATTAATTTATGGTGTAATGTTTGTGATAGTATTATGGAATTGGTTTCAATGTGTTTGTTTAGATGTGAGGTTATAGGTTTTCATGTTACAAGGCTCTGTCTAGGCTTTATTCTATATTTGAGAATTATATTTGATAATATCCATTTCTATATGGATTTGGGTGAATTCTTGGGGTGTGAATTGGTTTTGACATAGTTAATTTAGTTATTGATGATGTTTTTCCTTGTGTATTACTTTCGTAAATTGTTTAGGCCTATCAGCTGATATTTTAGGGTCGGTTTCTTGGTTGGCTTTGTGGGTCATTGAACTTTGCTTTGTTTTGGTGTCGTTTATTTTAGGCTAACTTTTTATGATGGAATTTGTGACGTTATATAGTATTAATGCGTATATATTTTAAATCGTAAACTCATCTTTGAGTTTTTCCAAAGGCCAAATATTAGGGCAGTATTTATCTCTAGGTTCTAGAGACTATGATCAAAACTGGGACAAGGAGTTACGTCATTACTCAAAAACGTTAAAGTATCTTCATAAATTGAATAGCCTACCTTGAATTATAGAATGTTTGTAAAACACTAAGTAATTAGCTGAAATTTATATTCAATTTTACCAAATAAAGGCCTATCTTAGGTATAACTGAAATAATTTAATTATTAATACTGTATATTTGAGAAATCTCAGGTTTCTCATAGTATACAATCTGTAAAAATATAAGTTTTTTAATTAAATTTTACCTGAAATCATAGTTTAAGTGAATGAAATTTTAAGTTTTTAAATGAAATCATAGTTAAATTCAATTTTACCATATAATATCATATATTATAATAGTCCAAATAATGGAAATGTTTATACCATATGTTAGAAAAATCATAGATGAATATAAAATATTTAAAATTGTAAAGTTTTAAAAAAATGTTGACCTATATAAAGAGACTTTTTGAGTTATGAAAATTTGTATTTCTTTTAAAACTTGAGAATGGTTGAAAGGTTAGACTCAAGTAAATGTGACTGTTTGAAAGTTTGGACTGATACAAACACTCCAAATTATTACACATTCTAAAATTGGGCATATAGGGGTGTTAAATAACCTAAATCTGTTTACCTTGAAATATACATAAAATATGTTTTCCTACAGTTACCTGACAAAGCGGGTCTTCTTGCACTGATTATAGTACGCAAAGTAGCTGATTCCTGCATTTACTTACTTTCCCGCACTCATTTCACTTTCCCGCACTCATTTTACTTTCTCGCACTCCAGAATTTCAACTAAACAACACAAAATAGTGTGCATGTATAAGGCACGTAATATGTTTCTCTTGAAAACAAGTTGGCAACACTACTAACTCGATCAGCTGTGTGACTAAATCGATCAAATGGTGCATTGTTGTCATTCAACGCTTTGGACTTATAACTTAACCTATATCCTGTTGTTGAGTATTTGATAGATAAGAGTGTTTGTTTATAGGCCTAAGTAAAATGTTTGCAAATAATGAACAGAGTGAAAGTGATTATGATTATAATAATACACCAGAAGAGATAGCGGAAACAGCAAAACAGGTATCATTAAACCTGTTACCTGACAAATCTAAAAAGAAATATGAACGTTCACCTTTATATACAATTACCTGTTATTTATATGGTTTATAGTAACTGTAAGAAAAATATAATGTGTTACACGGGCGCAAAGTGTCTTTGCTGCACTCGAGAAACTTTCCGCACTCGCCTGCGGCTCGTGCGTAAAGATTTCTCTCAAGTGCAGCAAAGTGTCACTTTGCGCACTAGTTACACAAATAACTATTGTGTATACCAGAAAACCGTTTATAAACTGGTATAGAGCTAAATACATATATAACACTGTGAGAAACTAAGATAGTCTATAAATTGATCAAATATGTTGTGGAAACTAAACAGTTATAAAGCTAAATGGATATGTGCCCACTATGAGAAGTCTTGGACATCATCAGGTTCTGAAATTCTAACTACTTTCTTTTCCAAAATTGTTTAATAAGATGTAGAGATTATGATGGTAACATGAAAATGTGTATATTATGAAAAAATATTCAAAATTTAAAATCTCATAAAATTAGTTAGAAAATTTTGGAGAGTTCAGGGGGCCTGTGGAAGGATGGAAGTGTGGGAACATTAAAGTCCAACTACTGTTGTGTCTGTGTCTAGATGTGTGTAAGTTATAATCCAAGATTGTTAAATACTTTATTAATACTAAACTTAGTAACTTACACACAGAAAGAAGAGGAGTGGCCACGCCCCTTTAGTTTTATATAAATACGGAGTTGGCACAGTGTTAGATTAGTCATATTTTAGTTATTATAGCTCATGTATCACTGAGGATGGTGACTTTGTCGTTGAATCGTGTTTGATTAAGTAAACTTAATTTTTGTGTTCAAGTTTTATTCTATTCTTATAAGTTTTACACCAAACCAATAAGCAAATTTAAAGACATTTTTATAGAAAAAATGAATTTACAGATCTGAACAAAATATTGTATTCATCATAAAATATAAATAATTTTATGAATTAATTTTGGTTAAAAAATATAGATTGACTTTTATTTAAAGGGTAAATGTTACTTTAACCAAAAAAATATACAAATAATATTATCTTCTCATTGATGAGTGTGATAATATCTTGTATGTCATACAGTTTCAATAAATCTGTTGCACCAGAAAAAGTTGTACCTTTTTTTTTTTTCACTGAAAAATAGTACATATTTATAGCAATCCATCATTATAAATGTACTAAATCAAAGTTAAGCATATTAATATGTACACTGCTACTCTCTTACCAATAAATAAATGTTGAGTTTGACTTGTGAGGTGGTATAGTTGAATAAATTTAACTTTAACACAAATCCTCACAAATAGTATGTTTATTTATTCAAACACATTTCAATAACAAAGTCGCCATCTTCAGTGACAAACAAGCTATAATAACTAAACTATAACAGTTATAGTTTAGCAATTGTAGTTTGAATAAATAAACATACTATTTGTGAAAATTTTTGTTCAAGTTTTATTTTATCAAATTCTACTTTCTTCATCCTCAGTTAGTGACATAATCTGGTTACCAGTTATCTCCCCTTTGTATTAATATCTTATTATAAGTAAATCTAAGCAAAGTACAGAAAAATTCAACTTATCTCATTACTACACAATAGTAGATATTACAATGTAAAAGTGATTTATTACTTTAAAATTTATATCTCAAGAACTATGAAAAGAAATAATAACAGGGGCTGTATTATGTTTAGGTTTGAAAAACTAATTAGTACACTAAAGGGTTGAAAATATTTTGCCAAGAAAACGAAGAAGTATTTAAGTGTAAATTTTTTTTACCCCATGAAGCACAAATATAAGTATATAAGATAGATTATGATGGAATGTGTTATTTATGAATCACCGTGACAGACCGTGTACTTCGACTTAAAAAGACTGTTGGCCGAGTGAGATGTTAAGAGAAATTGGTGAGGTAAAAAGGGACTTTCTCTTAACGTCACATGCAATAGAACTACCATAAACTAAATTCTGTTTCTAGTCTGTACGGAGCAGATGGCACAATCAAGTTTAATTTTTGTAAATGTGAATCCATAGGTTTTCTGTAAAATAGCATCATCAAGTTGTAAAACACCAAATTAAAATTTGCTTTACCCTAAGTTTTATTTCATCCAATTCTGACCGAATACCCTCTATGTCCGGTTTCAATGAGCTCTGGTAGTCACCACTTCCTGATTTTGTACCGGATATGTTATTATTCTGTTTCATTCTTTCTTCATCTAAAAATAAAATCAAGACATTAACTATAAGATGATAAAGTATTACCGTAACTAGAGAAAGTTGGTTAAAATCTAAATGTAAAAAATAAAAGGGCTCTATATTTTCAACAAATTTCTTTGTTTTATCATTTTATACACTCTAAGTATGAGGTATTATAGCTGACCTTATACTAAGTCCTAAGAATGGGACTGTGAACTGTACACCAATCATCGTCCCTAGAATATATTTTGGAGGTCTTTAAAATTCTAATACATATACAAGTATATACAGTAGAACCTCTGTTAACCGGCCTCGGATTAACCGGTCCTCGGATTAACCGGCCTATATCTTAGTGTACTGGTTGGATGAGAGTTTCTGAAAATAAATTGTAATTGAAACACCAAAGCGGCGGCGAGTCAAACGACTTTATCGATAGCGGTATCCCATTGTCGGCGACGTAAAAACACTGCGGCACTAAAGCAGTGGCGAGTCAAACGACTTTTTCGATATCAGTATCGCATTGTCGGCGGCACCAAAGCAGTGGCAAGTCAAACGACTTTGTCGATAGCGGTATCCCATTGTCGGCGGCATAAAAACACCGCGGCATTGGCACCCGCGGGTATAGCAGACATACACAGACAAAAACGTTTGATGGGCCGCTTTTTTCCACAAATCAATTTAGTATAGCCTACATTATGGAAAATATAACATTTCTTTTCAGTTTTCTTGGAAGCGTGTGTTGGTTTCGTTTGAGATGCGGTTAAATGTGTCAAAAGACTTGACAGAGGGGAATCTGTAAAAAAGCTTTGTAGTGTTTAATTTTTTCATGTTTGATGTGTAATATACATAACATAATATATATGATACATTTATGTACAATAAAATGAGTTGCAATAACATCTTTATTGCATAATTTTTAGTGCTACCTAATTAAATAAGTTTTCTTTGAACGAAAACCGATTTTTCACGGGAACCTCGGATTAACCGGTCAAACGGGCAACCGGCCCGGGTGTCAGTCCCGACTAGACCGGTTAAGAGGGGTTCTACTGTACAAATAAATATTAACTGAAAATATTTAGTCCTTTATAAATCTGGAGAAATTTCCTCATAAACATTTCACTAAAATAAAAGGTTTTGTAAATATTAAACATACTTTATACTTTGATATCACTGAAATGAAAGATTTTTAGAATTAAAATTTCCAATTAAATTTTCATTTTATAAAAAACAGTAAAATATGAAGGTTACAAATGTGTTTATGTTTATGTAGACATTCTGTATAAGAATACAGTTTTACTGTGTAATTTTGTCTTATTTTTTTTTTTTTAGAACATAAGATTAAATTAACCAATATGTTAAGAACTAAAATTTCTATCTTTTGGTTATAATATTATTTTGTTTAAAAAAGTTTAGAGATGAATGTTCATTGGTTAATTTCTTAATATTTTAACCATTACATATTCTCAAAGTTTGCCAGACTGATGCTGTATATAATTGGGTTTGTATATGTTCTTCCTAGCAGTCAGAATTTTTCTCTGATTTTCAACAAGGTTGAAAATTGGTTTTAAAATGTCTTGTATAAGTTCATTTGTAAAAAAATAATAATTAAAGGTGATTTTTGACCATAGCATTCACAATTTTAACAAAATTTTACAAGAACCTACTAAATATAATTGCACAATAATAATTGGATAATGGTTTGTTTTATTTGTATTAAATATAGGGGTGATCACAGCACTGCAGCCTTTATAGATATATTTATCTGGTTGTAAGTTAAATGTTATTTTTGGATGTTACATATTAACATAGTCTACAATTTGAGCTCTTATAGATCTTTCGAGTTATTTAATCTCAGAGATATGAAGAAAAATGTGTTTTAAGTTGGAACTTTCTGATATAATTGGGATATTGACATATTGATAACTTTTGTATTTTGGAATAGATCGGAGGAATATGCATTCAGGGTCAGCGTGATAAACGCATTTCCGAATAATACCAATACCATTAACCACTATCATTAATATGTATATAATTTGGTATATTGTTACTTAATTTAGTCCTTTAATTCGTCCTTAGACATATTTTTCCAATATGACCATTGATAGTTATTTCGTATGTATGTATATATACCATGTGTCCTAAACGTCTCACCCCCCCCTATTATTTTTTTTATTAATGGAAATAGACAGATTTGCTTTGGGGAAAGATTAGAAGTTTTTTGAAGTATCAAAATTTTCAACCTTTACCACCAAAATGGGGTAAGTCAAGAATTTTAAATAGTAACCCCTATGAGTGATATCTCATTTTAAAGGTCTTTTCAAAATGAGAATAATGGCGCAAACTAGAGGTCTCTAAGTTAATCCTACCCAACATAGCGACCAATCGAATTGTGAATTTACGTTAATAATTACACCGGAAATGTTACGAAATGTACAACAAGCTTTTGAGTCCAGAATCTATTTCTGTCAAGAAGTAAATGGTAGTCATTTCGAGAACTTAATCTGAGCTAAAAAAACAAGGAAAGGCTCTTACCATCATTTTACCAACATAGAGCAATTTGTAATGTAATAAAAACAACCGGAGTTTGTAAGTTAACATTCACAATTCGATTGGTCGCTATGTTGGGTATATATATGTTGGGTCGCTATATGATATATTTATTTATTTAATATAACAAGTATCAGAAAACATAACTAAACAAAACATACAACATAAAATACACAGCATGTGCAAGTAAAATTAAGAAAATGTGATACTTGATCATGAAACACATTGTATTTAAAACAATTCCAGTAGCTCTTGGAAACCATTAGATTGGATCACCTTTATTGATTAAATTCGGTGTTTTTGAAAGTAAGGCCTGTTTTTAAATAACAAAAAGAACACATCAAAAAAACATAAAATGATTTGTTATAACCAAAATATATGTACATATCTTCTTTATTTTTCAAAATAATTACCACTAAATTTGATACCATATTCCTTATTTCATCTTTGTAAGAGTCCACCACCAGTTAGTAATGCTGGCCTTCCATTCGTCATTATTATCAAAGTGCTACAATCTAAGCTATTTTTTAAAATTTTAATGAAGGCAATCACTTAGTGAGAAAGTAGGGTTATTGTGGGTAGTTGAAACTTTCCCACCCAAATTTCCAACAATTGAACAGTTTGATCTGCCCTTTGAGATGAAGTGTTATTGTGCAAAAACTCAATCCCACCCCAGATAAAAAGTCACTTTATGACCGCGTTCAAGTTTCTGCAGGTTTTTATAGTACATGTCAGCATTAAAATTGTGTTAAACTGAAATCAATCTACCTTCATTTTCCCCCAAAAAACAGAGGCCATGATTTTGAAGCAAAATGTGCTTGCTTAGACTTCTATGCTTTCAGATATAATGAATTTCACGATTTCATTGACTGCTGTTTTGACTAGACATTTGTACATGAAACCCAGGTCTCATATTTAGTGATCATGTGTTCAAACAATTCATTTTATTTGCAACATGCTGCAATAATGTTTGAAGTGAAGCCACATGTTTTTGTTTGTGTGTGGTTAACGTTTTCGGAACCCATCCAACACACAGCTTTTTCTAATGCAGTTTCTATCTCCAATTATCAGAAACGTTTCACATTCACATGTTCTACTAAACAATCTGTCATAACTTGAGAGACCGCTATCCCTTTCATCATAACACGGACATTCGTTTGTCCATCTCTAAACAAAGAACATCAATAACTATCAATTTCACCAACACTATTGTTTTTGTTAATAAAACATGTATCATCCTCAAAGTTGCAGAATTATTTATCATAGCACCTATTTGAAATTGCACACACACCACAATCGCACATCAAATGCCAACCACTGGTTATCACATTATATTAAAACACTCAACATACACAATCCCACTTCATTTCCACAGTCATCAGTAATTTCGAAACGGATCTTACTCCTCGCAAATGAACTCTTGTATATTTGTACAAAAGTGTGTTTTATAGTATATACTGTTTTATATTAATTATTGGCAATGGTGATAGTCAATTTGTAAGTATAAAGATCTAAAAAAATTAATGCTTATTGGATGTTTACACATTTTAACAAACAGAAATCATAAAGTGTTCTGGAAGACATAATCAATGTTTTAGAACGTTATAATACTAGATATATGAGTTATTCATCTTTATATAAAACCCACCTGATTGTACAGATATACAGTTGTTCATGTGATTGCTTGTTATGTTAGAATTAGCACCCTTCTCTTCATACAAGAATGGATTGTATAGTTGATTTGCAACTGGAGATTCTATTTCTGATTCAGTTTCTACATCAGTGACCTGACAAGTAACGTAAACACTAATAACAATTTATGTTTTACAAATGATATCAATATAAATTTATTATTATTATACATTAATGGGTTAAAAATTATTTTAAAGGCATAATACTAGCAAGTTATATTTGTGTAATAATATTTTGAAGCTCTTAAGTATAAAGCATGCTTCAGGAGGATGTGGCCTTCGCAACATACGAATATCACATGTTCTTGTGTGGTCAGAATTCAAAATATTTTTGACAATAACTTCACTATTATTTATCATCGTAGAGATGTGGAATTGGTACCATTACATGCAGAATTGAAATATGCAATTTTTTATCTAATTTTGTGAGTTATAAGTTAAATAACACACACGGTATATTTTAAAAACTGTTTAAATTGCCACCATTTTACATTTCAATTCAATGATTCTAAATTTTAATAGGGTTCTAGTTGAGCATACTATAATCCCTTATACTAAATTTTGTGGTAGCTATCGTGCTTACATACAGACGACAACAACAACAATGAACGGATGTCATGTGAAAAATCATTTTTTCAATTTACTGGGGTCATGAAACGTGAAAATCAGTAAAAACAGAGGTCAACATTTTTCAAAATTACCAAACAAACTATATATATTGTATACTGGTAGAATATTCATCCTACCGTAGAACAATAACTAAATAACTGTGGCCAGAGGATATGCCATCTAGTAAATTGTATTGTAAACGCAAGTCAACATTGTAAACAGCACTACAAAATGTGCACATAAATTCACTGATTTATTGGGTTCTATGATATGCTGAGCACTTTTATACTTCAATGGGTTAAATTATGCACCTTACTTTAAAACAAAAAAATTAAAAAACATTTCTGGACCTGTAAAAATAACGTATTCATTTTTTATTTGTTTTTTTCTTTAAAATCTTTTTATAAGAAATGTGAGTGTAACAACCTGATAAAAATGTTGTATCATTGAATAATAATGTTGAATAATAATTCATTTGAATGCAAAATGTTCATGTATGTTATACAATTAAAAATCAAAACTGGTTTAATAATATATTTATCAGCATATCCAAATGCAGGTTGTTGCAAAATTCCTAGGACCCCTTGATTATTTCTTTTGAAATGATGAATATAGAGACATTTGTTTACAGGAGTTTATTTTACATAAACGGTAATTGTCATTTTTTTGAAATACCAGGAATGGTTTATAAGTGGGGTGTAATTAAAAAGTGCTAAATGTAAAGACGATCTTTTACTAACGAATGTTGATGCCCTTGATTTAAAGATTTATTAAAAACAAATCACAACAAATTTTCAGCCTACTTTGCAAATCCAGATATTAGGATAATTAGATTATTTCTAAATAACCAAAAGGATAAGTATGCTCTTGAGTTTGTGTTTTTTTTCACTAAGGAAACAACATTTTGATATTATGGTTAACCCTACATCCTAAACGGGAGAGAGTCGGAGAGACTCTGTTAAAAAGAGAAGTTAAAAATAAAAATAGGCTAAAACTAGTTCCAAAATCTTTTCTACAACAGATATATATATATATATATATATATATATATATATATATATATATATATATATTCTTTTCTTTCTATATATATTTTTCTATATTACATAGAAAGAAAATACTATATAATATTGTCAACTTGTGGCATTTGGACAAGTATTATCATTTCGTAAAATCATATGAACACAGAATACACATTTTTCTATATAAACGCTGTCGAATCAAGTGAGGTGATCTAGCGGAATAGTCGGCAACTTTATCGAATTCTTGAATTTTTACTTTTAGTGACAAGGATTTTGGTATACATGATTATTGAAACATCACCTTTACAATTATATATTTTACATTTTGACAAAATAATATCTACTAGGATAAAAGTTGAATTGAAAAAATGTAATTTTTAGCGTATATGAGTTAAAATTCTTGATTTTGTTTAATTTTTATATAATAAAAACTATAACAGATAGAAAGATTTGGAAAGCACTGATCGAAAGAGAAAGACGTGATCTATAGAACAGTGTTATGTTAGATCTGTTTGACAGAAAAATAGATTTGTGAACATCTGAGAAAGAATGGCGTCATTTCAGTTTACAACCGCACAGTTCAAATCTTTGATATTACACATCAAAATATGCAAACTTTACCAATTTTTGGAATATTATTTATAACTTTTTTTTGCATGATTATGCATGGTGTTTTGTTTATTGTGATAGGACGATTGTAAGTGGGCGAAATGTTGAATTGCAAAATACGTGTTTTAGGGTCGACGAACTAAACCATTGGTCATTCATCAACCCGGTACTGGGTCAAATGCGATTCCAGAGTTAATGAAGAAAATTAACCAGATGAGATTATAAATTTAGATACCAAGAATGACAATTATAGGATTACGTACTGAATGTACAAGGATTTCAAAAGAGTTTACATTGAAGATTTGGATATGCTGGAATCACCATTCTCACTTCAGCAGAATAAATACATTAACATTATTGATATAACGAAACAAAAAGATAACATTTCAAAATCAAGAAGAAATATATTTCAAGTTGACTTTTCTAAAGCTACCGAAGCTGATATGACAGTAAATGTTGTAATTGCGTCTCAAGCTTAATTATTATATGATATTATAAAAGAAATTTAAAAACAAAATGTTTGTAATAAAAATGTATCTATACATAATTGGGCAAAACATATAAAAACAAAAAAAATTCATATTAGAAATCACTACTATTAACGATAGTGGTGATACCAATTTGACGGAAAGTTTACCTCCAGATTCTCTCATCTCTATTTTTTTTTTTGTTTTAATTTACTGATGATCTTGTTAAGAAACATAAAATATAAAAATTAAATATATAAAAAATTTCAATTTTATATAAGGAGAAACAGGATATTCTAAACAAACTCAACACTATTGAACAGTTCTTTGATATTTTACCTACTAAAAAATTATCAGATCGCAACGTAGATCAAATGTATCAAGTAGTCAGAGTTAAAAAGATAAAAACTAAATTCAGAGATTGTATTGGAAAACAAACACTTTCAATGCTTTCTTCCTGCACAATATTCAAAAATTACTGAAGATATGATCTCGAAAATTAATAATACAAAAGATCTTTATTTTAAAACACAAACTGATGGTAAATCACTAAATTATCATTCAACATTCAAAATGAAAAAAAACATCAATTTCATTAGATTCAAATAGTAGTTGTAGTAATTAATTAAATTCTAGGAGCTTTCAGATTTCAACTGAAAGATCAGATTCTATCTCAATCAATTCATCATTTTCAACTTGTCCTTTATTTAAATATTTTTTGAACTGATGTCAACCTTCACAGGTTAGACAATAAATATAATCAATCGCAAGATGAAGCTACCTTTAAAATACATGGAATCTTGGAATAGGAGGGTAAAAAATGTATATCATCCGCATTGAGGCAGAATCCCAATAAATGTTCTATACTACTTATACTTCCAACTTGAAGACTTTATGGATAAACAAATTTGTTGAAACAAGTATGTGTGTACCAAATTTGATCAAATTAGGACAAAAATAGTAATAGCTACAATTAAAATCGACTAAAAAAAAAAATTTCAACTGTAATTTTTTCAGATTTAAAAAAATCAATAATTACAACTCTAAACCACTAACATCACACTTAGATAATATTAAACTTGGTTTATCATTTTTATTGGCTAAGGAATTTTGTTAAGTTTAATTTTAAGGGAACTTTTTTCATCTTTAGATTATAATTCTGTTGGAGATATAAAAACAATAAGAGCTTTGGGAAAGGTCTTGAGCGTCTTAGTCAATTACCAAGAATTGGTTTAGCACTGATATCTTGGTTATCATTGCAACAGTTTTGTTATTGTAAAACATAATAATAATATGAAATTATTAATTTTTGTATGTATATTAAACACAGTGATTTAAACCTGTTATCAAAATTTAAATTTGATATCTACATGAATTCCTTAAAACATTAATAGACAGGTTCACCTCTAAAACAATGTTTTTATGGCAAATTATCCCTGTTATCCACTCCCAAATTGTGGAACACCCCCTTGATTTTGTTCATTTACATTGTCTCTCATAAATAAATAACCTCAAAATATTCATCACCATTTTCATTTCCTGCTTCACCATTAATAGCCTCACTAATACTGTCAAATACTATTTGTTCATTTCAGAATTTCCTTTAAACTCTTCAAAATTACTTTATACTATAATCTTACAGTTCTTTAAAAAACACACAGTAAAAGCATCTCACACAGTATGAAACCATTTGTGTGTCTACTAATGGTTAGGTACCAGAGGTATGACACTTTCACGCAAGTCTACGTTAATGGGTTAAAACAAAACAAATACTTTATAATACCTTACCTTAATCCGTGGTTGAGTTAAGCTACTCACACTCTTCCTTACATCAATCTTTGACATTTTCCCTTCTCCAGTACTGCATGATGTTTTGCCACTATCAGAGTTATTGAATTTATCATCAGAGAGTTTCCGAGCCAAATTTTCTTTATAAAAATTTGTTTTCCAAACAAACACCTAAAACAGTGAATGTTCTATATTATATTACAACACAATTTTTTCAAGCTACTCTGCAATTTTACTTTGCAAAACTATGCTTTTTTCTCAAGTATCACAAATAATTTACTTTTAATAAATTTCGAGTAGGAATGAAAAGAAATTTCATTGTTCTAGCATAAAGTTTCAGATAACACAAGCTTTTCTATCTAACCACAAGTAAATTTCACACAGACTCGTTTAAATTAATTATAAAGCAGATTTTTCACCATATTTTATCTTAACTTGTAGAAACATATCATTTTAACCCTCCGAGTGTTCATTAAATAATTAGCAGTGCCGCGCTGTTTTTAGGCAAAACGCAAGGTTTAATTTAAAAATTCACTAAAATTTGAGATTTAGGTCTAGACACATATAGGCTATGATACATCAAATTATTCAGAACAAAAGAGAGAATATGATAAAAGATGGTTCTATACATACCTTTATAGGAATTTTTGTGTGTTATTGCCCAAAGGTAGAAAATGTTTCACAAAAAATTATGTTAAAATTAGACCAATCTTCTAAAAACTGCTGTTTGTCTAATATAAAAAATCTGAAATAGTCATTTTCTTCCAAATTTTATATTCTGTTAGAAAATATACACTTATATAAGTAATATATACAGCCACAAAAGGTTACAACACTATAACTAACACTATGTACCCGGTGCCAACTGCAAATTACTCTGTAGCGTATCACTACTTCCCGCGGAAAAGTCAGTCATTGAATTGTCACTATCCACTCCACATTACCTTCTATATCACTGGCACTTTCTATGTCACTCACATCTTCATCTAATAATCTGTCAATTTCACTATCACGAGTAATATTTCTATACATTTTTACCGAGAATTTGGTATAAAACTGAACAAAAAACACGGCAACGGCAATGAGGTTAGCACGAAAACTATTCCGCCGGTGAAACAGCTGACAGTAGTAATTGAAACAGTTTTTTTTTAGTGAGCAGATCATCAAATATACTAAACCTGTACACCAAAAGATGGCACCTATTCTGCTGTTTCTATGAATACCAAACATAGTGCATTTAGTGAATGATGAGCTGAAACAGCTGTATTATTGTGACGCAATTCACAGTCGTCGCGGCAGCGATTACTAGCACCCGTATGCGAGTACCAATCGTCGCTGCAGCGACTACCGACACTAGGTAAATTCTAATAAACTAAATATAGAAAAAACTAAATTCTGAATGTGGTGGTCTTCATACATTTTTAAAAAAAATATTTTAAATACAAAAAATTGCATTAAATTTGAATTTAAAAGTATGATGCAAAACAAACTAATACGATTCAATTATTGGTTATAACAATTGTACATTTTTTCCAAGCTAGTATTAATAATTATTTCAAACGAAAAGTATACTACCTAGGCAGGGAATCGAACCCAGTTAGTATGAAGTAACTAATAACTATCCTACAATTATTCTATTTTTCAAGTCTTGATTTCTAGACTTTGGAATCAGGTTTCAAATCTTAATAATTTCATGAACACTTGTTTCTTAATACATAAACAATAATATTACTAATAAAGACTAGAAGTTAAACTGACCAAATTTCTTTTCCTTTTTAATTTAATATACACATTTATATTTATTTAACTTATTTAGACAATTTTTATGATGTTATCAGTTTGTTTACAAGAAAAATTATCATACTGATTGGCTAGTATAGTTTTACTATATATAACAGCTTACACATTAATAATATACATATGATTAATGACATGATATTTAAATAGTTACCTGATAGTCTGCACCTCCTGAAGCAAAAAATTCTCCACTTTGTGTAAACGCTACAGCAGTAACACCTCCTTCGTGCCCTTCCAAAGTGTAAATTGGTCTGCCTTCAACGAGATCAAGAATCTGTTTACCAGGAAAAGATGTTAATTGAAAGAGTAATACATTGGCCAGACATTACCCTAGGACAATGTATTTAAATAAAGTCTTTATCTGGAGAACATTTACAAGATCTATTAAAACCCTAAAACTGGCAGTATAAACTTTTAATCTTTTTTTTTTTTTTAATACTAATATTATGCAAAACCCAACTTGTAAGATATCATTTTTCTCAGAGAAGTGCATAAAATGTATCTGTGTAATTAATAAAAAGTCAGATGTAAAGGTTTTGGAGTAAGTATGTTAGAAGTCAAAAATGGGTAAAAAATAGTGTGAAAATTTCACAGAAAACCCTACATTTACCATAAATATTATGTATTTATATAGGATAGGAAATAGGATAGGTAAACCTGAGTTTCCTATCCTTAAAAAATCTAAACTTATAGGTTATACACCTTATTAAACTCTAACCTAATACATATTACATATTTATTTAACAAAAAAGATCTTTTTATCTAACTTGATAAACCAAAAATAAGGATTTATTAGGGCTGTAAAATTGTAGTTCAATTTATTGTATATATTTATTTTATTTCATTGTTTTTTATTCAACAAAATTTTTTGTTTACCTATACTATATAAAAGTTTAGATATAAAGGTTTACCTATCCTATATAAATACCAATATGATCCTTGGTATTTATCTGGTAGTACACAAATAGGAAAACTCACAATAAAACACTAAGTTCTGAAATATTTTGTAAACACTGTTCACTTTCTAAATTAGTAGAGAGTATAAATTAGTTTTTTTATAATCTCTACTGATTGAGAAAGTGAACACTTTACGAAATATTTCAGAACTCTTCTATTTTATTGTGTTTTCCTATTTTTATAATATATTTATTAGAGACAGATAATAAACAACACTGGATTAAGAGTAAAATACTATATTGTAGCTCTTTGATTGTATTGTCTTTAATATATATAAGAACTTGACAAATAACTAAAACCATATATGTTTCAATGGTGATCATTAATTTTGATACCTTGTGGTTTAAAGGGGAAAAAAATATAGACCCCTAGCCTTAGAATATTCCAATAGCAACAGGGTCTGAAAGACAACAAGAGTTGGTCAAAAGAGACCTCATAGGAAAGATGAAAGAGCAGGATTTATTAAAAGACTAGATGAAGAAAGGTGTAGATCCATCTAGACTGCCTCATACCGTACCCACTATAAGTAAGCCCCTGAGACGAATTTCAGCTTTAAATAACTGATACATAACCGCACCAGTAATTTGTTTTTCATTATATTTATATGGAAACAGATAATGTCACAACTTTATCTTTAGGCATTTGTGAAGGGCTGTATATATGAGGGAGTTTATAAAAACAAGTTGGATTTTGATAAACTTAATATTTAAGATTTACCTTTATAGTTCCATCTGATGATGCTGACAGCATATAGTCCCCACTACAATGGAAAGATAGTTTATTAGTAGACTTCTCATGGCAGCTGTAATGTTGCAATAGTTTATATGATCGAATATCATAGATCTTGATAACACCGGTTGGCATTGCACAGGCAATAAACTTTCCACTTGGATGAAACTCAACATACTGAGCATAATCTATGAACAAAGATCAAGAAGGTTAATGTGGCAAGATGAATAAAATCTAAAACTTGTAAATTCCAATATGAGTGGTTGTGATGTCTCACCTGATTTAAACTAATTAAAAATCAATTTATGTTATTGTTATTGGAATTTCAAATTGTTCTTTACGGCCACCACACCACATTTATTTATTATTTTTAAGACAAACATTGTTAGATTATTGGGAAGTCCTTATCTACGTACCTTTGTTCACTAATAATTCATAATCTTTCATTTTTCACTTCTTACACAACTCTTATAAAAGACTTTAACATTATATCCAAATAAACTTCTGCCCATCTCACTTATCAAATGTTGAGTCTAACTTTGACTGAAAGACACATATGTCTATCCCCTACGGGAGACTTCTTTTGAACAACTTAACTAGTAACACGCACTTCATCCCTCCTGCTCCAAACATTTTTCTCAGAATTGTCCTGTTTATTACCATATTTGGGCATCATATGACATTCCTATTTTGTTATTTGGACATCATATGATTGTCAACACACCTTCCTCCTTGCTTTGAGAATCTGTTTTCTTTATATATGACACACTAAATGGTTTATTTTTTATTTATTCCTAACAGAATAGCTGAGTTTTTCCTTTGTAGTACAGTACTACTTTTTGTTGTTGTTGTTGTTTAAATACCTTGTTGGTCTATTGTATTTTTTATGTTTGATAATTAGAAAAAAATAGCCGATTTCAACTACCCTCGGTCTCAATTAGTGTTTATATAATTCCAGACTTTTACGTCACTCCATACATTGAAAAAATAAGTTGTACACCTTTGAACATGTCAATATAAACATTATGAACAAGTAGTGAAATGTATGAACAAGATTCAGTTTAAAAAAGCAATAAATAATATTTCAACCTACCTCTAAAAGTATGACTGCATTTCCCAGAATCTAGATCCCATAAGCGCAATGTTTTATCATCTGAACAAGATATAATCATTTTCCCGTTTGGAGAAAACCGTGCACAACGTACCCAATTACAGTGGCCAGATAGAGATGTTAGAAATCTGCAAAGTAAAAAAGTGCTGCCTATATTTAATGTAAAGATGAACTATGAACATTATATAAACACATTCACTATTCATTTAAATATTTAATATGTAAACCAAGTAGATGATACTATGGCAGATACTGGTAATGATAACCTTCTGTATAATTATGTCTCTGAGACTAGCGAGATACTTATGAAACATTTATTAAAACAGTTGAGAATTTAAGGCTAAGATGAAATTTTCTCTTTCCTGAACAGAACAGAACAAGTTGATAGATGTCATCATGGTGCTTATCCATTAATTTTTTTCCCAAATTTGACCACCAATTTCTAGTGTTGTAATACAGTAGAACCTCTGTTAACCGGCCTCGGATTAATCGGTCCTCGGATTAACCGGCCTATATCGTAGTGTAATGGTTGGATGAGAGTTTCCGAAAATAAATTGTAATTGAAACACCAAAGCGGCGGCGAGTCAAACGAATTTGTCGATAGCGGTATCCCATTTTCGGTGACGTACAAAACACCACGGCACCAAAGCAGCGGCGAGTCAAACGACTTTGTCGATATCGGTATCGCATTGTCGGCGGCACCAAAGCAGCGGCGAGTCAAACGACTTTGTCGATAGCAGTATCCCATTGTCGGCGGCATAAAAACACCGCAGCATTGGCACCCGTGGGTATAACAGACATACACAGACAAAAACGTTTGATGGGAACGCTTTTTTTCCACGAATCAATTTAGTATAGCCTACATTATGGAAAATATAACAATTCTTTACAGTTTTCTTGGAAGTGTGTGTTGGTTTCGTTTGAGACGCGGTTAAATGTGTCAAAAGACTTGACAGAGGGGAATCTGTAAAAAAGCTTTGTAGTGTTTAATTTTTTCATGTTTGATGTATAATATACATAACATAATATATACGATACATTTATGTACAATAAAATGAGGTTGCAATAACATCTTTATTGCATAATTTTTAGTGATACCTAATTAAATAAGCTTTCTTTGAACGAAAACCGATTTTTCACGGGAACCTCGGATTAACCGGTCAAACGGGCAACTGGCCCGGGTGTCGGTCCCGACTAGACCGGTTAAGAGGGGTTCTACTGTACTCAATTTTTGAATTTTGAATTGGTACCAATATATCAGCTGTTGCAAAAAGAATTTTATGATTGGTTTAGAGGTAGACGATATAAGTCAAATTGAAGTCTGTAAATAACATTTGAAATAAGGGAAAGAGAAATTAAAATAGATTTCCAAAAAATATATTTGTCAAGATGGTAATGTTTAGTATTAAGATTAATTCAATATTTATGTAAAATTGTATTTAAATGAAGAGTAAAACACCTGTTGCCATGCGGACAAGATTACAAGGCTAAAAATCACGTGATAGGTGTATGCTATATCCGGAAAATGCAAGTTGCTTAGTTCAGTTGGAAGGGAGCATCCAAATTGGACAGACGTGTTTTCTGATACAAGGCAGAAACATGTGCTTTATAGTAAGAGACGTTTTTAAAATGAAAAATAAAAAGTGTTAAGTAAAATATAACGGTATGCGTTATTTGAGTATAAATTAGTCAGTCGTTCAGTTGGAAGGGAGCATCCAAATTAGACAGACGTGTTTTCTCATATAATGTAGAAACATGTGCTCTTTTGCAAGAGACGTTTTTAGAATGAAAAATAAAAATAGAAATTTTGCATATAATGAAAACGAAATGTGCGATAAATAGGAATTGTACAGATAAACCGGAATTCGATTGACTCTGATGCTATGTGGACAATGAGGACCTCTACCTTAAGGACGAGATCTTAACGATACACGAGACGTCTACCCTAGGGATTGCTACAATGTAGTAACATGAACTACAGACAATATCATTTCTTTGTGTACAAAAGTACTAATGATGAAACTTTAATAATAAACAAAAGTATGTTAAAAATTTGTTAAAATAAGTAAATATTCAATGTAGAAAATATTTTAAAGAAAATTTCTAATTTAACATAATAAATCATAATTTCAAATAAATGAGACAAATGTACTCAAGTTAAAAAACTAATTAAACAAGTTGAAACTATTTAAGGTAGAGTCATTTATAGAAACTCTTGGTCTCTTCAAGACGAAATAATATTTTTATTTTACTTTCAACATGATTTAATTGTGAATAATGATCTGATGTATATGTGTTAATGATATATGTTCTAATAAATAGCATGTTCAGTTCAGAAAAATAATAAAAGATTTCTCATTTACCGTATAACCACTGCAAAGTACACTTTTAAAACAATCACGACCCTGAGAATTTTATTAACAAATAATAATGAGAGTTTAACTTTTTCAAAATTGGTGAGTTAATTCCACCTGGTGCCCATAAAGCTGAGCAATTTATTTCAATTTTCATTTTTTTATTGGTTAGCAAGAGTATTTTCCCCAGATTTGTATATATTTACAGTGTAAAGATACATATTTTGTCCGATTTTCGTAAAGATCTGATGATTTTTACTCCATTTGATGCATTATTAGTGGAAAAAATCTTAAATCCATAAATTTGAATTTTTTGAGGTTATAAGTCTTAATGTTACTATACCCTAACATTTCGATAGTCCTTTCATTTCCGACTATTAAATTATTTTTTTCTTTTCCACTTTTCTGCAATCCATAAAGCCAGAAATATTTTTAAAACATTATAGCGATGCACTCAAAATGTATGAAAAATACACTTTTATCCACTTTTCTAGCAAAGTTTCAGTCCGATTTTGTTAATTTATTCGGTACCCAGGTAATTGCACGTACAAAAAGAAGAAAAATTCAACTTTACAGTTACATCACTTCTCATCAATTTTTTGGCATAATTTCCCTCTACTAACGGGTGTGATCAAGTGTTTCTACAATATAACATAAAAGAAGGAAAATAAAATGGACAATTTATAAATACATTATACAGTGTCAAATTAATTATAATTATATTCAGTTAAATATTTAAAGATAATCAAATGAATATAAAACCAATATTATGCATTGCAATATTTGCTTCAACTGCTAGTTATTTCATGTTTAGTAACATACTAAAGGTAAAATGTAAAATGGAATTCCTACAAGTAGAATAATTTAAGTATTTTATTAAGTTTTAATGCTACACTTAATCAATCCATTTAAATTCCAAGACATCATTTATTTTATAATTTGGTCTATTAAGAAAAGAATGTATTTTTTCATATAATAATTAAAAAAAGATTTAAATAAATATTTCTATATCTACAATGTTTACTTTAAGAGTAATTCTAAAATGGGATACTGTTTTTTCTTGGTATTTTTAATAAATTATTCATTTCTGATTTCTGTTCTTCAGAAAATAAATTTACCTTTCCCAAATAGGTTAAGTTGAATTCAGATTCTAAAGTAATAATGAAAATTTATTCTTTACTGATTATTATATAAAAATTATTTAAAAAAAAGTAATATATTTGTTTTCTTAAGCCGTAAATAACCAATGAATTACAGGTTTACACGATCAGTTTGTACGAATTTTGTAGGGCTCGTAGTAAATCTAGGATAGTTTAGAGTAAAAATAATGACTCAGGTAAATTTACAATTTGGACTACCAAATTTTGGTTCTGGTCCAAAATCGAAAAACTCATTTTAACACATACTCTGAACAAGGAATTTAAAACAATTATTTCCAACAGATATAATGTCTATTGTCATCTATAAACGCTGCAGATGTATTACAGCAACCACAATAATTAAGATTGTCTATTTTAGATTGGGACTCTTACATATCAAGGAAAAACCAATTGAAATTCAAAATATTCCATCAACAAATTTTAAAGTGGCTTTTACTCTCCAGTAATTCAAATTATAACCACATTAAGTTTCTTTAAATTAGGTCACAATTAGCAATTTTTTTCTGCTGTTATAATAGTGGAAACTAAAACTCTCCACTATACAAAATTTCTAAAAATAGTTATGGCTGAACCACCCAGTTAATAGTTTTCACTTTTATTTTAGAAATGGCTTTATGAATTCATAATCAGCCCAAAGATGGTCTAGAAGTTGTGATATGTTTCGAAACATACATGAAAAAAATTTACTAGCCAGAACAATAAAAAAGAGTATTTATTACTTTTTTATATAACAAGGTATGTCATCTGTTTATTTATTAACATGGGATTTGTGAAATAAAAACTCTTGTCTAATATCAACTGCAATAAGCTACACTTGTGAAAACTTCAATCACCAAATGAATGAAAACACAATTCTCCACAAAAATCTCTTTATTTGTGCAATATAAATACAAGACAACGATTCAATGACTAAGTCATCATCGTCAGCTGTTCCATGTACACAAAACCTGACACTGGACTGGACTGTAGACTTTTCGACTGTTATTCAAAGTATGTAGGGTTTGTGTACATGTAATAGTTGAGGATTGAAACGTTGTCTTGTATTTGAACTACACAAATAAAATGTTTTTTGTGAATGTAATACTTTGGCATTTCTTTTAAATAACATACAACATTTAAAAAAAAGTTTTTCTTGGTAAGAATTATTTCACTATTCAAATTTTGATATCCTAGGTCCAATTCTCTTGGCTTGGCTTAGACATACAATCTATCCGTAATATCATGATAATGGAGAAATTAGTATTGAAATAAAACTAATTATAACTTACTTCCGACCAGTAGTAGACCATAGTTTCACACTTTTGTCATCGGATGCAGTGACAAGTTTTACACCATCAGGTGAAAAATGGACAGAGCGCACTGCTGAAGTATGGGCTTGGAATATATCAGATTGTCCTTTCAACTGAAAAATGAAAAATTGAAAATTTATTTTTCAGAACAAAATAATTATACAATTAATTTTTTATGTATTGTTTTTGTGTAAAAATGATTGTGAAGAAATACAGTAATATGCAGGAAACATACATAGAAAAATTAAGTAAGACTTACTCTTAGAGTATACGTGTTACAATCACCTTACAGTAATTTTACAATTTTCATATAATACAATTTGCAAAAATAAAACACCACTAAAAAGTTACTGATAATGGTCGTCACATAAAACAAGGACAAAGGGAAAAAACATGAATCATATTGTCAACATTTTGCGAATACAAAAAAAAAACTTTTTCAGCAACTTATTATTTCGATGGTCAAAGGCTAGCTATAAGTTTATTACACCGTAATGCGATTGCTGAACCTTGGTTTTAATTATTGTATAAGGTAGGTATACCTACCTTAATTTATACATTAAGAATTTTGCAACACCCAAAATGTCCTTGTAGATAAAAAATACCAGATCTGCTAAATGAACATAGTAAGTTGCAAAAAATAAAATTCAACAAGTTAAAAAAAATCGAGAAATATTAAAAATTTTAATTGATGTCACTAGCTTAATATGTAAATAGGAGCTTGCTTTCAGGAGTATAACTGAATCGGGTGATTCGGTTAAATCAGAGGAATTTTTAATCTTGTAATAAGCAAGAATTCACAGTTAAAACATCACTGAAATAACATGATTTTTTAAAAGTGTTTGAAAGTAACTTCAATCAAGCTCCATTTTTTGTGTGCATGGTAAATGAAACAACAGACATTTTTGAGAAAAATAGTTTAAGGTTAGTAAATTCTAACAGTGAAATTCAAGAGTACTTTTGGCGATTTTATGAAGTTCATGAAGCCAGAATGGTAAATGCTCTATGTCATGTGGTGTATGATTCTTGAAAAATTAAATATAAAACATAAGTCAGTAGCTTAAACGTATGATGAATATAATTTATGTCAAGTGCATAGAACTGTTTTAGGCTAAAATTCAGGAAATCACACATCAAGCTATTGTCTTATTCACCACCTAAACCTCATTTCCAGCAGAGTTGCTTCTATTCACATCGCTCCATTGAGTTCTTAATGTGGATATGACTATCACACTTTTAATATATATAAACACTTTATGAGGATGAACTTAGAATACAGTTCTATGGATTGGTCACCTTATCTACTTTGTCACTTTGAAAGAATATACAGTAATCTCTGTAACACCTAAAAAAGTTAATCCAGTTTGAATAATAAATAATAGTGGGAAATCGTATAGAAATAAATTGGGAGGGGGTAAATAAGTAAAAAATGTGACTTATGTCTTTAAAAGTTAAAATAAAGTAAATTCAGTAAATATAGATTTCCAAACACAAGTAAATAATAATGTATAGGATGTAAGAATTTTAGTTCTAAGAAATTAAATAATTTTGTGTGTGAATATAAATTTGTAAAAAGAACTAGTTGTCATGCGCGTAGTATTGAACAGTGCATTCGATGACACAGATAAACGCTGATATGGCGAGATTTTGAATAGAGTCCATGATACAGAGAGGGTAAACCCTGAAAAATAACGGAAGTGAGATTTCCAGCATGTGGCCTCAGTCGAATAAGGAGCTTGTAGGAGAAAGGGTGTGTAATCAGTCTGGATAGAACTGTGAATGGTGACAGTCTTAAGAAGGAACTTGGAGAGTAATGATGTGTTTTTGTTAAGTTCAGTAAGAAATTTAGAGACTTTTGTGGAAAGAATTGGCATAGAGTGATGTACTAATTTGACATATAGAACAATAAAAAATGTAAAGAGTTTAATCGTTGGTTGTGAGGGGAGAGAGTGTATTAACACAAAATTTGTTTGAACAGTAAGTTGGTTAGACGTGTTCTCGCACATAGACAATAGACAATTAGCGTGTGTTATAGTAATGCGGTTGGCAAATGAACAATTACAAATTGCAGAATGGACTAGTGTGTAACAGACTTTCTTATTACAAACATTCGTGAGGTGCAAATACAATTTCGCTACAGACAGAACAACGACATCAGTTAGGACGCTGCAGGACTACCTTTCAATTATGTACACTATGACTATGGACTGGTAACTTGTGTTAAATAACACACTATATTTACTCTGTCATTATATAGAAATTTACAATGTTTAATATTTAATTTGTTATTATATAAATTTAATGTATAAAGGATAGTAATTTCTTTTTATGTAAAATATTAATAAATGTCTAATGTTTAACATATTTATCCCTATTAAAGGAACGTAAATTCATATAAAAAAGTAGATGTTTTCAATTTGTTTTATTCATAAAATCAATTTTAGTTGCAATTTAAAATCAATTTCAAATTCAAAGAATAAAAGATCAGTTCTCCTTCTGAGAAAATAAAAAGCAATTTGACTAAGATGATAGCTATAGTTGTTCCCATGATATATGTCTCTATAACAAATGCTAATGTATAAAAAATTACTTGTTTTTAATAAATTTATGTAAAATTTCAGCATATAAAAGAGTTCTTCATTTGTTACCTGGAATCACTGTGGAGTACCCTTTTAAAAGAACTCATGCCCTGAGATTCAAATATTTAAATTCTTGTTTTTCAAAATTGGTAAGCGAAAGCTGCCTGGCGCCCATAAGCTGAGCAAGATTTTAAAATCATAAGTAAAATAAAAATTAAATTCATAAATTCATTTTTTTCCTTGTTAATAAAGTAATATTTTATAAAACCTTAAGTTTTACAGTTATTACAATTGCCGCACCAACTGTGGGGCTATTAATGTGTAAAGTAGATTCCCTAAGTTTTATATTTATTACATCTCTTACAGAAAGTTTGTTATAGTGAGAAATTGGTGAACTGCACATAGATTCATAGGTTGCAGACTGAATAACTTTTAAAATCCTGCAAAGATTTTTTTTCTTAATTCTAAGTCAGATCATTATTTGACTAGCAGGTGTTTGAAGATCTAGAGTGTTTCATGAGACCAATTACTTAAAAACAGATCAGGTGCATTATAATCATGAAAGCATTCTTTCAGCATTTATAAAATGAATTGTTGATGAAAGTGAGTTAGTGTGTGTAGTGAAGCAGCAATTAATAAATTGTGCAATCACTGATACAATTCTAAAACAAACATTCTTATACCTAAATTATGTACAATCTATATGAACAACACTAATATGACCACAAAATATAAAAACACTTGCACTGGTTTTGATTCTATGTTCATTACATACTTATATTAATTTCGGTACAGAACTTGGAAAAATTTACATTTAAATTATCCAAAAATTTGAATTATAAAAGTTACAATTTTTATCAAGTTTTAGGCTCTCAAAATTTTAGGCTTGAAATAATAATTACATTGTATATATTTATTACATAAGCTTTATTTTCACAAATTAAAAGTTAATTAAGCTCTTTTATTATATACAGTACTAGTATACAGTAAGTTTATACCCATATGTATACACTAAATTAAAGTTTGACACATAATATTATGAAATGTCCGATTGCTTTGCAGAATTAATTCTTTTAAGGTTTGGAAAATCCTCAAGCACGTTTAAAGAATGATAAACGCCTCACTTACATTACTTTGTTGATCAATGTACCACGAGAACTTACGCAATTGACACAATCGCTGAAGAGACTCTGATCTTGTAGGGATTGAGAACTCTTCAACTTCAGCTTGATTTTCTTCTAAATCTGACAATTTTGCACTTTCTTTGTTTTACACTTCTGCTAAAATCTTTTGATCAGAAAATTCTCCACACACTTTCACTTGTTCGTCTAACGTACTCCTCAAAGGAGACATGCCTATTAGCTCCCCATCCGACAGGTAGAGGGGGGGAAATCTTCTAAAAGTTCACTTCGATGCTGGTCAGATTTCTTAATAAATCCAGCTTTTTATAAAATAATTTGCTATTGTTGTTTTAGTAACTTGGGACCATCCTTTGTGACACGTTCTAGCTGCTTGAAGGAAATCGATCTTTGACTTTTGCTGCTGTTTTTCAATGAATCTGTCAAAAGCGTTTTGTACAATAATGCTTAAATTTTTTTATAATCCCCTGATCTATTGGCTGTACAACTGAAGTCATGTTGAGGGGGGGGGGGAATAATCTTAACATTGTTCATAAGTGGGATAGTTATGCACAGTAAAAATTGTCAATAAATTGTTGTTCTGCTTACGAAAGGTTTTGTTGAATTTTAACAGCCAAACTTCAAAGAGCTTTGGTGTCATCCAAGCTTTTTTATTTGATTTGTACTCTAATGGTTTGGATTTCATGTTTTAAAACATCTAGGACTAGCAGATTTCCCTATCATCAGTAAATGCGACTTTTAGGTACCATCCATATTGCCCCCAACCAATAAAGTCAATCTTTCCTTACTGTTTTCCTCCTACTGCAGTGATCTTCTTTAAAATGTAATGTTTTGTCCAGGATGTCGGAGTTGCGTTTCGGTATAGACTAAGGATAGAGGTACTATTGTTTAGGTATCAGAAGTGCTTCGAAAATATGCGTATTCAGTAGGAAATGACATGGTACGAATTTAAAAAAGAGTTCGTCCTAAAGGGATAACCCTTAGACAACGAAGGAGGTAGAGTGCATCGGGATGAGCCGATAAACCACTCGCATGTTTCGAACGTTCGTCCTGGAAAGATCAGCCTTCAGACAACGAACGGGGAATTCCGTGCTGCCAGAATCAGCCGACAGACCACAGAGGTAATGCTCGTCCTGAGGGGATCAGCCCTCAGACAATGAACAGGGTATCCATGCTGCCAGGATCAGTCGATACACCATGGTAGGAAAGACAGTAAGGAAAATAAATAAAACAAGAGAAATTAGGTAACAACAGCAGCGAGAGAGAGAGAGAGAGAGAGAGAGAGAGAGAGAGAGAGAGAGAGAGAGGAGTGTTGCAGGTGTATCTGTGAAACAGAATGATTTCAAAATCGATACGGCTTGTATTCATAGCTCTCAATGAAACATAGTGAATGCTCATACCCCTCACTCTGCATGGCCTTGAGTAATTCAGTGTTTCTCCCTCTCTGTTGTGAATTATTTATTTACAAGCCTAAGTTGTTACAACTCTATACAATTATATTTACATACAACATTTTAGCGTTATGATACAAAGGGGTAGCATGTCGCTACACAGGGTATATTAAAAAACAAACCCGTTCCATCTATGTTAAAAATGTCTTTTGCTGTGGTTTCTTCAATCATTTGTAAAACAGTCTCTTTCCAAATATTTGCAGCTTCTTGATTTACAATCATACTTTCACCGCATATAAACTTAAAGGTGATGTTTTTTTCTTTAAAACCATGCACCCAAATAGTACTCACCTTCAAATCACTTTTCCCCAAATCTAGAGCAAACTCTTCTACCTTTGTTCGAACAAAGGGCCCAGATATGGAATGTTTTTGTCCCGAGGTTGCTTAAACCACTTTAGCATACATTCATCCACTTCAGGGTTACTATAAAACTTCAATAGTTCGACACTTTGTGGACTAAGGGGTTGTCGAAGTATCAAAATGTCGAACTATAAACATAAGGAGCATTAAAAACACGACTTTTGTAAAAAAATGGCACAAATTTAATAAATACTGTAACATTAAACAAAAGTAAAAGTACAGTAGAGCCGTGGTTCATCGAGCCCCTACTAACCGAGTTCCGGGTTAACCGAGGTAGTCAAAAAAATGTGGTAGTTAAAAAAGTTTTGCAAAAATAGAAACGACCCACAAAGGAATGTTAAAAGAGTTTCCGTATTAACCGATGTGAATCAGAGTAATACAAAATTACTGAAAAATCACATTTTAACTTTCATTTTCATTGATAAAACTTCATTGATTTATTTATAGCTACCTGAAATAAAACTGTATACACTAGTACAGTTTTAATACGCTATAAAGATTTTAAATATCACATGGGAAAAATTTCATAGGAAACTGTTGATTTCAATTCTTGGAAATAGGGTTGTGTTTCCTTATTAAAACCAGTTCATTTACATAAATAAAGCTCCACCCCTCATCTAAAAATACTGTATAGACCAATGAGATTACTAAGAACGTTTCATTTACAATAATAAAGCCCCGCCCCTCATCTAAAAATACTGTACAGACCAATGAGAAATATGTACGTTGTGACATCTGTCAATCAACTCCGCATTTTTATCCTAATGCGTTGTTTGTCTACTAATATTTTTAGTCTGTATTAAACTTTGCGAGTGAGATTGTTTTAAGTTCATTATCAAACCTTTTTTCTTAATTTAACCCTAGAAGTGGCAGAATGCTCAAACAACATGCTTTGTGACGTGTCTGGACAGGTTTCCGTGTCAAAGTATATTGATTTCGAAATATCAAAGGTTTACTGTATCTGGTTCTTTGGCTCTATTGCAGTCCTTTGCATTTCCATTCAAAGCATTTTCTCCTTATTTTTCGAAAAAGTAGACACTATGGTGGGGGTGCTATTCTGTACTCCTTAGCAGTCACATTTCTTCTTAAGACCCTCAAGAATAACAGCAACTTTTACACAATCTTAATGTCTTATACTGAAAGTGTGGTTTACTCAAAGACATTGTAATCTCTCGCACAAACAATCACTTTCAAAACACAAATGACTGTGACAAGCAGAGGCACTTTACTGTAACAGACCAAGAATGAACAGAGCATCGATCGACAGACTAGCGAATTCATGGAATATCAAATTCTCGGAAGGTGATAGCATCCCTGGAATTTGAACATGTGTCCAAATAATAGCGGCTAGACGTTTATCCCCGAGCTGAGTCCTAACCAGTGTATAATATAATTCAAATCTCGGAAGACAATCCCTTTTACAGTACAAGATTTTATTATTAGTGTTGATACAAAAACTTCGAATTAAAGAAGAGTTGACTTCAAATTATTCATATTTTTTTTTACATTGATATCATATAAAGTTCAAGGAACCAACACAAAACTTCGAATTAATGGCAATTTCAAATTAAAGATGTTTGAATTATCAAGGTATAATTAATTATAGATAGGCCTATATATTAAAATACAACTACTAATCCTTTAATTTATGTATTTCTCACCTTACTCTATTGCAGTTTCGGATGAATCATCCATCATTGGGTAAATAAAAGTTACAAACATACAACACTACATAAAACATATTTCACTCTGTTTGGAAGTGGTTTATTGTTTAAAGCACTTGCAAAAATGTAGACAAATCATGTTATCATAGACATGCATGTTTGACAGAAGTTGACACAATGAAATTTAAATATTTATATTGCTTATTTTATGTTTTTATAAATTCATATTGTCTATTCTTATATACTTATTTTGCTGTTATTTCTTACATAAGACTATTTGGAGATGTTTGTATAGAGGAAGTAGATTAATGGTTTTGAACATATTTTAGGTTATAAAAATGATCCGTTATGGTACTATATTTTACAACCTAAACTAACAGTTGTTATCATGTGTAGTAATGTACGATTGGTATATTTAATTGTTCAATATATTTTTAATGTAAAAGTAGAAATAATAAATCAAATGAAATAGTTTGAATAATAAACATAAAATAAATAAAAAATAAAATTAGTTATAAAATTTCACAGTCTAATCTTACAATTGGAATTACAATATACTTACTGTTGGTGTCCAAAGGCGCACAGTACGATCCATAGATGAAGATGCTACTAAGTTGTTATTTGGTGCAAAATTCACATCTGTAATTGCATCTGTATGACCTTGAAACCTATAAGCTCTTTCATTTGTATTAAAGTTCCAAATCATGAGAGTTGAATCTAAGCTACCTGATGCCAACTGTTTGAGCAAAGGATTGAAGGCCAATGCGGTAACTGCATTTCGGTGACCTTTAAAATGACGTTCTAATGTAGGATCTTCTGAAGACATTTTATCTGTAAATAAAAATTCAGTGTTTAAATGTGTTCTACAAATAAATACAGAAAAAATATCCAGTTTAGGCCTAGAATGGATAAAGTTTAAGCTTAACAAATTATAATTTTACACCTCAATTAACATACTAAATTAAGACTAAATAAATGGGATGTTCGGAAAGTAAGTCCAGTTTCTGTTTGCCACATGGAGAAAGTGAGAGGTAGTGGAATTAACAGCTATGTAGTCTGGCTCAACATCATTTAGGCAGTAACTAGGTGAAAGGTTGTTTACCCTGTTCTCAGTCCAGATACTGTTGTTCTAGATGGCCGCATGGACTTTGTTATTCACTTCCTGTGGACAAAGAATTGTATATGCACAGCAGTAGACATTCATTACAAACTTTGTAGGATGTATGGAAAGAAATTTATGAGTGATAGTATGTTACTGTTTTAGAAAAAGGTGCCATTTGTTTCGGAATGGATAGATAGACTAACATCCATAACGAAGAAAGAAGTTGATGACCATCTGTTATGATAAAAGAACCTGTTGAAAAGATGAATGGAAAAATTCAAGAAAACTAATTTTTCATAATTACGGAATTATCGAACATTTTCCCTCGAGTATCACGAATAGCTTTGTACGAAATGGTAATTGTCAAGCTAGGCCATAAGTTTGTGTGTTCTAGGTACCTAAACTGATGACCGAAAAATCAAGAGGATTGTTGTGGCTGTAACTTTCCTTTTGCACTACGATATGGTGATTTCTTCAATCATATAGTAACAGCTGGTGAGACTTGAGTGTTGTATGTAAATATAGAAACAAAATATTAGTAGAGTGGGACCACAATAGCTCGCTGCGAAAAACTATAAAGTGCCATTAAAATTTTTTTCCAAGAAAGCTCATGGTAAATGTCTTTGGGGGGGAAAGGTGTACTCCTGGTAAAATTTATGGAACAAGACACTACGAAAAAAATCTGTGTTTATTGTGACACTTTAAGCAAGCTGAGAAGAACCATTCAAAACAAATGCCACTTCATTTTGAGTTCTGGTATTGTTTTTTTGATTAACAACTCTACTCTGCATATACTGCAGCACATACACAAGACTATTTCAAATGGGAGTTTTTTAACCATCCTCCATACAACCATGATTTGACCCCTAGTGATTATCACAATTTTCCTAACAAATAAAATTGGCTAGGGATCACAGCAGTTTTAAAAAATAATGATAAGTTGAAGGAGAGTGTCAATGCATGGCTTAACTCACAGACAGAGGAGTTCTACGACTAGAGTATTTAAAAAAAATTTCACTTATTAACAAGTGTCTTAATATAGCAGGAAATTATGTAGAAAATAGGCAAGAGTTGTATAACTCGTCAGGTTTAGCATGACTGGTGGCCTCGAGATGTGCACAAACCACGCAGTGGTGGAAGAGCAGACAGTTCAGTCTGGTGCAGTGTTCGAACTGTTAGTTTTGGTGTGTCTACATTTTTAATGTTATATATCTTTCGAATCTTGTTTATAAAAAAGAAGCGATGGATGGTAATTTAAAAACTAAAATAGGAGGTAGGAAAGTGATTCACAGCCAAACCCGTCAGGTTATTGCAAATGTTTACCGCTTTATGAAATGCGAGTAGAAGTCAATGTGTCTATTAAAATGTAAAAATGTTCATAAGCATATTGTTGAGGCAACTACAATTTCTGAGAGCTCTTTAAGACGAATATTGAAAGAAGAATAAAATGCAGTCAATCGGGTACTTTTTTTATTACTCCCAACAAAATAAGACGACGGAAAAACTTTAAAAGTAACCTGGACAACTTTGATGTGGGGGTATTTAGGAGGACTGTATGATTTCCATCGACAGCACAGAGAAAGGCCAACGTTAAAACCTTGTTGGCTGTTTTAAGAGAGAAAATTGATTTCAAAGGGAGCAAGTGGGCAATAAGTAAAATATTTAAAATAGGATGAACAGTGAATTATACACGTACTAAAAAGTTTGAACAGATATTCAGAAGTACAAATAAGGGTATTCGATCATAACTATTAAAAAATATTAACAACATTTAATCTTAAAACCTCTGACTTGGTTGTATAACATAGTTTTCTAGAGTAAAATTAGAGTATAAATTTTACTGATGTAAAAAAATTCATCATAAATGATCAACATAAGCGACAAGTGCAGGGTGTAACCACATAGAATAGTAGAGTGGCATCCCTTTCCCTCTAGCGGGCGGCCCTCCACCCCTCCTCTTGCCATCTCTCTAGCGTATCTCACCGGTCACGCTACACCTGGCGAGCTGTAACTTTAATTAATTTATAGATAAAAAAACCTGTAATTGTATTGGAGTCTTTTTCATAACAAAATGGAATAATTTTTCCAAACAGCCCTCATATATCAATAGAATGATAAAATAACATTTAAGAAATTAAGATAACATAAGCTCAAAAAAGATCTAAAACTACCATCTACTTAAATAAATCTGGTAAAGTTAAATAAGGAGATATAGGAGTTCATAAAATGATTTACAGAATGTACAATTCATAAATTCCCAGGTTGAATAGTAGATGAGAGTAGCACTTTTCCTACAAAAGCAGGACAAAACAAAGCCATGTCAGCAGTCAATTCTTTAACATCGTTATTTAGACCATACCCATCCTAAATTATAAGAGGTTGCCTCTAAAAATATCTGATATAAATTTATCTTACAAAAACAAATAAAGCAAAGAAGTGACTTCCAGTATATTGCATGGAGTATGGAGTGCATCTTCATCCACATGGGTGAATTCCTTTTCCTGCTGGGAATGTACATCCATTGTATTTTCATTTCCTGCAAAATAAGGTTCCTTTCAGTGGTATTTTCAACTTGGAAAACAATCTTTAACCACAAGGGCCATAACGGAAAACTAAGAAACCTTACATCCCATGAGAATGTTGTGTGTGGTCAAGATATTCTGAATCAAGTAAAAAGAACAAGATGGAGTGTTGTCATAATACAACTACCATATTTTCATCCTCCAGAGATGCTCTCATACACTGTAGCATTCAGGAAATTACGATCATCATACTTGAATTAACATGTCCTACAAGATTTACAGATGGCCTGACACAAATTTTAAAAATACTCTCCACAATAATCTAATAAAAATGAAATGTATTGAACCAGTGCTTATCCCTACCTCGTCCAAAAGTTCTTGCAGACAAGGTGCTGCAGACCACATTACACACTTGCTCAATAACGTCATCTTTTTGGCTTGTTAAAAGCTTATCAAGACATGAGTCACAGGTACACTATTGACATGGGGCCATCTTTAAAACGGTTGTACAACGCATTAATTTGTCTAATGCCCATAACATTGTCATCAAAAACCATACTAAATTTTAAAAATTGTTTCCACTTGAGTATCGCTAGGCTTGAGCTATAGTGCTTTTCAAGTTGTTCTATCATTTTGTGGATTAATAAAAATTCAACTGGCTGGATATACTCCTTACTCTCAAGCTGACTGCCAGCAACTTACACTCACTTTAAGTGGGAAAATTTATATCACCTTGAACAAAGTTTTGGTCATGAACCATCATAGTAACGAAAAGTAGAGAATACTGGTCATGAAAGCTAGAATTAACTTGATGTGCTGACCACACAACACCCAATGAAAAGCCACCTAGCTAACCTAGATAAACGAGTTTTAGTGCTAAGAATTTGTTACTTTTTTTAACGAACAGATTTATTGTCATTTTATTAAATTTGTATTTATAGGTTAGACATAATGCCAACTGTTCACATTCATGTTTCATATGTTATTAAAGAAATTTCAATGTTTATATCTGAGATCACAAATCACATAATATGCTGTCAATCATCAATATTAATAACCTAATTCAATATTATTAACTTCAGTAAACCTACGAAAGGTTTGACCAGATGGTTTTATATGGTGATTGTATACTGTAACTGCAACGGGTGTTTTTGGCAATTTTTTTCTTAATCATGTTCTACATAGCCTACCTTATTTATTAAAAATAAAATAAGTTTTCACCGTGGAGCTAATATTTTCATTTTTTGACTTTGACGAAGCAGTACCAGATCAACCCTGAAGATGCTGACATACATGTTGATGCAGCGAAACCAGTAGGAGAGAACAATCTGTGTATGGGATGACGTAAGTTGAAAATTTTGTAATTATATATAGGATATATATATATATATACATATATATATGAAGCCATCTGACCAAACCTGTTGTGACAAATAATTATATTGCCCTAAATATTATAGTAAACAAAGGATTAACTTCAATAAACGTATGAAAGGTTTTGCCCGGTGGTTAAATAGCCACCTGGACAAACCCATTGTGATATATAAATAGTGATCTGGCATAGTCATTGTGTAATGTGCATGCGTCAACATTCTCATTGACATTATGTTTTAACCAATAAATACATAGATTTGGTAGTTTTTAGATTGTGATTTTTCAGTGAAAAAACATGATCTTCGCATTGATTACCCTACATTATTTATTCTTAAGAAGTAAGCTATGTAAAGAAGTAAATGATAAACAAAAAATCCCGAAAATTAGAAAACACTTTTATGGAAACAAATATACTGTAAATTTTTTAATCAAAAGTACTCCACCAAGAACAGAGATTACTACACATTGATGAGGCGGTAAATATCAGTTGTAGATCGTCCTTTGATTTTTCTATAAAAAATTATGAAAACAAAGTAGGGTATTTAAGTTGTATTCAAAAAATCAGATATTATGTGGCGTAATAAACATTTCAAGTCCCAAAATGCATGTCTTCATTGTTACATAACACATAGAAAACAAGAGAATAAAGCTATTGTTAATATATTATATATGTTAATGAAGTTAATGTAGCCCTATGTGTTATGACTACCTTATTTTAAAACAATTATCAGTTTTAATTTCGTAAGACACTTTTAAATTCAGAAAATGCATTATTTTATTAGAAAAAGGAATATTAAAGTATTGAAATCGACTTCACAATTAGTAGCGTCTAAGTTGCGTAAGTTACAAAATGGGAGTTGCATAAATTATATAGGCGAGGTCGTCAGGTGGCTATATATATATATATATATATATATATAGCCACCTGAAGACCTAATAAAGTTGTAAATTATATAACGCAAGGTCAAGTTATACTATATAACTCACTTAAAATGTTGTCGGACGTAAAATTGTTCGATATCTCCATCTTAGAATCTCCCAGATCAAAAAGAAACAATTCGCAATATGTACACGACATTTTACATATCTCAATCTTTTTACTTTCAATAGCCTATAGTAAATAGCAATGAAGATGAATTTGTATAGCCATTGTGATATTAGACATACACATGCCTAAGATATATATAGTCACCTAGCAGACTTAATAGAACAAGCGATCATACATTCAGTGACTTGATGAACGTAGTTATTAGTATTAACGTTGGCATTCATAACCTACATAGCTGGATTTCATTGTTTTATGAATATCACTTTTTCTATTAATGTAATGAATTTTAGGACTTGAAATATTTATTGTGCCACATAATATGATCTGATCCTTTGATATGAAGGTTTTTTTTTATGATTTTTTATAGAAAAATCGAAGGAAGATCTACAACGGATATTTACCAACGAAGCTTTAGTTAATTTCTTGAATCTCTTTAGAATCTATGTCCTAAATAACTTCATGAGCCTCTTTGAATATATAACATAACCGGACCTAACCTAATCTATTCGTGGAGTTTTTGGTAAACAAAAATGTAGATTAGGCAAAAATCGTCAAAAATAAGTTACCTGTAAGATATTATCATATGTACATATAAAAATACTAAAATTGTAGAACTAAATATAACAATAATGTATATGTTCGCAGGAACATTTGATATACAAAACACAAACACATTTTTAAATAGTTTGGTAAATATTGGCTGTTAATAAATCTTAGTTTTAATTTTAGGACAAACTAGATTGGCCTAGGCTATACTAGTTTGTCTTGAAATCCGGTTTGGCCTGTTACATATCTAAAACACAATTTTTGTTATCTTAAATATAAATGTACCCAAATTAAATTGTTAATTAAAATGAGACCACTCAATGATTTTGTATGAATGGATTATTTCTGATCAAATTTGTCCATGAACCGACCTTTACTATCAAATATTTACTATCAGATAACAAACTGAACAATTATTAACAAAACAATTCAAATAAAATTACAATAATAATATACAACTCTGTATCAAAGAAAAGAATAGTTCATACATTTTTTAATCCAACCTCAAAGATCACATGGAACAACGAAATGAACATGAATAGCAAATAAATGTGTTATAAATAAAGGTTTTATAACTGGGTACTAAGATGTCTAATTATGAACGATTCAAACTCGGATTGTTTCCACAAAATTTACACGGACAATAAACTAACTTATTTATTATCTTAAAAAATTATGTTCCTTACAGCAATCTTCTAGCTTGTAGTTTGCTTTTGTTTACCATCTGTTCCGTTAAATTCAAATTCAAAACTTTTTTTCTTGTTCCCTAACTTAAATCTTAAATGAACACGTAACCAAGTTCCATGTGGGCCTTCGGTTCACTATTCATTTTATTTTTTCACTGCGACACATAATAAGAAACATTTTTACCTTATAATAATTTTTTTTTTTTTTTACTGTTATTATTTAGCACTTGGGTTATTGTTGAAATTAAGAACTATTACATTAAAAAGTTTACTTTAAAACCTGCATTACTACCTAAAGTCCCACTATTAGCATGGGACTTTGGGGGTCCAGGACTAACTCTTTCTATTTGCAATCTAGTTTGTGCTTATGCAGAGCCAGTAAGCTTATTCCAGTACTTAACAAGGATTGCTACCCAATCACAACAGAATTTCGGAGATTTTCTAGAGAAGATGAGGAATTTATCAAATCTGAGTTACAACCTCTACTACGGTACTAGATAAGAGTAATCAAAGAAAGCACATCTTCATGGAGATCGCAAGTTCTTATTAGTAGAAATGAAATTCATAATAAAGTCTTGTAATAGAATATACTCAAAACAATCAATAAATACACATTACTGAATAAATGCTTATCCATTACCTAAGTTCGAACCAATGGTTAATAAATTTGCTCAGTATGAGGTATTCAGCACTATTGACTAAGGAGTGCATATCATCAGATAACAATCAGGCATGATAAAAGACTATTCAGTGCTTTTAAAGCTCAAAGATATTTATTTTGTTTCAAATTAGACGTATTCCATTCGTAGTGACCATTGGAGTAGAAGCTTTTCAGAAAACAATGAATAAAATCATCTCGGGTGTAAAACTGAAATATGTCTGCGTATTTGGATGATGTGACAATTGCCGGGAAGAGTAAACCGGATCATAATGAAAACTAGAGTGCATTTTTGGAAGTATTTAAAAAAAGTATAACTTACCAATAAATTTAGATAAATGTAAATTTGCTCGGGACAAAATTCCTATACTAGGTTATTTAATAAGCAACTAACCAATGTGCTCTGATCCTGAGAGGCCTCTTATTAATCTTCCTCTGCCTCAAGACGCTTCCTCTTTGAAACGTGGCTTTAATTTATTTTCTCATTACTTGAAGTGGGTTCCTAAATTTCTGAAAAGATAGTTAACCTAATCAATTATACGGAATTTCCTATTCCACCTTCATCTCTTATATAAATTGATTATCATATTGCTAATTCATTTTTTGGTCACTGTTACAAACAAAGGAATATTGACTATGGAAAAGGGCACTTCTGGTGTGGCCATTGCAGTATCTCTGAGTAAAAACGGTCAAGCCATAGCAATTCTTTTCAAGAACATTATCTGATTGTGAATAGCGTCACTCAACAGTTGAAAGAAAAGCTATTATTGAAACAGTGGAGAAATTTGAATTTTTAAAGTTTAAAATTAATTGTTTGAACCTTTGAATTTGAGTTGTTTTAGTTATGAGACAATTTTCAATTTAAACAAAAAACTGTTTCACTTACTTATAATAAATTACGGAATAATTTATTGGCTGGTCGCTAATTTCACAACACAATAATAAATTAATTGTTGTGAGTAAAATATTTCCATTTTTTATTTTGGATGTAATCCTGATGTTATGAAAGTTCGTGTTTTAATATAAATATATATGAAACTAATATAAGAAATTTTCCCAACTATGTTTTAATGAGGCTTCCAAAACAAATTAAAATTTTGACCTGAAATTCAAATTAGGGATAATTTTTATTTAAGAATTTGCTAATATATCTAAATAAATAGTATATGATTTATTGTCTTGGCACTATAATTTTGACTTCATTTTCAGAACCTTTGTGGTCTGGTTTTGTTAAGTTATTATTTGGTTTTTTAATGTCAGATAAGATACAATCATGTTAAAGGATACCACCTCTAGGCTTGGGTTTGATTCATTCGTTGAATCAAGTTAATCATAACCTTTGTCTACAAATATTACCAAATTATTCATCTTAGTCCAGGCTAGGGCTTACCTAGTCTTGAATTATAAAAACAGACGAACAATTAAACCTAAATAAGCTGTTGTATATTTTACATTTTATGCCAAAAATGTTTTTCAAATACTGTTCAAATTATTTACATTATTCTTGGGTAGGCCTAACCTGAAATTGTCTTGAATTATTGAAACAGATGAACTTAAATTGCCCAAAACTTTATTTTAAATATTGTTCCAAATTATTTATGTTAGTACTGACTAGGATTAACCTAAAATTATCAGATTAATTTAATTATTATTGATACTGATAAACCCAACCAGATGTTTTTCTGTTATTTTATACAAATGATTATGATAATAAATGTAAAATTGGCTATAAATCGGCATATTATGTGAATCCTAGCACAACATTTTAAATTAATTTTCCATGATATTATTTTTGTTAGAATATATATTATACGTTGTGCACATTATTCGTATAATATTAAAGATTTTTCAATATAAAATTAGGCAATTATCTTTACTTGCTATCTGAAATGGTGCACACAACTTACTTATATTATAATAATGTAATATACTATGTATGTAACATATAAGGTATAATTATAATAAGAGTTTTTTTTTTGTTTCACGTCTTTGACAATTTGGTTTGATTGCTCAACGCCATCTAGATTTTCATTTCTCATTTGAATGATTCGTAATACAGAGTGCTGTAAAGTATAAATATATTTTCTAAGGTATTATCCATGATGTTGAAATAATATAATCACGTAATATACAAATCATTTGTCTCAGGACAGTCTTAGTTTAAGTATTCATAATACATAATATCGCTTGGTTAAACAGGCCATGTTATCCTGTGTGAGTTTAATAGTACCATTTTAATTCGAAAATCATAGTTCATAATTTTCACTATAGTAATAAACACCAAATTAAATTTCTACATACTTTCAATATTTAAATAGTTCTTCTTTTTGCTTTCATATAAAAAAGATAACAAATAACCAAAAGTCCTTCATTAAAGAAAAATTGTTTATGTAGCCAGTACATTATGAGTATTTTGTAAAAAAAGTTCTATATTGTGAGAATAATCCATACTTGATGGATAGTTACAAATGTCATCGCTAGATGGTGGCTGTGTTTATATTTATTTATTTCCACCTGATTGTCATTGTCAGTCTATGATGTAATGTTAGATTTAAGTGATTGCAAATTTTTTAAAAGTGATAATAGTTGTAATAAAGTATCGTTTGTAATTGAATGTAAACAAAATTAAGTGATAACATTCCATACATAAATTTGTTAAAAATGGTTACACACAGCTCAATTATTATCACAGGTGGTATTACTTATTTTTATAAAGATTTCTGCAATGAACCCGCCTATGGTTGTGTAATCGTTTATCGCACCTTTCATTAATCTGGTTTTACTACCTACTTGTCGAGTTAAATATACATGGGTGTGTAGTAGTTGTAGTGCCAGTTGAGGTTTAGATTTCAGGTTAACTTCAGTTTTAGACGGTTAGAAAATGGCAACAACAAATTCTCAAGAAACTGGTGGTTTATTGGATCAAAGTATTCCACAATGGAAGAGGGAGTTGATAGCGAGAAGACGAGCTCTAGGCAGAACATTACAATTAGGAAGCACAGTCAAGCTCACATGCCCAAGCGTTGTGGCCGCTGTTCGACAACCTGAGGCTATAGCAGCTGTTGAAAACGTCATAGGTAAACAGCAACGTTGCATTTCAAGTGTGGCAGCTTCAAACAAGAGTTCGCTGGACCAAAACCAAGCGGACTTTCACCCCGGTACTTCCTCAGCAGTTACAGTCGCAGTCGGGAACATGCGGCTGCTTGACAAGTGTATGAATGTAAATAATGAGTTTGTGATAAATGGGAGTGATATACAAAACTATAGACAAAGTGAAGTTGATACAAGTGCTTTTCAATACATTAGTTCAAACATGGGTGAAGAAAAACCGGTTACTAACCTTAAAAATACAAGTGCTTCCAATAAATCTGTCATGGAAAAAATTAGTGTTAAAATACCCAGACAAATTTCAATTAAAAAAGAGAACCGTCAACCTTCTAAAAATGGCAATAATGATGATTGTCTGTCAGATTCAAGTGAGGAATTTCAATATGGTCCAGGTATAGTTAATAGATTAAAAACTAGATATTTAAGCATGACTTTAAGAGAAAGTCAAAAAAAAGGTCTGAGGCCTTCTCTTTCAAGCATGAGGCGAGCAACAAGTTTAGAAAATATGCTTGATGAAGATATCAGTTCAAATAAAACAACAAAAACAAATAATCGATCAATTTCTAAAAATGATAGTAGTACCAATGTTTTAAATAAGGTTACAAATATTACTTACCGGACTTCAAAACATACAGGATTAAATCGTGGCTCAGATTCTATGAAACGTGCTCGGTCTATGGATACATTATTGAAAGCAGACCATAGATCATCAGTTTTACAAAATAATGCAATTTTGAGACCAAAGTCTCTGATTAGTGATAGGCCTATTTCTAATGGTAATACAAAAGCTGTAGTTTCAATTATAAATGAAGATTTAATCATAGTTGAAAATACAAGTGTAGATGGGAATAATACTAGCTCTAATGATGAGCATCAAGGATTAAGATTCAGAAGAAATACGGATGAAAGAGATTTACCTCCACCTGATGTTGTAAAACAAACATTAAAACTTTTTGAAACCTCTCCAACGAAAAAGTCAAAAACAATTCAAAGCAAGGCACCAATTAATAACAAAGTTTCATCTAGTAATAGTGTTAACAGTTTAAAGTATAACAGTGAAAAGCAAAAAGGTGATTTTGTTTACAAACCTATTTTATCACCTAAACCTGTTTTAAGTCCCGAGAAGTTAAGATCAAATCGTTCAAACAGAATTTCTTCACCTAAAAAGATAGGCATACAGATTAGTAACAATACTGCTATTCTATCCCCCCGTGGATTCACCAGAAAACGAGACATTGAACCTCTTTCATTAACAATATCAAATAATACTTCTACTGGAAGTGATGTACCTCCTTTAGCTTCGCCAAGAACTATTAGTCCAAGATGTGTTTCTCCCATAGTAACGGTAATTTCACATAATGAACAAGATCAAACCATTTTATCTCCTACCTCTAGTACAAAACTTTTAAACTTAAACAGTAGACCAGAATCGTTAACGTTAAATTCAAGTTCTAATGATGATGATTTTGATTCATCGGATGATGGAGAATGTAAAGTTCCAAAACCAGTTTCTCAAACTGCATTAGAAAATATTAGAAAAGGAGGAACTTCAACACAATTTAAGTTTAATAGTGATAACACTCAACCGACTAAAATTAAATCATATTTACCAGGAAATAAAGTCCATATTCAAGCTACTAATTCAGTATTAGTTTTATCTCCAACTCGACAGTCATCTCCTCCAACAGCCATGATTGCTCCCTTGAAATCACCTGATTCTCTTGTACCTATGCCAAAACAAGTAGGAGTTATTAGACCAATAGTTTCAACTAAAATTCATCCTAATATCCAGTCATCTTCTAATCCACTGTCGGGCCTTACTGAACAAGAAATTGAAAAGAATCTAATAAATCGAGTGAAATCAATTGAACAGCCAGTGAGTAAAGTTGTTGTTGCCATTAAATCACTTCCTGATAATATTGTAGTCGGTTCAGTTTCTACAGATAGTTTGTCTAATAATAAAGGTTTATCATTACCACGAGTGAATCCAAGTGTTGAAACAAAGAGTCAAGGATTATGGGATAAAAAACCATGGCATCAGAATCAAAACACAATGGTTTTCAATTTTAGTAATCGCAAGGATGTACCAGATTATATTGAAAATGATGGCTTAATACTTAAAGGGCAGCGTGATCGACCTAGGGTAAGTTTCAAAATAATTGTGATTACAATAGGCCTATTACCTACTTAGTATTTTATATGATAATAATACTTAGCTTACCATTTATCTTGTTTCTAAGAATCTAAATAAACTAAGAGCCTAAAAAATTCTAACCATATTATATTGAAAATGATGCTTGGTACTTAATGGGCTGCGTGATCGACCTAGGGTAAGTTTCAAAATAATTGTGATTACAATAGGCCTATCACCTACTTAGCTTTTATATGATAATAATAGGCCTATTTACCTTACCATTTTTCTTGTTTCTAAGAATCTAAATGATCTAAGAGCCCAAATTCTAATAAATAGACCTTGTGATTTATTAAATTCAGGATTTATAGCTGATGGATTTAGCAATTATTCAATTTAGGATTTAAATTGTATTTAATAGTATGTAAGTTACGGTATACTAAAATTTACCACAGTTTTTTACTGTAGGCTAGGCCAACGCAAGTTAACATAAAGTAATCAAAATAAATTTAGACATTCAAATTTGTTTAAAGCATAAAGCAAACAAATTTATTTATATTTATTTGTTAAACAAATTTATTTGTTTATTTTTGCTCACCAAAAAAAGTTACTATTCTTTTGAAGACATTTATGGAGGAAGAAAAAAAAAAAAAAAAAAAAAAAAAAAAAAATCAATAGGGGCGCTAGAGTATACAGATCTGTCATCACATATTGAAGCTTATGGCTTAATTCAGTTTATAACACTTCCTTCAAATGAGATTCCTTACAAAATTTAGGAATACAATCTTTTATTTATACTAATGCCACAAGTCAATATTTTGCTAAAAATAACTTACATTTCAATATAGATAAACAAAACTTTTGTATCTTAACCTAAATAAGAAAGATAAAAATGGTGGCCCTTGTGTTGCTCTGGGTGAGAAATTAATTGAAAAAGTGAATTCAGCAAAGTTCCACGGTTTGATTATAATTAATCAATTATCTTGAAAAGAACATATAAACGACATATGTAGAAAATTATGTTCGAACATATTTGATGAGGTCAGTAAAAACATTCCCACTATACCCTCTGTATGGCCTAATATTTCCTTATTTAAATTATGGAATTTCTGTATGGGGAAACTCAATAAGTCAAAATGTAAAACGAGTATTCACGTTACAAAAAAGAGCGGTGAGACTTGTGGCTCTAACATATATGGAAAGTTGTAAACATGTTTTTAAGGAGCTGTCAATACTGACTTCCCCAGTATGTATATCTTTGAAGTAATTATATACTACAAATTTAAATATATGTCTATTGTCGAATGACAAGTGTATGGGTATAACACCAAGAAAAGAAATGACTATCAACAGAAGCTATACAGACTTCAAAAGTTTAAAAAGCTGCCAAGTCAAGCTGGTATTATCCTTGTGAACAAACTCCCCCACAAATTTATACAAATTCACTTAAAAATACATTTTAAAACAGCCTGAGAAATATTACGTTTAGGATCCTTTTATTCGGTAGAGGAATTTCTCAGCAACGAATGGGGAATAAAATAATTAGGAATTCCATGGAAAAGATAGGAAGTAATATTTTTGTGATTATTTAGGATTGTCCGAATTTGTTATGTTTGTATTTGTTTTACTGTGAGTAGTTATATATTGCCTGTATTTGTTGTTTTTTGGTAGCTTGACATTAATGTTGACAGGTGTGGGAAAACCTTTCTGTCAATGGTTTATTACTATATGGGTATAAATGCAATCATCTATCTGTAATCTATTGTAGTATGGCATATATAATCAATTTAGTTATTGTGTTTTCCTTTTTTTATAATTGTGACTGATGACTTGTTTTGTTATTTTGCATATAATCTTGTTATTGACTTGTCTATACAAATATTATTTGTCAAAAAGACTAATAATAATAATTATCGCCTACTGTATTTCTCTTTAATATTCTGAAAATTACTCATTATTTAGTCTAAAGATTCAATAGTTCCATATATATATATATATATATATATATATATATATATATATATATATATATATATTTATTAGACCAAATTGTCAAAAATCCAAATTATATCATGTTAAAAAAAATTCAAGGAAAATGTATTTTTAACCATGACCTATCCTAAGTGTTAAAATTGCTACTTTTAACTAGTTCAAGTTAGGCTATGTTGTCTCAGTTTAATTTTTCAAGATTTTAGTTCTTAAAAAGTAATTGAATTCATAAATAATATGCAATATAAATCAATCTAACATTTGGAGAGGTGAAGAATTCAAAGACCTAACTTCTTGCTAAAATGTTGATTTAAGAGTACCTAATTAATGGTGCAAAGTTGCTAATCACTTAAGGCCTAATTTGATATTCCAATAATTCCAAAACTTTTAACTGCTTTGTTATATTAGTATTATGTATTTACAAAACTAAACTTTTGAGAAATCTGTTTCTGTCTAGCGTACTTATTTTTAATCTGTTTGGGGTTATGTTCAGTGTAAACTCAATATTCTATTAAAATTACTTAAATTTTTATTAACTAATAATCCAAATTTTTAAATTCCATATCAGAAGTAAATATAACTGGGGTACTTAAGTTATCTCAACCTAGGCCCATAAAATGTAGTCTCAAGAATATGATCTGTATGGTTATTCATTTTGTATAGGGCCTACACAGGTTATTTATTCTCAGATTGTTCTTTATAAACTACTTGTTACTTTCCAACTATGTAATGTAATAAAAATGGATATTATGATCATAGGTAGTATTTTAAAGAATTATTGTTTTAAGTGAGTATATGATGTTTAAGAGGATAATAAAAAATTATAGTATAGGATTTCCCATGAAAGTATGAGAATGCTTTATAGGACATTGGAGTTCTTATTAATTCGAGTCAGAAGTAGAATATGATGCTCGTAAATTAAAGTGTAGAACCAATTTGATGAAATTTGGATTTTCATTGTTTTCGGGGCCTGAAAAGATAAAATCAGTACCAGTACATCTGGTTTTTGTTGTTACAACAGAAAGCCGAATTATCAAACTAATCTGTAGGCTATAAATTCTGTGTAATGAAACTTAAGGTAGAGGTTTGCCCTTATGTGCATATTAGGCTACATATAGCATTTCATACCAAGTGAGGATGGAAACGAAGTTCAGATTCCCCGACAAAACGAAATTGAGGATACAGTTCTATTAAGTAGCTCATATTTTATTTAATACAAACTAACGCCTTAAGAATTATGTCTTAAGAGTTATTTATTTAATTTTCTTGTTATTTAAAAGAAAAGCATAAAGTAGAAGCCCCTAGCCATGAAGGACTTGATAGTGTCAAGGTCGGGGAAAAAAAAGAGTTGGTCAAGAGAGACCTGATAGTAAAGATGGTGGGGGGGGGTTCTAATCCATGACTAGATAAAGACTCTTTTTTAGATCCATCTAGTTACAATTTTTGAATAATTACTTATATATATATATATATATATATATATATATATATATAAGCTGCATTATGAATTATTAGTTAATAAGGTCTCAAAACCTTCTTTAATTGGTTATGATTATTTGTGCACAATTATTTCTTTCCAAATTGTGAATTTACCACGTTTCTTTTATTGCCAGTATCTAGTTCAAATATCAACCACGTATTTGTAGTAATAATGTATAACGTATAATGTAGCCTAGTGATTCTATATTAATTAGATTCTACTAGGCTATATTAAGACGATGATTCTTCGCTTTTAAAGAAACAAGAAAAACTAAAATTCTAAGAGAAAAGTAGGTATAAAAGATAATTCGTTATTGTCGAACAAATTAGTACTGTAGTATATTTTACTTTAACGACTTTTTTATTGTTAAAATTTAAAAATAAAAATTCAAAAGTGGGCTTATAAGTGCATACCGGTAACTATAATCATGGAAGGAAATTATTATCAGTGTAAACGTTTTGAAAATCGGTTAGAAGTTTGGGCTGTAAAGTCAGTAAACACGGACGTGTTAAATTTAAAAAATATATATTTGATTCATAAATAATTTTCGTAATGAAAATTCTGTTTAATTGTCACATATAAACTTTCAAAAGCTGCATTTAAAGATAATGTTTGCTATGAGAATGCCACATCAAAAAATAAAATAAAATAAATAGGTATTGAAATTTTTAGTTAATGACACTTATTTTAATTATGGAGTAAAAAAATAAGGAAAAAAATTCGTCAATGTAGTTAAAAAATCGTATCAATTTTGGTGCAATATTTATTAAAGAAAAGATTTTTTTTAAACAAAGTCATTTTCGTTTCCACAGAAAAGTAGAACTAATAACTAATAAATAGGCAACAAATACATAGCCTACTCGTAATACTGTCTGCAATACCTTCATTCCAATAATTGGAGAAAAGAAAACAGCAGCACTTTCATAGTCAGTTTCTGTATTCAACGTTGATAATAATTATGTATAAATAATTTAAAAAAAGACAAAAAAGCAAGGAAAAATTCAAATTTTGTAGTTCTAGACTTGATTAAATAAATTCTAATAAAATATTTCTTGAATATGGTGGATACACTTAAAAATTACACTGTTAACAAAATAAATAATAATGTCGTTTAAAAGAAGGGACATGATTCTTGGTAGGCGAGAGGGTAAGTGTTCTTCTTGCTTCTTTAAAACCCAGTATAAAACGTCAATTTATGACTACTAATAAAGACACCAACATTGAAAGCGAAGGTCATATCTCAAACACTTTTGTGGAACCCTTGAATTTTACCCCCTTGTTGTTTAAAAACCTACGAGTCATCATAGCTTTATTAAAAACGAAATCATAAAATTAAAACCCTTAGTCCTCAAATAGTCTAATCACTTCGGGGTCGGAAGAGATGAAGAGACCTGATAGCGATCTAACCCGAGACTACACGAAGAAAGGTTATATAGTCCTAGACCCATGAAGGTTGAGTGCGGGCGATATAGTTACCAGCAACTGGTTGTAAAGCTGGCAGGATGTGTCAGCAAACCTTAAACATTATTGTATAAGAATATTGTGATCTGATCAGATCAGAAAGTAAAGCAAAAGGAAGTGTTAAAGCGCGCCAGGCGGCGAGGCGAAGCAATTACAATCTATTTGGTTCCAAACCAGTTGTTAATTATGCGCTCATTTGCAGCAAAAGAAAGTGGAAAGTGTTCAAAGTTTACGGTTTACTTTATACACATCGAGCTGTCGTCGTTAGGTAGATAACTTAGTTGGAGTGGGAGGTTAACAGATTATCTAATTTGTATTATTACTAATTTTGTATATTGGTTAATCTTTAAATAGCAATGTTTGCACATACTATCAGCGTTTGTTATCCCTTCTATACTCTGTTTAACGTTAGTTGGCAGTGTACGTTTAGTTAATGTAGTGAGGGCTACAAAAACATTGTGTGTTTAAACATTACCTAAAATAAACTCAACGGGTATATAAAACTCTGTATTTTGGAAGAAAAACTTAAACAGTAAATAACAAAATTAATTGTATCCTTCCCCGTTAAAATTGTACTTCAGTTTGTGTAGCAATCCTCCAATGCTGAAAACAGTCTATTGACTTTTATAGTGGATGATTTCTGACAGAGTCAGGTAAACGTGAAACAGCTTATACTGTTTAAAGAAATAAACTTAATTTAGACATATCTCAAGGAAAGAGTCTAATAGGTTTTCCTATTTATCTTACTTAAATAATTAATATCCTATAGCCGTTTTAGCTGTGCGAGTGATGTGAAAAATCTTAGAGATTTTGTTTAACTGATCCAAATCATACCATTTGTAAAAAACATAATAGTCTCTATGATTACATACTCCTTATGTCTACATCGCCTGTAGGAGAATTATTTATTGGTTGTGATATTGTGGTTATAGAAACAATAAAATGTTATCTATTGATATTTCCGGATAAGGTAGCGAGCCTACTGTAGCGTTTAATTTGTATAAATTTTACACTTTATTTAAACAACATAAATAAGTAGGCCTTTTCTAATATTAATACAGTTGATAACTTCAATCAGCTTTATGTAGTAACTTAGTGCTATTAACTTGGCATATAAACGTTTTAATTAATACTTTAAATGTAATAATCTAAAACAAACGTGATTTCATCTAGTAATCGACACGGTTGGCCTTTGGTAAAAACACTAGTCCATGAAGCTATACCTGGGTTCGAATAAGTAAGTTTTGTGTTATTTAATTAGGGGAAATATATATTAAATGTTGAGCTTGACTTATAAGAAAAATTATACAGTATAATAAACACACAGAACACAATTCTCACAAAAAATACGCCAAAGTATCAGACGCGTTTCAACGACAAGGTCGTCCTCTTCAGTGATAGACGAGCTACACCAATCAAACTATAACTAAGGGGAAATATACATTTAAAAAAAGGTGAGGAAAAAAAAGCTGGGAAAACTAGCTAGCTTCCATCTGGAACAACGTAGAAGATTACCCCCTTGTTACTTTGCTATAATAAATCTTATTAATCATTAAAACTTTACCGAGTGATCTAGATCTTAAAAATTAAAATTAAGAACACAAATGAAATAAAAATCGTTACAGGGTAGACTTATTTTTTATATACATGGCTGTAAATTAAATAAATTGAGTACTCTAGTTAGGTTTGCATAGAATCAAAATAAACAGGAGAATTTCAAAACAGGAGGCGTGTATGCAGGTATACTGTACAGTAAAATTTGAATTCCTTTCATTTCATAACATCATATTATGCTGTCATAACTGTCTCTTAGTGACATATAAATATATAAGGCTATAGGCAAAGTCACTTCGCTTAGTTAGTTGTAGGTGTCAAAATTAGTGACAAATTAAAAATTATACCGCTTAAAAACATATACAGTAGGTGGTATTATCTGTCTGTAAATAAAAATTCAAAATATTAAAGTTGTCTTAAAAAGTCGTAGGATTTGGTAACCAAGATACTTACCTCAAAGTCGTAGTTAAGTAAATCTTAAATTGAACTGGGTTTGAATATTAGGGGAAAAGTTACAAATTAGCAAATTCGAAAGTAAAAGCTGAGAAACATGTAGATTTATTTAATTAAAATCTGCCTGTAAATAGAAATTTTCAAAATTTCATTAATTGTTAGGAGTTGGGCGAACATATCAATCAAATCAGTCTTAACAATCTATAAAATAACTCTAAAATTAATTTTTGAATTTTTATTTTTTTTATTATATGGTAGAATGTCATTTTGAATGAGTTCCTGTTAAAATAATAAAAATCGAATATTTACTGCAATAACTCTTTAATTCTATACACATTGACAGTACATAAGCTATTCTCTGCAAATACCGTGTCAGTATTTTCAGGGCGAAATGATCATTTTCTGAAATTTGCGAAAAAAGAATGCAAGTATATTCAAACCTGGTAATACTGTTGATGCTTGCTGATAAAAGTAGTTGGCAAAGTATAGTTTAATTTTCAGTTTCATATATATATATACGTTGGCAAACAATCTATGTCGACTTTTTTGGAATGAAGTCTGTCGTACGTACTGCTCTCACTCCAAACCCGTGAACCGATATGAATAAATTTGGTATGTATTTATGTGTAGGCCATATCACAGAACTTTTTTCTTCGTTTTTTTCATAATAAAAATGCACAATTTTACGTTTTTCAAAATTGATTCTAACGACGATTTTGATTAGATTTTGCTCGTGTGTAATCGAGTCTAATTACTCAAAAAACGGATTATAACCAAAAAAATATTTAATAAGGTAATTACCTTAGAGGTTGTCCTCAGTCCGTATTATAGTTATGGCTACAGCACTGTTTCGCCGAATACTGTCGGCTTCGTCAGGCCACGAACAATTACAATTTTATTATATATGTACGACGAGTCGTACTCTGATTTTATATGTATTAGTACGGGTCTGACGAAGCCGACAATGCTCGGCGAAACAGCGCTGTAGCCATAACTATAATACGGACTGATTACAACCTCTAAGGTAATTAACTATATTAAATATTAAACAGTCCAAGGCAACACATTATGCTTTATAAAAAAATATTCCTGTTCCAGGAATAATAGGCAAAAAAGACTGATGTTATTAAAAGTTCATTTTAATCAAACGTGGCGTATTTGTGGCACAAGCAACGTACCATTTTTTCAAGGACACAACTGTTTTTGGTATGGTTTTATCTGGTTTTTGGGATGGGTGAGTTAAAAAGTTTGTACAATATTTTTGCACCTTTTATTTAGAATACTTTTCTTGTTAGTACCTAACATGTTTTGCGACTGATACGAATTAAATTAGAACAAAGATTTATTAACTTAAATTTTTAAAACATATTAGTAGTTTTAAACTGTGTAGTTTCATGAGTCTATTTGAATGTATAACCTGCTCGTGGAGTTTATGGTTTAAAAAAAAATGTAGGTTGGATTAGTGATTGCAAGAATCACAGCAAACAGGTTAGGTTAGATTTACTTATTGGAACAAACTGAACAGTTTCTTTCATTAATTTAACAAATTTAAAATCATTTCTATATTTGTTTCAATTACAAAACACGTGGTAGGGATTAATTGGAAATAACTCTAATTTTCTTCGTATATTTTCAGTAATGTACTTAGGAATGAATATTTTCAATGCTCCTCTTGTGCAATAAAAGCGTACATGATAAATTACCGTAATTCTCTTAAAATTTATGTACATCTTATATTACTAACTTTTACGCATAAATATTTAGTTTATTTTGTATCTGTGGCAGTTTTTTATTTTAATTATTACAATTAAATTATGTGGCAGAATTTAAATTCAATTACAATCATTTTATTTAACATGACGACTGTTGCTATTGTGTTACTATTTTCTAAAAATGGTCTTCTAAGTGTACAAAAGGAAGGGGCAGTATACAATGCCACCGTAAAAGTTTGGATAACTCTCAATCCGTAAAATTGTTGTCAAATTTGAAAATTAGTACAATAACTAAAATAATATGATTGGCGATTGATAAAGTAATGTTCAATAAATAAAAATTCAAACACAATTGTTGGCTTCTTTGCTTTTCAATCATCCTTTGAGGAATAGTTTCCCATGTAAAGTCAAGATAATTTAATTAATTTTATTTTGCTTTCCTGGTCGTCCCTAGTTACAGATTCACCGTGAACAGTAACATCAATTACTGACTTTCAAACTCCATTTTAGTTATTAGTGTTATGTAAAACGCAGACAAATTTCGCAATATTTTAACAAGTTTAGCCTTCCTCTCGAATAGCATTTATATTACACAATTCTAAAAGCTCATTATTACGCTTCACAGTTGTTGTTTAAAACCCATTTATTCCCTTCAGGTTTGGGTATTTTATATAATATGCCCTTTTTATGGTTTTTAATATATGTTTGGTATGACTTGATTCTTGATGTTTTGCTTACACACTATAGCCTAGAGTAAGTTTGATAATCTTCAACAATTTAGTCCCTCTGGTTTTTAAATTGATCTTCACGTTTCATGAATTCAGGAAACCTAAAAATATGGTCGACTTGACATCGTTGTCTATCTGAAGATGATGACGTTATTATTGTATATTTACACCAATGTACCACAGTGCTCCTTGACTTTATTTCCTACATGACCCAAGAAACCAACTTTTGGGCGATTACATTTAGAGGATCTGCTTGTATTATATTGTATGAGGGGCTGGGTCTCATATAATGGCGTCTCTCAACTTGTTTGAAGTGTCTTATCAAAGATGTAGATTCTTTAATTTTATATCCCACTTGTTAACGGTTCGTAAATTTATGGCAAGTTTAAAAAAAACGAAAGGTTTTGTTGAATTATAAATAAAAACAAAAGGGTGATAACGGTACAATGCGAATTTAGAATCGATCAGATATTTCGTTGTTCAGTTAACTAATTTGATGGCAGATAGACATGTTGGTGTTTTGAAAATTGTTGAGAGTTTGAAAACAAAATCAAATGTATTAAAATTTTCGTTCTTCGTGATTTTTAACAATTTTGGCTGTTACCAAAAAGCCACGAATTTTTCGGTCCATCTGAAATTACCAAATAGCCACGATCATTAGTGAGGATTAAGAAGGGTCATCTCGCAAGGAACGAAATGTCCAAAAAGCCACGATCGAACCTTTAGTAGGAAGTATGCTTGTAGTGCCGAAAGAGTATATTCTATAAATATTAGTATCTATTTTTGTTGTAGCTTTCTCTATCCCGACACGGATATATGATTTATTCATCATTTTCCCTGTAAAATAAGGTTTCAAAATTGATTTTTGAAGATCACAGTTTTCAAATTATCGTAGTTTTTGGATATTTCGAAGTACGTAAAAGTCGAAAATAGGGTAATTTTTTTTTTTAAATGTCTGGGACTGGCGAACCTTTAGTACGAAGTATGCTTGTAGTGCCTGTAGTATGCTTGTATCATAAAAAATAAACTTTTATTTTACAAACTACTAAGTATAGTAGTAAATGGTTTATGTCATAGGTAATTATCAATTCCCTTTTTCCCAGAGGTGGTGCCGGCTACCTGGCTGAGCCGTCGTGGCTTTTCGGACATTTCAGCGCTGGCAAACGAACCCTTCTTAATCCCCTCTAATGATCGTGGCTATTCGGTAGGGTCAGAGCGGCCCAAAAATTCGGGTGTCGTCCTACTTGCGGTCAGTCCTATTTGCGGTCAGTCCTATTTGCGGTCAAGTGTAGTTTTATGAAGGATGATCAAGGTTCTGGAGGTGGAAGGGTTTCCAGTTTGCGGTCACATCTTGAGAGATAGTTAATTACTAATCACAAATCAAGTCGTTTGCCATCTTCACGTGTTGGTCTACAGTTCCCGGTTGGCAGAATCCACAGGGATTCTTACTTACCAAATTCACTGTTTTGACGAGAGGATAGTCAGTCAGAACGAACAAACGACTCTGTTCACTTAAATAGAGCCTAAAAAAGGGGGAATAATAAACAAACACTGTATACATATATAAATAGAGAGGGAGAGAGATACAACAAAAATAGATACTAATATTTATAGAATATACTCTTTCGCATTACAAGCATACTTCGTACTAAAGGTTCGCCAGTCCCAGACATTTTTAAAATAAGACTATAGATAAATTTGGATTGACTCAAAAAAACATTGAATTGAATCAAAAAAACAAATGGCATACGACGAATTTCGGTAAACGTTTCCCCCACTTCAAATCTTCAACACGACTTTAGGCTCACTATATGGGGTTCAAATATGTGACCGCAAATTGGACAAATATCTTTCGATTAGCCCACGACATTTTTGGGGTGACCGCAAAATGGACGGTTTTACCCTTGACCGCAAGTTGGATACAACCAAAAATTCGTGGCTTTTTGGTAGTTCCCACAATTTTAGAATATCATCGACCCACTGCTCTGCGAAGGCACGTTAGAGAATGGGAAAAAAAGAAGAAAAAAAAAGCTAGTAGTCAAAGGTCACCATATTGGACCATCCACTCATTACAAGAACAATGTAAATTGAATGAATATGGCCTGTAATTTTGTAGAAAATTGATGAACAAATAATACAGACACTTAAGGTAAAACTTTTTGTACATAGAGAGTTATGTTTTTAAAATATGTTGCAAAATTATATTTGAATAGTGGAGATCACGAGTCTTATAGAGAGCTACGAGGTGTAATATCTACGTTTGTTTGTATTTGACAAAGGACATTCAAAAGGAAACTATGCCCAACAAATTGCATACATAATACGTTACTAAAATATACTTGTGCGTTCTTTCATAATTTGGAAGAAAATATTATCAAACGTTTATACTACAACAGATATTAACTATCCGCAGATATGATTGAAAAAAAGTTTTAAATTTAATATATTTTCTTCCTGTTCTGTTCATTTTGGAATAACGATAACTATATATAAATCTAACCGTTGTAAATGAAAGGGTTATTTATAGTAGATTAGAGCCGACCTTATATCTATTTGTTTGGAATGTGAGGGCGAAGGAAGGAAAAGCAGGTGCATTGTCTGAGGAGTGACGGCGACCTGAGGTAACGGTGAATGCCTGCACTGGACGACCTTGTAGCAATGCTGCGGCTACTGCACTGCCAACCAGACTTGCGTAACTTTTGCCTACCTTCTTCGTCTCAAGTTAAAACTACTTAGATTCTTATCACCTGTTCACAAATTCAATTCACGAATACGGTATATTTGACTTTTCTTTTAATTAAAATTCAATATTATAATCGTGAGTAAGATGAGAGTTGGTCGTGTGATGAAACGGAAATTATTTTTTGAAGTCTCAGATGTAAGGGTGCGTACACAAAGAACGCCGGTTGCCGGCGCCGGCAAACCGGCAGCTTGCTCCTCGTGCTTATAAGCGCGGCAAAAGCTTGAAGCCGTACATAAAGAAAGCTGGTAACAAGCGCGACAAGTCAGTTCACTTTGAGCAGTGTCAAAGATGTCTTCGTCTAGTGATGATGTGTTTTTGGCGGAGAGTGTTCATGTAAAATTATTGCAAAGGAGGAGGAAAGTCGGTGTCCATGTTATTAATAGACATAGGAAGAAACTTGGTGAATACCATCACTTGTTTCCGCAACTAAAAGGTGACCCACAACGGGTTTATCCCAAATCGCCTTCTTTTGATAAACTTTGGAAATTAAATCATCTGTATCAACCATCGCGCTATGACACCCACCAACTGCACAGTACAGAGACCACTCGCGGACTGAGCCGGTTGCCGGAACCGGCTTATAAGAATGTTCTCTTCATACTTGTTTGCCGGTTGACGCCGGCAGCTCGCGCTTGTTGCGCTTGTTGAGCCGGCACCGGCGTTTACTGTGTACGGGCACACTTGAAACCATGTTAAGTTCTTCTCGAGCCGGGACGCGCTTACAGCGGCCGGTTTGCCGGCGCCGGCAACCGGCGTTCTTTGTGTACGCACCCTAATACAAGCCTGCCGGTTTAAACAATTTGTTCTACGAAATGTGATCATGAAGTCTCAGGTATAAAAATAACTCTTATACCTTGTGGGAAGAACTGTGGGGGGGGGGGAATCACGTGATGCATCAAGGTCTTCACTAGTAGAGCAAAATGGATAAAAGAAAACATAATTAGATGCACCAATCAAAATGGAAGCCAGTTAAACTTTAAAACAAAGACCTATTTTCCGTGTATGACGCAGAGATGTTTCAAACAAATTATGTTGATCATAATACCTTTTAGAATAGTTTCAGTGATAATTTGGAAGCCACGATAGTAGTTTGGAAGCATTAAGATAGAAAGACTTTCTAAAATGAAGAATTTCAATTTGTTTAAAAAATTGTAGTTTTCTATACGTACTAGAACTCGTGAACAGAAATAGATAATTTATGAATTTTTCACCCCTCTTGTGAACCTCTATTTTATAGTCGAACTTTAAATACAACATCGTATATTGTATAATACACAAATTCTTTTCTCCATTGTTATTAAGGCGAAAAACCACTTGCTCATCATCGCTTTAAAAAAAAAAAAAAAAAAAAAAAAAAAAAAAAAAAATTATCCCAGAAAGTTAGTTTTTTGTACTTTGTATTCGGTAGATCAATTATTGTAAGTTTGTTTTAAAACAGTATTATGAACCTCGTAATTTGACGTCGGCTAGATCCTTGTAAGTCTCCCACTCGCTTCGCTCGTGTGGGAGCCTTGAAGCTGTGTACATCGGTGACGCAGACTTCGTAACTTTACGAATAACACATTTTCTTCGGAGGTCAGTGTTCAAAATTACATTTTTGACAATAACTTCTCTATATAGGCTATGTAGAATTGAAATCTGCACGTTTGTATCTAATTTAGTGTGTTATAAGTTGAATAACGCAGAGATATGAATAAAAACTGTTTAAAATGGGCGCCATTTTGATTTGACTGAATTTCAATAGTGTTCTTGTCTTGTATGAGTACAGTATAGTGATAGGATATCCTAATTTGTTGTGGTCACTATAGTAATTATATAGGCTACAGAAGACATCGACGACGGGCGGACAGGATGACGAAAATCACTTTATCGGTTTCCTAAGGCCATGATGAAACATGAAAATCAGTCATAAACCAGAGGTCGAATTTTTTGACGATTACAAAACTTTTCCTATTGTCTACTTTGTATATCTACTGGGTAAGTTAGAGGTAGAAAACAACAAAATAAAGACACCTAGCCCTCGAATAGTCGAATAGCGTGTCAGGGCCGAAAAAGAATAAGAGTTGGTCAAGAGGAAAGATTAAATACATGGAACTAATACAAGACTATATGTAGCTTGGTCCCTCGGGATGGGTGCGCCCCTACTCACTATAGTGTGCTCATGAGGTCCTGATCTGCTTCACAAATACCTTTGTAGAGATCTTAGTTTTAAAATTTGACATGTGCATTTTCGTATATTTTCTGTAACTTTCTTTTAGCCATTTTTCTCTACTTATGAAGACCTTTAAATTTTTAATAAATTTATATATCATATCGTACAACTTGTACTGATGGGACCATTTGTCTGTGCGCGCGGCTCTGACGCTACTAGCCGTTTTGTAAAAGTAGGGCTCGCTCACCCTAAAGGCCTTTTCACACCGGCGTACTGAACGTCCTGGACGTTTGGAACGTTTGGGACGTTCGGTACGTGCCCCTTCCACACCGCCCAGCAACGTACCAAACGTCCACTTGTCTTTTTCTAGTTCTTAATACTATGTACTCAGTTCAATAAAATACAGTGCTCTTGTATTATTTTATTTTTTTACCACATTTTCCCTTTTATTATTAGTGCACACTGTATTAATGTAATCCACAATGCCTAGATGCAATGCAGTATATTACATGTAGGCCTACTTTTTAGGTATTTGACATGTACATTTTATAGATTACTGTACCTAGTATTATATATCAATTTCTATTTCTAAGAATACTTTACTAACATAACATAACATGATTTCTATTTTAAATAATATTTGTTTTGCCTGTGAAAGTTAATACGATTGTTATTCTTTTTTTTTCAAATTGAGCCTTTAGTAAAACTAATATAAAATAAGGTCATTAATAATTATACTATAATGACTTCCATTAAATAACAATATAAATATATAATCGTTGCTCTAATGTTATTACATTACAAGTAAATGACAACTTACTATCTTTCTGAAGATTTGCAGCATTGAAGATTTCATTGCGCATGCGCTAGGCCGTGGACGTTCTGGACGTTTGTGAAAAATCACTCTCCGAGCGATCCTCCGAAAACCGTCGCGGACGTCCAGGACGTTCGGTACGTTCTGTACGCGCGGTGTGAAATGTCTCATTTGATAGCATGGGAAGCGATTTATTTTGACAAAAACGTACCAAACGTCCAGGACGTTCAGTACGCCGGTGTGAAAAAGCCTTAAACGTTTGAAATGTTTGTCTACCTTTCGCGACACATAATTACAGTTTACAAGATTTGTAGTGTATATAGAAACATGATGTTTACAAACAACTCGAAGCTACATTGAAGACAGGTGAATAATCTGCGTCCGGCGCGCCGCGCGGCACCACATGTTTTTGGAAATGAGCGATAACCACTCCCCTCTTCCCCGACGCGCCATAGCAAGCCGCGCGCACAGACAAATGGACCCATCAGTAGGTGTTTTCACAAGATAATTTAGTTACAATTATTATTTTAGAATTATTCCATTACAAAATGAGTAACATACCATTATCTCGGGGTTCAGAAGTTCAATATTCTGTAACTTTTGCTTTGGATATTTTTACAACACTTTTAGATGTACATAATAAAATAAAACTATAAGAACTTAATTCAAACAATTAGTATATATGATATCTTTAAAACTAATAACAGGGTGTGTGATGGAAGTGGATAAAACGAACGGGTGAATACGATACAAGTTAATGATGGACTGTGTTTAGAAAAGAACCTATTACATTAATTACATGCTTACATAAATAAAAGTTCTTTTGTTCACAGTTTTCAGTTGTTATTATGGTATTTAATGAATTTTGAGAGAGTTGTAATTTTCGTAAGTTAATATTGTCTGGATATAATCTGAATTTTAATCCGAATGAAAGGTGAATTTATAATGTTGAATTAATTCCGTTGAGGTCCATTCACCAATGGTTTTAAGTTCAAAATTATATTTTAACTACTTGGGTGTTTTTTGAAGTTATAACTTCTTATGGTACGGTGAACCTGCGCGAAATGAAGGGAATAGTGAAAGCGAATGAGGAGGAAAACTGAAAGCGGATGAGGGGGATCACCACTACACTGCACCATCTGCATGCGCATGCGTGAATGTAGATGTGTGGAATCACTATTTCTTTTATAACGTTTTCAGACTCCATACATAGTCAAACTAGTAATCAATGCAGAAATATTGATTTTTTCAAATTTGGAACATTTTTTTGAGTTCCGTATCAAAGTTGTATCCACTCGTTTGGACTTAGACGACAGACATTATTAAAAAAACACTCAAAGTGTCTAAAAAAAAAGATATTTCCACGAGATACAACCTCTTTTTCTTGCCATAACATATAGGCCTATCTTTTAGAACGTAATACGGAATGGATGTAATGTTTGATTAGTTTTACCTATACATTTTATTAACGAATAGACATTTTCCTCCGGTAAATTACAAACTATAAACTATTTTCCTCTGAAGACTATTTTCCAGTATCCGATAGTTGTCTGTAATTTGGTATTGTTTTTGGCTCGAGTAAACACTCTAAAAATTGCAATTTCTGCCTGATTTTTTTTTTTTCTTCTTTTTTCTTTTTTTTTTCAAATTTGAAACTTGGCTCGGTTTTACTAATCGTTGGAGTAGTTAAACAACAAAATGATTTTCAAAATTTCATAATAGTTTATCGGGATTAACTTTTCACATATTATAGTTTCTATAACGTATTTTAATAGCTTAATTTGCGCTGATTTACAATATTAAATGTTGATATTCAACCGTGTTTCCTACGAAATTGATGAAAACATCACCTCGAAATTTAAAAAAACTAATAATATTTTTAGCAATCTTAGTTATAATTGAAATATGTGGTAATATTTTTGGCACGGAAGATAGGGTTGACCATTATTTAATATAAAAAAGTAGATGTCAACATTTCAGAATGGCGGTTGATTGAAATGTTTTTACGATAGTTCCTCATATCTGGGATATACACTTCTATAATATCTCATTTTACTCAGTTTATGATGTGCGTGTTTTAGTCAAAGACGACAAAAATCGCACAAATATAATCGCGTCTTATGTTAGCACATTGGCTATAGCCTATATTGCGGATTCTCGACAAAACTTTATCTTACACTCTGCACGCATTGAGTACAAGCATAAGCTTGTAGGCTATTTTTGAAGAGTTATTTTCACTTTTTAACGTGTCACCACTCGGCGAGTTTCTAGTTTTTAGTTTTTTAATTAATTGAAATATCAGAGAGAAACTTTTATAACATTTATAAGAACTTTTCTAAAACACTTTCTCTTAAATATTCTCTCTAGATGCCGAGAATATAACTTGTAATACTTAACATGTGTTCTTAAGTCTAATCTTCTTCAGTATCCGGTTCAGGCCATAAACAGGGTGTTACAAAAGTGTAGACACAGTTTGATAAATTTAGAACTAATAATAGTAGAAAAACCAGATTTTGGGTAGGCCTACCACCTATTGGTCAAATTCAACTACTTTTTTAAATATCACAATTTTACATATTCAAAATCCCCCTCTCCTAGAGTGTAAGTAATATTTTCAAGTGTAAATGTTTTATCATTTTTCTTTTACAAGATTACATATAATATATCTGTAATATTTCAACTTTAGCGTAACCGATTTAGCAGGTTATATTCTGTATTATAGTCCAATACATTAATATTTGTATTCTTAATACATAAAAACTTTCTTTTATTCAAAAATACTACAAAGAAAAAATTATTTCTCACAATGTTAAAATGGTTGAAAAACTGCTGTTATTTGTGTTGATCTGTATATAGTAGAAAAAGGAGTCCTTCAAAGAGGAAAGGTCAGGATTTTAAAATGTAAACCTATAATATATGTCAGGATTCCATATAAAATCACATTAACAAATATTTTATTCTATTTTTTATGGATATGTATAAAATTTAACACCATTTCTCTTGAACAAAATCGTAGAGGTCTATTCTGGGACTGAAAATTCTGTAATTTCAACAGCTTTTAAGAGAAATGGTATTAAATTTTATACATATCTATAAAAAATAGAATAAAATATTTGTTAATGTGATTTTATATGGAATCCTGACATATAAGGGTTTACATTAAAAAATCCTGACCTTTCCTCTTTGAAGGACTTTGAAGGATTTTCTACTATATACAAAATCGTATTTCATTTTGACCAATAGGTGTAGTGCCCAATTCTGGTTTTTCTGCTGTTATTCTTTCAAAAGGTTTCAATGCGTTTTTATAATTTCCCAACACTACTGTACGTGCGTGTTGAATAGATGGCATTTCAGTTAAGTTCCCGTACTTTTTACCTTTAAGTTACAGAATACATTGTTATTATAAGTAATGGGAAATACTGATTGAGTTATAGATTTTATCTTGAACAATTGTTTTCAGGTACTCATTACAATACCTACACATGGTTTCTTTAGTGAGATTTATGTCTATAATTTTGACGATATATTTGAAAGAAATTAAAAAATTTCTGAAATGACTCAACGATTAAATGCTGTGTAATCATCAAGGTTTTAAACAAAGTTTTTCTTTCAGTTGAGTCAAAAACGAGATTTTCAGAGCAAAAACTGTACATGATATAAAAATATATTGAAGGTTGATTTTTTTTTTTTTAAATCGGCTGTAATAACATATTCAGTCAGTTTTGTTGGGATGTGAAGATCCATATTTACGTAAACGCAACTAAATGACGTACGTACTATAGAGGGAGATAAGGAATAGAGACAGAAAGGAGGAAAGGAAATAAGGATAAATTTCACAGATTTTTTTTCTTTCTTGTGCGTAACATTCATACTTTATGCCTGTAAGATTAATGAGGACAGGAAACCCGACATAACTGAACGATAGAGACAGATTGATTAATAAGCAAGCCGTGTAATGGAGCGACTATTTTCCGCAGTAGAAAAATAATATAGCGTACCTCATTCTTTAAATAATAAAATGCCGAGACAGATGAAGATTGAGAAACTTAATGTCTGGATTTTTTGAAAGGTAATAGTAGTAGTGGTCATGTGTTGCACAAATAAAGTGATTTTTGTGGAAGGTTTTGTATTCTTTCATTTGGTTTGTTGGATATGAAAGCATTAGACATGAAGCTGATGCTGATGGCACCTGAGAGGGTTGGGGAGGGAACCGCTTGACAGTTATAACAATCCTTCCAAATAAACGGTGCAAAAACATTGCCCAATTTTTTTTCACTCACCCATTCTCAAAACCAAATAAAAGTTGTCAATAAATAAGTGAAAATGAATCATGGACGATGTCTTTGGAGTTAATTAAGAGGCGGAGGCCTAAACAAATAACTTGCTTCGCTTGTGTCATAAATACGATCTCAGATTTAAGCTGTATTTGATTAAATACGGGTTAAGGTTCATTTTTGATTTTAACTAATTATTCCTGAGCGCTAATGTTAGTTTACTTTGCGACTGCACAAGGGTGTTCGTTGTTAATCTTTACAATCGTCTAAAATTTGAAGGAAATCAGTGTAGTCAGTTTTGAGAAATTATGTCTTTTATAACATCCCCAACTACAATTTTTTGGTCCTTTGCCGATATCATTTTTTGAGAGTTGGTAAATTTCAAAAGAGCAGATGTTTTTTTTCCGGAATAACTTAAGGTCAGTTTTCATAGTACCATGGACTTCTTTTGTAATTCTTGTTGTTGCATATTTAACATAGTTTTTTTTAATGAACCGAAAATATAAAGTATTTTAACACGTTTTTATTAGTTCGATTTCCGTCATATCTGTCTGCCTGCCTGCCTGCCAGTCTGTCTGTCTGTCTGTCCGGGTGGAATTTTAAAATCGAGTTTAAACTAACTTCCCGATAAGCTAGAAACCTGAAATTTTGAACATAGGGCAGAATTGGATGACAATACAATATTCAGTTGGTTCCTTGTCTCTACTCTTGTTTAAACAATAGTTAAAACGCCTTGCAATTAAGACGCCATGACGAAGATGGGAAGAATGCGTCAAATACGACCTTCACCACCATAAGTTTGTGATACATTTACAATTTGTAATGGTGAAGGATCTGACATTGTATTGTTTTAATTCATGTACATGGAAAAAAAAGAGAAAAAAAAAAAATTTCGTTTACTTCTTTGTTTGATTTTCTGAGTTACAAGACTAATAGAACTATTATAGGTAATAAGAGATAATATTATGAATTTCATACATTTGCAGCTAAACAGAATGTGAATTGCATTGGGAATTTCCTATATATGTCCCTGTCAGAGTCTCAATATGTACAAAACCGATTGAAATCTTTCACCCAGACATAAGACTAAAAAGCAGAAAATAATAAATCAATTAAAAAAAAGTTTTAAACATACCACGTTTTTAAAACGGACTAAAAAGTATAAAATAATTTTTCATGATCTTTCTACAATTTAGAGGGAGGATTGTTAGTGGCTTAGTGGCTATGGATATATTTGGAATACTTGGAGAGAAAAACGTGGGCGCAGCCAGTAAATAATACAAGTAGACAATCCGGTTGAATTCACAGCTAATTTCAGTGAATCGGAAATGAGATTCACTGCAATTTAATTTATTTACTCCCCCTTAACTATCATAGATTGCCTGCGCCCCACGTTTTTCTCTCCAAGTATTCCAAATATATCCATAGCCACTAACAATCCTCTCTCAAAATTGTAGAAGGGTCATGAAAAATTATTTTATACTTTTTAGTCCGTTTTAAAAACGTGGTATGTTAAAAACTTTTTTTTATTTGATTTATTATTCTTTGTCCTTTTTTATACAAATGATTTAAATATAAAAGCAGTTTGGTTTTTATGAAGATACCTACATTAGAAACTATCATAATTCATCCTGATATTAGATATTTGTTATTGTGCGTGTGCATATTCAATTTCATTCTGAATTAAATGGTCCTAAATTACTAGGTATGAATAATTATATTATGTCATTCTCAAAACTCTAACTTTTGTATTATTATTTTTATTGTGTGCATTTTCAATGTACACGATTTTAACATGAAGACTAGTATGGTGCTTAATAAACCTGTTGCGAGCATTAATACATTTTTGCAACAAAGTGAAACTTTTGAATTGTTGTATGTTTTGATTATATTGTGTTCAATTCAAATTTGAATGCAATTATAGAATGTGAAAAGAAGGCAGTACATTTGAATTAGTAGAAATAATTGACATTAACTTTAAAATACAATCTTGTTGAGCACTGTGGTGAAATTCACAATAATGATTCGAATTTGCCCCTAACCACAATCACTAGGAACTTTAAAATAAAACACCATTATCCGATTAATTGTTCTTTATTAATTATTTCCACTTAATGATCAGATAATTGTGTTTTATTTTAAAGTTTCTAGTGATTGTGTTTAGGGGCAAATTCGAATCATTATTAACTTTAAAGCTGTTTTTGGAGCCAGAAAACAGCAGATAATAATGATAGTGTCTAATCTAGTTTGGTTTTTAAATGACATAAAAATGAAAGTATGAATATTGTTATAAAAGTTCTGTCAAATTATTATACATAAATAGAAGACACCCAGTGGCGGCTTACTCATAAGGACTCTCGGACGCCGCCCCCCATGATAATATTATTTTAATAATGTAAATACCTATATGTATTTAATTCTTTGGAAATAAATGAATTATGAATTGCCGCTATGGATTTCACCATCACTTGTAGCGGAAGATTTACAATATAAAATATTTGAGGAATGTATTCTGGAGTTCGGACGGTGGCCAGAGCGTCCCAGTTTCATTGCATTTAGTCATATGGGGCAAGCAGCAGACAGAGCTGAGGGTGCCGTGACGTCATTTACACAGTGTGTAATGGGCTTCTAGGGCAGAGTCCGAAGCTGCGGGCGCAGACATCAGTCAGTGAAGCCACCATAAATTAGATGTTCCGCATTACTAAAATCCTTGTTTTCGATGGGCAAAATAAGTTGGCGCAACTGTTCTAAATAGTGTCTCGCCACTCACACGAGTTGTTTGTTTATGTTTTTAAGTTTAACCCTTTGTGATTGTGAATGTTAAGTGAATGATAACATGCCTTCCCTTACGTGTATAAAATAAAACAGAGCCCTCCCATTGCCCTTAACCATCGGCCGCTACTGAAGACACCCTAAAGAAGAAATATGTTTTACGTTTTTCCAACAGCGTTATATTTAATTTCTGTTAATTTAGTTCTCTTTATATAAGTGATGTCAATTTCGTATGTGTATATTTAAAAGAAAAACTTAAAATACCCTTTGATTATAATTCAAATACATGCAGTTGAAAACATAACAGAACCGAATCGATGAGCTCCATCACGTGGTCATGTGTTGGTTATATTATGCCAAAAATAAGTAATTTATCTTATAAAACCGCGTGGACACACTTTAGAATAACCCTGTTTATATATTTGTTATTGTGATTTAATAGCGAAAAACCTCGTGGTCGTTGTCTTTAAAAGGAGTGGGGAGGGGGGGGAGCATAAAATAGAGACTCTAGCCTTCGAATACTCGAACACCAGGTTGATCAACATCTGATAGTTTACTAACTGTAAGATAGGCTAGTACAGTATCTCGGTATTGCCATGTTATTAGTCACTATAAGTGAGCCCTTGAGGGATTGTATATTTACACGAGGTTTATATAGATTTATCAATTTATATTATGTAATATAAATCGACTATTTTCGAGTTTGAGTCACAAAACGCAAACATACCGGTCCTCTAAACTCCCGTTGTACTAACGGCTTTAATTTCTATGGAATTAATGGGATTTCGTGGCATTGCTCTGTTTTTTAACTTTTTACGTTACAGGCACAACATTTCTTTCGGGCTATGTACACTTAATGAATTTGTGAAACCTGTTAATTGAATATAATACTCCAAAATTGCTTAAACTTAATGTTATTAAGGAAAGCTGGCCCAAATATGAAATATTTCGAAACCAGAGCGAAAGTTAGTAGGCCTAAATATTTTTTTCAGAACTTTGAAAGAGATATATTTTTTCTAGTTAACTTTTAGAATAACATATATATTTTCTAGTCAACTTGTAGAATAACATAATATATTTTTTGTCAACTTATAGAATAACATATTTTTCTAGTCAACTTGTAGAATAACATATTTTTCTAGTGAACTTGTAGAATAACATATATTTTTCTAGTCAACTTGTAGAGTAACATATATTTTTTTCTAGTCAACTTGTAGAATAACATATATTTATTCTAATCAACTTGTAGAAAACATATATTTATTCTAGTCAACTTGTAGAATGACATATATTTTGTCTTGTCAACTTGTACAGTAGAACAACATATATTTATTCTAGTGAACTTGTAGAATAACATATATTTATTCTAGTCAACTTGTAGAAAACATATATTTATTCTAGTTAACTTGTAGAATAACATATATTTTTTCTAGTCAACTTGTGGAATAACGTATATTTTTTCTACTCAACTTGTAGAATAACATATATTTATTCCAAAATACTTGTAGAAAACATATTTATTCTAGTCAACTTGTAGAATAACATATATTTTGTCTTGTCAACTTGTAGAATAACTTTTTTTTCTAGTCAACTTGTGGAATAACTTTTTTTCTAGTCAACTTGTGGAATAACATATATTATTTCAAACACACGATGTAGTCTTCCATAAATATGAATTATGTATTATATATATTCTTAACAAGTTCACGCTCCTAGTATAAAAAGGAAAAGATCGAGCTTAGAATGTTCAATCTAGGCTAGAACATTAATTAATTAACTTAACTCATAAATCATACACATGGTCCAATTAATACCCTACTTATTATATATGTAATGGAAAACTAGTATGTCTTCTAATATTTGTACCACGAAGAACTATTGCGCATTTAGTGAACAAATTAAACTAATACTGTAATATAAAATCAGGCTTTGTAGTAATCGTCGTAGGCGTATATACAAGACAACTGAAGGAAGTAAATTTAGAATCGATACATACGACGTGTCAACCAGATCGTATGTCACGGTTAATATCTCAAGGTTTAAGGAACGTGGACAAAAAATATTTTGCTAATGGAAACAAATATGCTGCTATCTTTGTAAAAACAAACTTGAAGGGGACCAATTTCTTATTTCTAATCCATATTATTTAGGAGCAGCTTTGAATATTAAGGGGTTGGTCAATTCACATAATAAAGTTTACAACTTAATGATATTTAAAGTTAGTTTGAAAATGTAGTCGTTATTGTTTTGAATATACTCTAGAGCTCTGGTTTGATGTATCTATTGCTTGCGTTACGGCTGATATGTTGATGAATACACCTCTATGTTTCTGGATTGTATACAAAACTACAAACTTCAACACGCAGGAAACTCGGTGAACTTCTAGTATCTTAAATATAGTAGACTATGGTTATATAGCTTAAATTGAAACGAACAGTTGTGAACGTGACTGAACAAGCAGGTCCGATTTGAGTTTCAAATAGAGAACTAGTTGCTAGAACTAGGAGGGAGGCGTTCTTGATAACTTGCGGCTTTACCGCCATCCCCCACTCAATAGAAAGAGTAACTGGGTGCAATCTCACCACCAGCACCCCACCGCCACCACGAAACCATTCCTCAACGCACGCTCCCAGAAGCCGAAGCTTTCCGGACAGGCCGAGCATGCTCCCATGGTACTCATGTCGGCAAGACTTCTCAAGCCACGTTTTATGAGTCACCGTCAGGTCGCTTACGCAATACCCTTCCCCCACGTACTCACCTACTAGGGGCGGCGCCCTAACCACATACGTAGGATTGGGTGGCCCTTCCCCAGTTTTCTTGGGCCGGCACTGTGAGGTAAAATACACGACCCGAGGGAAAACTGCAAATTTGTATAAGTTATACCTTCATTTGGCCCGTCGCACATTGCTTTCAAAGAAGACATAGAGGAAGAGACGAGCCTAAGGAAAATCTATAAAATACACGTTTAGATAGTTTACGAAACTTGGAACAAAGTGTGGATAGAGTTGGACTAAAGATTTAACTCTGCTCTGGCTTATGTCTAATTGCGTCGGTAGTCTGCTGTGATTGCTTTCAAATAGGTTTCTGAGCCATCTATGATGCCATTTTTAATTTGCTAGTGAACTTCGTCAAATCGGAATGATTTTTATAATAATAATTAATGTTTTCTGCTAAGATACAATTTTCTGCCATTCGTAGTGTCCAAAGTTGACGAGTTTCGGAATAACTCTTATGTCCAAACCATATTTTTATCTCTGTTTATGTTTTTGACCATGCTGGTACTAAAACAGCTCCAACTAAGGATATCAAGAAAAAGTCAGGAATCCAATTTTACTCAAAGTAATGTTATAAACATTTTGTTATGATGTTTCCATAACTCTGATAATCAGTCTCATACCAAAACCTATTTCTTTCCTGAGCTTATCCTTGTCTCTGCTTGCTTTCACAGACATCAGACTAAAGTCGATAAAATAAGTGAATCGTCAACGTGTTCATTCCTGTTCTTTGCATTTGAAGTTTAACGTGGTCACATGATGTTGAGTCTATTTCGCATTCTGTTGTTTTTAGTATTTTAACTGAGTCTTAACTAGGTTTGTTCTTGTATTTGCATTTTTAATAGAGCTGTATTAATGACCACTGAGCTTTATATTTAAAAATACAGTGGTCTTGGGAAATCTTAGGCCTACTCTTTACTTTTGAAAGATATACCTAAAACGAATCCAATTCATTCGACTTAAATACAATACTGTTCGATTCCAAATTTATAATTTCTAATATGTTAAAATTGAGTTGCTATGCCTAATCTAATATTTAATATTTGGAGTTATTTGTAGAGATTTTGCTGGTTTACGAAGTCATCTGAAATATTTGATTTTTTCCCCTAGTTCTATTCCGATTGTACGATTCGTTTGAAGGGAATTGAGCTATTATACATATATAGATCTTTATTGGCGTAATAGTAAATCGAAAAAAACAATCCGAAATTATTGGCTCCTTGTCTACTGTACTAGATGATTTTCAAGAAATTCACGAAATAAATTGATTAAATTACTGTTTTTGACCAGGCTAGGACTAAATATCTTTAAAAATAGAAGGATATCCATATTATCTTTTATAGTTAATATGACACAAAACGTGGATAGCTACTTTTAAAAATAAGCAGAAATTTTTTTCTAGTTTTCATTTAAGATAGGCTTATTGCATACAGCAACAAATTTGAGTAGCATTTTTATTAATTTTCAATTGCAGCAGTCTAGGTATTGATTTATATGCTGGTTTCTCTGAAATAAAAATAATAATGTTTGGGAGGTTTTAGTTTGTAAACTTGTTAATTTTGGTTCTAGGGCTTATGACAAAAAGGTTATGTATTCAATTAGACTTAAAATTACTATTATTTGGTATGTTACCAAATTATTTGGTTAAAAACATACACATTAGATCTTTTTTTTCGATCACCAAGTCTTGTATCTATATTTTTATTTAAAGAAAATCCCATTTTTGTTTAACAATTTGCAGTTGAGTACAAATCTGTGTAACCTGCAATTCAATTAATATTTGTGTTTTTATTGTAAAGTTAAATGGGTTCCACTTTAATGTCTAATCTAATCAACAGTTTATGCACCTTATCTCAATTCTTATTATATCTCGATCGACTTTTTATACATGAAATTTGTAGGGTGATCCTTTCGTGAAATAAAGAGCATATATACTGTACTAATATAAATATAAATGTTGTTCGGTCGTGATTTTAAAAATATAAATATATAACTTTTGAATAGAACAAAAAATCGAACACAATATCTCACAAAAATTATGTTTACTTAATCAAACGCGTTTCAACGACAAAGTCGCCATCTTCAGTGATACATAAGCTACTAAACTATAACTGAAAACGTTTGATTAAGTAAACATAATTTTTTTGTGAGATCTTGTGTTCGAATTTTTGTTCCATCCAATATTATCTCTTATGTCAAGCTCAATACTTATTTATATAAGTTTTGAAATGTATATAAAAATATTAAATATACGATGGAATATATTATCGTTCCAATTATATTATCGTACAAAATATCGGAATATATTATCGTACAAATTTAAATTTGTAAATTTGATTGTTACTCCGTTTTAGAAATGAAACTAATTTTTTATTTTTAGTAGGTGAGTTCGAAAACGTACTCCATTAAAACACAAAATTTGAATACAAATTCTCACAAATAATACGTTTATTTACTCAAAAGCAGTTCAAAAACAATGTCGTCATCTTCTGTGATATCGAATTTTCGTCCCAAAACAAAAATAAAATAATCTAATTCGTTGGGCAAAGTCTGAGAATTTTTGTGGCGCGTTTTCTCTTTGAAGATATCGTGTCATAATAAAAATTAAAAAAAAAACGAGATCGGTGGCCAAGGTTTAGTAATGCAAGAAACAACATTGTGGTATATAACGAAATTTGTTGGATTATCTACTAATCTTTCATTGTGTGATTTGTATATTTGTTTTAGTGTTTCGTAGCTAGTTTTTTAAAATTATTTCAGTCTTACTTTCTTTAAAGATAGTTAGAAATCTGTGGTAGAGAAAGACAAAGTGTCTGGATAAGTGACAGGATATCAAAGAAAAACTGACAAAGAAAAGATATTATAAAAGCCCATGACTTATACAAAAAGATTAGCTTCAGAGACATTGTGTTGAGTAAGAACAAAGACTAGTGAGGTTAATGTATTGATAGTTAAAACGGTACTCTGTACTCTGTAGGTGAGACGTGAGGGATACGGTCGTGGTACGTGAGGTGGTCGCGTGTCCACGCAATCCTCTCCTTTACTTCTTCATCCGGAGGACTAATTTGCAGAAACTATTACAGAACTATTTATGTGAATTTAACATAACTAAAACTGTACATCATACATTCAGCTTTAACTTAACATTCTTTAAAAACTCGTACATAAATTAGTTAAAATTCGCAAAAGAAAGAAAATTTGCTGAGATGTCACTTACCGCCAGTAATCTTCTTTTGAACAAGATTGCTGCCGGTAAGTGACATCTCAGTTGTACATAAGCATATCCGGTTGTTCTAGAGTGATAATTATAATGAAAATTTGTTGTTTTGTTGTACAACAGTTTAATGTGATATATATATATATATATATATATATATATATATATATATAAATAGTAGTTTAATCATAATTTATTAAATGAGAGTTTCGTTTAAATAACATTAACTTATAGTTGTTTTTTGTTTACATACGAAGTACTGTGTAGGACTATTTAAAGTTTTGATCTACGAACAAAAGACCACAGCGTTAAAATAATGACTTCCTTGATTAACAAATTATTGGGGACAGTAAATCAAAACGGAAACGAGGGAACTCGTTTGCTATTAATGGAACTTCCGGTCGTACAGGAAGTTAAATTTAGTATAGTCTCATTCTTTCACTGTGCAAGTTTTTCATGGATGACTACTTCGCCATTATTATTTAAACAGGCGTATGCGATTTTTTAGCCTTTTTCAAGTATGAGTCAAAATTTCTCTTGTTTGATTATGATATAAATAAACTAAATAAGTTTACTTTTTAAATTTTGTACATTGGTGATCAGATTTGGATAGAATTTAAACTTGTATTTTAAAGTTCTAACTTTTTTCCAGGATTTAAAATACAGAATTCAAACTAGATTACTTATGGAAGAGATTATTATAAGTCTGTATGAAAATCGTTTGGATGTTTGGGGTTTAAAGACTATACATCCGAAGTCCGGATATTTTTGTATGGTTCTGGTTTCAGAGGTCTGAAACGAAAAGTTATCAAAGTCGTTTTTTTCTTTCAAAATATTAAATGTCGCATACAAAACTTTAAAAAGTGGATACACAATATGTTAAAATTTTGGTTTGTGCTAGCCACTTCTGACAAATTATTGTGCCAAAACGTGAAAATAACTCATAAATGACGTCCTAAAAAGTTTTTAAATCTCAAAATAGAATGAAACTATTTCAAATATGGTAAAATGTGAAGATTATGACCAAAAGTAATGTTCTAAACTGCGCGTGATTATATATTAAATATATAGCCTGAGTAATTTGGAGAAAACTGCAATGAATCTGACGGCAGTTAAGGTTCATTTTGGTACTTTCCGTACATTTTGACTGACGAACCGTATTTTTCATGCAGTTTGTTTCAGTCCATGTATTTTTACCGTTTAAATAGATAATTTCCGAACCGGGAGATAAAAAAAAATCGTTGTCCGGATATTTGAAAGTTACATTTTTATCAAAATTTTATATAACACATTTTGTAAAACCAAATCTTTGGTGTATAATTCAAATTTGAATTTTATAAAAAAATTAAGGAATCATCAAAATAAGCCAATATACTAATTGACTAAACTACAAACATAATCGTAAAATGTACTTGTTTGTCGTTTAGGGCCCTGGTTATAGGGCAAAATCTAGTCCTTTGTTTACGTGAACAAGTAAATATCTATTTTTCTGTAATGGTCTTTAAAGTTGTATATTTCCAATTACGTAGGAATGAAAATATTGTTATGGCGCCAACATTTCAATGTTTTATGTCTCTAGGACACACATTTTTAGAATTACTGTCCCTCCGTGGGATTTTCTTCACGTAATTACTTCCAAAGTAAGAGATCCGATTGACCCAATTTTGAAATGTGGTGTGGAGGTGGAAATGATTAGCTTTTGCATTAAATAGCTTAACGGTTGGAGGTGAAATAGGTTGAAAATAAATAATATAAATCTTGCAGTTTGGTAGCTGATGTCTTACGAATGATTGGATTTAGATTAAAATCACTTATGAAGTGGAATTAAATTATGATATATTTTACTTGACTTGTGAAAAGATATAAAATTAAAATTAGACTTTTAACACAATATCTCACTAAATAATACGTTTAAGTTATAATTGGATTGTTGTAGTTCATGTTCAAGTTTTAAGAATTCTTAGTAGTTATGTAGCTTGCACACACTTTATCACCTTTGTTATCAACACTAAAGAGTTATAGATAACGAAAGCTGATTTATACGCTCGAAACGTCCGGTTAAACTATAATTGTATTAATTGTTTGACTTTTATGAAATTTACCTAAAGGTAGAGCCGAGTTGAATTCGAATTCGGTTTGTGTTTCTGGCCCAATATACTCCAAAAACTTTTTTTTAATAAATGTTTTGAAAAATTTTAAGATCAGTTTTTTACAGGAACCAACTAATTGGAAAAGTCTTTGTCGGTCTTATCATTAATTGTTGTTATTATTATACAAATTAGAATAATTCACTCTTTTAAGAATTGTAAACATTCTGGGTTTGTAACATTTTCTATTCGGATCTCTTTTATAGTTCTACCTGCTGGAGAAACTCCGGATTTTATGGCATACAGGTAACATGTATATAAACCCGTTTCTTAGTGAACGGGTTTAGTACAGGTGTTCTGAAATTTTACAGAATATAAGTTGGAAAAGACATTCTATAAAATAAAGAAAATAATAGTTTGGGAATTATAGTATAATATTGTGGCACATGCATCCTACGTCATTGTTAATTTTTAAATAATACCCAGATTTGTTGCCTACATTTTAAATTCGTTAAGAAAGTGATTAGATGTCTAAAAACCTGTTAACTAGATCTAGATCAAAACTGTCACCACACGTATCTCATTCTATGGACAACGCGGTTCTCTGGGAGGGGAGAGGGATTTGGTACAAGTAGGCTACATATACGAAAACATGAGCTGACAGTTCTAGAACGGTTGAATTGGATTCAATATTGCCATTAAGCTAATAAAATCAGACGGTTTAGACAGTTTAATGTGGTTTTGGATTAAATGAATAATAATTTAAAATGTAAGTCATATTAAAATGAAATTTCGTAATTTTCTAGAATTTATTTACAAGTGAATTATTAACAAAATTAAGAATCATACAAAATAATTGAAAAAAGATGTTAATTTTTTAATACATAATACAGGGTTATCATAAAAGAATGGTGAGGTTTCATTAATTCATACGAAGGCAGTCGAGAAATTTTCTGGCTTTGTATTGGTATCGCTGATAGCCTATAACCCAAAAGTTTGTTTAATTAGAGAACATAATAACTCACTCCACACAGAACACTCCAGAAGACAAAAAACACACTACCACAACAATGTAAGAACTAATTTTGAGGTTACAACAGCTGTTATGAAAAAGCAAAGTGTGTTTTGTTGCTGGCTGAATTCAAGTCTGTAATTTCAGTGCAACGTGCATTTCGACGCGAATACAGAAAAGATCCACCACATGAAAATAACATACGACGTTGGTTCAAACAATTCGAAGAAACTGGATCAGTTCAAAAGCAGACTTCATCTGGTAGGCCAAGTGTATCAGATGAAAAAGTTGAACAGAATTCGACAATCTGCAATCAGAAGTCAATACCTTGACGAAGCCTAGAGTTAATTATTCCAAAAACAACAATCCATAAAGTTTTACACTAAAGACTGAAATTACACGCATATAAAATCCAGCTATTGCAGGAATTGAAACCTTATTATGGTGCAAAACGTTTTAATTTCGCTGTTGAAATATTGAACAAGATTGATGAAAACCAATAATTTTTAGATGATATAATTTTTTCAGACGAAGCTAATTTACATATCAATGGGTCTGTTAACAGACACAATTCACGCATATGGGGATTTGTAAAACCCACATACAATTTTTGAGAAAATACGCGAATCACCTAAAGTTAATGTTTGGTGTGGTGTGATGAAAAATCGTCTGATAGGGCCTTTCTTCTTTGCCGAAAAGACAATTAATGTAATTGTGTATCTCGATATGACAATCAATTATTGTTTTCCTCAGCTGGAAGAACTCGAAAACATTCAACAACTTCATTTCCAACAAGATGGCGCACCCCTGCACTTTAGTGCATTTGTCACAGACACTTTGAGTGAAAAGTTTGGATATCGATGGATAGGCCGGCAACGACCTATACGCTGGCCTCCAAGGAGTCCCCAGACCTAACACCTTGTGATTTCTTCTTGTGGTTGTGGACCTAAATCACTTAAGGAACATGATTAATGAAACAACCCTTAATAACGATTATGCAGAACTTGATTTTCGATTGGACATTTGCAGAGCGACTAATGGCGCACATATAGAAATGTATTAGTTATGTAAAAAAACTGTTTCAGACAACGAATTTGATATATAAAAAAACATCAGCTGTAAAAACTCTGTTTTCATTTAAATCATGTTCGAAACCCCGCCATTCTTTTATGGTAACCCTGTACTTGAAATAAATAACACAGTATGGCCGAACAGAACCCAACATGACTGTGGTCAATGTTTTTAGAACGGCTAGTTGTCTGTAAGTGCCGGGAAATTGTATCTCATACTGACCTAATTACCCGCCATTATCATCCAGGCTTTCACCCGCAGGGATGGTAATTCCCGAACTTCGTCTGTCGATCTAGTGAGTCACAGATCCAATGATTTCGATCTATTGTATTACTCAACCCAATCAAATTATACCTTGTCTTGTATGGCTTTCCAAAGCGGTATTAAACAATAACATTTTACTAGCAGAGAAACCGAATTACACGGTCTCTATTTGTTAGGAAGTAATTAATGAGTTTGCCTTTCCAAACATCTTATCACCATATACAACGACAACATAGTTTTGTTTTGACAGACAGAGTAAATAACACGTAAGGCTTGGCTTGTTTAATGTTTGTGTCTCTAATGATAAGGTAAATATTTGACTTCTTTATCTAACACACACTTACACACACTGATAAATTACAACATCTCACTTGCAATGTTTTATCAGTTTTATAGCAGTTAATCCAGTGAGCGCTTTCTTTTTATTTCTGAACAAGTTTAAAAAATCATTTGTTCTAACAGCATTCTAATTGATGTCTAAAGTAGTTCATGAAATGAGATTATCCGGCGCCATTGGGTTCCACAAAGTGTTTTCCTTTTATTTCTGAACAAGTTTAAGTAATCTGTTGTTCCAGCAACATTGGTTCCCACAGCATTCTAACTTATTTCTAAAGTAGTTCATGAAATGAGATTATCCGACGCCATTGGGTTCCACAAAGTGTTTTCCTTTTATTTCTGAACAAGTTTAAGAAATCTGTTGTTCCAGCAGCATTGGTTTCCACAGCATTCTAATTTATTTCTAAACTAGTTCATGAAATCAGATTATCCGGCACCATTGGGTTCCACAAAGTGTTTTCCTTTTATTTCTGAACAAGTTTAAGAAATCTGTTGTTCCAGCAACATTGGTTTCCACAGCATTCTAATTTATTTCTAAACTAGTTCATGAAATCAGATTATCCGGCACCATTGGGTTCCACAAAATGTTTTCCTTTTATTTCTGAAAAAGTTTAAGAAATCTGTTGTTCCAGCAACATTGGTTTCCACAGCATTCTAATTTATTTCTAAACTAGTTCATGAAATCAGATTATCCGGCACCATTGGGTTCCACAAAATGTTTTCCTTTTATTTCTGAAAAAGTTTAAGAAATCTGTTGTTCCAGCAACATTGGTTCCACAGCATTCTAATTTATTTCTAAACTAGTTCATGAAATCAGATTATCCGGCGCCATTGGGTTCCACAAAGTGTTTTCCTTTTATTTCTGAACAAGTTTAAGAAATCTGTTGTTCCAGCAACTATGGTTCCCACAGCATTCTAATTTATTTCTAAACTAGTTCATGAAATCAGATTATCCGGCGCCATTGGGTTCCACAAAATGTTTTCCTTTTATTTCTGAACAAGTTTAAGAAATCTGTTGTTCCAGCAGCATTGGTTTCCACAGCATTCTAATTTATTTCTAAATAAGTTCAAGAAATCTAATGATCCAAGAGCATTGGATTCCACAAAATGATTTATTGTTTTGCATGGTAGTGTGGGTAAAAGGAAATAAACCTGTCAACAATGGAAGTTAAATTGTTCACTAGCGTTATGGAACAATCTAAACTCTACAGTTGCCAATGACTGTATTATCTGTTATTTTCATTTTGGTTGTCTATAAAAGTATTTGCACGACATAAATCCTTTAATACATGCAGTAAAACACTTATGTACATACCAAGATTGTGATGCATACTATGTAATTACCTTATTGCATTATCAATTGACGAAATAAAATAAAGTTATTAAGCTCATTTAATCGACACGTTTATAATATGTATGCATATTTTTATTTTTTTATATTTTTTATTACAGAGCATTTACTTTTATTTAAACATTATCCTACCACCAGAGGAGCCATAATTGGATTTGTATCTCATTTTAGTGATTATAATTAAATATAAACTCTGAGGTGATACAAGAAAAATGAGAGTACAATCGTAAAACGTGATTTATTCAAAATGGTAAATCTATAAGTTAATTTATTTTATTAGTCATGAATACAATAGTTAGTCTGAATGTTTGAATCTCGGGTATTATTCTTAATGTAATTGGATTTAGAATTGTCCTCGGCTATCTTTTACTTATACATATAATATTAAAAAAGTAAGGGATTAACAAATTTATTGTTTCAATTAAAACTTAAGAAAAAAACTTAAGGTTAACAAAATCTATAATGGTGAATTTATGGATTTAACTACAGTGAGTCTTGTGAATATTAAATGAAATTTTAGTCACTCTCCAATTAGTAGTTATTATTAGCTATATTTATTTCAGCAAGAATCCTCATAATGTGTTTCACCTTCTTCTTCCTCTCCTCCTTTTGATATGAATAGCACTGTACTTTAATAAATAAACTATATTCACTGTTTATCTAAAAAAAAAAAAAAAATAAATAAATAAATATATATATATATGGATAACAGTCTGCTGAATGAACCATTATTTTTAATGTCTATGTTTGGTCTAAGATTTTCACTAAGATTCAAATCAAAATATCTGAATTGAGATTTGTATGGTAAATCTCTGGATTGGAATGTTTTCTCCTTGGTAGAGCTAAGATTTAGTAACCTAATAATCAATATGGATATTATGTAAACTTTTTAAGTGTGGGTAGACAGAAACACATGGAAATATGAGACCAAAAATAAATTAAGGCGAATGTTCATATTTACATTCCATTATTTGTTTTCTTGGCCACCACTCGAGTTCTTTTAGAGATAAATCGTCGATACTTCTTTTTAATGAGTCTGAAACTTATTCTACGACCTTGCCTTGTATTGTTTCAGCCCGGAGAAGGAGGCATCATCCTTCTAGACAACGGTGGAGAAGAGTCCTCGACTGATGCGGATTCAGAAGATTGGATATCGGACCCACCATCACCGTGCGATGTTATTTTCGAAGGTGATAATGTTCTTATTAATGGAAAGTCGAATCTAAGCAGACAGCCGAAACAGCGAAAGGTAAGATAATGGGTCATTGTGTTTGGTTACGGACGTGAGGGACAATAGAATTCCACTCCGTGTCGTATTGAAGGTTATCATTTTATGATGTCCGATTTGTCGCCGCTAAAATTAAATCACTCTTTATAGTTTCTATCCTGTATTTTATTTTCTTACTTTAATGTCTGCTGGAATAATGTAAGTAACTCTTTTAAATCCAGAGAATATTTAAGGAGCGACCAAGATTCGATTTTCAGATGACAAATCAGAAAACTCTCCTACTCAGCTTGGAGTGTACTGTACACAGCTAAAACTCCACAAGCCAAATTCCAATTATTGATATATAAAGTAACTGAAATACAGACTTCAGGGTTTTACAGGGATTGTCATCAATATTAAAATTGGATTTCTGGGCAGTACGTTGCCTTGTTTTTCGGCGTTAATTACCGATTCAACCATATATTTTATGGTCTTTAACAAGACTTTCTGGGAGAAACTGGGAACATTGAATCATGATGTTTCCCTCTAAAAATCCCTGCGAGAATTAATTGAAATCGGGTTGAAACGTCGGTAATTAACACTAAAAACGTCGCATCGTACAAGCAAGGACCCTTAGGAGCGTGGCAAATCCGATGAATCCTAGCAAAATAGATTTTTTCTTGTAGTCCTTCTCTTACATTTTTCATATAAAGCCACTCTTATTCTCTTCTGACCTTGACGCTATTCTAGTATTCGAGGGCTTAGCGAGGTCTTAATTTTATTTATAAGGCGATTATGACTGAGAAGATTTTTGTCTTTAAACAACAAGCAAAAAAGAACAGTCCAGAATTATTTTAACTTATGTTTTCAACTAATTTTCTTGAAAATGAAGTTTTTACTGTTTTCAGAATGAACAATCAAGTTTCGTATTTGGCTCACATATTTTCAAATTTAATTCTCGGTAAAAATTAAATATTTCAAAAATGCATTTGTGAACAGGTGAAAATTCATATCTTAATCTAAGTATTAAATTCTGATAAAGCTGTAAAATTTTTCTTTTGGGAGTTAAATATGTTTTGGGTATCATCTTTTTTCATCGACGAAAGTGCTCCACGGTTATTGTTAATATTTTAATGGTAATTCAGTAGACGACAAGAGTTTTCTATTTGGGATTTATATAGAAATATCGGTGGTTATTGTACGTTGGAGTTGTTGAATGGATTATTTACACATCAGCAAGAAACACAAACTTCCGCATTCATTATTGTTCAGGAAGTACAAATATGTTATGAAATATTTAAGACAATGATGTGTGGGCATTTTAAAGTTTATTGTGTAATGTGTTACCAGAGTCGAATTAAAGTCATGTGTCTGGGAAACACATTGTCTAGTTCGGTGTATATATGAATTTCTGGTGTGTTGTAGGCGGTTTGGTGGTGGGTCTCCAAATACGTAATCATGAATGTCGCTACTACGGCCTAGCATACAAATGTTTAATTTAGAAATTGGCCTTTTTTACTTTTCTTTTTTGAAAGTTTTGTAGTTTTTCACACCAAGGACATTCATTTTCACTCTTCTACATAACATGTATCAGTTTTTTAAAAACTTTGACTGATTTAAAAATTTTCTATCGCGTGTATTTGCAATGAATATTTATACAGAGTCAGAACATAACTTTTATAATATAATATATACATTAATACAATATTCACAATATTACTGATTACCTATAGCCCTATCACAGAGGAGTACTATTTAGGAGCCGATTATTCTTCCTGGATATCTCAGCCTAAACAACTTTTTGTGTTCTAACTGTAACATACTTTTTTTCTCAAAAAACAGTGCTTAGTTACCTAACGCATTCACTAAAACTTTGGTTTCCCCCTAGTATTTATAAAAAGAAATCCGAATAAGCATGTTATGTTCCAAAATGTTTGAACTTATTGACTTGTTTTCTTTACTCCTAAAGGGAGACGTAGGGCTTTAAGAAAGATTTACACATAACGCGATTACTTCGAACCATTAAATAGCTTCTATTCAAGCTAAATATGTATTAATGTCATCCATGAGATTTTAGTGCTGAATCTCGGCAATTTGTCTTCGAAATAGCGTTTTTTGTCCATTAATTCGATACTCCTTTCCAACGCGAGTGGCTTTTTATCTTTCACTATTCATTATTTACTTAACAATCATCGAAATTTTCAACATTTTAAATCTAATAGCCATATTGAAATCACTCGTGAGGCGCATGCGCCTTAATTAAGTTCTACAGGTTGATATTACTACGCTTCTATGATTTAAGATTCATGACGACAAGGTCTCTGAAACCCAGACCTTGTAAAAGGACTATAGGTCAAGTAAGGTTCTTATATAATAATGATCTTCCTTGACCTGTAGTTCCTTATAGGTACGGTTCCCAGACCTGGTTTCACAGTTCTTAATAGTTTTACAGTTCTTAAAACAGAACTAGTTTCGCGGATGAAGAAAAACACAAAAACATCCATAGTTTTACTTAAAATTGATGAAATAGTTTTCGAAATAACCTCAAAATGCCATAAAATATTCATTTAAAATCACTGTTTTCGAACAAAAACAATGAATTGTGAAAGGTAAAAATTGAAATGCTTTGCAAAGAAGTATCGAAATGATGGAAAATCGCTTGGACAATACATATTTGCCCTATTCAATTATGAGTGGATTATTAAACGAAAGCTCTTGGTAACGCATCAAAGATTTTTTTGTTTGTATATTTGTTGTAGATGATACCTTCGCTCTTCTCTTCTCCCTAACAATCTGCGAATCAGGCCTAATAATATAAATTTAGTTTATTCTACTACTCTTGCATAAGGGACTTAAAGTAAATACGTTAAAAAAATACATAAAGTGTAAGAAAAATACGAGTTTTAAAATTTCGCTGAAATTCTCGTTTTATATTCGGTAGATTTATAGGCAATTCGTCAGAAATATTGATTTTTATATTTTGTACTCTTTGTAGTCCGTTTAATACGTATATATATATACGTGTAAATATACAGACAAAAGTTTGTGTAAACACGTTACTGTAAAACACTTCAGTTTCCTGATTTCCAGGAAAAATGTTCTGACTTAAAATGAATAATGAAAACAAGTTTATTTCTTCGCTCTTGTCCAAAGTTGTGAATTTATGTCTCTGGGAATTTTGTTTCCTTTTCTTCTCTCCCAAACGAGCGCTTACAATCTTTAACTTTTTATATTCCTCAAATCATTTCGTAAACGTTTATTTACGAACGAATTAAATATTTATTAAAAGTATCGTATTTATAAAATTGCCAGTTTGTACTAAAAATTGAAGAAGAGAAAAATAAACAAAAACTAAGGCAAAGTCAACGATTTTGAAATCTACACATGGCTGGTCCTCTTTTGTACATTAGATTTCAGGATATTCCCATGATTATTTCAGTATAAAATTGTGGAAAACCCAAGACTTTAGGTAATAAACGAGTACAATGCGTCTTGTAGATTAAAATAATCACTTGCATAGCCTACGTCTACACACCTAATTTGGTATTAAATACATCAAACTAACAATTATTGTTTTTAACCGTAGAATCTAGAGCAGAGTATAACTGTGCCTCGTTACAACGGTAGGCCTACATAAACACGTGATATGTATTGATCATCTTATTTATAGTTTGTGTCGCCACGTGTGTGGGACTTCTTACCACATCTGCCAGTCAGAAAATGACGTCATAAGTGTGATGTCACATGAAAAACAAGTCGGTGTAATTTAAGAATTGTTTGCGGTCATTTCTAAATTAAAATGATATAATACCCATTATGAGAAACAGAAGAAACACTGAATCTGCAAATTTTGACCTCACATTATCGCAGATTTCAAATTCGTTAGTTTACATTGACCTTGGTTACTGTATTTTGTAATAGGATTACATAAAAGAACAGACGCTGTTTGGTGGTTTTAAAATGTCGCTTTGGAGGTCCGATTGCGTAAAAATCTGTAATAAATTTTAATTCAACGTCTAAAACTAGTGTTTCTGTAAACAGTAGACCTTCGCTCCTTTTTTAATACATTCAATAAATCGTTCTTCTAAATCCAATGTGATTATATTTACATTAAGGGGAGGGGGGGGGGAGACCTTGATTTTACATTCGTTGGAATCAGAGTGATAGTAATAAATATTATGATGTATATTACCCGAGAATACTGGACTACCTTCACTAACTGAACCCACTATACGAATAATGTTTTCACAAGTTAGATTAAAGGAAAATCTTAGGGAACAACACTGCTTTATTATTTCATTTATTATAGGTGAAAACCTCCAAAAATGAATGAATGATAAATAAATAAAAATTGCAGATTTAGACAGCAACTGTCAAATTTCATTTGTCGTATGAAGTATTTTAAACTGCTCGCTATGTTTTTACGCTACATATTTAATAATTCGGATCGCTCCCATGACTTGGAACTGTACATTAAACTGTTTTTAAAAGGCCGCCATTTTAAAACTGAAAATAAAGTATAAAACCCTAACTTATATATAAATACCTTATTGGCGTCAAGAACCAGACAGTTTTTAATTGGAATAGAGCTACAGCTGTTTCGTCAACATGTTGACATCATCAGGCGGCACATTTGAATTTTAACGTGTCAACATGTTGACATCATCAGGCGGCACATTTGAATTTTAACGTGTCAACATGTTGACATCATCAGGCGGCACATTTGAATTTTAACGTGTCAACATGTTGACATCATCAGGCGGCACATTTGAATTTTAACGTGTCAACATGTTGACATCATCAGGCGGCACATTTGAATTTTAACGTGTCAACATGTTGACATCATCAGGCGGCACATTTGAATTTTAACGTGTCAACATGTTGACATCATCAGGCGGCACATTTGAACTTTAACGTGTCAACATGTTGACATCATCAGGCGGCACATTTGAACTTTAACGTGTCAACATGTTGACATCATCAGGCGGCACATTTGAACTTTAACGTGTCAACATGTTGACATCAACAGGCGGCACATTTGAACTTTAACGTGTCAACATGTTGACATCATCAGGCGGCACATTTGAACTTTTTACCGTGTCAACATGTTGACATCATCAGGCGGCACATTTGAATTTTAACGTGTCAACATGTTGACATCATCAGGCGGCACATTTGAATTTTAACGTGTCAACATGTTGACATCATCAGGCGGCACATTTGAATTTTAAAGTGTCAACATGTTGACATCATCAGGCGGCACATTTGAATTTTAACGTGTCAACATGTTGACATCATCAGGCGGCACATTTGAATTTTAACGTGTCAATATGTTGACATCATCAGGCGGCACATTTGAATTTTAACGTGTCAACATGTTGACATCATCAGGCGGCACATTTGAATTTTAACGTGTCAACATGTTGACATCATCAGGCGGGACATTTGAACTTTAACGTGTCAACATGTTGACATCATCTGGCGGCACATTTGAACTTTAACGTGTCAACATGTTGACATCATCAGGCGGCACATTTGAACTTTACCGTGTCAACATGTTGACATCATCAGGCGGCACATTTGAACTTTAACGTGTCAACATGTTGACATCATCAGGCGGCACATTTGAACTTTTTACCGTGTCAACATGTTGACATCATCAGGCGGCACATTTGAAATTTAACGTGTCAACATGTTGACATCATCAGGCGGCACATTTGAACTTTAACGTGTCAACATGTTGACATCATCAGGCGGCACATTTGAAATTTAACGTGTCAACGTGTTGAGGAAACAGCTGAAGCCCTAATCAATAAAAAACTGACTTGTTCTTGACGCCTGTTTTTGTTGTTCTTATAAAAACGGCTTCTGTATAAACCCATTTTATATGACTCAGAAAAAAGAAAATAATGATATTTAAATTTCGTATTTGAAGAAAACGTATTCAACTGTTTGGATTGTACGTGTCATCTTTCACAAGCATAAAATGTGCATAATATATCTGTGTATATAAATTCTCAGTTCTTATTGCACTTGTACGAGGATTCTTCTGTCATTTGTTGGTGGGTTTCCGGTCTGTGGGTCGGTTTCGTTCTCGACCGAAAATGAAGTCAACTGGTAAAAAGTCTGGTTCATAAATCAACCGCCTTTACACCTTTTGTGTTTAGTGTTGAAAGTATCTATAAGGAATAACTGTGCCAAATTTCTAATTGAAATCAAACAAAAACTAGTGTAATTTAAGATTATTGTTGTGGCTACATACACCTTGCTCCTGCGTTGACGATATGGACTCCAGTTTATATGTTGTGGTGCACATAAACTAATAATACATTAATTATCATCGTCTCAAAAACAAAATATCATCAAAATCTGAAATAATTTTTATATGTCTTATTTTATCTGAAACTAGTGGAAATTTCTAATTGAAATCAATAAAAACTAGTGTAATTTAAGATTAGGCCCTATTGTTGTGGATTGTTATCTGAAACTAGTGGCAAATTTCTGCTACGCATTCCAAAACAGAAGGAAAAAATGAGTTTCAACATAACCTATATTTTATAAAAAATAGAGTTAAAATTTACTGTTGTAATTTTGAAAGTTTTATTTTCGTTTAAATTAAACTGAATTGAAAGATAAATTGTTGTTTCTCGACCTCCAAAACGGATGTATACTATTTGTTTTTAAGTGCCATCAAAGTTGACACATAAAAAACACATTTTGATTCATATTTGCAGTTTTTATTTTTAAAGGGGCGATAATAATTTATTAAAATTGCTTTAGTTGTTTTATTTACTGGTTGCTAATCATGTAAACCAATGGGAAACTTTTAATCAATGTTAAATATTTCCACAACGAATTCATAATTTAAAAATCTGCCATTTTTGTGTGTAACTAGAAAGAAAGCATTGGAAATTGTTGTCTGGCTTTGGCGAGGGCTACAAATATAAAACTAGTACAATGTACAGTTTTCCGCTAAAAGTATCTCTTTTCAGTTATCATTATGACTAGAAACCCAACTCCAACGTCCAACACCAGTCGAGCTTTCATTTCAAACTTTCTACTATTATATGAATCATTTTGTTATTTATAACTTTGACTGTGCCTTAAGTATGATCTAAGAATAATAAATAACTGTCTATCTATTTGAATTTTGTCTTTCGTTTTGATAACAGTTACACAATCACAGTTATAGCCGTGACCTTCAATTCTACGCTATTGTGAAACCCGATACTTTCGTAACTTATGAATTTCAAACTAAAACCGTAAATTAATTGTGTAATAAATAATGACAAACCAAAGAGGAAATACATCTTAAAGTATAAAATGTGTTACGCTTGAACTGTATTGTTATTGCATACACTTTTATACATTTTATCACAGATAACGGATACAAAACTACTCTAAAAATACCGTAAAAAAATCTCACTTAGTTTCAAAGTAAACGATAGTCCACATTCATTTCCATTTTGTTTCCTATTATTGTAGAGTAGCCTTAAAAGTGGAGTCTACACGGATGACTATAGCAGCACGATTTTCGCCGCACGACGGAAATCGATTGTCTAAATGGCAATTCCGCTAGGCCGCAGGTGACTAAAATCGCAAAGTCCAAAGTAGAGTAGGTTTCGACTTTTATCGTGCGCCGACGGGTGACTAAAATCGACTGTGAAAATGCTAGTCGCAGTCGATCGCCCACCGCACGAAGCTGTGTTGTTCGTTTGTTCATTTTATGTGTTGTCTGTTTTTCTTTCAGCTACACACAAATCGATCTAGTGCAGAAATTATTTGTTTCCATTGAAGTACGTTAATCTATGGATAATTCCAGAAATAAATTATCCGAAGTGCCCTGTGCTTTTCGACGTGAAATCCATTGGTGTACCCAGACTTTCCTCTTCTTCTTTCCCCTTTTCTCGAATTTACACTCTTCAAGTTATTCTTGAATAATGGCTTGTTGAACAATTTCAATGACCGTACACAGTGCGATTGTTCTGATCGACATTTTAACGCAAACTGAACTGGGAACGGGAAGATTGGCACACATTTTTGAACCTTCTGCCCATGGCAGTATTGGCACAATCATTAGAGCAGAATAAGTAGGGTCAACTCGCCTGCTTGGAAAAGGCACGATTGGCACAACCGCTCGACCAGTTAGACGCCATCTAACGAGGGAAAACGGGAATTTTATAATTCCCCGTCAACTCTGCTCGACAGTCATTTGCTCGTAATATCACGTATTTTCAAATTTACTTAGAATTAATTTTTACTGTATATTTTTTAAAAGTGGCTTTTTCTGTAAATAAAGGAATATGATTATAAACATGTTTAATATTGTAACGTGCATTTCAGTACGTATTAAATTTTAAAAAATAGATTGTGTACCAAAACTTAAAAATTGCTTGGTTTACCACGTCTATTCATACAAGTCTCATGCGGAACCAAAAAAACAACATAAATATGAGCTAACGTATAATAAATATTAAATATTGCATTTTGGTGTAGAAATATGTCGTAGTCTACATGTTAGGTTAGGTTCGGTTCGCATTTTAGCTTAAGTTAGGTTAGGGGACAAAACAATTCCCATTTTCCCGCATTCTGGCTACCTGGCCGAGCGGTTGTGCCAATCGTGCCTTTCCGAACCTTACAGGTTGACCCTTCTCCCTCTAATGATTGTGCCAGTCGTGCTATTCCAAATCGGCTAAAAATGTGTGCCAATCGTTCTACGACCACTGAACTAGTCACCTGCTATTTTTATCGACTTATGTAAATGGGGGGGGGGGATTTAATAAGCAACAACCGCACAGTGAAAATCGACCAAATGTAAAATACCCCTTTAGATTTAAAAAACTTGTTATCAGGTTTTGAATAACCAATTAAATTAAACAACATTCAACGACAGAAATTACAGTTAGTTTCATATTTTCTCATTATTTCCGAATTAGAATTTTTGAAATAATACTTTCGGAAAGATTTACTAGGTTTTTAGATTAAAAAGAGGGATTAGGGGGATTGTGTTTTTAGGTTCTAATATAGCATGTAGGTCCTCTCCACGAGTTGTTTTAATAATGCTTGTGTTCGCATCTTACCTGTAACATCCGCACAATCAAAGGTTCTAGTAACTTACATTCTAATAATTTATAAAAATGTATTACAATTGTTTTTAAGAAAATCAGATGTCGGTTTTTTTTTTTATTCAAAGTTTAAGAAATCGCTTTACGTTGTTATTACAGCAGATAAACTCTAAGGTCAGGTAATTCAGTAGAAAACTAATTTTCAAACAAACTATGTATAAGAAAACTGGTGCCTAACCCTGAACACGTCAGGCTATTCAGCAAAATGTTGAAAACTTGAGTCATAAAACCTTGGATTGACATTTCTTGGTGTTGGCGATAACGTCATTTCAATCGAATTATATTTTATTTTAGTAAATAATTTACACTATGATTGTACAAATAGTTTCAACAAGACAGAACTCGATGAGTTATAATAAATCGAACGAAATGACTTTATTACACATCTTATTGTTTTCAATGTTATTTAAATTTATTGACACGATTTAAAAAATAATCAATAATAATAACTTTGTGACGAAACAGCCCGTGAAGGTCCTAAGTCTGCTAGACGGATTTTCAGTCTAATGACAAGGAAAGTTTCTAAGCCTCCTAGACTGATTTTCAGTATAATGATAAGGGAAGGTTCTATACCTGCTAGATGATATTTACTCTAATGATAAGGGAATGTCCTAAGGCTGCTAGCGGATATTCCGTCAAATGATAAGAGAATGTATTAAACCTTCTAGCTGGATTTTCAGTGTAATGATAAGGGAAGGCCCTAAGCCTCTTAGACGAATTTTCAATTTGATGATAAGGGAAGTGCTTATGCCTGTTAGATATATTTTCAGTTTAATGATAAGGGAAGGTCCTAAACCTGCTAGACGGATTTTTAGTGTAATGATAAGGCAAGGTCCTAAACCTGCCAGACTGATTTTCAGTCTAATAGTAAGGGAAGGTTTTAAACCTGCCAGACGGATTTTTAGTATAATGATAAGGGAAGGTCCTAAACTTGCCAGACGGATTTTCAGTCTAATGGTAAGGGAAGGTCCTAGGCCTGCCAGACGGATTTTCAGTCTGATGATAAGGGATGGTCCTAAACCTGTCAGACGGATTTTCAGTCTGATGATATGGGAAGGTCCTAAGCCTGCCGGACGGATTTTCAGTCTAATGGTAAGGGAAGGTCATAAACCTGCCAGACGGATTTTAGTGTAATGATAAGGGAAGGTCATAAACCTGCCAGACGGATTTTCAGTCTAATGGTAAAGGAAGGTCCTAAGCCTGCCGGACGGATTTTCAATCTAATGGTAAGGGAAGGTCCTAAGCCTGCCGGACGGATTTCCAGTCTAATGGTAAGGGAAGGTCCTAAGCCTGCCGGACGGATATTCAGTCTGATGATAAGGGAAGGTTCTAAGCCTCCTGGGCGGATTTACAGTCTAATGGTAAGGGAAGGTCCTAAACCTGCAAGACGGATTTTAGTGTAATGATAAGGGAAGGTTCTAAACCTGCCGGACGGATTTTCAGTCTGATGAAAACCACTTTGAATTATCGTCGCCGTAATACCCTCAGGAGCTCGCTAAAGTGAGTACGGGGTTGACAATCCTGAAGGGACCTAGCTGAATGTAGTCCCGCTTGAACTGGGAAACCTTTTCATGTAGTCTTGGGTTAGATCCCCATCTTTCATATTTTCTATCTGGTCTCTATTGATCAACTCTTGTTATTCTCCGACCTTGAATCTATTTGAGGTCTAACGGTTGTTTATTTTGTGTTCTTTTCTTCTTTTTTTATAAGGGAATGATGACCGAGAGGTTCTTCGCCTTTAAAGGACATGGAAAAAAACCGTTGCTATAATTCAAGCCTTCACAACCAGAATTCGCCATCAATCATTTCACGTCGTTGTGTGAAAAGGTAATTAATAAAGCTCCATTCAGACGATTCAGCTCCACACTGAACCCAAAGAGAGCTCCTATTTTTAAATTTGTATTTAAAAAATGTTGTTGAACAGCTGAAAGCGTGTAGTAACTAACATGTAGACATCAGTTTTTAGGCGTGGCTTTTAAATACCTAAATGTAAATTAATGTAAACATTTTATCTCTCTTTTTTCAAAGATTGCAGATGAAAATGTTTAAATGATGTGAAGGTAATTTCTATTGACATTTCGTTATTAGTCTTATTTAAAAATTGAAGGTGTACGGACGTGTATATGTTTCTTCTATGAACAGATTTTATCTATTGAAATCAAATTCTGTATCCCAATGTTTTTGAGGCTCTGAACACAATTTTGTGAACTTTCTTGTTTTTTTTACCAAATTTTGATATTGGAAATATTACAACCATTTTCCTGATTCGGGAATATAATCGTGCACCTATAATGTGTCACTAGAAAACGTTGTGATTGATTTTTTAAATTCTTATTCTTTACTTATAAGATATTATATTTTGAAGAAATCCGTTTGTTTTCTGCATGCTCCGACATTTGGCTTCAAAATTTTAAGAAATTTTTGTATTCAGTTTAACGTAAATTTTGGTAATCGATTAAATACTGCAATGAAGACAAACCGCTCAGTTTATTGATTTATGCTTAAAGATTGGATTTAATGAATGTTTGAATATTGTTGTTTTTGTATAAAGATTACAATTACAAAGAGCTACCATTATGGAAGCTAACTCGTTTTATATTGCACATTTCAATTAGCCTTGGCCTAAATCACAAATTTAGATTTAAAAACTAATTTATTATAATTTCTGTTTGAATAACAACATGTTTAAATAGTTATCCATCGTTACGGTACAATCTGTATTATTATAATATTGTCAGTTGGATCTGAATTAACTGTTTAATTATTTTCACGCTATACACAATTTATCAAGAGCGAACATCCAGTATAGAATATAAAATCTAGCTTCTCTTGTGGTCACAATTTTTTTATTTATTTTTTTAATGTTATGGGCTGTGATAGCCTCCGTCAGAGGCCTCACCGACGTCGACCTGAAGGCTTTTGCCGCCCCAAGTTCCATCCTACACCCACTCAGTAATACCTGTCATCCTTATGAAGGAACAGATGCTACCTATAGGGTTGACTAGGATGGTTTCCATCTCCTTCCCCGGAGGGCCTAGAGAGTATAGCCCGGCTCGTCCTAACGCCTCACACTCTAAGAGAATGTGTTCTGCGGACTCTTCAGCCAAACCACATTTCCTGCATATATATTTTCTGCAGCAATCCCTATCCTGTGTAGATGTTTTCTGAGGTGACAGTGGCTCGTTAACAGCCCAACCACCTACCTCATGTTATCCCTTCTAAGAGAGATAAGTTGTTCAGCATGTTTCTTGCTTGGTCTAAGTAGCCTCTTTGCAAGTCTACTTGTAGTTGAATTTGTTCAGGCCCTATTCATCCCCTCCCGTATCCATGTATCAACCGCTGCTCTGGCATGTCCATAGGAGATCCCGAACACCGGTTCCGGGCCCACGAAAGGGGATTCTGAACCTACCCTGGCTAATTCATCTGCTCTCTCATTTCCATCGATACCTGAATGGCCAGGAACCCAGCCCACAGTGACCGTGTTCACCTGACTAAGCTTTATCAATGATGAGATACAGTCCCATACCAGCTTCGACTTTACTCTAGTCGTGTTTAGTGCCTTAATTGCATCTTGACTGTCTGTGAAGATCAGAATGTCTTGTCACAATTTTTTTTTATTTTTCCCAAATTTGCTACACAAGGGTTAGAATAGTTTGTTAGTCAGCAAAACCGGAAAAACAGAAGTGAAGTTATCCGCTTTGTCAATTTGTAAATATGTTTTTTTAATTCTTTCCATATCACTTCTTCCTCTGCGAGTCATCTAGTACATCGTTTTAAAGGTGCTCTTGTTGGAGTAAGGTGTGAAATTGAAAGGATCCTTATATTTGTTTTTAATGAATTTCCCTAAAAGAGATGTCACTCTTAACTTTTCTATAATGGGAGAGGAGTAGTAGGAGGAGAATAACCGAGTGACACGAGTAAGAAAGCGTTAATACTTGTTATGGAATGAGTTAACTTGAAGAATAGGACTCGGACTTTGACTACAACAACAGCAACTTGACTGACTGTGTCTGATCAAAACATTTAAGAAATGATTGTGGATTGTGGACATTTCCACTCACAACAGCAAATTATATTCCTAACTTCCGTTTTGCGTGCGTCAGTGGTCACGGAGAAGCAATGACTCAGTGAAATATTGACATAAGGGTTAGGGTTAGGCTACCAGCCATGATGATTCACCCATGAAAACAGTGTTTAATCAGAAATTTGGTTTTTCTACATTGTCTGCGTGTAGATAAGATTACCCGTAAGTGGGGCGGGATTTAAAATAGAAACCGATTGTCCTGTGTAACCAACAAATTCTTAAAACCATTAGAATTTGTTTTAACATTTGGTATTTATGTGCCTGCACGTAGGCTTACTGATTATATTGAGAAGTAACCATAATTTTACGGAATGCGTATAGTAGTCGGAAATACTTGATTTAGAAATCCCGACTCTCGAGTGAACTGATTAGAAAAGCTTAATATTATATAGATAGTGAGACGATAACATATCAATAATTCAACCTTTATGGGTGAAGGTGAAGATATAAAAGTCGAAACCGTGAATAGATAAACTTTCAAGTAGGTTAATATGACAGTCTCTAATTGTTTAGTGAAGTCTTTTTAGAAACTTATACTTTGTCAAGTTTAGGTTGGCGGGTGGACCCAGGACTACCTGTGGCCACCCCTATAATCCCTCGCCTAGGCGATGAGTCACCTACTGGCTGTGTTTATACAATGGTACACTTTCTTAACAGAATAATAATTTAACATGTTTAAAAGTATATTTGAAATCTAATAAAAACGTTATGAAAAATGATACCAAACTCGACCTAGGTATTAGAACATTTAATACGAACTTCATTGAATTGTTTATATTGTGACTGCGACTTTTTATTTAGACAATTTAGAAGGCAAGTTTTAAGCTGTAATGAATATTAAAAACTTTACTTAGGGACTGTTTGGGTAAAAGTAAATTGACCGTAGAATTTGTTAATAATAGTAAATATCTTACTGAGATATAATGTGTTTAGTACAAATTACAATAACAATCGGAGAAAAGTTATATACACAATATGCTATATACAATGGAATATAATACACTACAATACAAATCCTACACAACAGCAAAAATACAATACTACACAATAGTTTATTTAACTATTAAACCTACAGCGGTCTGAACTAAGTAAAGCTTAAAACTTGCCTTCTAAATTGTCTAAATTAAAAGTCGCAGTCACAATATAAACAATTCAATAAAGTTCGTATTAAATGTTCTAATACCTAGGTCGAGTTTGGTATCATTTTTCATAACGTTTTTATTAGATTTCAAATATACTTATAAACTTGTTAAATTATTATTCTGTTTAGAAAGTGTAGGCCTACCTTTGTATAAACACAGCCAGTAGGTGACTCATCGCCTAGGCAGCGGACAGCTCAGACAGACACGGCGAGGGATTATAGGGGTGGCCTCAGGTAGTCCTGGGTCCACCCGCCAACCTGAACTTGACAAAGGATAACAGCAATGGTTTTTTGCCTTAAAAAAATAAAAAATAAATAATCGAGTTGACTAATTATAATCAGATATGATATGTGTGTTTAATTTGGCAATATTTCAAGAATATCTTTAATTTTTGTAGCTGATTTTCTTAAATTTCTTTCTTTCAAATTTTGGTGATGTGAAAACTAATGACTCAGATCAGTTTGCCAAGTTGCAAGTAAAATAAAATGACTGTTCAAGAATATTGGCAAAAACCAAAAATAAACCGTGACAGCTTTCATTAAAAACTAGATTTAAGTTAAATATGATGAATAGCTCATTGTAAGCAGCTTGTAATTTACAGCCATTGATGTCTATATATGTTTTGCATTATAGAAATTAGAAGAGTTATACCTAAAAATATGTAAATTGTTATAGCATTAAAGAGGGAACAATATTAGTAATAATCTTTCTAATAGGCAACATTTTAGTTGGATTTCAATCAAATCCTATTCGTTTATTAGGTTTATTAAAGGATCAGCTAATTTCAAAATGGCGTTCGTTTGATAACCTCTTTTCTAAGTTTATCTTTATGTAGATCCTATATAAAACTCATTTAAAGAAAAGGTTTATTTACTACCAAGGTTGATACACAACTATAATTCTAAGAATTACACGTCACAGTGTAAACTACGTTTCATCATTTATTGTTACGTTTTTATGCTTTTGAAAGATGTAGGAAAAAACAATTGAACCAATGCAATCAAATTAAAACTTACGATGGGCACGACACACTTCGGAGAGACAATTATATAGTATAAAGAAGATAAATGATGGGTCAAAATATCAATGTCATATTTTTTTTCGGATAGACCTAGATTTGTTTTTAGTTCAGAAAGTGATTTTTTTGGAATGTAGTCGCCCGTTGTATGTGAGTGCTCTTGTAGCCCCAACGTGTGGACTAATTTTAATCAAACTTCGTTATGAAGATATTTTGACAATATCTAGGGACGATTATTTCATTTTTTATAATTCAAAATTGGGGGGGGGGGAGGTAGCTGCCAAAAACAAAACAAAAATAAAAAACGATTTTTCGTCATATTGCTTCAAAAACAGCTGTTTTCAGTATATGCATTGAGATGCTAAAGTTGTTTTTTTAATCTTAGGACCTAAAAACATCAGCTGAGGTCGAGGTCATCAGCTGCTACTTCGTTTATACAAATTAATTAACGATTGTAATGAATCTATAAAAACAACCGATACTCTCGATTGTAAATAGCCGTTAAAACAGCTGTCACCATAGTTTTGAAGATAAAGTGGTTATAACATCTTAGTTTTTGTGAAATTGTTTTCTTATATTGTTTGCAGTATAACAAAAAATATAGTTCATCACTTGGACTAAAAGAAGTTTTTGATCATCGCTCATTTTCAAGTTAAACTCGAGCTTGTCTCGAAAAGCTTCACTTTTTGGTCCTAGTGATGAAATATACTATTCTCAAAATTGGTAAAAAAAAAGTATTTGTCTAAAAATCTAGATGAGAGATCTACGCTGGTATTCATAAACAAAACAAGTAAACTGTGTCAAATTTGTGGAAATAAATTTGCCAAACCTAAGCAAATAAATAAACTCGCCATTTCTCCCAAAAATTACCAAGAGTAAACGGTAAAACAATTTTAGATTTAATCCAGCTTTTTTCTCTTTTACTCTTTGGTTCGGTAGATTTGGTTTTTGTCATAAACTTTGACATTTCAACATAATTCTGATCGATCAATTTTGAGATTTTAAAGCGGTGTCTACTGTTAATTTTCACTTTTAACAGATTACTACTAAACTAAGAGCTATCCATTGTGCTCAGATATTTATGGAGCTATATTTAATCAAAATTTGAATAAAACTGTTGAGCAAATCAGATAATTTGTATTGGGTTTCGACCCTAAATTTAAAATTATTAACGGAATGAAGAAGAAAAAACGCCTCGAGAAGCGACAAACATATAATCATTTAATAAATTTAATCAAACTCAGTGTTTCACAGATGCATTGCATTATATAAACACACATCGATATTATCCAACCACCACAAAAGTATTTCTATACGTAAAGTGAAATAAATCAAGACGCAGTTTTACGATTTCATAGCAGAATTAGAACACTATAATTTAATTTGATTAGTTAGGCTTTTAGTATAAAAACACTGACATTTTGTTATCAGTATATTAGTAATAAGTTGAAGCATTGGATAGAGAGTGTACAGGATGTTAGAAAAGTATGGTAACGGTTTGATAACTTTTGAACGAATGCGGCAGAAAAACGTGAAATTAACTACATATTTCGGTCAAATTGAATTACCTTTTTATATACGCAACCCTTAAAAAGGGCCAATTAAGCAATTTGATCAGTAAAAATAACTTCTTTCTTGTTTCTCTGCTATTATTCATTTAAAACTTATCAAAAATGTTTTCATACTTTTCTACCACCCTGTATATTGTGCATTGTGTATGCGTACGATTTATATTTAGAGAGAGACAGTCCTTACACAATAAACCCATAACAAAATTTCCAAAAATTTTAAATTTCTGTGAAAAGGTTGGACATGTTTTACAAAATACGTTTATTGCCGAGCACTAAGGAATGTTAATAACATGAAATGTCCATTAGATATGCCTATGTCAACAATAGACTTGTCCACCTACATCAAGATTTAGGTATTGAAGATGAACAACACTATTGTTCTTCAAGGTCATTAACCTAATCGAAATCACCCCAAAACCAAAAGTCTCTCTACTCTAATCTTATTATATACCAAATTTTGTTTCTTTTATAACTCATGCAGGGAAATTTTAATTTACTTGGGATTTGGTGCATTAGTTTGTATTAGAAAACCTATTTGAGAAAGTTGACCTGCAATTACGCCGCTCTTTACCTATAACTTACAAACTGAGTTAGAGGGTAGGTGGGGGGGGGGTTGATGTAACATTTTATCAACATTGTTAGAGCCGTTTTCGTACAAATGGAATGTTAATGTTTTGTCCTTGCGACAGGTATCTCGATTAATTATGTTTTACATGTATAATTTTGTCAGACGAATTTTGATAAAATTAGATCAAATGGTTTCAGAGAAATCTGTAAATCACTTTGTAAATCTCGCTTTTTGTAATCAGATAGCTCAAAGCAGATTATACTTTAAAAATTGCAACATCGATTACTTGTTCACCTTCAAAATAGTTTCTATAGCCTGTATAAAGTCGGCTCTTATGATGTTAATAAAATTAAACATCAATAGATACAAACTAAATTTATTGATCACATTCTCCTAAAAATTACCGGTTTGGGAGTTATTGATTTCAAACAGTCCATGGAACTGTATAAAAACCTAATTTTACCAAATCTACTTTACTGTGTAATGGGAAGATTATAGGGATACCGCTTAGAAAAGATCCTCGCGCCGGTAGAACTGTGGTGGGGGAGGGAGAGCCCGAGTTAGGCCAGACATACCCGCCCGCTGCTACATTGTATAGGGCTTAATGACGTAAAAAGTCGTTAAATTATACGTTTTAAATTCTTTTATATTATGGCAAAAATGTAATAATTTTACCCCATCACCGCTCTAATCCCCACCCCGCCATCGCCCCTACATGCGTGCGCAAGCCACTCTGCGCAGGTTTCTTTCTGTCTGGTAGGCCTATAGTAACATAAACCTCTATACGATATAAAAAAGAAAAACAAATTGTAAGCTTAGGTTCTCTGCACATAAAGCAATGTCCTTTAGGGTGTCACCACAGGTGTGGCAAAACAGAGGAACCCAGCTGGATCTACTATCAGGGGGCTCACTATTGTCAGTATGGGCTTGGCAATCCCGAGGGAACTCAGCTGGATCTTCAGTTCCATAACGTTAAGGATCCATTATAAAAAGGCTTTAAAAATTCTTCCCCATAAGGTTTAACGGCTGAAATGTATTTTCACGGATTCCTCAAAAATTTTAAGCTCGATGACATATCGAGTTGGTTTTTATATTCTCATAGATTAACCTTAAAGAAAATTCCTAGATAAGATCTAATTAACCCGTGAAACACTATTTTCAACGTATAAATATATTCACGAAAAAAGCTGGCTTTTTTAAAACTCAGTACATTTTTTAAAATTGTTTTGCTTTTCTCACGTATAAACTTGTACACTTCTGGATATGGTAACGGTTGTTATTTTTAGTTGGTAGATGTATTTGTGAGAAAGATGGTACAATATCCTTGTACAGTTTATTGATTTATTAAATAGTTGCATACGAATAGCGAGTAGAGAACTGTTTTGTTTGGCTCAAATCGATGAAAACGGCACCAAAAAACGATACATTTAAATTATGAGTTTTTTGTTTACTTTTTTTATCTTTCACTATAGTCCTAAGTATACGGGTAAAATAGATATTTTATAAAATCTGCCATTTGTTTTCAGTAAAAATCTATTAATTTCACCAACATTGTTACTTAGAAAGTAACATTACTTAGTAAAATGAAAACATCTATAATATAGGGAAACCAGGAGTATACTCTACATAATGCTACTCACTTGTATCATGTATGTCTACGTAATAATTAAAACTAGATTTCTATCTTTTGATTAGGATAAGTAGGTGTTTTGCATTTTGTAACAATTAAATTCCTAGAGAGGTTAAGGACCTTGTCGGAGCTCGCAAGGTCACATAGCCGTTGGCTAAGATAGAAGTGAGGTATCACATGAAAGACGTAAAATGTCTCCAAATATACGGTAACACAATCGCCTGTATCGCCAGGTAATAATAACTCTTGTGATAAAAAATAGATACAATTTCCAAAAACTCTGTACGAGCAACATCGCATGATGAGCTAATTTTGCGATATTTTAACATATTAGGGCAGCGTCGATGGATCATTTTCACTGTTTGACGTAACTCGTAAATTGGAGTTTTTGGAAAGAAGGCGACTTTTTTTTTTCTTCTTTTGAGTGGTTAAGAACAAAGTTTTATAAATATTGATTGAAAACGTTGGCGTAAATTTTTTTAAATCGAAATTTCGTCTTATAGCAGGTATTTCGAATTTTAGATGATTCTTAAAGTTTTTAAACAAAGCTCTACGGCTAAAATATGTCCAAACACTAAATTGGTTCATTGGTTTGATTGTAAAAAATATTTAGGCCTACACATACACTTTCTTGGATCCTTAAAATTGATACTTCCAAAAGAACCTATAATAGACGTCATAACTTTTTCTATATTAGATTCGTTTTAAGCAGACATTTTTATAATTTTTGATTCAGTAGACTTCAAAATGAATTTATTTACAAAAATTCAATATTAATGTTTGGATCCTTTACCAATATATAAACATTATTTTTATCAATTTTTCAATTTTGGCATATTTTACTCAGCCTCCCTCCATCTTTGAATAACTTAAAATTTGAAGGTACTTGCGTTATGTCCAAAGTCGAAAACACAATATTTCCATTTTTCAGATCTCTTCAAATTTAATCAAATTTTAATGTGATCTCTTCAAATACTATTTTGTATGTGTACATATTTTTGGAGTATATGGCTAAAGACAATTAAAAGTATTAATATAAACGAGTGCTATGGGTCTCTATTAAGGCGATGATGACAGCGAGGTACTATTACTACTACTTTTATTACACAAACTAAATACAACATTAAATATTTTAACAAATCTAAACCTAAAATAAGTTACAGGATGTTTTGGAACTCTCCTTACAAACTTCGGGCTATTGTTTCTTAGGTAAAAAGAAGCCAATAACTTCTTTTCAGCCGAGGATTTTGTTGTTCGTCTGTCTGTATATGATTTTTTTACTTTTTTAAACAGCTTTATAGAATAAAGGAATTGTTGCTATTGTTAGAATTAATTTAGTTAAATATGATTGTAACCCAACTCGTTTCAAAATGGAAGTCATGCAAAACTTTTATATTGAAATAACTCTGATGAAACTAGCAATTTTACAAAAAAAAACAACTTTTTTTAGTAAATTTTATGACTACTCCATAGTTGCTTTTGTTTTTAAATTGTGTGAAAATAAACGAGATATGGAATTTCTTGTCATCTTCAGACAAATAGTAATGGAACAAAAATGAAATTGTTAATGGAATAAATGACGTTGTTTTTTTTAGGTATACAATTTTAATTGGAGTTTTATTCACATTTATTTATTAACAATAATTGTTTATTTACTGAAATTCTAGTAGTATAAACATGTATTTTATGAAATTAAATAAATATGAGAATTGATGTAGTTACCTAATGTTAGAAATTCAACATTTCAGCTGTTATTATTACAAATAATAAATCAGCTGATCAATCTGCTGGTTATTTATCAACAATGAAACCGGCTGTTTTTGGCAGTACAACAAACAAAACTTTGAAATAAACACCTTGCAAGACAAGAACAATCCCATACACGGCCGAACAAGAAATTCCAAATCTAGTCTATTCTTCATCTAATTTTAAAAATAAAAGCAAGTTAGATTTTGTAATAAAATTTACTAAAAAAAAGTCGTTCTTGTAAAATACCTAGTTTTAGAGTTATTTCAATTTAAATGCTTCCAATGCCCGCCATTTTGAAACTAGTTGGGTTGCAATAATGAAACTAACAATAAAAAAATACACCCAAATATAGTTTAATTTTAACATACAGATGGACATACTGACAACGAAACTAAATAGACCCTGGTTGTATTAAGTTTTTGACTTCTTTTTAACCAATAAACAATACTCCAAAGTTGGTAAGGAGAGTTCTGAAACATCCTGTTTATATAAAGTAATACTTTAATAATAAAACACAGGTCTAAACGTATGTATTATTTTTACACTTCTGAATTACTTATTTGCCATTGTTTAAAAAAACTCTAGGCCTGAATGTAAAGGAACATTCAACGGTGGTGTACACATTATTTAGGAGTTTTCATTGGTTAAGGGGCTCCGGACCACATACAATTGATTTTTTTTGTTGTTTTTTAGTGCCTATTAATGGCCTTTTATTTAGCTTTAAAACAAGTCTAAATTTATTATTATATCTCAACTCTAAGTGGGTGAAAATACATGCTAACTCTAATGGGGCTGGTATGCATTAAATATTTAAGTAAAACTTTAAACATGTTTTTCCGGAAATCATATATTTTATTCACAAAAGGAACATTTTCTCAAAATCTATCTAACATAATGATCTGAAATTTTCAGGGATAGTTTAAGGGACTATACTACAGGTTTTAAAGAGAGCATTTTGTAATAAAAGTAATCATTTTTAAGTTATGACAGAGAAATGTGTCAAAACCTGTCAAAAATCTATAGTTTCATAAAAAAAATGATAAAATGTATTTAAATGCTTGTATTAAAAAACCCTCATGTTAAGTTGTGTATTTATGTATTACTAAAACGCTGATAAAATTTTATTAATTTTTATCCAGTAGTTTCTGAGAAAATGTTCCTTAAAAGTTGTATTTTTAACATTGCCGAGATAGGGCGTTCCGGAGCCCCTTAATAAATATAACAGTTATATTTACTTCATGCTAAACAATTTTTTATTTCATATTAGTTCCCTTAGTACTAATTACAATATTTTGTTCTGACATTAGTTCATAATTCTGATGTTATTGAGAGAAACGTAAAATTATAGAAATGAGCCATTGATAACGCATAGAGCGAAGTGTGAATAAAGAGCCATCACGAGAAGTAACGGCATTTCATTTCTAGTGCATATCAAAGTCCTGACAACGTGACCTTAGCGTGACGGTCACACCATCCTGCGCCTCTTGCGTCGTCATGAACAAGCACTCATATTTTGTATACTTACCATTGTAGATTATAGTTGAATATCTGTTGTAACGTGTGGTTTTGTCATGTAAAGTAGAAGATCAAACGAACGATTTTATAAACAAGCTACCGAGTGATGCATTGACGTAATTCAATACAAGACACTAAGCAGTTTATTGGATTGATTTACAATGTGTGGTTTCCGTGTCTTCCACTGCTAAAACAATTATGCTTATTTCTAATTCATACAAAAGACTCGATTTAAAAAGTAGCTTATTTAGGTAAAAAAAAACATTTGTTTTATGCGTTTATTTGCCATTTAAACAAAGTTATTTTATTCATTTTTCCAGATAAAAACATATAGAACCACCAAATATGTTCCTAAATTTGGATCCCAAATGGTCCAAATTTGAAGTGTCGCTTCATTTCACTCGTTAATATTTCGCTTGTCGTAACTCGAAAATGAAGAGTTTTCGGAGATATGGTTATATTCAGGTTTTTTAATTTTTACTCCTAGAATTGGTTCCCGAAGTATTGTGTGCATTTTTTAATCACCCTGTATATACTATTCTTATATTGTGGTGTGATGTTACAGCATGGATGGTTGGTGAATGATATTATTCTAGATTTTAAATTATGCAAATAAATTCAATTTTATGTAGCCGTATTTTTCTTATAGACTTTCCCCCAATTGCTCTACACCTACACCGCACCTTTCTTTTATTGTTTAGTACCTTGAATCTGGGACCATAACCTCCACGTTTTGAATAGATTTTCTAAATCGGTTAAGCTAGTTTGAGAATAATGAACGGCCTTTAATTAAAAATAAGCTAGACGCTTAAACTTCACTTTACAAATAGATTTTTCTAAATACTGTAATAAAGTAAAAGGGCTTTATATAATCCTGCAAAACAGTTACGATAAATTAGAATTCAGATTCTTAAAAATTTTGAAAAAAAATTACATCAATATCGAACGAGCTAAAAATTTGATGAACATTGTTTTTTCTATTAGTGTACTTGTGAGTGCGTGTATGTTCAAGTCCATAATGTTTGAGGAAATTTGGTGTGATCATTCTCATTATGGATGGCAGGAATTCTTGGTGTTATAGCTTTGATCAGAACGATAACCTATTTAGAAATTATGAACCTTCAAATGAAACTAAAAAGTCTCATATTTTTCAAAAAGTCAGTATTGGCCAAGTACATACAAATTGCAAATGGAAAGTTGATAATGAAAGTTTGTCGACTTCGTGGAAAGGAAAAATCAAGGGAATAACAACAAAAAAACAACAAACTAAATCAAGTAATAATAGTTTTCAATATTTTTGTGAATGTAGATATTTTACTAAATAAGTCGAATTTGCAAGGAATATGACGCCACTAAACCTCATTTGAAATTTTAAGTTTGGCTAAAATTCAGCCAATCGGTATTGGAGTGATAAATGTTTTTTCTTCTTTTTTTGGCAAATACTCCTACGTTAATTTTGCCTTACGAACTGCTAGTTTAGGTTAGGTTAGGTTCACTTTTTTCGCGACCCCCTGTATATTCAAAGATACAGCATATGTATATTTAAATAGATACATCAATTCTTAGATACTTTCAAGTGTTAATATTATTGGATTGAAATCCAGTTTTCAATGACAGGGTTCAAGGTTTTTACAATTATTCATGAATGATGATATTCTTTTATTTGAAATTTATACTGGTTTGGGTACAATTTTCAATGACCACTGTGGTGAAATTCAAAATAGTAATTATTAACAATTCCCATGACTACAATTACCGGTACAAAAACTATAAAACACAATAAGTATTATTTAGTTTATTACCTTAAATAACCAAACTTGGTTTTTGATAAAATGGTCATCAATCATCATCGGAAATATCTTCAGCTGAACTATAACTAATATTTAATTCTAAGCTAAAATGATCACCTATACTCCCCAGACGAATCAACCAATCGGATTGATACAAAGTTTGGAGTCCATGTCATTGATCCAAGGGTTGAGATGAGGGACAACATGGTACTTATTACCTGCGACAATAATTGCTGTTTTAAACTACCTACTTAAAACTTACACAGATAATGTAAATTCATACAATAATATGTTAAGTGTGACTAAATTGAGAAGTTTAATTTAAATGAAAAATAAGAAGAAATTGTTGAAGTAATTAAAAAAAAAATATAGATAAATACTGATAATATTTGTAGTTCTCTAATTTTGTAAAGTTAATATCTTGGTTTCAACCAAGAAAATAAACGTGTCAATATTTGTTTTTTTATTTTCTTGATTAAACAGATAATGTAAATTCATAGAATATTATGTAAAAGTAGTGTGAAATACAATTTAAAGTTTGATTTAAAATTAAAAACAACAACAAATTGTTGATGTATATTTTTAAAAATCTAGGTAACTACTGATATTGTTTACAGTTCACTATGTTTGTGAAGTTAATATCTTGGCTCCAATCAAGAATATAAACATGTTTTTGGTATGGGTCCATTATCTGCATTCATTAATTTGTTATTGTTTGCTTTTGCTATGAAAATGCTTTCATAACTATTAAATAATTTATTACAGGTCGCATTTTAAACAATTTTAACGGTATTTAATTCAAATCGTGATTGGTTTCAAGTCTCACGAAACTCGATTTTTTCTCTCTCCTTTATATTTGTCTCTGACATTACGGTTGAGGAATTGAAATGACAAATCAGCGTATATAAAACAACTCTGTTTAGAAAAATAAAACATTAGCTGAATAATGTAATACCGTCCATATTCGTTAAACAGGAATAGCATAATTTAAAAATTTAATATACAGTATACACAACATTACAAAATTTAAATGTTATAAATTATAATTACATCACAACCATGTTAAACGGACCACAACCTGAAATTTGTACTGTTACAAAAAATTAAACATGTTAACTTACTGAATTCTAAAGGAAAGTTCAAATTAAGCCATTAAAGTGTAAGAGGTTTATTTCATTGTGATTTCGTGGTCGATTCGAATATAACGTAAAGTTTGACATCACGAAGTATTTACAGTTAAACTGATTTAGCAATTGTCGTTACTTTTGACCCTGGATAGCAGGAACACGACTTTATCCATTAACCGCAAGCTATAAATAAAATGAGCATATTATAAAGGTGTCAGTCTGAACAATTTGATTCCAAGTATTAATAGTCTTTTGTTGTTTGGAATAAATCAATTTTAGCAATTTCACTTATTATTCTCCTGTTTTTTTCCCTGTTTTTTCCCCTCTTTTTTTCTTCTTTTTCTTATTTTTTTCTTCTTTCTTCTTGAAGCAAGACACCAGACTACTGAATCATGTTCCAAGATTGAACAAAATAACGAATTTGGCCTATACTATTTTTTCTTGTTGTTTTAAAGGTGAAAAACCTCTCTGTCATCGCCCCTTTATAAAAAAAGAAGAGAAGAACATAAAACCTCTAGCCATCGATATTCTAATAGCGTCAGGGTCGGAAAAGAACAAGAGAGACCGGATAGGAAAGCTGAAAGAAAGGGCTCTAATCCAAGATTACACGAGAAAGGCCGTAGATCCAGCTAGGTCCCTTCGGGATTGTCAACCCGTACGCACTAAAGTGATTAATTTAACTAAAGTTGAAATTCGTTAAGAGTTTCTAATTTAAACTCCAAACTACACAATAGCGGTTTGTTTATTTTATTGGAATATTGTTAATACTCTAAGAAAAATTGTTTAAATACTTTTGTCGTATTATTTACATATGTTTACTAGATATCAAAATGCAGTTTATTCTCACTAGATCAATCGAGATCACATTGCTTTCTCAACAGACCCTAATAAATTAAATATCTCCGTCATTTGTAAAAACCAAGAAGACCTAATGAACGTTGCAAAAACATTGTGCACACCCATCCACAAAATTAAAAGTAGTATTTGCAACCATCGCAATGTATTTCGTATGGAATTATAGTTTGTTGTAAAGACTCTTCCCTAATCATTTAAAAAAAATAATATTCAAACAAATATTTCCAAAGATATTTATGTATTAAGAAAGCTTCGCTCGGGCCTGGGTCTAAGCACCATTTGTTTAATGATGTATTAGCTGTTGTGTTAAATATTGAGAACTAAATACAATGTCTGTACGATACAGCTTTCAAGCAATAGTGGATTAGAGCAAAGAGAAGTAGCTCTAGCCATTGGCAAGCCATTGCCACTATCGGAGTGAATGAACTCGCATTCCTAACCTGGGCCATATCCTGCGGCCATGTACCTCACACTTGGCACTTGCTTTACAAAACTTTATCTATATTTCACTTGTTTTGTTTAAAGGCAAAAATCCTCTCGGTCTTCATCGTCTCATGGAAAAAGCTTAAAATAAAGACCCCCCTTCCTCAGCTTTCTAAAAGTGTCATGGGTCGGAATTGAACATGAGTTGGTCAAAAGAGATCTGATAGAAAAAATGAAAAAAATGGGATCTAACTCAAGACTACCTACATGAAGAAAAGTGTAGCTAGGTTCTCTAGGAAGTGGCAAGCCGGTACTCACTATAGAGGCTCTTGAGGGAATTTATTTATTCATAATTTGGGGGTTGCTACCATTATGGAAAAAAAATATAATTACGATTTTCTCAAAATCGGCTGTGACGTTTAGCCTGTAAGGAGCCGAACATTGGTCGCCATCTATCAAAAATACCGGTTCTTGAGTTATCTGTTAAAAACCAAAAATATCAGTAATGTGGGTGTTATACAGTAAATAATTTCTCAGTTCGATTGCACTCAACACGTGTGCAAAATCGTAAGTAAGAAAGGTATGGTTCAGATTGGAAAAACAAAACTTAACCTTAACAGGTGTCATAAAGTAAATCAAATACGATTTACGTTGAGGTTGTGTATATGACCATAGAAGAAGAAATTAGAATAAGAAAGTCACAGCTCATGTTCAACAGCATGATGCGAGGGCGATCGGCCCCTAGGAGCACCACTAGTTGTTTTGTAGCAGTTCTTGTTTTCAAGTAGTTTCCGTTACTGCCACCGTGCCACCCCGGCGCTGTATCTCCACAGCCAGCCCTGTTAAGCCCACCGCACCCCCGTCAGCATGGCAGCGATGCTACTAGCGCTTTCTGTTGTCCAGTAACCAAATTAAGGATATTTTGGCGATCGAGGGCATCACGCTAGAGCCTGTGACTTTCTTATTCTAATTCCTCCTTCTATGGTATGACACAAGCGACGCAAGTTTAGGGCCTACCCTATTATAAACAGATTTTTTTAAAGATGGCGTCCATGTTGCATTTTCACCTTTTTTGATTGACGACTACCGAACTGACATTTTTGGTGACAAATTTCATGGTTTTTGGAGATGGGTAATAGTAAGTGAGGCAGTTTGTGTCTCATTTATTGGATCTACAGAAATGTTCTATTTTGGAGATTTTATTAAAAAAATACGTTTTGCGTAGACACTACTCGCAAATCTGTCAAACATTTCTTAAGGTAACTTTTGTTAAAAATTTCTCTGAAAAAAAAAAACCAAAGCTGTTAATTAATAAAAAAAAAAAAAAAAACAATTGAAAAACTTTAAATCACTGAATCCCCAACCACAAGTTTGGTATATTAACACAAACAGAAATAAAATAAAACGAAATATTTATTTGCCCTATGTTATTATAAATCCCTGATGTACATTTCGGCTTGTAAGAAATTAGAAATTACAACATTTCGGCTTGTAAGAAATTAGAAATTATAACATTTCGGCTTGTAAGAAATTAGAAATTACAACATTTCGGCTTGTAAGAAATTAGAAATTACAACATTTCGGCTTGTAAGAAATTAGAAATTATAACATTTCGGCTTGTAAGAAATTAGAAATTACAACATTTCGGCTTGTAAGAAATTAGAAATTACAACATTTCGGCTTGTAAGAAATTAGAAATTATAACATTTCGGCTTGTAAGAAATTAGAAATTACAACATTTCGGCTTGTAAGAAATTAGAAATTACAACATTTCGGCTTGTAAGAAATTAGAAATTACAACATTTCGACTTGTAAGAAATTAGAAATTACAACATTTCGGCTTGTAAGAAATTAGAAATTACAACATTTCGGCTTGTAAGAAATTAGAAATTACAGAGTTACCAAAAGACGAATATAATTTATTATTTCTAACCCAGAAAATAACATTAAATTTATAAAATAGGCTTATAAATTAAAGGCATAAAACATCTCTATTATCAGTGCTTTATAAAAAACGAAGAAAAGATCATCTAATAAAGTCCCTAGCCTTGGAATATTCTATAATATCATTGAATCTGAGGAGAACAAGAGTTCGTCAAGAGAGACTTGATGCGAAAGATGAAAGGGAAGGATCTAACCCAAACTACATGAAAACAATAATTGTTTTATTGTGTTTTTCTTCATAAAAATTGAACTGTGGGAACCCCCCTCCTCTGTATTTCCAGCACTATTATAAATGTAGAGTTGAATGCAATCTCACCTATTCCCACATTGGTACAAAATTTTAAACTGTTTTTATTCGTCTGTTGATTAAATATAGAACGTAAATATTTTTTATGAGTTATAATTCAAAAAGACTTTTCTATTCTAACTTTAAAACACCAGAATATTGTGTTTATATTCAAATTACATGATTACCTGTGTAATTTAAAAAAATTCGGAATAAAATATTTGACTTAAAACTGAAAGTTCATTATATTTCTCAAAAAAAATTAAATCTGGTCGAATCTTGTTTTGTATACACACCACCACTAAATTGTCTTTAGTGTGTATGTAAGGTGCTATTGTTTGCGCTAGTTTATGGATCTTTTATTCACTTTCAAAGAACTTATATTGCGTTGTTAAATTGGTTATATTGAATGAGGAAACGGGAAAGTTCCAAGGCTTTGAGATAAGGCTTTTGCGGCTCAAGATAAGACAAACTCAGTATCCATGGTAATTCCTGTAGCCACATCCGGTCAGGAAGTTTGTATGTTTGGCGCAGTAAACAAGCATTGGATGTAATGTTTTTGTGATATTACAGACAATAGTGGTTTGTGGTTACCGGTAATGTAAAATGTGCCTACTTGATGTAGTTGTGTGTGTAAATCCAAGGGTAAAAGATGTGAAGGTTTTCAAAACTTGGTGGTTCTTAAGTTAGTCGCGCGACAAGAATGTAAAAGACCTGAACAAAAAATGTTTGTTTTTGCAGGAAACAGGAAAGAACTAAAGGAAGCTTTTGAAGTCTGAAATAAAAAACAAAGCATATATCGTTTTACCATCTTTTGGGTGTGAAAAAAAAAGAAAAACATATTTCATACCTTTCTAAAAAAAAAAAACGTTGAGCAAGAAATGGAATAAAGAAACGTGATTTTAACTTCATTCAAATTTCAAACTATATATATGGTGTTCCACAACTTCAGGCTTTTAACATGATAGGAAGTTCTCACTCATATATTTTATTATTTAGAGTAAACTCTCTCCACTCATAATGGATGATCAAATGTACTTTACTCATTTACAAACCCTAATGAAATTATATATATATATATATATATATATATATATATATATATATATATGCGTGTGTGTGTGTGTGTGTGTGTGTTGAATTGTAGAATTTAACCAAAGAATTTGCGTGTGTTTTATTTATATAACATGGAATTCTATCAAGTACCATCGGTCATCAGTATAAACAATAAATCGTATATATTCTAAATTTTATTAAAATGAGCATATATATATATATATATATATATATATATATATATATATATATATACACACACACACACACACACACACGATTTTAAGATTATGTTGAGAATTTGGAAAAGGCGTACTTGATACCAAACGACTTGAAACCTCTGTCAAATTTGAATGAGATTAAAATATAAATGAAATAGAAGTGATAAATTACTTCTATATTTTGGTGTTATTTTGTCGATGTTGACAAATTGAAATAAGTTCATAATGGTTTGAAATGTCATTACATGTCAACAACTAACAATTATGTCCTCAAAATGAAATGTCCTTAAAACTGTAGAATTTTTCCTTATTCAATGGCAATTGTTGAGCTTAGGTTGGATCCCAATGTTATCTATCCTAAAGTTTAATAATATTTCTGTTGACATAGTTCCATTTTGTAGAGCAATCCTTATAAGGCAATTATTATTATGTTTGGGCCATTTTTCTCTGTCATGATTTTATCCCACCCCCAATCTCATGTAGGACTTTTTAGGAATTGCATCTATTTTGGAATTACGATGAAGTTGGCTATAAATTACGATGGATCAGTGAGTGAGTGATTATTATATTTGGAGGAAATAAGAAAGTTATAAATATGTATGGATAAGATGCATCATATTCAATACAATGGTTGATACAGTACAAACTAGACCGACCACTTTTGTCTAAACTGGTTGAAATTGTGTGAAGAAAGTGCTTTCTCCAGCTCAGCTGTTGACCAAATTATCCATCGAGTCTGGTTGTTTATCTTCGCCTGATTAACTCAACACTCCATGCAAAGCAAAGCTCTGCCTTTCTTTCTATCTATCAGTCTATAGGATATTCATGTCTATTTTCACTTTAATATCACAACATGTCTGTACAGTTTGGGTTTATATTCAGAGCACTATGGTGAAGAGAAAATATTGTATAATCTTGGGAAAAATAGAGTTTCAGATTTTGAAGGAGTATATGTTTTGATAAAATTTACTTTATTAGTCCATAATAATTGTTTTAACTATATATCATCAAGCTTCTTTTCATCAATAGACTGACTTGTCTATTTTTTAAAAATTCTATTGTACTAAATGCAAGTTATCCTGATGCTACAGTTATAATAAAATTGGCCTCAAACACATACACTATTGAATAATACATTTATCATTCTTGTTTTGAAAAGTTTGTTTAAAAAATCAAGTGCAGAGTTTAATTATCTACCAAAACTGAGGATTGGATCTTTTGTTATTTTATAAATTCTAAATTCATTTTTAAGATTTTTTGGGTATGGGGTTACCAGGCTTTAGGGTGACTTTCTGTTATAGTTTCAAATCATTCCTCTGGGTTCAGTGGTAAAAAAATTAATAGAAACTCTCTTGAAACTTCATCCATTTTTTCAGATAGATCCCCTTTATCTCTAACAAATTCATAGTAAGGAATGAAGATTTATACTATGAAGCCTTATTAGATGTGTAGATATGCAAGCTTTATCTTCTAAATTATTAAACATTTTTCTGTCTGTGTGGTTTCCATCTTGCCGTGTCTGTTTCATATCAGAGGGTAGTGAAACTTTGAGTTTATAATTTGAAAATTTTCACATAAAGTTTATGGTTCTTTGATATCTTATGTATTCACTAGTAAAAATATCGATAAAATAAAATCAATTTAGAGATAAAATTGTTTTTACATTTTTTTGGGCTCCTGATGGAAGGAAATTAGTTTTTGGCATGACTTCGGAACAGTACAACATTATTTTCCAAATCTCTTCAATACTGTTTTAAGTTGTCTAAAAATTAGAAAGTGTATCCCATAAAGGAAAACAATCCTATTTTAATTTAATTTTACCGCTAATCAAAGATTTGGTGATTATCCTTTTAAAAATCCTATTTGGAAGTTAGTGATAGAAACTGAAAAATTAAGCCTTTGCTTGCTTATCAAATATTTATAAAATTGTTGTTATTAATAAAAATAAAATAAAATAGTTTGTGTAAAAAATAGGTCAATTCAAAAATCCAAGATGGAGCCCCCATGCGTTTATGTAAAAGTAAATGGAAGGTTTGTGTCTATGTGAGAAATAAAATAAAAGTATTTCCACTATTTATTTTTGTTATACAAAACAGGAGATTCAGAGGGGGAGGAAAGTCTGAAAACAGAGATATAAATAGTTTTCTGTAATACATGTATTATAATATAGTAGTACTATGTTATCTGTTTTTCTGTATCATAATTTTATGCACCCTTTTATAAAAATAGAATAATTACATTCCAGTTTAACCACATGCAAAGTATGTTCACAATGACCTTTTAAGATAGTTTACATGTTAGAAATATAAATACTCCAGAGTTTTACAGTCAGTGAGTCATATATACACTGTCTTGTTATAAACTGTAAATCACTATCTGACATAGTAAGGTTATACAGTATTGTGTTTCTTCAAATCACGAAGAAAGAAAATTCTTGACCCCCTGGTTTGTTGTCACTTGTAAGTGGACCACATAATAGCGAGCCTGAATGGACACAACTAAATAGAAGCATTTAAATGTTTTTTTTTTGTTGTCAATCTTAAAATAGTTCACTAAATTAGATGGAGTGTTTAACCAAAGAATTGATTTATAGTAGTCTAAAATGGTATGGTTGTAGTGTGCCACACTTTCTTAGAAAGTGGAGCTCCATTACACCAGATTTCATGCCACTGAGGAACTGCTCACAATATTTACACTGATTTGTCACATGCATGTTATTTGTGTCAACTTTAGATTCAGCAATACACCACACTGTTTGTGTGAAAGTTGGTAATACTGTACTACATTTCTCATAACTGCAATTTATTACCTCAAGTCAATTCTTCTGTTTGACAGTCTATATTATCTACTATAATGTAGAGGCAGTATTGTAGTAGCAAAATATTATGTAACAACAGCTGTAGATAATTTCCCATAGTAAGTTATCCCATAAATTATATCTTAGTTTTACTATTTTTAACATAATATTCAAGTCTAAATTTCTTACAAACAAATTATAATTCGAAACACACAGACAAACAGAACCTTGTAATTAAGTTTATCTCCAAGGTTGTTTTAAATTTATATTTTAGCGAAATATGAGAAAATAAATTTTAAATGGTTTTAAAACTGTTCCTATTTAACATTCTAAATCACTCGGCAAAAACAAATATTCCATGCACTTATGTAACTCCACACCATTACCAAAAGTTATCATGCAGCCCTTATATAGTTTTTAATTTTACCCTCGAAGCCATTATATAACATATTTGTACAAATTTTAGCATAACATATTTGTACAAATTTTAGCAAAAACCTGACAAAAGTTACACTGTTCAAGGGCAAATTGTTTAAATTACTAAAAGCCATTTATTGATGGTTCTAGTTACAAGGCCTTTTAAACCCATTAATTAATTAAATTAAATTTATTTTTGATAGCGGAACTTGTTAGAAAATATATTTCTTCTGAGAATAATAAACACAAAATAACATTTAATTATCAAATTATTTCAGTGACAATTTTGCCATCATCAGCGATATTCTAGTTAAAACCAACAAAGTATTACTGACAACATTGTCGTTGAAACAAATTTGATTATTGTGAACAATATCTAGACAGATTTTATTATGTTTAGTGAATGTACAAATCTGAATTTGAAACAAATTGTTTATGCATTTTATAGCATACACCAGACGAAATATGTTTAAATTAGATCAATGCATTATGAAAAAGCCTATATCATAATATTTTTGAAAGTTGTAATAAGTGGGCTAATTAAGTGTGCAGCCTGCCAGAGCCCCGAACATTACAATCGAAAAACACATGGCTTGCACTTCTTATTGTCTGTATTATCAGTTCTCACATCTATTCTCCTATATATATTTCTAGGATAGGATATTGTGAATCCTGAATGACTGTCACATGGAACTATAACCCTAGCTGCTCTAACCTCTCTTTAATCGACTGAAATTAGTTTGTATAGCCTTGAATTATTTAACTTCAACAGTTTCATTGAGTTGAGTTAACCTATTTAGTTCACTCAAGGAATTCTCTCTCAGTTTGTTGTTTACACTCAAATTAATAACTATAATGAATGTTGTTAAAATTTCAGTACACATACAACATACACACATGCGGATAAGAAACTGTGTATTATAGGACACTTCTACCTATGCACATTTTATTTCAAAATAATATTCCGGATTTACCCATAGTTTTGTTCTCATAATATTACATAAACTGTAGTAGGTAAAAATGTATTAGTAATGCTAGTAAATATATGAGAAAATTTGTGCAACAATTTTTTTTTATATACATATTTTTTAACTTATTTTCTACTAAATCTTTGTATAGATGTCTGGAAAAGACATAAATTATATATCTATGATTATGTTCCAGTTACGAATCCATTTCAATGACGAAGCCACTACGATGTTCGAGTATCCTTCTGAAGCTTCTTTGGTAGAAGACGAAGAGCCTATGACAGCGACAAAAACTTCAGAAGAAGTTCATACTACTAGTCCCACAGCCGCAATGCCTATGGGTAAACTACAGTCTTTAAACAATAATTAATTACATTCATTTGTTTTTGTAACACATATATTCAATTTTTAAATAATTCATTAATAATTAATTGTATATTACTTTTACTCCTTCACAAATGTACATAATATTTTTAAAATTTATTGCAAACATTATATTGTCAATAAAAAAACCCATTTTATGGGTCTCTAGGTTCATAAAGTTATCTTCACCATTTGAGCTATAGTCCAAATCTTGAACTCATGTGTTATATTGAACATATTTAGTTATCACATAAGTTTAAAATTTTTTTGTTTGACTAAAAATTTGAAAATACTGTAAAAAAAAATAATAAAATTAAAATATCCTATGATTGCTACTGATAAAATCAGATTTACTGATTTTGATAATGCAGACAGAGATGAACCATATTATCTTATTTTATCGTCACTGTACTTTCTCCATCAATGGCGTAGCTAAGTTCTCGGAGGCCTCTGTACAGAAGGTCCAAATGGCCAAATGCAATAATTGCAATTGTCAAATGTGAATTCAGGAGTTTTACATCTAATTAATTTTATACATGCATTATTTTATAAATTTGATTTAACCATATGTAAACAATTTATTCATACATAATTCTTGGTTTTACAAATTGTAACTACAAGGGCATCAAATAATGAGATTAGTCACTCGCTTATCTTTACAATAAGATCAACAGAATCAGAACAGGTGTTGTCTTATCAAACTAAAATAAAAAATAGGCTTTTCAATATAAAATAACATGTTCTTGCAAGGATAAATTAAATGAACTTTTAATCAAATTAAATTAGCTAAATATTATTTAGCTTTATCTAGGCATTTAGCATTTAGTAACCATTATGTAAAATAATTTTTAAAGGACAATTTTAAGTAATGATAACAAAGACTAAAATTTAATAAAGCTTAAATACCAAATTTTTGGATATCAGGAAATTAAATTATTTATTTAACAGTAAAAACACTGATTTAACTTGAGATTTGAAAATATTCTGTCTAGATTTTCTTTTGACAAAGATATCAACAACTTTACCAACAATAATCGGTTGTGCCCTTTCATTTTCTATTGACAATAAAGCCAAATCTCTTAGGAAGTTTTTGATCGGTTTTAATTTTAAAAATGATCTTTTAACTTTACCACTGTAACAGAAAGCAGTGCATAGCTAGAAGTCAATTCATTTAATGAATGGAGACATTTAACATGTGTATGTCCTCTGTAGTATTTATAGGCTCCTAGTAAAATAGATATTTATTTTAACAAGTCTAAACATGTCTGTTTATTAACCCTAGAACACTTATGTGTCGTCAAAATGACGACATGAAAAACCCAAAATCGGCGTATTTGACAGAAGAGTGGTGACCGCGCATCCCCTCTCCCAGTACCTTCCTTACTCTAATAGACAAGGCCAGTCGCGGAATTTCACCCCTACGAGCCACATGTGTCTGTACTTATTTGTGCTCACGTCGTGCATTTGACGATACATAAGTGACTGCGTTACTTTTTTTGTAGAGGGAAAAACCATTGTTTTTACTAAGGTTTTACTATAACCTTGTTTAATTAGTAAAATAAGATTGTACAACCTGTGTACTTTAGATAAATATGTGTTTCATTTAATAAAAATACTGTTATACATAAATTATAAAAATATTTTCTAACCCTTGTTTTTTTCCTTTCAAAAAAGTAGTCATTCATTTTTATAGTTTTTTATTACTAGTTGCACTAATAAGTTTTTAAAACAATTTTTTTCCTAATTCTAAAGAGTACTAAAACATAACTATAGCAACGAAAAATTTTTAAATTAGGTTTCCGTCAAGTAAAAAAACAAACAAAAATGAGTAGTCAAATTTACGATACTTAAGTGATAGTGTGACTCAACCCTGACATAAGTGTTCTAGGGTTAAGTTTGCATTAGAAGTAATGGCCTTATATAATGTATAGTTTATATTTTTGTTTGCTAGATAATTGCTGTCAAACTAATTTTATGTTCAGTGGACAGTGATATTAAAAGATTGTTTAAAAATACAAATATTGTTCTTGATATAAATAGGCTTCGTAAAAATATTAAAAAAAAACATAGATCTTTGAAACGTGATGTGATATTATAGATTCTCAATCATTACTAGAAAAACAGTTTGAGCTTTTAAAACAAAGTATCGGAGATGTTAAGAATAAGAAAATCGATGAACCAACAATAGAGCTGTTGAAAGATAGGTATTCGTTCATAAAACTTTACTCTAAAATAGGATGTTTAGGAATAGATATTCTGCTAACTGCTTTTGTCTAAATGATTAATGTTGGTGGTTTCAAAATAGCGTGTCTTTTATTGACCAACATAAAAGTAATTACAATTTATTTATTAATTAGTGTGTAAAAAGTAATGTGAATTAAACATTTCTATTTAGATTTTTAAGTTGAAATAAGGAGTTAAGGAATATTCTTAACATCAAGTAAAAAATGAATTCTAATCTATGAATAAAAACTTAATTTTTCTTAAATCATAATTTGTAATTTGATCAAGACGTATCTGTAATCATGATAGACTGAACATAATTTCCGAGTTTGATCAAATTTATTAAACTGACTTATTGTATGTACATTTTATTAATGCCTTGATTAAGTTAGATTACAGTAGATTATCAAGCTGTCTACTTATATCATTTTTAAGACAATATTTAGGTTTTCTAAAATTTTACACTGAATTACTCACAGTAAAACTAACCCTATGAGAGTGTGAGAAAGTAAGAAAAATAGGAATAGTATGTGTTTGTTACCTTAAAACAGATTTTTAAGAGTAACTTTCCTATTCCAGAGCAACAAAATTTCCACATATATAATTCTTTCAAGGTCATATTTTACTTTGGGAGATATTTTGAGAATATGATAAATTATTATTTAAAAGCTTAACTCGGAAACAAGATTTCATGAAAAAATATGTTTACTTAATGAAACACGTTTCAACAACAAAGTCGTCATCCTCAGTGATGGTAACAATAACAAAACTATGGTATAACTATAGCGCTTGATTAAGTAAACATAATTTTTGTGACGTCTTGTGTTCGAGTCTTTTTTATCAATAATTTATTTTTATTTAAAGCTTATTTGCTGAAAAATTAGGAAAGTAATAGTAACTTTGTATACTTTAAAACTGTCAAAAACTATCCTAAAATTATTCTATAATTTTGTGTTTTGGGGTCTTATATACCTCAAAATTTAGAGTTATCAACAAAATTAAAAAAAAACGTTTATAAATGCGCTCGTACCAAATTTATTGAAATTGGTCCAAACATTTAGGTTACAGGTAAAGTGCACACACTACAAACATTATTGTAGAAACCACTTTTTTTTTTCTTTTTGTGTTCGAAACTTTCAAAATGAATTTTACTACAAAATCTTCTTTTTTTGCCATCATCAAACTTTCTATATTCTAGTGTATATGAGGATATCAAAATCAAATTTTGTATTCATAGTTTTTATTTATGAGCGTATAGAAAATTTTATGTTTCAATTTTGATAAGGAACTCAAACTAATAAAAGGTATTTTTATTACAGTAATTATAAACTTTATACAAATTCAATAAAAAAAATAATTTTAAAAATGTGATCTGTCAGATTACAGCAAAAGAGATCATATATAAATACAACATACATTTGTGTTGTGGTAGGCATATTTAAAATATGAAGAATTATGAGGCTTATACCTAGAAAAACTTAACAAATGAAAGGCGAGCTATGTTACCCAAATGAGAAAGCAAATTATTGCCATATTTATTTAAATATAACAAATGTTGCAACGGATTTAAAAAAGAGCTTGTTTAAAAATCTTTCCATATGGGACAAGTTGTACATTGATATGATAATATTGGTTTTAGATAAGATTATAAGTTTCTGTAGAGCTGGCATACAACCACAACACAATTCCTTTTATCCATTAAACTTCATATCCTATTTTACTATAGAATAAATTTCTTAATTTATGATATATCCATATGGATTTAGCTTTTCCAACCACCCTTATTATAAAATCAAGACATACGGATTCGTGATCTCCAGCATGCCAAAATTGTATGTATGCAAAGTAGATAATTTTTAAACGATTTATTACGAGCACACACATATTTTTCAATCACAATAGCGTCTTTTGAGTTTCATATGAAAAAGTAGGATGCTCTTCCATGAGCACCATATGTTTCCACTTTGTAGGCATTTTGGTCCAGACTCCAAATTTTGTTTAAACTTCTAGTGGCATTTAGTAGGCGGGAAGGACAAAATGATTTTTACCATTTTTAATATTTGCTTTAATAATTTTATTAGTCTACTGTAATTATGTACTACAAAGGCTGATTTTTAAATTTAATCTGTTTTAGTTAAATCATTAACATTTTGTTTACAGAGGCACATATTGCTTTTAAATGAGCTATACTTTTTTCATCTTTTAACATGGTTAACATACTTTAAATATAACAAAATTCCATTGTAGTAATAAATAAACACATTCCATAATTTTCATTTAAAAAATTCAAAATAGGGGTTTTAAATTGCAATACAGGTTTTAATAAAATTCACTATTCTATGTTTTTAGGAGAATTGACCGTGAATTTGCCACTAGTTTTTGTTTAACCGAGCCAAAGTTTAAAATTTCAAATTGGCATTAGTTAAATTAAATTTGATTATAGGAGTAATGCATAAATTACTCTCCTGTCTTGTTCAAACTGTACAAAAACTCCCAATTTATAATTTGTAAAAAAACAAAATTACACTACTGTTTATTGGTAGTTTTAAACTATTTCAGCTTTAAGTAGTATTTCCCCCCTTAATTGTATATATCATTAGCTTATATTGACAATAAAAAATGTATGTTTCTACAAATGATAGTTTAGAAGTAATGATAAAATTTTCATTTGTTGCTTAAGTTTATCTTTATAGTTTGATGAGAAAGTGGACAGCTGCATGGATTAATTTTCATCCTGGCATCTGTCAGAAAACCTATAAACCAAAATTTAAATTGTCCAAATCACTTCATCAACAAACAATGATCGGCTTAGAAATTAAGTGTTTTTAGTTTTTGGTTCACTAACCATTATAATCCAAGTAACATGTTATAATGTTATATCGTAACATCATTTTTGACAACAATTACAAATTTACAAGTTTTGCTTTAGAAAAATATTTGCTAACAAATTAAACTGATGTAAACATCACCTGTATCTTCAATTATATATTAATCATTATTTTAAATTTCTTCAGTCATAATTTTGAGTAATTAATAATATATAATATTTCCAATATTTACCAATATTCTGACAATAAAAAATGTAAAAACTTATAACCACATTTGAAATTTCTGACTTATCACTTCCAAATTCGAAAACAAATACTTTCAAAAACCGAATTTTATGAAATACTTATATCAGTAATACCAATCTCTGTTTATATAAGATGTTCATAAAAAGAAGAAGAAAATGGTGTAGTCATTTTTAGACTTAGTTTTATTCCTTCATTATATTCGTTCAGATATATTTTGAAAAATATCAGTATTAACTATTTACCAGATTTTATGCTCTCTTACTTCCATTTTAATGTATGATTTGAACTGATAAAGTCTTAACTTTATCTAGCTAGTAAAACAAATCTCATTTTAATTTCATTTGAAATTTAAATATCATACTAATCCCCCAAAAAACCCTTTACAAATCAAATTATTTTTAAGCCCACAATGGAACGTTAATGTTTGATTAAAATCAATCAGTTTTAAAGTAATCATGTTATATGTGTAATACATATATATTTAGACAAGAAACCAGTTTCAGTTCTGAAAGAATAAAGGCTAAAACAGAATATTAGGCTATGACTATACTGGGCATTTTTGTCATGCTGAGTGTGACATCATTACTAGACCCCAGAGTGTATATGTCATTGTTTCTTCTTGATTTGGCCTGCCTTCATAAGAGCAGCCTCATAAATATCAGCAACGGCTTCCTATATGGAGAAGCAGTTTGGTCGCTGCAACCAGAAAACTCTCCCCATATATTATTATGGATGGAGTAATATTATGTGACAAAAATTCTGAGTTCATTTCTAATGGCATTGGAATCGTAGCATCCAAGTTGACCACGACAAAAATACCTGTTTATGTCACCTCACTTATACAGTGACAAAAATTCCCAAAATGGCCATACTCTTAAGATTTAACTATTAGTAATTACCGTACTAAATGTTGAAACTCGGTCATATAGAATGAGCAAAGGATTAAAAAATAGAAGAAACTTGCAAATTTTATCAACACTCAATTTTTATGAAAATGTGTGCGTTTTCTTTATTTGATTATATAAACTAGGTTTTTGCTATTATATTTCAAAAAATGAATCAAAACAAGCATAGAAATGAAAGTGTATGCAATTCGCTTCTATTAATCTTAAAAGCTAGGTATAAAAATTCGAACTTTTATTTTGATTGATAATTTTTTAAGTTATTCTAAAATCTTGCTATCCATTGCCAGTCAATCAATAATTATTATATCATTCAATGTTTAAATGTTATATTAATGTAAATTTAATTCATTATTAACTTCAATTTTACTTTTAATACCTCCCCATTTTAAATTAAGATTAAGTTTAGGAATGCCTACATTAAAACAAATATTATTTTTAATGAACAGAATTATTTAATTAATAGGTAATTATTTCTGGTGACAGGTCGCCCTACAAGACGCAAAGCACCCCCTTTGCCCAATCCTGTGCCCCAAGAACCTATTTTACTCCTAGAATCTTGGCCTCTGGGTACAGAGTCTTTAGTTTAATGTTTAGTCTAGGATGTTTTATATGCTTTTATTGTTGTTTGTATGTTTGATTTACCTATAGAATATGTTTTTATTAATATAACTTTTTTTTACATAACAAAACGGTACATAGTGTATGGTTCTCTTAAAAATTTTAAAATCTCCAAAATAAATATTTTTATTATAAATGTTTATTCAGGTTTTTTTAGAGGGGTTCAACTTTAAACAATCCAATATGAGCTGCTATTTATAAGCCATCTTAAAAAAATTTGCTTCTGAAAATAAAATGTCTAGACCAATATTTAATTTAGTAACTTACCTTTCTAAACAACATAAATAATTGCTTTTAAATATAAGATTAGTTAACTGAATCCAAAATGTCACTTGATACTAAAAATATGTCGTCACCATCTCTTAGGTAACTTTTAAGTTACTAATTGTCAATACATTTTATGCAATAGTGCAAAAAAAATCACAACACTGAGAATTTTAACCTCCAATTTTAAGATTTTGTTTAAAATTGGAAGAGTGTTAAAAGAATTGTACAAAAAGTTTTGCTGGTAGCTAAGGGGAACAATATTTATTTACCTGGGTGACGCATAATATATCCCATAGTTCAGACCTGTATCATTATCAGTTTATATGCTATACAAAAAACAAATAATTGTTTTAAGATTAATTGTTTAGAATATTAAAAAAGAATAGTTATTTATTTCTAAATCATTTTCATTATTTGTTTTCGATATGTTTCTTGGGCAAATGTCAATGCAAAGAATATATTTTTTTTTTCATTCTTAGCAATCTATTACATGCCAAAATTTATTTTTAATTTGTTGCTAATTTTTTTTCTTGTGAAAAGGTGGAAAACAGTGTGGTCATTATCACCTTATTAAAAAAAGAAAGAAAAAAACTAAATGTAAAATACAGATCCTCAGTCCTCGAATACTCTAATAATGTCAGGGTCAGAAGAGAACAAGAGTTGCTCAAGAGAGGGATCTAACTCAAAACTATATGTAGAAAGGTATAAATCCATCTAGGTTCTCCCAGCAATGCCATGCTTCTACTCACAAGGTTGTGCCTACTAAATCACTATTTACTTCATTTGGTCTAATTTGTAGGATATAAGGTTAAATTCCAATTCATAATGATAATTCTTTTAGTTTTGTCATAAATATTCCGTCACATCTGCTTTTCAGCATGCAAGCTACTTCCTTTCGTGTTTATATTATTAATCCAAAGATTTCGAGGTTATAAACATAATTTTGCTTTACAAAACAAAAGTTAGTACAGTACTACAATTTAGTTGAGATAACTTACATTACGGATTATACAACTACATTTACCATTTCAGATCATTTTTATTTTATTTATACTGTATAGTTTATTCTTCTACTGTTATATTATTAGTAGAATAACAATATCACTTTCTTTACATCTATAATTTTCATATATTTATTTACAATATACAATGTAAAGAAGAAAATTGATGCCCCCATAAATGTGCTAACCCATAGTCCATATATAATCATTCTTAATTCAAATAAAAAAAATAGTTAATTTCCTATGCCTATGCGGTAAAATTTTATTTTTAGTTTCGTGGTCCTGAACAACCTGAAAATTCAGGAATGGTTTTATGTTTTAGAAAGTATCACTTCTGTTGTAGTAATTGGATTGTGTTGCATGAGTAGCCTATAATTAATATTTTATCAGATACCACAATATAGAGGATAAAATAGTAATACATGTATAGCAATAATTCCTCTTTGTTTCTTATTTCCCTCTTAATTTGTACTTTAAAACTGTAGTCTTAAATAACATTGTAGATTTTTAAGCCATTAAAGTAAAAACTTTTGAATAGACCAAGTTAAACTATAATGTATGTAGAACCTGTAGCATTGTTATGCTTGTAGGGGGCACATTGGGCAGTTATACCCCTCGTCAATTGGGCCATGGTTCTGGAGAATCTTTCCAGCTTGGTGTAACTCGCTCTATACCAACTACTAATCCACATTCTTCGGAAGCAACACCAGTGACAATGCCAGATGACCCACACCTTAAACCAGCACCACCTGAATGTATCGTTGCATGGAGTGAAGGTTCTGCGCCAGATTTACTTTTTTAAGCCTCATTTGTTTATGTAATATATATTTGTACAGTTTTTTTTTTTATATATATATATCTTCTATTCCATTTGTTCTTTTATATTTTCTTTGTTTATATATTTTCTTTAATGCAAGCATGCCTTGTTTACCTCGAATAATCATCATTGAAATAATTATAATCATGTAGGAATTAATTTTTACATGATTTTTCTTTCATATATATTTAATCTGTAAAAAGTAGGTTAACATTATTTATCTTGACTTCTTTTACATAAGTCAATTTAAATAAGAAATGTTAAAATTTCTCGTATAGGTTTAGATTAATTAAATCATAGAAGTAAGGAAGATAAACTGAGAATACAGTTGTAATTATTTCCTATTTTAAATGATCGAACACTTTGATCTTTTGTAAAAATGCATAAACTAATATTCGGTAATCTTTTTTGAAATGTATGTATATTAATTTATATACAACCTACAAGTTATATGTACAATTGCATTTATGAAAATAATTATAAAGTAAACATGAATAGTATGAATGATTAGTACACATTTTATATTTGTTTCATTATATAAAAGTTATGTTTGTATTAATCACTGTCTATTGTTACATCACTTTAGATAAAATAATTAATTAAAAGCATTTAATGTAAATTTTTTTTTATTCAAATTTTTCATATTATCAGGATGTAGTTATGTGAAATTAAATATTTGAAATATTTTATATACGTATATCATTTAATGAAACAATCATTGTTCTAATTTATTATTAATTAATATAAAATCAATTTAAACTATATCTTATCCATGTGTGCATGAGAAAAAGTAGTCATAATTAAGTTTTTCCATGATAAAGTATAAAATAAATTGGTAAAACATATATTCTACAGCATTTTCCTCAGTGTTTCTATAATGTATGGTTAGTATTAGGTTAATTTATGCAGTAATAATTATTATTTATACATTGAGATAAAGTCTGAAAAATTAAATTTTCATGTTTATATTCTGAAAATTATGAAACAATTGTTAGAAAAAGACTTTTTTTGCATTTTAAAAGACAACTTAACATTCCATGTAATATACCTTTGTACATGGCCATCCATGACATCAGTGAACTTGTACAAAAGTAACTTGTAGATTACTTACTTACCAGTGTGGGTTGCTTCAATTTATTTAAGGCAAGGTTAATTTAAAATCAGCTTTATAAAAATCACAATGAGGTCTACACTTGTATATATTATTAAATACTTCTGACCTCCCAGTATTTCGCTGTGAGAAGCTAAATATAATCATACAGTTCTAAATAATATATAAATATCAGATTTGCATTTTTATAGTTCGTCAAATGAAATAAAGTACGAAAATCTGTTGTTTTTTTTATATGTTTTCAATGGTGAAATCATGTCTTCAAAAATGTTAATTTCTTATTAAATCAGCAGTTTTTTAAAACCGCTACAATTACACTTATGTACTGCAGCAAGATGTTTCTGCATGTGTGTGTCAGTTAACATCTCCGGAAACCATCTTGGGCACAATTTTTTATAGGCTAATTTTTCAGTCTTCATAAATCAAACATTGTTAAACATTGGGAAACACTAAATTGTAACATGGCGAAGCGACTTTTTTCACAAATTTTTTGTCAATTTCTTTAATCAGTTCATCTGTGATCAATGGTGGCTTACCGCTACGTTATTCATTGTGATTGTTTGTTCGCCCTTCTCGAAATAAATATCACCACCGTCATACTTTTGGATTACCCATAATAATCACATAAAAGTCACAAATTAGTGAATTTTGAACGTAAAATGTTTTTTTTTTCTATTAAAAATCAGATTACCGTTCTTACAATAATTTTATGAGATCAATAATCATAGCACTCATTATAAACGGATAAATATGAACAACTAATCTCAAAATGACTAAACTATCATTGCTAACTATTGATTCATATAAACATATAATATTAGTAATATCTATTTGCATAGAGTAGTTAGGTGGGAAATATAAAAATATAAACTGGATCTTACCGCAAATGGAGTAGTAATCCCTATAAGACATTAAAACTATGTTTACAACTGTTATGTATACATTACAGTATAGTTATTATTTTCATAGAGTTCTTCTCCTTGTCATCATTCATTCAATAAGTATGTAGGAGAATTATGACCAATCCATTATTCAATTGTAAAATTTTGATACAAAATTAAGTTATACAATAAATACTTCCAGTTGTATAGCCAAGGCGGTTTAAGATGAATGTTTGCAGAGCCCTAAGTTTGATATTAATCATCTTCAAGGCATCTGTGAAATATACCTGTTTATAATAAATGTCTGTGAAGGACAATTTATGACGTTAATAATCAATTATCAATGTAATAATGTCTAGGATTTAGAACTATTTATTATAATTATTTGTCGTAATTTTAAAATTTATGCAACAAATTCATGGGGAGGTTATTTTATATTTAACCAGTATGTAGTTAAACTCATCGAAAACCACTTTCTGGTAAAAAATGTCATAGCTTAATTTATTTTAGCACAAAATATTTACCAAAAACATGAAAAATCTTGAATACTCTATCTGTTAGGTAACTGCCTACATTTTCCTATAGAACTAAAAGAATATTTTTACCACCAATGCCACTAAGTAGCAAGGAAATGAAAGCGTCTGATCAGAATATCTGTGTAATATGTGTTGTCTTTTTCCAAGAAATATTTGAGATTTCATACATTTTTTTAGTTAAGATTTTATGTTTATAAATCTTAGTATGAACATTTTTAACTACAATGTGGTTTTTGGTGCATTTTAAGAAAATAACACCTTAGTTTCCGGCTATTTTATTTTTCAATATTTATCTCGAAAAATGTTTTAAATATAGAGGTCGTGCGTTTCTTCGTGAAGCCTGGGTGTGAGGGGCTGTAGTGGCAAGTCTGGAGCCGAGCACGGGAGGGAAAGTTGCCGTCCCGTTCAGCTACTAGTCTGACTAAAGACATTTCTCGGTATTTGTTCTCTCGAGTTGTACGATCATATTAGGTTAATAAAGGGTTCCATAACAGAAATGAATATTAACATTTTCGTCCATGATTGTATTGAATAAAATTAATAGTTTACTATTATTATACTTATTATTATTGTATTTACGAAATATATAAAACATCAAAACAGTCACTTCCGGCGCACAAGTCACTGTCCATTCATTCACACATAAATCATAGAACGAAACTATGGCCTAAACATACCTATCACAAAAACATTGTATTTACACAACACTGTATACTTACAAAAATATATTAAACTACAATATTTTGTAACAAATTCACTAAACGAACAAGCATAATGTTTTAGAAACGAGATGATACTCGGACGTGGTGATAGTGCAGACTGACGTTAATTTACCCCCACCCATGAATAACCGGTTATAAACAACTTTCTCCAACCAACCCCAGACTTCACGAAGAAACACACGAGCTCTACATTCTTAGATAATAGTTGTTGGTATATTTTATTTTAAATTTACCTTTAGACGAAATATTTGAAAATTTTGTTTTCCCAACTTTTCTTTATGGGAAATGGCTCACACTAAATGCATATACAACGGCCTTAACAAATATAAAATGACTGAACATTCAACTGTTTGGGATGTGGTTTTGTCAATAATAAAGAAAGAAGAACTAGAAACACTATTTTTAATCATTTTCATACCCATTTCTTTTCAGTATTTCTGAACGGATTTTGTTAATCTTTATTATTTCATTTCCCAATGATCATCTTTAATATTATTTCATTTCCCAATGTACTATTTAAGGATACCAACAACATTGGTTGGATGGAGTGGCTTACAAAAAGTGTGAAAAAAGTATTTGTGAACATTTACCCAGGTATAAGCGATCTGCTTTTAAGTTGGTGCACTGGAATGCCTGACATTTTATGAATATTATTCAAATGGCTACAGAATATAGGAGGAAGCCAGTGTCACATAATTGTTCCTGTTGTTTCATTTTTGACTCGATAGACGGTTTCATTGCATACCGTATTGTAGACAGACTTTGTAGGTTCAAATTTTAAGTTTTACATTTTTGAATATCTATGTTTCTGATTCTATTGGACAAAAAGGTGTTTATATTTTTACAATTGGAGAACTGTTATGATTTTAATACCATGCATTAAGCTTTGATTGAAACCAGATTAATCTAATGTGTTCTTTATACAACAAGGCTAAAGGTTTAACATTACAGTAGAACCTCTGTTAACCAGCCTCGGATGAACCGGTCCTCAGATTAACCGGCCTATTTCGTAGTGTACTGGTTCGATGAGAGTTTCCGGAAATAAATTGTAATTGAAACACCAAAGTGGCGGCGAGTCAAATGACTTTGTCGATAGCGGTATCCAAATGTCGGTGGCGTAAAAACACCCTGGCATTGGCACAGCATATAGCAGACATACATTGCCGGTATAGCAGACATACACCGGCAAAAACGTTTAATGGGCCACTTTTTTTCCACTAATCAATTTAGTATACATTATGGAAAATATAACATTTCTTTTCAATTTTCTTCTTGTATTTGACTGGTTATGATCTACGTACAGTATATACAGTAAATAAAAATGAGCGAGTTACGAAAACAGAAGCATGTGTTGGTTTCGTTTGAGACGCGGTTAAATGTATTAAAAAGACTTGACTAACCGGCCAAACGGGCAACCGGCCCGGGTGTCAGTCCCGACTAGACCGGTTAAGAGGGGCTCTACTGTAGTTATTTAATATATACAGTGTACTACATGTTTTTTGTTTGCTTGCTCTATACTAATATCCATTTAGCATTTTATAATCTTAAGATTGCATGAACAAATTTTAATTTCTTATTATACAGTATGTTTTATTTAGCATGTTATGCCAATCTCGATTTGGTTATTTTTGTTCATATGTTAGAAATACATTTAAAGTATTAAAAATTTAATCTAATATGATAAAATCCTATTTATGTATTTAAAAATTTATTTGTATATATCGGATATATTTAATAAAAAATAAAAAAATGTTTGATAAGTTTGATATATTAAGACAAATCCGGAAAAAGAAAATAGATTTTAATATATTATAATAAACAAATTATTTACTTTTCTATTCACTATGGCATAAATACACATTCATTAAAAATCTATATTAAAAAATCACAAATTATGATTGTATTTATATACAATATATTTGCTCAAAAACCATATGCATTAAGCAAATAATTATTAAGGTATTTTTATACATCAAAAGGTTATTAATTTTTTTAACTTTTTCACTTATGTATAATATTATGAGTTAGGTCTTAAAGACAACAGGGTTAGGTTTACAAAAAATCATGACCTTGCATTCATTTTCATAACATATTACTAGACAGTTTTAAAATTATAATAATTTAATTTCTTTTTTAATAATGTTTTATAATTTGTTAATATGCGAGTAACAAGTAAAAATCTTTTGTTATTGGTACAATATTACTCAAAGGAATAAAGTGTCACCTAATGGCCACTTTGTTTTTCCTTGTACATCTCAGCGCAAAAAGTTTCAGAAGGTTGATGGAGTATTAGAAAACTTTTAACTGAAAATTAGCATTGTTGTCTTCCCCATGAGATTTCAAAATGATGGTTATTCAAATAATAAGATACATACAACACAAGTTTTAAAAGGAGATTCCCAACATTATTATATTTTAGAGAGTAATGGAAAATTATAATATTTCATTTCCAAGATCATTGAAAATTGGTTTCTCCAGTGGATAAAGAGATGGATATTATTAAATTTTATAAATTAAAAAATGTCAACTGAACTCTCTAGACAAATAATTTTGTAATATATTACCAATATGTTCACATACATTTACACCATGTTAATGAAATATAAGAATAATTATTTGATAGATACTTTATGAAAATAGTTTGTAAGTTAATATATATATATATATATATATATATATATATATATATATATATATTCAGTTGGTAAATTTCATTTTCTGACATATTGGTTTGATAAGCTATCCCCCCCTCATATTCAGAAAATCAGTATATATGTCAAAACATTTCAAACACATATTTAAAAATTTTACTAAAACATCATGTTTTATAATAAATTATAGTCAAAATGTTAAAAGTATAGTTTCGATATTGTACCAGAATTGTGCTTTAAGTGTTTTGATTAAATATATTAAAATGTTTTGATTATAGTGATTGTTTTAATCACATTTTAGCTTGTTTTTAACTATGTGCTTTAATGTATTGACAACAAATTTCAAAGAAACAGATTGATAAATAATATAAATCAAATTTTATAATCAACCTACTGTCTGTTCCAAGTTCACCTTTTAGTATGGGAAGTCCATAAGGAATTTAAATCAAATGGGAGTTTCAGAGCTACTAGCCATCATGGAAATATCATCACAATATATTCTGAACCCGATTGTATTTCTCTGTTCTTGTTTTTTTTTATAAATATTGTGACTACTTTATGTTTACTTCAAAAGATGCGGATAATATTTTTTTATTTTCGTTAATATTAATTAATTTTTTTGTTTTGTTTTTTCACAAGCCAAAGCGAAACTTGTACTTTCACAACTAAGAGAGGTTTACTTAATGTGGATGATATGTTTATAATTTAACTTTATTAAAAAGAAATGTTAAAAAGAAACGTTATAACTAATGACGAAGAAAAGAGTAATACATGGGGTATTGTTTATTATTGGAAAGCGAGAGTGTGTTGTAGAGAATATACCCCAGGGAAAACAAATTCACAGTATTTTTACAAGTCCTTACTCTGTCAATGTTCTAGACTTGCAAATTTATGTTCAATTTAGATCAAAGTAAAACTATGAACAATTTGAGGATACTATCAATGAAAAATGGCAAGGCTTCCTCTTCAGCCTACTACGAATTCTATCCCATAAAAGTAAAATAAGTATTTTAATTTTTTTAATAAATATATTGTAAATTATTTCTAGTAATTGTAAAACAAACATAATAATACAAAATGTATACATATACATGGAGTAAAAACATTAAGTGTAGGTATCAATGAACAGAACTGAAGAAAGTACTTTTTTTGTAACTTAAAACATTATTTATTTTAATCACTACAACATAGCAAGTAGTTACTGAGGATAATGTCATTATCAATAAAACATGTTTACATTGTATTGTTCGATTTGTGGTACTCACATGCGTTTTATAATAGGTTTTAGTAATTATTTTAATGTTTTCGAAAAGATTTGAACAAAATATTTGTATTTTTACACAAATTATATACTTCCTAATGGTTATAATGGGAAAACTATTTTCTTACACGCCTTTTGTCCATTTTACCCTGGGTGCTGAAAGATCTAGCTAGGCTGTGCTGGCGCCTTCAGTGAATCAGTGTAACATTCGCTTGACACCTCAACATTTACAAGTTGAGTAAGTAGTTCGGCTATCTCCCTTATGACACATGCTGAAAGGAACATGAAACCGAGAGTAGGTTATGGAATGTAATTTGTAAAGACTCATTTATATATTTGATGGATATTTGCCACACAAAAAGATTAAAATTATCTATGCATCCATGATGGTAAATAATTAAAGTTAAATTAAATATTACATAATAAAGTATTTGTATCAGCGCTGTTTATAACATTCGTAGATATAAAGTATAATTTTATCTTAGTGTGGATGAATTTAGGCAACAATTAAAAATTATTAGATCAATTTATGTATAAGAAAATATTTAATAAAATGTGTTTCTATTTAATTATATTAAAATGTTAAATACTGCCAATTTGTTGTAAGCAAAGTCTTAATGGTGTTTAAGCCAGTTTACTTAATGTATCATAATTCCCTGAATCATTTTCATTTAAAAAATCAATATCTTCATTCTAATGTTACATCTCATATCATTAATAATTTTTGAGTTTATTAATAATATGAGATTATATTATCCATCTAGGTGCCACACAATTACCATTTAAATATTTGAAACTTTTTTTGCAGAGTTTTTTAAAAAAAAATTTATGTAGTGATGTGGCTTCTTTGTAAATTCCAAGGAAGTGCAGCTACTAAGATTTTCAACCCCCATAGATTACTTATGTCCCTTCCTACCACCTATTTAATTAATTATGTTTTAATTCTAAAATTAGAAATATTCTATTTATTTATATTGCAAATTTTCCAGAACCAAAATAAAAACCTATTTCCTGTTGTACATTTCATCATAAACTATGTGGCTTATTTTTTTTTTAATATTTGTATTTGCAAATAAGAATATATGTATTGTGCATTTATTACTGTTGTTTCTTTATCTTTTTTAGTAGTAGTAGAGCAGCATGAAAAGAAGGATATAACTCAATATAAAATTCATAAAGAAAATATGGTAATGACTTCATACCAGGAAGTATATATTAGGATAGGATAAATAATTATGTTAAAACTGTATTTATTTTTAATGTTTGTGATAATATTTTTAAAATATTCAATTTATCTTTGGTATTTGCATAAAATTAGGAAGTTAACAGCATAGAGCTTGAAAGTCTTTTAGAACAACTACTTATCATTCTTGATACTTAAGTCAATTATGGAACTGACCAAGCCTACAGAACAAATAACTGTATTAAACTTCCTAATGGACCAAATTGTTTAGAAACTAAGGTCATGTCATGTCATGTATGTGTAACAATTGTATTTATTACTAAGGACAGTAAATATAGCTGTACATTTTATTTGTGATATGATTTTTTTTATTATTATTATTTATATATATAAAATGGGGTGTGGTGTGTATTTCTGCAACTCCATTTTACGGTGCATTATATAATAAAATATTATGCATTACTGTTCCTCAATGTGTGTTATTTATTACCATTCATCCTTGTAACTTTTAAAACAAAATGTGCCTAATGTGATAAACAATGTTTAAAACAAAATGTGGTCAGATCAGATATTTTAATTTTTGTATACTTCAAAATGAAATCCTAAACAAATTAATTTTGTGTAACCTTGACTGGTAATATCTATTAATAATGGGCACATACAATTTATGTATATATATATATATATATATATATATACATAATGCACAGTTTTTACTTGTAATGTTTGGTTATACTATATAAATATATTTATTGATATTTAAAATTATTAATGTAAACCATTACTCTTTCAATTTAATTAATTAAAATGTAAATGAACTAAGTTAATTGTAGACCAGTAGACCACTGAATAAATATTTTTACTGGACAAAAATCCTCCATACATGAAATTTAGTGGAAAGTTAGATTTTGTTGTTACTCCAATGGGGGGATAAAATTGGACACTCCAGCTCATACCGCTGGGACCTCCTGGGGGATTAAAAGATTGGTCTAAATGGTTTTTTATAAATATCACCAAAACTAAGCTAGATATAAAAAAAGTTTAATATAAAAGTTATAGCTGACTAAATTTCCCACCAAATGGTCTTTAGTAATTTTTTGTCAGACACACTGAGACAGAGATGTGCTCTATAAGGCATTTTTACGAGAAAAAACACTTGCATTTTTTTTTAGTTTAGGGAAATTTTTGTATAGTAAAAAATACTAAATGTGGGTATGTAAATGTTTGTACACGTAATACCAAGTATTTGGATATAAATTTTTGCATTTATATACACACACAATACAACTACAAAAACATGCATTTTTGAACGTAAGGGTTTTTAGTTGTAGACATGTATATAGACACACACACATATATGTGTAGAAATATTTTCCTGCATATATATTATACTTGTCTAAATAAAACAATGCACATCTATATGTATGAATTATTCAGTATATGCATGTAAATGTGTAAATGCATGTTTTTTTAGTTGTAGTGTGCATAAATATATACATGTAAACATTTATATCCAAGTACAGGACTTGGTATTACATATACAAACACTTACCCATATTTAGCGCTTTTTACTATACAAAAATCGGCCTAAACCCATCCCCTCCCCCCTGTATATACTTTAAAGGAACAATTGCAAAAAGGTTTCCGATTTTTCCCCCCATTTGAAGTAACCCCAAAACCTAACTTTCCACCATTATTTCATGTTTGGATTTTCACAAAATCTCCCTTTATTCTGTGGTCTACAGGGTTTATTTTGAAAAAAATTGGAGGGTTTTTAAATTGACTAAGATACTTTTATATTAAAAAATGATACCATATTTATTCTTTAAATTTAGGATATAATAATACAATCTTCAGCAGATATATTTTTTCATTACTTTTATTAATACTGTTGTCTATTTCTTCAAACATATTGGTTTTTTCTGTGGAGAAGTAGGGGTAATGATGCTCTTTAATTCTGGATCAGTTGTAATGACATCTTAATTCTGTAGTAAGTGTAATAACATTTTATAATTCTAAAGTAAGTATAATGATATCCTCTTATTGCATTGTCACTGTTAATTTGTTCAGGATCCAATGGGACATTGTCAATTTTCTTCTTCATAGTAGATTTAAAATACAATTTTATCCTGTTAGTCTTTATCATTAGATAAATCTCCTTGTATTAAGCAAATGATTAGTACATCAAGTTCATGAAAACTAACTTTCTCCGATAACTAACTTCAGTGTGATCATTTTGAATATTGCTTTTTTCTATCATTCTTAATAAATCAAAAATAATTATAGTAATAATAGTGTAAATAACCGTACATACAAGTCAGAAACGTTATATACTTGTAGAATTATTCAATTTTTTAAATCATTGATGGTACAGTGTTGTCACTAATTTTATGATGAACAGAATTTTTGAAATTTGATCATAAACATAATAATCAAAAAAAGTTTATTTTATGACTATTTAAAAAAAAATTTAATTGGCGAAATGAAATCTACTCGCCTAAAAATTCATAAATGTAGTATAAGTTTTGCTCACAGTCCAGTTCTTATTACCTTAATAGTTTTCTTTTTGGTGACGATTGTTTTGCCTATTTCATTTAGGCATTATCGAACCGATTTTTCCCCTCTTTTGCATTTGTATAAATGCATGTCAAATTTTAAATGAGAACATTACACAACACATATTATAACACATGAAACAAAAGATACGACATTTGGAACACATTGCACTGTTTAATTCTTTAAAATAATTTATCTGTCACACACGTGTTCACTCATTCATTATCTGGCCAATACTGAATGATTATGTGATATAGAATTCTTGTCTTCTGCCTGAATTTGGTTTTAATTTAAGGATATTGTCGAATAATGGTGTTTGACTGGAAGTGGATTTTTTCATTTAATAATGTGGATGGGTCGAAAGTAATCTATTTATATATTTGGAATTCCTCTAGGACGTTCATGATTGGCCCTTCGGGACATTTGTGTAATATTTGCATGTTGTTGTGAATGTTAGAATTATTATGATCTGATTCTAAAAGGTGTTCTGCAAATTTAGATTTAACCGGGTTGAGGTTTCTTTTTGGTATATATTCTTTTTGTTTATTTAGCCTCTTTTAAAAACATTGGTAGGCTATAAATTTTGTACAGTTCTCTCTTTCTTGTACTTTAAATAAAAATTCCCTTAGTAACCCTTTTCATCTAACTAGAATTAACATGTGTTAAATAATTTTAAGGAAATACATACTTCATTAAATGAGTTAGACATTTTGTCATGAAATAATCATACATTACATCTTCAGTATTTCTCAAGGAATATCTCAGCTGATTTCCAGTTAGTAAGTTCAAAGAATTCAATATTTTTTTACCTGAGATAGTTTTGAACATACCCCCATTAATATGGTAAATCTTTATTGTTACTGGCAAATTGAATAGAAAGTATTAGGACCAAGTTCAGATTTTGAATCACTGAACAGTTGTTACTATATATAATATTATTCCTTTCTTACTCCTTGCGAGACTCCCAACATATTTGAATTTCTTGAATTAGAACCAGACTTAAAAAATTTAATATTCATATCAGTTGCTATTACAATTTTGGTACACTTTCCAGAAATGTTACTTTTAACAATGGTTCAAGCTCCAGAAGAAATGCCGAGAGTTGATATTGAGGGAGATCTGTAAACAGATAAAAGGAAGTTGCATTCCATCACTTCTACAAAGGACTTTTTGATTACAAACTCTTCATTAAAATGTGATAAAAGTGTTCTCGAGGTATAAAATGAAAATCTATTTTTATTACGGGGCAAGAACATTAATCTTTGTTGAGTAAATTTATACTAAAATCACTCAACCAATGTTCATTTAAAGAATTCTTTTAAAACTGAGAATTAAAATAAAAGATGCTAAAAAAGTTTTAGGCTAATACAGTGACTTTCATCTTCCTCTTCCTACTTCTTATATTCACTCGATTTATCTCCATCTTTCATTGAATGTGTATTATCATTTTTATTGTTGTCTTCCAAAAGTTGAAATATTATGCTCTTTAAAATAATACCCATTTAGCCAACCGAATTTTAATAATTTAATGTTATAGGCAAATTTCTTGTAGCACACTGTATTACAATTATTTATTTTCCCTTTTGTTCTCCTCTATTTTTTCTATAATTATTGAACCAAGAGAGCTTTTCTTCATAACTCTAACATTTTCATTACTTTTTTTTGCAGCTCTTCTTTAGTTTCCTGTAATACATTATCTTTTGATGCCATTTGATCATAAAGATCTTTAATTTGGTTTAGGAAACTTACAAAACACATAGTATCTTTGGAAGTAGAAAATATATTGAATTCAAATTTTTATACATATTTGTTACAAAACCTTTTACCGCTGTACGAAAACCAGAACGGTCTTTCATATATTTTTAAAATGCTGGGTTAAAAATTTGTAATGTCAAATATCTTGAAAACCGCTAACTTTACAAAAAAGTTACTTTTGTAATGATTAACTAAATATTAAAAAAAAAAATTTGTAGCTCAAAAGATAACTGTATTATCAGCTAAAAACTAAAAAAAAATTTCTGATAGTTGTCTACCCTAATACCCATTAAGTTAAATCAACAGGTGTTTTAAGTTGCTAAAATTTTTACATCTGTTAATATACTATTACTCCCATTGAATTAGTATGTTTTTAGTAGTAAAAATTTATTTAAAACTAATAATTGTTATAGACAGTAAATATGAATCAAAATTACACAAATAACAAACTTACTGATATGCATTTTACAAATAATGGACAAAAGTATTCATAACACCGTCAGCCAGATAGAAAATTATTCGCACGTCTTCACGCACGTTTATGGAAAAAAAAAAAAAGCTGTCATGATTGGTAATGTAGATCTAAAAAAGTTTCAACACCGGAGGTTTAAGAAAGGATGTTGAATAATTTTTCACAGAATCCAAAGTATCTTGCAGAAGAGTTGCTATCAAGAAAACACATCTCTTACACCAGTATGGAATATTTTACACTTGCAGTTATTTGTATCCATACTATCTGTAATGTATACAAGCTGTACTACGAGGTGATAAAACAACTTAGGATTGCATTCAGTCAATTGTTAACAAGTGTGCCCATAACCCACAGTTTGTATTTGATTTTTTTTTTTACGGACGATGCGTCTTTCACTAAAGATGGTATAAACAACTTTTATAATAGACATGTTTGGTGTGATGAAAATACTCATGCAATATTTCAATAAAGAAGTCAACACAGATTTTCATTGAATGTTTGGGCAGCAATCTACATGGATAAGGTAATTGGGCCTTTCTTTTTGCCACATAGATTGATAGGCGGCAGTTTTCAAGAAAGATGGATCAGTGGGGGCAATACCATTGGTAGGCAGGCATGCTCCCCAGATTTGAACCCATTAGATATATATGGGGTTTTTTTTTAAACAATCAGGAATCAGCCTGGCATTGTAAAATTTCACATGCTATATGAATTTATTGGTTTTTCCCATTTTAATTGAATTACAGACTTATTACAAAATAATAGTGTGCAATTTAGATTAACTACATTGGTTTGAATATGAATTTAATATGTATGTATTTTCATGTATTTAATTTAAAAAAGTTTTTAAATAAATTTCTTATTTTTTACATATTAAAAAAAAAATTAATAACTTCAAAATATTGTATTTTTGGAGTGATTTTATGAATGTATTATAGAGATATATGAACATTTTTTAAAGTTTTTAGCCGATATCTTTTGAGGTACCGGTACAGAAAAGATATAAAACCGTTTAGTTTTTCAATAGAAAAGTAACTTTTTTGGTTTCTTGTAATTTTTTTGTACAGTTCGAGATATTTGTCATTAAAAATTTTAACGGCAGCCATTTTGAAAATATACGAAAGAACGTTCTCATTATTCATACAGGTATAAAAGTTTTTGTAACAAATATGTATGCAAAATTTGAGTTCAATAACTTTTCTACTTCCAAAGATATTAAATGTTTTGTAAAAAAACGATAATAAGATGGATAACTGGAAAACAAAGCATTTCCGGAACTATGTTCATGAGACATTTTTCATCATTTTGTTAGGTAGAATCACTTCCCACAGTTGGCCTTACCTGTGTAAGACGCCCTGGAAGAAATTGTAGTTGAACATTATCTTTTGTTTCATGTTTACAAACCTATTACTCGATTCATTAAAAAATCATTTCATTTTTATTATAAAAAACATTTTTTGTAAAAAATAAAAATGTCAATATCTGTTGTATTAAAATTATAATTATATTTTGCTAGAAGATTATCTCTACACTTATGTATAATACTTTAAATTTTTACATTGTTACTTTTCCTAAATGTTTTGAATGATTTTAAGGATGGTGGGAAAAGACAAATAGTAATGATCAAATAGGAACATTTTCAGGTTGGGGTGTGTTTGTACAAATCTTGGTAGATGAGTTTTGAATAAAAAAATGTAAAAATGAATCATTGACGGAATCTTAAAAATCAACCTATGTGGTATATACTGTATCTGTAAAGCCATATTGTTTTTATTTGGTCACATTTTAGAATTAAACATTAGATGTCTCACATAAAAACATGTCAGATTAATTATAAACTCATTGAAATCTTTCATGTCAATTTTGAAGGTGGAGAGAAAGCAGTTCCATTGTAACATAATAACGTACAACATAACGTATGCCTTCACAAACATGACTTTGCACTGGAAAGTGCAATGTGTTTTGTGGAATCACTTGTGTAATATATTGTTGAGTGTTTAACGAGGATCCACCACACAAGACCAACATTTATATCAAATTAAGGACACAGAAAGTTCTCAGGTAGCCCATATATTAGTGATGGATCAGTTAGACGGTAGAAACATTTAGTGCTAAGAAATCCATTTTTAAATATCCCCTGAGAGTGTGGTCTTTCAAAACCTACAGTCCAAAATTTTGAAGAAATGACTGTGTATTACTGCTTATACTTTACTTACTTTCAGTCCTCTTCTATTCCTCCAAGGAACATGGGCAGCAACAAAACTTCTCTACTAAGTGATTCTGATATTGCACAATTAATTTCACCTCTCCTGAAGTCCTTTTCACCAGCTGCATCTCTCCATGCACCGTTAGCCTCCAAAGTTGTCCTTGACAACTTGGGCGACGTCTTTTGAAACCTTGGGATTTCAGCCTGAGCCTGTTTCGATATTTCATTTTGGCTCTTCCTCAGTCTCGCCATTTCATTATGACTCTTCCTCAGTGTATGTCCAATCTACTACTATTTTACTTTCTTAATTACCCTCACTTCCACAGTTGCCAGTTACTTATTATTGTTGTGGGGCATCTTATACCCACTATACTTCTTGGATATTTATTAACAAAGGTCTGTATTTATTCTACTAGAAACCTTCAAAGTTTCACATCCATAGAGCAAAACAGACTTTGCATTAGTAAGCTAACAAATTGAGCTTTATTCTTTTACTCAGCTGGGTTGAATTCCATACTTGTCTCAATTCTGCAAAGGCACACTTTGCCCCTTTTTAATTAACCTCTTCATCCATTTCTCAACAGCTACAGTATACTTCCCAAGTACAGTAGAACCCCTCAAACTCGACAGGGCCAGTGACCAGGAGCATGGGATTTCCAAGGTCATTCACTGCATTGTTTTACGCCATATGCGCCTGCCAGATGCCGGGAGGTTGAGGTTTGCCACTTTTGTTTATACAGCTGTGAGGGATGCTCCTTTGTCTAGCCACTTTCTAATCCTACTGTATAGTAGAGGCCAAAGTTAAAGATAAAGGGTCCAGGTAGACCAGGACAGCCCTAATCATGTGTTGTCAAAACATTCATATTGTTGTGAACCCAAGCGCCTAACCACCCGGATGCTACCGGTCATTAGCACCGATTCCATTAAAGTAAGCGGCAAGTCTTTTGTCATAACAATTCAACGGAGGTCTTAAGTTCGTAATAAAGGTCTTAACCAGGTTAGAAAAATGATCCGACTCTTAATTATATGCGATCAGCAGTTTAATTTATAGCATTTGTATTGGACCGTGTTTGGTATGGACATTGTTTTTCTTCGGCGACTTTGAGAAGAACCTGCCAGACGTCGAGTCGAAAATGAAAAACAAAGATAAATCAAAAGTTTTTTTCAAACAATGCTAACTTCGCTCTGTGTTTTTTTTTTATATAAAATTGTTTTAATCCTTAAAAATATTTAATGGACTGTCTATTTTTTACTGTAGACTTTACTGTAAATTTTATTACAGCATATTAGGATAGGTCTTTTTAGTTTACTGAGCCTATTGTACAAGACTTTTTAAATCTCATTGACCCATAAATTTCTTTTTAATGTGTGATTGAACACACTATTTTTGTTGTTGTCAGGCAGGGACTTTTTTGCAATACACTTGTAATCATTGATAATCAATAAATGTACAGTTATTTAAAGTAATTTTGAGTATTTGTTGCAAACCTAACCATTAAATACCAACGTTCCCTAAAACTCGACAACCTTAAAGTCCACATTGTGTCGAGTTTGAGGGGTTTTACTGTAACAGAATAATTCAGTTCTTTTAATACTTTCCTCTTGTAATGTCTATTTCTTGATCAGATATATAGGCTAGTTTATTTCAAGATCCTTTTTTTTCCATACATTAATCCTTAGACCCACTTTTCAGCTTCTTGCCTCAGATCTTGCACCTTCCCTCTCATGTTCAAATATCTTTGCAACAGTAAACAAATGATGTCAGCAAAGTCCAGATTCTCCAACTTATCTTGCATGCTTCACTGTATACCCTGTCTGTCCCCTGCCACACCCTTTCTCTTCATATGAACCATTTGGATTACTGCTTGTAAACTTGAATTATTATAAAATATCCATCTGATGTTATGAACAAAATTAACAATAATGAACATTAATTAATGTCTAGATTGTGTAATTTTCAGTGATGAGGCTATGTTCATAGGCATAATATGGGTTGATGAATATAATGATACCATAATTCAAATTATAAATAAACTATCATCTCAGGGTAACGTACCAATAATCACAAGACTCTGACTACCACCAGAACAGTCATGATCAACAAACCTTCTCATTACACACCCCATTTCCATTCATGAACAATAACATACACTTTAAAAATAATTGTTCATTCACCACATTGTTTCTCATATATTAAAAAAAAACAGTGAATATAATTTATTTATTAAAGTGCGGTGCTATTCATATCATAAGTGAGGTAAAAGAAATAGAGAAAAGAGGTTTCATCAGAGGAGAGGAAGAAGAAGGTGAAAGCCATTATGAGGATTCTTGCTGAAACCATCAAACTGGACAGTTCATTTAAATTTACACAGAAAATATTCAGTATAATATTTATAAATAATTATACAAGAAGACAAACAATAATCAGATACAACTAAAATATTAAGAACTTCTTCAAATTTTATAAAAACAAACCTACCTGGTAATTATAGCTAATAATAACTACTAATTGGAGAGTGACTAAATTTCATTTAATCTTCACAATACTCACTACCTTCAATTGTGTTTATAAATCGTTATACTTGAACCAACAAACAAATAGGTATACTGATCATTACATATTGTCAAATCAATCATCCATCATATTTATCATAAATTCACCCCAAACCATCACCCATATGGATTTTGTTAATCTCAAGTTTTCTTTTCTTTAAGTTTTAATTGAAACAATTTGTTAATCCCTTCCTTTTTTTAATATTATATGTAAAAGCTAGCTGAGGGCAATTCTAAATCTAATTACAATAAGAACAATACTCGAGATTCAAACTACCCCTGGCTAAGAGAATGTGATTAGTCTGTTTTTCATTGTGGAACAGAAAAATCCAACATCAATCTTGACTTCCTACAGCTGTTTGCCTTACACAAATCAAAGTTGACAATGTGATCGGCAATAAAGATTGTGCTCTTGTACATTATGTAAACAATGTTAGGGACTTTCTTGGTGACACTTTCACAGCGCTGAATTGGGAAAGGTGAATGAAAACCATAACTTCCATTTTCTCTGATTTTTTTTTCAGTGGTTTTGAGAAGCAAATGGTGTACACTAAACCAATTTGTAACATTCGTTAGTTAAAACAGCTAATAAGATAAATATCCACACCCAACTTCTTTAAACCCATAAACAAATATATGTCTGTTTATAAAATTTAATTTTTGTTCTTTGTATCTAATTCCATTGGTTTAAAAAAATGTTTGAAGTTAAAAATAACTCACTATGTAGATAAAATTGTTATTGACATGTGAAAGGTTTATGACGTAAACCAATAAAAAAATGGCTTGTAATTTTGTCTTACTTATAACTTAGTACATTGAATTAAATCATAAATTCTAACATTTCGTCATTATCGCTATGATATTCAACTTTCTAGCATCATTTTGGATAACTCCTGAACTAGGATTTTTAGGGAAGAAGAATATTTTTGTTTGATTATTTAGTCAAATTGTATCTAAACTCTATTCAGCAGTATATTGGAAGAAGTTGTGTAATAGCTATGGTTTATATTGTGTTGGGGGGTGTTAAAATAGTTGATATTTTAAAGAGCATCAAAAATAACTTAGTAAAACAATTATCCAGAAGCAATACATGGTTTCTTTACATAGAACTGAACATAAGAGTATCTATACAATAGTAAGAACTTTTCTATGATCAAGTGGTTATTCAATAGTAGAGTTGAATTGGCTTATTAAAATAAATATTGCTTACTAGAAATTTAAAATTACGTACTTTGTGTAATATGAAAAAGAAAGATGTTATGCAGTTTTTAGCAGTGTCCTGTTTAGTGTGAACGTCATTAAAAATATCTAGGTAAAAGGAGTTTGGTAAGTACTGAAATGTTGTAATGTCTAATGTTGTTCAGAATTATTACCTAGCAAAGATGGAGTTGGTTCCTAATTATGATCGATATAACTCAAAATTCTGACATATCCTTAAGATCTGGAAACCTTAAGATCAAAATACAATTTCTTTAATAATTTGAAAGCTCAATAAAGACTCTAATCAAAACCATGTTGATCGCCATCACTCGATAAAAACCCAGTTTGAAACCAATAGGTGAAAACCAAAAATTCACCTGTGTTAGAAAATTGGCTTATTTCATATATTGGTGAAATATGAAGATTAACAACTTAAATTAAAGTACAAAATAGCAAGAAATTACACTTCCAAAGTAATTACAAAATAATGAGCATGAACCTTGACTCCTGTTATTAAAAAAATGTTCATGAAATAGTTGTATTAAAACATATAGCTTGTTGCACTTATGAATATTGAACAGTCACTGGTTAGAGCCCAGTTGATGACATTGTGGTTTTCTGTGTGTTAACTACTCCTCTGTCTTCATTAGTCTTAGTAGGGCATAAAGTACAGATGTTAAGAATTAAACATATTGCTTCACAAATGTGTGACAAAGTTTGTGCTAAACTTATTACACATGTTGCAAATTTATTAATGTGTTTAATAAAAAAATTAACTATACATGGATTTAAAACAAATTCTAACTGTAATACTTACAATTAGTAATAATTAATTTAATACATTAAATTTATATTTTTCTTAATATTATTTGAGTAAACTACTTTATTACAAAACACTATTCAACTGTAATACCTAGTTAATACTATTTATGCATTATGTCTGAAATTTCAAACTTTGTAGGTAGGGAATTTGCTTTGCCATTGAAAAAGTTTGAATGAAGCAATACAAGTATTTTAGTTACATTAATAAAGAAACAGAAATAATGTAATTGTTTAATTTTTATTACATAAGAAAAATTAACGTTACAATTATTTTTTCCTGTTTTTTCTTTTAAGTTTCTGTGCATGCTTATGTGCCTTATAGTGAGATTTCTTCTTTTGTTCAATAATCTCTTTATACTTTCTTCTATTCTTCTTTTGAAATTCTGCATCTGCTAATAGTTCCTCTACAATTGTACGTTTACGCTCCTTTTTGGGAACTCTGTTATGATAAAAATCTGCAGGAGAATCCACAACCTTACCCATCTGTAGAAAAAAAAATGGATAAGTTAATAACGTTATTTATTATACTTGTCTTATTAACTATATTGTTCTATTCCCAATTTACAATATTTTACACATTTTTTAAGGGAGGAAAACATATTTTTTCAATAAAAATCTTTTTAGGAGTCTACAATAAAGAAGAGAGCGACATTGAAAAACAGCTGTTACAACATCATTTGGTTTTGTTTTTATTGCTTTTTGAGATTATTAATGCAGGGCAAACTATATGGAGATCCATACTAGGAGACGTGGGAAATCTACATCATGTTATATCTGAATCGATGATATTTTAGTTGCATTAACTAATACAGATAAATATTAAAAGTAATTGAAATCTGAAAAATGTATATTTGGGCAAAAAGAAATTAGTTTCTTAGGTCTTATCCTTAGAGCATGAATCTTTTACTGTTTTTGTACCAGCTATTACAAACTTAAAAACCCAAAGACAGTTTTGGGGAATAATTAACATTACTTTATTTTTATTGCTGCTTTATTCTAAATGATAAACATAGATGGTCTGCATTATATCTGTATCTGAAACTAAGACTAAGATTGACAGGATTGATGATGCATAAGAGACCTTCACAAAGTGTATGCAAGATTTGGAAAATGGTTCTATATTCCATTATGTCATAAATTATTAACAGCATATTTTTCTATTTGGTATTTTCATTTTATGTTAGAAACAGAAATAAAATAAAAATATACACAAAGCAACTTTATTATCTAAATTTTATAGTACAATTTACAACAGATATTCAATATATTTCTGGGGAAAAAATATAATGGGTGTTTCAAAAAGGATGCAACCTGAAATTTAAGAAGGTATAAGTTACGCATAGGTAAATTTTTTCTTCCCCAAATATCAGTTGGGAAAACTGTTCTCATTGTGGAATCGTTATATGTTATTGTGCTATTCCAGTATGCATTTGTCTTTGTAAGTGTATATTTTTCCAAGGATGAACGTGTGTTTATTATTGAGACATATTGCACGTATAAATCTTACAAACGACGAGTTCCAGTTACAACTTCCCAATTCTTCAGTACCTAATAAGTCAACAATATCGTGTCTGATTATTAAATTTCATGAGACTGGCAGTTTATATGATCGGAAAAGCACAGGTCGACCATCACTGTTAACAGTGGAAGTGCTCGACGATGTGAAAGAACGTTTGGATCGCTCACCCAGCAAATCACTTAGAAAGTTATCTTCACAGACTGGACTTTCATTATATGTACTGCTTTTAGGGCTACTAAAAAATTTAAACTGTGAGTTTACCACATCGGTGTCCTTTATGAACTGAAAGAAGTTGACCGCGGTAAACTTCTTCAGTATTGTCATTGGATGCTTTCTCTTGTTAATGACAAGGATATTGAAATATGGGATCGTGTTTTTTTTTTAGTGATGAGACATGGTTTCACTTGGATGGTTATATTATCAACCAAAACTGCCGAATATGGAGTGCTGAAAATCCTCACTTGTTTCACGAACGACCACTACACACACGTAAAATTGGTGATTGGTGTGCAAACTCCCGGCATCTTATCATAGGGCCTTTATTTTTTGACAAATCTGTAGATGCTGTGGTTTATCGCAACTTTATTGAACAATTTATAGCCTAATTCGATTTATGCTAACGATATTGCTGGTTCAGTAGGATAACACAATGGTTATACTTCTAATGAAATGCTGGATATGTTACGGGAATTTTTTGCCATAGTGTGATATCAAAAGGATTGTGGCCTCCAAGATCCCCAGATCTTACTCCTGCACACTTTTTCCTTTGAGGGTATTTAAAAAGTAAGGGTTTTCAAAACAATCCTCATACACTTGACGAATTGAAGGATAACATTGAAAGTGAGATTTCAAACATTACTGAGCAAACATTATGAAAAGTGGCTGCAAATGTTATGAAACGTGTCCAAACCGGCAATGCAAATGGAGGAAGTAATTTTGAACATTTATTATAAAAGATTAAAGGTAATTTGAATATTATTTAATTATATAATGTTATATTAATCTTTTAAAGTAATAAAATCATGTCATCAAAAATAGGGTTGCGTCCTGAAACACCCTGTAGTTGCAAGGGTTGACACTATTAATATACCAGCCAAAGGTTATAAGTCATATAAACCATTACTGATCAACAGGATGAGTTTGAGGAAGAACGGTTTCAACTCAAACTATAATAACATAATTATTGCTTATATGTGTGACATTTCAGTTAGATTTAATCATTCTTAAATTTCACAAGTTTATCAAGTACTTTTAAGACCCTTTTGGACTCTAGTATGTAGAGTATCTCTCAAGATGATCCATAAAAGGTTTGTATAACATTCTATTAATAAAGAATCTAGACTGTCTCGATGAACAAAAATTTTTTAGTTTAAAAAAAAAAAAATTTTAAGACAAAAACATTACAGTTACTTCAAAATGGAGCATGAAGATGCTCTACATTAAAACTTAACAACAATAACATACAAATTTAAAGAACTAAACAAGACTAAAAATAGTTAACAAATGAAAACAAACAACAATATAACATGTTACAAGGCTGTAAAATGGCCCTGCCAAAAGTTAACAATTATAAACTATGGTAATGACAATTAAATACAAATATTACATGGCGGTAAAAAGCCCCTAGAACGAGTTAACAAAGATAAAATTTAAACAAAACAAATAATTTAAATAGACAACGAAACAATTCGAAATGAGTTGTCAATAGTTTAATCCAAAATGCAACACAAATATTTCATTGAATTTAAGAACCGGTCTCCACAATATCTAGCGGCCACCTAGTACAACACTTAACTTGTAAATCGCCTAATTTCTATCAATTTCCAGATAAGGAACAGTAAAATTTAAAATTAAAATATTTCCTGATATTTTGTCACCATAAGTCCAATATAAATAAATCACTCTATCCAGGAAAACTCACCAAATTCATGACATCTATGTTGATATCTCAATCTTGAAATCAGTCCAAAATTTCCTGTTGTAAAAATGACTTTTGGCCTAACACCTTATTTTGAAGATTGAAAAATAATTAGAGAACAACGGAGAAAAGTAGTTATATCACTAGATAGATTGTAAATTTCTACATAAAAATCCATGCTACGAAATCCCCAAATATATACTGAAAAATAGTTATGATGTAAAATCAATGTTTGTTACTGTTTTAAACATGGATGACTGTTTTATAACTGTTATATAATGATAATTGTTAATATATCTATAGATACCACTTCAGAAGTTTAGACACCTGCTAATCCTTCTTTGATTTCTTTATTTTACAATATTAATCCTGTTAATTTGATTTATGTCAAAAGACAATTAAATCAAATAAAAATAAATATTTCATGTTCACCTTGTAAAGAGAGATTTTCTTTTCATTCATTTTTTAAAATTATAAAGTTGCTGTAAGATTAAACAAAATATTACATACTGAAAAGGGGTTCTGCAATAATCAAATTGAAAAATTGTTTAAAAATTTTCAGATGACACAAAAGGAAATACCCGATCAAAGATCTGAGCATTATCCCCAACATCGCCGGAATGAGATTTGGTAGAGTTAATGTTTTATGCACACCTTTTAAACAACACATTCCATGAAGTAGTGCTTAATTGACAAAATTGGCATTGTGGCAGATTCCAGTGTTCTATCAGAAATCAGAAGTGACCATGGAATTACCGATACAAACACTGTTAATCATCAACCACTTCTTCTCCACGACTGGCACGTATGGATGTACAGTGTCTTTTGTTTAACTCAGGTTATTGGAATGTATACTGTATTGTCCATTTTTCCTTCCAATGTCTAACCAAAACTAATTTAACAGTTGTTACAGTCAGATACTCTGTGTAACTGACATCTGACTTGTAGTTTCCTTTGCTGCTTCGCCAGCTTTTGTATTTCCTGAAGCTATTAAAATATTCACTGCCTGCATATCGTTTACAATATTTTGGACATTAGGGCATTAGTCATTAGGTTTTCACTACTGTTAAATTCACATTGAGTGATTCAATCAATGGTTAGAGCCTTAATATTCTAATCTTTTATTAAAAGTCAGTTAAATTCAACAACAAATTCAATTATGTTTGGGAACAATGACTCGACTTCACATAATTAAGTGTTTGTCCAAATGATGTAGTGAAGCAAGCACATTTGCTATCTTTAAATAGCCATTTACAGTTATAAGTTTGGTATGCTGGTAACCCCTGCAAATACTAGCATGGGACAATTTTAAATTTATTTTTATCACTCCTTGTTATTGAGTTATTGGTTTCCAAAAATAGCCAAAAATCACGTTTTTGGCTCGTGGCACAATTTTGAATTCTTGATAGAATGAGTTCTATTAAAGTTAGAACAGTGAGAGACGACTAATTTTTTTTGGAAAATTCCGTGAATTTCATGACGGGATGACAATTTGGGATATTTTTTACATATTTTTTGTACATGTGAATAACAAAAATTGTCGCAAATTTAGTTGCTGTTAGTGAATTAAAGCATCAATTTTTGAAAAAGTTATTTGAAATCAGTGCCAGTTTTGATGTGATCACATTGTCATCCCATCATGAAATTCACAGAACCGGTAGTTATTAGATGTACCTTCAACATATATTTTTTCAGATTTTTAAAACTACAGTTTTTCAAAAACCGGTACATAACATTTTTGAAAATGAAAAGTTGTTAAAATCTAGTTGTGTTATATATATCAAATTAAAGCCCAGAAAAAATACTAAAAAATGAGCCGTCTCTCACTGTTCTAGCTTACATAGAACCCATTCTATCGAGAATTCAAAATTGTGCCGTGAGCCAAAAAATGTGGTTTTTGGCTATTTTTGGAAACCAATAACTCAATAACAGGGAGTGATAAAAATAAATGAAAAAATGTCCCATGCTAGTATTTGCAGGGGCTGTCAGCATACCAAATTTCATTAAAATCTGTGAGGGTAGGGTTGACCCTATTTTCATTGGTTGATTTGACACGGAATGGCCCTTGATTATTTCACTTCGTAGTAAAACATCCACCAGTAGAATGTTGAGTTTGTCCTAAAACACTGTGCACATAGTTTTTCGAGTTAAGATTTGTTTGTTTAGTCTTTGTTGGTGACAAAGTGTGTCTATTCCATTGAATGATGTATTCAGGTGTTTCATAAGCGACTCAAGCATCATCCCCTGTCACTATCTGGCTCAAAAAGTCCTCATCGTTTTTGTCGTAACATGCAAAAAGTCATGTTTACTGCCCTGACACTGTTTTTTGTTTTGCTTTGTAAGAGTTTTTGGCACCCAACAAGTACAAAGTTGTCGAAAAACCAGTTTTACAGAAACAATTTCATGAAGAAGTGATCTTAAATTAGCAGAAATTGTAAACTTACGGTTTTCCTTAATCTTTTCTTGAAGTGTAATAACCAATTCATCACTAACTAAAGATGAACACCTTCGTTTGTCATCTTGCACTTGATCACATCCTTCATTGAACTGTCGGACCCATCTCCTTACCATTGAATCATTCATTGCATTTTATCCGTAAACCTGGCAGATCTGTAGATGAAGGTCAACTAGTTTAGTGTTCTTTACATTCATAAAACAAATTTCAGATCTAATCTCACAAGCGGCGGAATTTTCGCTCAACTTTGCCATAAATAAGTACTACAAAGCGTAAACAACAAACAGTGATGTTAAAATGTCATCATATCCTTCTTGACTCAGAGCAACTATTGGGGATGTGCCGAAATGCAATCAGTACTGCTGCGGTAAGAAAAAAACAAAACAAATGGAACTTACTTTCTAGACATACTTCGTAGTACCAATTAGAATTTCTAAAACGGAAGAAAGTTAAAATATAGACCAGGAAACTTTTATTAGATCAGAAAACAAAATTAATAATATTAGACAATCAAATCCACTGACAATAATCAAACATTATACTACCAAGACTGGAAGTATAGTAAACCAGCCGAAGAAGTACATTTACTATTGCGACTTTGTGAGGAGTTACATCTCTAGCACTAAATAAATGATAAAAAAGGAAATGAAATGTGGTGTTACAGTATGAATTTGTAAAACGCAGAATTTTATGTTTAAAAAAAGAAGAAAAAATTAATAAAGTTGACTCCATTATAAGTTGTAATAATATACCTACAGAGATAACTTAAAACATGATAGTATATTCAGCAACAAAAATATCATTTACTGTTTTAAAACCAATTCCATCAAACTAAATAATAACACTCAAACTAAACACTCCAAAAAGTATATTTACTATTAAAATTTGTCATAATCTTTTCTCTTTTCAAATGTAACTTACTTGGAAGTATTTTGGAAGAACTTTCATATCATTTTTCTTGTAAAAATGTTTATTGTCCAATGCAGATCTCATCTGTATAATTTTTAAATCATTTTCTAGTTCAGGAGTAATAGGTGTTGCAGGAAGATTGTACCAATCTGATCCCTTGGTTTTTGCTCTCTCTTTCTGAAAACAAAATAATAGTAGACTGTAAACACTTGAGAATCATTATTAAAACATTTAAATAATTGTGCTACTTTTTCAAATTCACAATGTACTAATTTTAGTGCAAATTTTGTGTTTATAATTAGATCAGAAGAAAAGGGATTCTAGAACTAGTAGTTAAGTACAATAACCTTTTGATTTCCCTAAATTTAATTAAAATTATTTTGAGAAAATTAACCTTTATTTTCATATTCATTTTAACCCACTACTTTGAAAAAAATTAAAATCTATCACAATGAAATTATCCTTTGATTTTATGGTAGTTTGTACCAGATTTTCGAGCAATAGAAATTTTTGTTCATTATTTAGGCCAGATTGTAGACTGTGAATTCTGAAAAATCTGGTAATTGAATTCGGAACCTCTGTGTAATAAATACTGAAATAAACAGTACACAAACATTGCACAAACTTTCCTACTCACCCATCCCCAAAACCAAATAAAAACTAACCAAAACTATTAGTTATCAAAAATATTAGTTCGGTAGTTGTCAATCAAAAAGTAAAAATAATTAACCGACACAGTCTTTGAACAAATATTTATTTAAGTACATAAAAATGTACTTATATACATTTAAGTATTTAAATGTACAGTACTTATATATTTAAGTATGACCTAAACAGGTTTGCCTTAATACCAAAAACACGTCCTGAGGTTAAATGTAGGTAATTTGTTCAATGCAGTCAAGGTTCATTTGTGTATTTTGCCAATTATTCTTGAACAGTTATATTATTTTACTTTCAATTATACACACGGGTTATGGTCAATAATTTTCACATTTAACTAAAATTTGAAAAAAAAATGATAAATTTTAAGAAATTATATATATTTATAGCAATTTTTTGTTTTTTATTGATAACTCATGAACTGTCATTTTTGGCGAGACGGGAACCAACACGTTTTGTTTCGGTCCTATAAAATTATACTATATAAAATTTTATTAAAATCGTAGAGAGAATTTTGATAAAATCATAATTTTGTGTTTTTTCTTTCAACAGCCACCCCCAAATTTTGAATTATCAAAAAATTAAAAAAAATAAAACGCTAAGCTATGCTAAATTTAATTAAAATTGGGCTGTAGAGAATGTAGCCTATTATAAAACAATCATCACTATAAACAACTTTTTTGAACTGAGGGAGAGGGACCTGAAAACAGACTTAACTACAAAAAACTAGACATTGATTTTTTGACCCATCGCATAACTTTTTCTAGGCTACATATATTTGAGAAAGTAAAAATCAACGATTTCTTATTTGAAGGTAATAAAAGTGTCTGATAAACACCATCTTATGAGCTTCAAAGAGCTAACAAGCTCCCTCAATTTAACGAATTCACGAAATTGGATGATTGTCAATTTCCAAATACAATGATTATTCAAAGGAAAATAATTACCTAATTTTCCTTAGTATAATGGGTAATTTTTCTAAATTCACCAATTGCCGAGACCACTGTATCGCCAGACTTCAACATAACATCATTGCTTGATTAACAATGAAAATGTTGAGTGTTGAAATTAGTAACACACTGCTAAGCTACAACAGTTTATTTAGACAAGTAATATTTACTAAATTTCGTAGCTATAGGTCTAACTATTACTAACACTTATATTAGTAATAGTTATATTTATATTTTGTATATGGTGGTTAAAAAGGTATATATACAGTATAGTGTTTTCGCACAAAGAAGTAATGGGAAAATGGAGTCATCCACTAGAGCTTCAATTATTTTAAATTTATTTTAGGTAATTCTGAAAAGACACATTTTTTTATAGAATCTTGTTGAAATATATATTTTTCTAAATAAATTATGCCTAAAGGTAATACAATCAATAGACATAATTGGCAAAAACAATTCTAAATATATAAAAAAAATTAACCTACCGTATTGCAAATTTAATTAGAATCTAGATAAATACCAACACAAAAAGAGATATTTTTATGTTAGTGCATCAGCTGAATGTAAAATCGTAGCAACAAATTGAATTAGAACCAAGATTTACCAAAGTATAACTAGAAATGTGTTTATCTTAATTCATCAGCTAATTAATTATAGCTAATTTAATTGACCAAATTAATTGAAAATGAATTTAAGTTTTGTGCATCAGTTGACTTCAAATTTAGGTAGGTTCGAATAAAATTAGAATTACGATATTGGTTTTAAACTGAATAACTTTAAGAGTCTATTTGAATATACCTCCTGGTTTTATCCAAATTGTGCAAACTGGAAAAAGGTCTTTTACCAGAAAATTTCATTCGGATTTATATAAAAAGTACAATAGGTTGTATGGCTGTGAATTAAAATTGGCATTATTTTGTTTCCCCTGTTTATTGTTTTGTGGAGAAGACACATGGGTAAACACAGGATTTAAAAATCTAAATGATATTGCTGATAAGTATTATTATAAATTGTGTTACATTTTGTGGTGCATTTGAATTGGCATTAAAAGGACATTATGAGAGAAATGAGTCAAGTAGGCTAATCCTGGTGTGTTTAAAGGGTTGATTAATTTTAGTGCTAAATTAGATGCAGTTCTAAAGAGCCATCTAGACAGTGCTACAGTGTTCAAGGGGACATCTAAAACCATCCAAAATGAACTTTTGCAAATTATGTTAGAAATCTGTCATGAAAATTTATACAGGAGATCAAAGAAGCAAACTTTGTAGCTGTAATTGCTGATGAAACAAGTGATGTGTCTAATGTGTTCCAAATGGCTATAATTTATAGGTACATTGTCCTATAGGTACTTTGGCTCTAATTCAAAAGTACAATCTACAATACAAACATATATATTGTTATTTAAAACACTTGTAAGCACCCAGTGTTTCAAATACCAGCCGCCACTGCTACTCTAGACCTAATAATTCAATAAATCATTGGTTTCCCCTTCCTCCACAAATCAAAAGGTAATGTTTACTTTAAAGTGGTGCCATATTTTCGGTATTTTTTTGTTCACTGAAAAATCTCAATTTAAAAACTATCACATTGAGGGGTTTATAGGTTACACTTAATAGTAAGACATAAAAGGAATAAGAATATTGTATGGTTTGACGCATACGCCTTAAAAAATGACTAAGCTAGATCGCTATTTCATGTTACAACAGGTTTGGCCAGCTGGCTATATATATATATATAATAACCTTGCTAACCCTTTCGTTCGTTTAATGAACTTAATAAGATCACCATTTTTCACTGAAAAATCACAATCTAAAAACTATCAAATTAAGGGGTTTATAGATTAAACATAATGGCAAGTCATAATAGGAATAAGAATATTGTAGGGTTTGACGCATACACGTTACACAATGACTAAGCTAGATCGCTATTAACCTGGCTAAACCTTTCATACGTTTATTGAAGGTAATAATTTGCTTACATTTTTTGCCCCTGACAGGTTTGGTCACTTAGCTATATATATAAACACCTGGCCAAACCATATAAATTATATATATAAAACCACCTGGTCAAACCTTTTGTAAGTTTTATTGAAGTTAATAATTTGAAATTAGATCGCAGATATTATAGATTAAAATATCTTTAATAACATGAGACATAAGTGAACATTTGTCATTATGTCTAACAAGTCTAACCTATAAATACCTTAGATTTGATAGTTTTTGATTGCACGTGATTTTTCAGTGAAGAATAGTGATCCAACACAAGAAAAACATTATTTATTCTTATGAAGTAGGCCTAAGGTATGTAGTAGATGATGAAAAAAAAAATACGGCACCACCTTAAAGTAAACATTTACCAATCAAAATAAATTATTATTCCTACCTTTCTTTCCATTTGATTTTTTTTATCACTTTTATTAAAATCGGTTATTCTCTCCAGTTTTTCAAAACCTGGGATTAGAACACTTTTCTTCATAAGATCATCGATTTGTGTAAAGTGATTGGTTATTTTGCTTGTAGTACAAGGATTTTCTAAATCTACATACACATCGTTCCAACTATAATTATGTTTTTTCATTTTGATTAGAAGCACACAAGATTAATACGTATAATACATATAACCTAACTTTAGTAAATGCCAATAAAAAAATAAAGTCATGTATGTAAAATTTAACTAAAGATAAATAGTAAATACATTAGGCAACAACATAGTGTCATGATACACACACCATAGATACAAAAATTTCAGAGACAATCGATAGATTGGTGAAATGGGGAATATGCTTTGCGCATGTTATTTTCATTACCAGTTACCAGTGTGCATGGCTTGAATCCATTGTCAGGGTTTGAAACTGGCGATATATACAATTACAATTATTAATTATTCAATGAACTTGAATAAGGTGGAAATCACATTTTGAACTCTCCAGTTTATTTATATAGATCAGTGAATTTATAATCTTTATTTTCTACCAAATGGAACAAAACGCACAAATTACAGTACCATAATCATGTTGATTTTGTGTGAATCTTATAAACACACAAATTATAACTAAAGACTATTGAACCATTATATTTATATCTAAGATTTTGTATTTGAAAACAATGGTGGCACTGAAAGATACAGAGTTATATTTGGATTATATATTGAATTAGGTTAAATATTTTCAATTCACAAAATATACCTACAAATTCAATAATACTTTGCACTAACATTAGAAGTATTTTATTTTATTTTTTTCAAAATTATGACTACGTATTTTAATTATTTATTCCATTTTATTATTAGATATGGTTGTGGTATTTAATTTTGTGGTTGCTTTGTTACAAACAGAAATAATAATAGCAATTTCTAAACTTATAGAGATGGTTAATCTATGGCTCGTAGTAATCTTGTTTGTCATCACATTACGGTAATCACTGATGCACTGATGCTGTAGTTGAAGAAAGAAATTCGTCGATTATTTTCCCTTGAACTTTCTTTATGTGAAAGTTATTCTTTACTTTTTGTCTTAGTATTCGATTGGGAATTTTGAATTGAGTTTGTGCGTTATGGAATGTGCTATTTCTTATATTTTGTTGTGAATTATATTTATAAAAATGATGAATAATTGAATTTTGATAGTGATTGCTATACCTCTTAACAATGGTGAACTAAAGTGCCTCGGAAAGTCTTTATTTGACAACCTACATTTTGTTGTAATTGCTGCGTGCCTAAATAGGCAAATCCTTGGATCAAACTTTAATGTAGATTTAAGCCTACAATTATTTTAGGAAATTACAACAAAGTTAACTTTTTTTATTCTACTCTGGAGGATGGATTCTGTCGATTCTTATGACAATGATGGTAACTATATAAAATTAGGCTTATTTTTTAGATTAAGTAGTTTGTAACTATTGCGATTGAGTGGTACTATATGATCTGTCTAATAATTTTACAATACAACATTTCTTAGTAATAATTTTATGACAGCCTACTAGGCCTATGAGTAACAGTGACATATCCTAGGCTTTAAATATAGGCCTACCTATACAAGGGAAGAGGTCTTTGTAGGCTTATAAGATTTTATGCATATGATCAAAATCATTTGTTATACTTAGAAATTTTTACAAAAATATATGGCAAATAACGGTTAAACCTCGTAATCATAAGATCAGATCATATTATGTGTCCACAATACACATTTTAAGTCCCAAAATGCATCATTTTAATAGAAAATGAGATAAAAGTACGAAATCCAGCTACGTAAGTTAGGAATGCCAACGTTAATATTATTAACTACATTCATCAAGTCACTGTATCTATGATCGCTTGTTCTCAAGTCAGGTCTCTCTCTCTTTCTTTCTTTATATATATATATTTATATATATATATATATATATATAGGCTATATAACCACCTGACTTGACCTCGTCTATGTAGTTTATGTCTTCATTAGGTCATCGGGTATATATCTACCTGACTTGAAAACAAGCGATCTTAGATGCAGTGACATGACCTCGGCTATGTAATTTACATCCCATTTTGTAAATTACACAACTTAGACGCTACTAATTGTGAAGTCGATTTCAATACTTTAATATTCATATTTCCTAATAAACTAGGCCTAATGCATTCTCTCACTTTAACCCTCGACCTGGTGGACAACCCGGTTTTAACAAATGACCGGGTCGCGGCATTAGTAATGGCTCAATTTACCAACTAAAAAACACGTATTTTGCCATTCAACGTTACGCCCACTTAAAATTGTCCCATCGCAATAAATAAAATACCGTTGGAAAGCTAATGTTCCGTTGATGCATATCATGCAAAAAAAAAATACCACAAAACGTTATAAATAATATTCCAAAAATTAGTGAAATTCGCATATTTTTGGTGCGAAACGTCAAAGTTTTACGTTAACAAGTTTTAAACAAAACATTCGTCTCGTTTGCCTATTTTTCTTATTTCCAAATTACTGCCAGTCAAATATAACCTAACACTGCTTGATAGATCGCATCTTTCTCTTCAAAACCGTCTTTTTCAAATGTTTTCAACTAGAGTATAGTTTTTATTATATAAAAATTAAACCAAATCAAGAATTTTAACACTATTTTACACGCTAAAAATTACATTTTTTGCAATTCAACTTTTATCCTAGTAGATATTATATTATCAAAATGTATTCTATACCATTGAAAAGGTAATCTTTCATAACCAGGTTTAAAAAAATTAAACTTGCGTAAAATAGTAAAACAAGACTTGACTGAAGTTGACGTTCATAACGCTAGGTTGCGACAATTTGCCGGGCGAGTTATATATAGAAAATATCACCTATATGTTCATATAAATTTCAAAATGGTAAAACTTGTCCAAATGTTACAAGTTGACAATATTATATAGTATTTTTCTTCCTCTTTCGACCTATGAAGACGAAATCATCCTAATTTTTATGGTTTACGAGTTATATACATTCTTCGAAGTGGCTTACTGAATATTTTGATCTCCTTGTGATTTGCAGTCCCTAGACACTTGTCCATATCGTCATAGATTTTACCGTTATTTCTTACATGATTTTAAAGAAGGGATTTCCTTCTTTAATTTCGTATATGTTACAAATTTCTAGACCGGATATTGTGAAAACTGTAAACCGTCAATCTTCCGTAAAAATAGCCACATAATTCGTGAATTCTTTGTCGCTTACACTAAGTCAGGTTTATCTCTTGTAGTTTTGTGAATAAATTATCTTTTGAAACAGGATTTTTATTATATTTTGATTATACTTTGTATAATCAATGTGTTTGTGATTGTGGATTGTTTTTTTTTTAGTGGTTTTTCAAAATATAAGTGTTTAAAATTCTAGTCTAACCTGCACATGGTCCAAGGTTTGGTTAGGCCTATTGTGTTCATAATTTTGTTAATTTCATTTACACAATGAAAATTAAAATTGTAGGGTAGCTTTAGTGCATTATTTTGATTGATTTATTCATATTATATGTTATATTTGTATAGGCCTAAGCCTATTTATTTCTGGATTCATTTAGTCCTATCTTACCCACAACATGATCTGTAAAGTGAGATTTATTATGATTATTAGACAATACACAGAGGCCTAGTGTATTATTTTCATTCATTTTGAAAGGTTTTATATTTTAGTTTTAATTTTATAGGCCTAGCCACAGTTTATAAACCATGTGTTTGTTAGACTAGGTATTTTAGAAGTGATAGGCTATATTGTGTTGGTGTTTTTCTTTGAAAAATGACCTAACCTAGTCGTACCACTTTTTATATAAACATAGCTATACCCTTATAAAAATTGTATAAATTGATTTAGACTTTTACTAACATTTATTCACAACTATATATTGCAAAACTTTTGTATATATTGAAAAAATTCTAAAATTTTTTTTATTTGGTTTATATACCTATTTCTGTGGAATTTTGCCTCGGTTACTGGGTAAATTGGTTGATTCCGTGCGTAATAACTCTAAAATGTTTCCATATAATTTTTTTGCATTACACACATAAAATCTATGTATATTTTTGAGAACATAGGTAATAAAAACTTTTGTTTAGAATAAAAATTATATTTTTGGTTACTGTTTGAATATAGTTAGTCAATATTCACATTTTACGTAAAAATGTACCTCGTCTAATGAAAATTTTAAAAATTGATTTTTCTTTTTAGCAACTTTTATCCACAAATATATTACAAATCTGTATCAATATTTAAAAAAAATCATAAAAAATTTTTAATATGGTTTATGTACCGATTTCTGTGAAATTTTTCTCTCCGTTACTCTGGATTTTTTGGTATTTGACCAAAAAACTCCAAATGTGATACATGTAACTTTTTTTGCACTACACAACTAAATTCTATGCACCTTTCTGGACATAATGATATAGCCTATAGAAGTTCTGTATAAAATATATTTTACTATTTTTAATGTTTTTTGGAAAAAATAAAGAGAAAATTCAGTTTTTTCGTAAAAGATATTTTAAAAAATTTTTAAAATGTAAATTTTTTTTTCTTTTTCTAAATATATTCAAAAATATTACACAAAACTTTTGTATATCTTAGAAAAAGGTAGAAGCTATTGATTTTGGGTGATACAGATTTTTCTGAAAAAAAGTTAACATAGGCTATATCATTTTTGACATCTAACATGTACTTACTCCAAAACCGTTTCAAAAAATTTTTTTTTTTATTAATAGATGAATTCTATGCATCTTTCTGAGAAAAATGATATCTTATAAGTTAGGTTTTATATACAAATAATATATTTTATTAATTTTTAAACGAACGAAGAATTTTTAAGACACATTAACATGCGCCAGCTGGAAGGTTAAGAGCATAATTCACTTAAGAAAACATAAAAAATTAAAGGTAGGCCTAAATGTGCAGGAGGGTTGTCTGATTGATTCAAGTGGGAAATTGCGCCAATTAGTCTTCAAAATAGTGTTTTTTCCATCAATTCGATACTTTTTTTTTTTCAATGCAAGTAGTTTTTTATCTCAATTCATTATTTATTTCACAATCTTTTAAATTGACAAATTCAATCATATAGCCGTATTGAGATTATTCGTGGGGCGCATGCGCACTTCATTCACTTATACAGGTTGATATTACTATGCTTCTATGATATAAGATTTATGATGAAACCCAGACCTAGTAAAAGAATTATAGGTCAAGTGAGGTAAGTATAGCCTATATCTGTGGTTTGGCGCTTAAAAGGGCCAATGTCAGGATTGCTTAGTGTACAGAGGACCAATCTGAAGTTCTCATTGAAAATTCAACCTCATTTAAAAATTATGCTGAAATTGTTTGGCACATGGAACTTTTTGAAAAACAAATTTTTTTATAACAAACAAAATTATAACCTATAACAAAACTAGATTAAGGTTAGGCAAGTTTTAATCAGATAACTAGAAATCAGTTGCAAACGTAGAATGGAATTATATTAAAACATCACATTTCACTTATGTTAGGCACAGTGCACCTAATTTGGTTAGCATAAGACTCTAAAAATTATTTCACACTGATAAAATATGTATTGTTACCAAGAATTTAAAAATTACATCTTATAGGAAAACATTTGAATTTAAAATATCAATGAGAAACATGGACATGTCGAATCTTACACAAAAGTTCAAATCGTGGTGGAATTCAAGAAAATGCACACACATTTTTTGTTAAATTGAAAGAATTCTCTTCCGCTTCTTGATTTTTACGTTTGTTAAGGTTGAATATCCTAGCTCACACAAGTAAGTGGGTAAAAAATATAACAAGTTATGAACTGCTTCCATTGCTGGGTAGGCCTACTCTTTTTTCACTAACAGTCGAAACTTGATAAGTGATATTTCTGTTGAAGTGTTGGTCTGTCTAAAGTTCTATGATCTGCTCTTCTTCTTTCTCCAGAGAAAGCTTGTTGGTGGATTTTGTTGACATAGCATAACAATTGTGCACCCAATCGTACTTTTCAACAGTGATTGAGTAAAAATATTGTGCTATGTTACTCAAGAGTCATTAGGTGGTCTAAAATTAGTGGCATTTGTAATACCAAAAATGGTAATTTTAACCTAAATAACCAAAAAATGGTTATATTGAGATTTGAATATTTAAAGTAACCCGGGAAACGTTAAAGTTGAATAAGGGAGGGGGTTTTAGAAGTCAAAAAGATGACTCAAATATATAGATTATTAAAACTAGGGTAATAAAAAATTAAATATAGGTTTCCAAAATAATAATGTCATGTATAAAAAATTAGTTATAAGTTGTAATAAATATTTAGGTAGTATTTGTATTGTGTTAGGTAAAATAATTTGAACCGTGTCAGTGTTGCTAGGTGTGAGAATAATTCTCGCATACGTTGCAGATTAAATAGGACGCTTGGTTGGGAAGCTGGACAAAGAGACATGTGGTTTAGAGTCTTAAGGGGACAGTTGAGTAAGTCAGACGTGTTTTCAATTCAAAGAAACTTTTTCAAAAAGTAGTGAATATGTGATAAAAGAGTCTTAAGAGGGAGTCTGGCGTGATCAGATGTATTTTTATATATATAAACTTTTGTAATATGTAGTGAAAACGTTTAGCAGTCTAGTGAAACGTTCAAGTTAGTCAGACGTTGTCTTGTGTAGAGAATTTTTATAAAATGTGTTAAATACGTTAAAAGTAGCCTTAAGATCAATCTAAAATTGATCTAAGTGACACTCGTTCGAACTTTAATCATGATACTAACAGACATTGAGTTATTTGAACAATAAAATAATGAATTCCGTACAGCAAAATGAATCGACCATGTCAGCGACTCGACACGAGACGAGATGTATTGTCTACAAGACGGAAACAAGGAATTGTGATTTTAACTAAAAAAAAAAACGTGCCTGGTATACACGTTAAGACTTTATTTCTAAAATCATTTTTGTCTATAATAGGATAATAATTTTTTAATGTTTAGTTATAAGTTTAATTGAAAATCTGGAGTTTAATATTGAGACAATGTCTTATATTGTAAAACATGAAATTACTAAAGTAGAATCCTCTTTTTAAAATAGATAAATTAATGAAACTTTATCTAATTTGCAGAACTAAATTACTAATTACACTAATTCAATTAAATGAACAAAAAATTTTTTTACTTTTTCTTTTGAGTTGCAACTAAAAAATAAATTTCATGAATAAAATTCAATTTGATTTTTTTATAAAGAAATATGAGGATGTATTAAGCTATGATTTCTGAATATGAATGTTTAATAATATTTGATGATAACCTTGTATAAATGTTTTAATATTTGCATTTCAATAAAACATGTTAAGTTTCAGCACAACACTTAAGATTTCTTTATTTCATCAAGAACCACTGAAGTACACTTTTAAAAGGACTTGCGACCCTGAGAGATTTTAATCATAATAACAATTAACTTCTTTCTTTTCTAAATTGGTAAGCTAACGCTTCCTGGCGCCCATAAAAAGCTTGGCAAAAGTTTATAAATAATAATAAAAATAAAATCATTTTTTTATATTTTTTTAATAAAAATAAGTACTCTTCAAGTACGACAAAGGCTCATTTTTATAACTATTACAAGTGTCGCTCAACTCGGGGCTGTATTCTTATATTGAAAAATATAAGAATATAAGTCGAAAAAACAGTGGTTTCTTGGTGGATTAGAAATTCTTATCGAAAAGGTAAGAATATTCATAATTAACATAAAAATAAGAATGTTCTCTCTAAAATTTTTTTTATAATAAGTAGATAAGTAATTTTAAAATAACTAATTCTAAATTTAAAGTTTAAATAATAATAATAATTAAAAATGGAGGGAGATGATAATAATAAGTTAATAACTGATTTAGATAGGCTTAAGATGGAATTAGAAGCAATAAAACAAGGAGTTAAAAAGTATTTTAGAAATGTAAATAAAAAAATAACATGTCAAGAGGATAATAGGTTTTTTGGGCAACAATGGTATATAGAATATAAACAAATAACATGTCAAGAGATAATAGAGAATAATAAGATAGTTGGGGAACATTGGTACATAGAATTAGACAGGGAAGCATTAAATAAACAATGGCATGTAAAGTTAGGACAAAATTTAATAGAAAGGGAATTTGAATTAAAAGAAGAAATGAAAAACATGATAATAGCTGGATCTGTAGCAAGAAATGAAATTTATAAAAAATTGAAAGATAGACTATTAGAAAAAGCACCTCCCGTAACTGTAGTAACTGGAATAGTAACAAGTAATGAGACAGAAGAAGTAGATTATGGGCGTTGTCGATTTGATAATATAAAGAATGAGGTCATTTATAAGGTTAATAAAGTAAATAATCAGGTGAATAGTACTGAAAATTTAAAAGTTAAGAAAAATGGTGGGGTTAATGATGTTGATGGAAAAGATAAAGTTTTAAGTGATTCAGTAAATAATAATAGCAATTTGGTAAAAGAAGATCAAAATTTAAAGAAAATGGAGAGTACTGATACTAATAGTAATAATCTAAAGGTTGAACAGGTTAGGATAATTGAACAAGGTAAAGTAAATAATAAGGGAGTAATAAATAATGATCAGAGTATGAGCATGGAGAAAATGTGTGAGATGTTAATAAATAAATTTGAACAATATAGTGAGAGGTTAATGAATAAATTTGATGAGTATAGGTTAGAGAGAAGAAAAGATCATGAGCAATTTATGCAGGAATTAAGACAAGATAGATTAAAAAATGAGATAATAGTTAAGCCTAATGTAAGTCAAAACGAATCTTTTGAGAACAATGATTTAAAACAGTTAACAGGTAATGTTGAAATTAAGAAAAATGATGGGGTTACCAATTTTGATGGGGTTAGAGAGATTGTAAGTGATTTAAATAACAAGGGTAAAATTAAAGTAAATGAATGTGTGAGTAAGATAAATGATGTAATAATAAAAGAGTCAGCTGTTTGTGTAAAAAGGCAAAACTTTTGTAGCACTGTAAGCTTTGAGAACTACGTAATGTTGAAATTTACAAGTATTTTTAAAATTCAAGAGAAAAAAATTAAAAGTTTTAGTGAACAGTATAATGTTGAATGTGAATATAAAAATGGGTGTGTGAAAGAGATTTTTGTAAAAGCAAAGGAGTATGATAAGGTTAGGAATGCTAAGCTGACAGATGACAGAAATAGGTCAGTAGATTCTAAGATGTTTGAGAGAAGGAGGGGTGAAGGTATGCCTGAGAAAGAGAAAGATAAAAGGTTTTCGTCAACACAAAAGTGTAATGTCAACAAAGGGGAATCTTTTGTTAGGAATGGGTCTGTTGTAAAGGCTAGCCTAGAAAAACTATCTAAGCTAGAAGCGGTATTTAACATTAAAAGTGTGTTAAAAAATTCAATCATGTACTTTAAAATTTTTCACCAATCTGGGAACCATCGTAAAAAATGTATAATTTATAATTGAGTTGTAATCAATTGAAATTTGGAACGACGGATATAAATGTAAAGACATTTTTATAAACACACGGACTTGATTTTGAAGAATAATTAATAAAAAGTAGTTAAGATTCTGTTAATAAGTAGTTTTAAAATTGAATAATGTATAGTCTATAGTTTGAAATAACAATAGTATGAGTATTAATAAATAATAATATAAGCCAAGCTAGTATGATTAAGAGTTTAGTTTTAGAAAACGTTTAGGTATTTGCTAAGTGAAAGACGCTAGGTTTATATCAGTAGATAACTCTGAATGTTGTTTATTCCAATATAAATAATTATGAAACGTGACATAGATAAGATAGTTAGTTCGAAGCAAGAATTTAGTGTAGTGTTGAAGAAAGAATATTCAATATTAAGTAAATAGATTCAATATTAAATATTCAATAAAATGTGACGAGAGAGAGTTGAGATTCATTTGCAGATCGTATTGGAACCAAAAGGGTTTCATGTCTTATCAGTAGACAGATAAGGATTGTCTCATATCGAGGGGACTTGTTTATGCTTAAACCAGGCCTAGAATTCCTTTGCATGACATTAAGACGAGATACAGCGTGTGACAGAATTATTGTTCTGAAAATAAAAAACTTTTGACGTATAATCGAAAATTAACTTGCGTTTTCAAATAAAAAACTACTTAAATAAAGGAAAATTGGTTTTAAATAAAGTAAATAAGAACGAAAGTAGATTACTTAAATAACTTTAATAGAATTAAAAGTAAAGTTTCTAAGTAAAAAACTTAGAATAAGTTTTAAAAATAAAATTTCTTTTTGAATTTGAATAATAACATCTAGAAAGGAATACATAAACAAAAAATCGACGATGCTAGTAATAAGATTGGTAAAATAAACATTATTTCAACTTCGGATGATACGTTTTAAATGAAATTTTTTATGAATTTTAAAATTTTCTTAGTATAAGTGCATTTAGGTAATTTAATGAAAAAAAATTGGGAGGAAGGCAGGGTAACGGTAGTCGAAAACATGTCTTATTCTTAGAAATAAGGCATGTAGACAGCATTAAAGGTGTATTGTGGTTGTAAGGTTGTGAGGTGGGCTTTATTCTGAACTGAGTAGGAATTTTGCATTTCAACCTTCTCACATCTGAAGATCATAATGCAGACTTCAATGTAAGTGTCTAAAGTTGTAATCAGAAGGATACAAAGTGTAATTAAGTCGACAAGAAGTGTCGCGGATATTGGAGATAATAGGAGAATACACAAGAGACTACTAAATAATTAAAATTTGGATAAAAAAGTAAATTTTGGAAAATGATGAGTTAAAATTTGTAAAAGTTTTAAAATTAAAATGTTTTAAGTAAAATTGAAAGTATTTTTGATAAGATGATGGAGAATTTGTAACAACGGTAAAGACAAAAATAATTTGATATAATATTACATAGAATTTCCATGTAATGATACTTTAGACAGATGATAGAAGAAAGATAAAGTGTAGTGTATACAGAACTGATCAATCTGTATATATACAAAATAAAACCGGACGTGACATTATTAGGGAGTAATTTAGTAAGAAAGATAGTAATTTTTAAATATATATAATAGATTAAGAGTAATAATGCTTGGCTTATATGTAGAAAGTATTTGATATTTGTTTACAAAAGTTAAGAATAATAAAATAAGTAATTATATGCAAAATATTGTTAGATTTAAATAATTTGAGATTTGAAAGGTGACTTGTAAAGGAATTGAGTGGTTTTCAAGAGGCATTGCTAAGATGATGATAATATTGAAGTTTTTTGTTTTTTTTATAATGAAATGGTAATAAAATGAATAATAGAGTTAAAAATGTTAAAGTTTTTGTTTTTTAAGGAAGGAGATATAATTAATAAATAATATAATATGAAGAGAATCTATGTGAGTTTTGCCAAGACAGATAATAATTAAGTTTTTTAAGTTTGTGATGTTAAATAATGAATAAAGGAGGTTAAGTTTTTGTTTTTTTTAAAGGAAGGAGTAATAAATAATATAATATGAAGAGATTTTGATGAAATTTATAAATAAAATAAAAGAATTAACGATTTTTAATAAACAATAATTGAATTTGAAATAATAGATGATTGTGAGAAGTTATTTGATAAAGGTGTCTAAAGATTTTGATGAAATACGGTGTTAGCTGGGAAACAATGTAAATTTTATTATTTTTTGAAGTTTTTGTATTTAAGTGGTTGAGGACAAAGGAGATTTTAATGAAGTAATTTAAATGAAAGAATTTTTGAGTTTTATATGAAGATGATGACTTTACAGAATTGTTGAGTAAAGTGGTATTTAAAATGAAGTTGTTCTGTTAATAAGCTTTTATAAAAAGAGTAGTTAGGTTGCATTAATGGTAAATTTTAGTTTTTAAGAGGTTTTTTGAGTACTGCGATGAAATAAAGGAAATATACGACGATTTTAATGAAATAAAGGAAATATGCGACGATTTTAATGAAATAAAGGGAGATTTAAGGAATTCTGCGGATAAACGACGATTATTATGATTTTTGAAGGAAGCTACGTTGAAATAAGGAGATTATTAATGAAATAATATATAGGTAAATAATAAGGAGTTTTTTTTTATTTTATGAAGAGTTTTTTGGGGATTAATGCAACTTGAATTATTAAAATATGAAAGATAAGATGGAAATAATTTTAAGATAAGGTACTAAAAGATGATACAATTGTAGAGAGGTAGTTTTGAAATAAATAGATGAGTTTTGTAAGTAAATTTATTTTTTTGATAATAATGATGTTATATTTTTGAATTTTAGTTGAAGAAGAGAGCTTTTGGTAATTGTAAAATCAGTAGTTAATATGTTATCCCAGCGAGACAAAGAGTAATTAAGAATTTGATAAAGAATAAATAATTATTGGATTTAAACTAAAATAAATAATAATGTAAGATGATAATTGAAAAGTTTTAAAGTAAATTGAAGTAATTTTGAGTAATAAGTAAATAATTTTGTAATGATATTAAATAAGAATGAGAAGTTTTTATTTTGGATTGTATTAAAGTGAAAGAAATATTCAGATGAATACTTAGAATCTTGGCAAAGAGATAGAGATATTTTTTTCTTTTAGCAATCAGGAGTAGACACTCTGACGTCGTAAGATAAAAGTGGAGTGATGGACAGCTCAATGATAAGAAGTTGATAAGGTTTTTTGATGATGGATAAGACTTGGGTATAAGTGGTTTGATTGATAATAATATGCAACTAGGTAGATTTAGTGAATCAATAGATTATAAGATGATTAATGTGAGTTAAGAGAGAATATTTCTTATTTTAAAGTTTTGTTTTTTTTTAAAGGGAATATGAATATTCTTAGTTTGCTGAAACTTTTTTAATTTTGGAAATCTATAGGGACCGGATTTGAAAGTTTTTTTTTTTTGAAGTTAAAATTTTTTGTTAAAAAAAAAAGAGAAATCTGTGTTTCAATATATATATATTGAATCACAGCTTTGATGGGGTATTTGTAATACCAAAAATGGTAATTTTAACCTAAATAACCAAAAAATGGTTATATTGAGATTTGAATATTTAAAGTAACCCGGGAAACGTTAAAGTTGAATAAGGGAGGGGGTTTTAGAAGTCAAAAAGATGACTCAAATATATAGATTATTAAAACTAGGGTAATAAAAAATTAAATATAGGTTTCCAAAATAATAATGTCATGTATAAAAAATTAGTTATAAGTTGTAATAAATATTTAGGTAGTATTTGTATTGTGTTAGGTAAAATAATTTGAACCGTGTCAGTGTTGCTAGGTGTGAGAATAATTCTCGCATACGTTGCAGATTAAATAGGACGCTTGGTTGGGAAGCTGGACAAAGAGACATGTGGTTTAGAGTCTTAAGGGGACAGTTGAGTAAGTCAGACGTGTTTTCAATTCAAAGAAACTTTTTCAAAAAGTAGTGAATATGTGATAAAAGAGTCTTAAGAGGGAGTCTGGCGTGATCAGATGTATTTTTATATATATAAACTTTTGTAATATGTAGTGAAAACGTTTAGCAGTCTAGTGAAACGTTCAAGTTAGTCAGACGTTGTCTTGTGTAGAGAATTTTTATAAAATGTGTTAAATACGTTAAAAGTAGCCTTAAGATCAATCTAAAATTGATCTAAGTGACACTCGTTCGAACTTTAATCATGATACTAACAGACATTGAGTTATTTGAACAATAAAATAATGAATTCCGTACAGCAAAATGAATCGACCATGTCAGCGACTCGACACGAGACGAGATGTATTGTCTACAAGACGGAAACAAGGAATTGTGATTTTAACTAAAAAAAAAAACGTGCCTGGTATACACGTTAAGACTTTATTTCTAAAATCATTTTTGTCTATAATAGGATAATAATTTTTTAATGTTTAGTTATAAGTTTAATTGAAAATCTGGAGTTTAATATTGAGACAATGTCTTATATTGTAAAACATGAAATTACTAAAGTAGAATCCTCTTTTTAAAATAGATAAATTAATGAAACTTTATCTAATTTGCAGAACTAAATTACTAATTACACTAATTCAATTAAATGAACAAAAAATTTTTTTACTTTTTCTTTTGAGTTGCAACTAAAAAATAAATTTCATGAATAAAATTCAATTTGATTTTTTTATAAAGAAATATGAGGATGTATTAAGCTATGATTTCTGAATATGAATGTTTAATAATATTTGATGATAACCTTGTATAAATGTTTTAATATTTGCATTTCAATAAAACATGTTAAGTTTCAGCACAACACTTAAGATTTCTTTATTTCATCAAGAACCACTGAAGTACACTTTTAAAAGGACTTGCGACCCTGAGAGATTTTAATCATAATAACAATTAACTTCTTTCTTTTCTAAATTGGTAAGCTAACGCTTCCTGGCGCCCATAAAAAGCTTGGCAAAAGTTTATAAATAATAATAAAAATAAAATCATTTTTTTATATTTTTTTAATAAAAATAAGTACTCTTCAAGTACGACAAAGGCTCATTTTTATAACTATTACACAGTATCTAAAATATCACCCTGTGGATCTACTTCAAAAGTCATAGGACATATCTTAAGATCTTTTTTCCACATTTAAGTTTTTCTAGCAAAAAAAAGGATGAAAACCATTGATTTGTTTGTATTCCTTCTCTCAGTTTTCTTTGTTATAAACGGATGTATGTAAAATATATAGACAATTTAACTGTAACTAAAAACTATTGTTCACATCATGGATCTTTAGTACATAGAAGTATAGGGTTTTTATAACAGATACAACAAATATTTGGTATCTGGTTGATTTTATTAATGTATTAAAATTTGTATGGTGTTGGCAGCTTTTTATTATGCAAGTAAAATAAAACTATCTTAACATATTTAGATGCAAATATTTGATATTTAGGCTATAAGCTCTAATGAAACATGTTATAAGGATTCAAGACATCACCAATAGTTTGTCATAATTGCTATTTTTCCTCACTTTCCTGACGAAAAGTTTACTAGTTGTGCAAAATATATTTTATCTTTAAATATGTATTAGGATTGTAGGTTTTCATTCATAAATAAGTTTACTTCTCTTGGAAGTAATAGAAATTGTAGAACCAAGCTTTCCTAAATTGTATAATCAAATATTCAATGTGAAGTAGAAAAAAAACTATTTGTCCTGCTACTAAATAATGTTTTTATTATCTGAAAGTCATACCCTTATTGCCTGATTATGTAATTGTAATCTGTTTATTTTAAATACCTTATACATGGTCTATCAGTAATCTTCCCCCCCTATAATATATACATGTTATAGTACAGTACTACCTCGTTTATCCGGACCTCATTCAACCGGATGTCCGGATTATCCGGATCGATCCGGAACAAAAAATAAAAAAAATTAATCAAGGATAAAATAAAGCAAAAGCTTAAAGTTTCCAAATATTTTAATAATTACTGTATTTTGAATAATATTTTAAATAATATTTATAATATTTTGAAACTTTAAGCTTTTGCTTTATTTTATCCTTGAATATGGAGTTTCAACAAGAAATATCTGCTATTACATTAATGTTGATAAAAACGTGATTTCCTCAACACTACAGTGTCGCCTCGAGGTATTAGGGCGGGTTGTTGATACACTGAGAAGAGAAAGTGGAGGAGCAATGACCTCTGTGTCAGCATCCCCCTACCCCGATGCGGCATGACAGTGACCTTGTCTATTGTCTATGCCGGCGGGTAGTCTATCACGTGCTAGCGACCGGAATACATCATTACCATATCGTGCTGTGCCGTGTTTAGTTTCTTTACATTTTTGATCGGATACGGTTAATAGTATTACAGGGTGTCTAGCGACCGGGAAAACCGGGAAAAGTCAGGGAATTTTTTAAAAAACCGGGAAAAAATAAAGAATGCCTGATATTTTAGAAAGTGTAATACAATGACGATGCCTGTAACGGTCCTTAAAGAAAATGTACAACTGTGAATTAAATACAAACCAGGTGCATGTTTACAACGCATCATAAACCATCATGTCATTTTTACAACTTTATTGTTGTCGGGTTGCTAAGACTCAAGGGTGTAAATCAGTAAATGTGAATATTTTGTCACATCTTAAAGCGGTGTCGCCAGCTTTGGGAACCCCGTTCTTTTTTTTTTGGCAGTTGGCACATCACATCCCCAGTCGGGAGTATCGAGGACGTGAATGAGAATCGGCATAGTATTTAGAGGTGGGCGTTGTTACTGCTATTTATTTATATTCGTGTGTTAGCGTTTGTGCGTGGAATTGGCGACGAAACGAAAACGTAATGTGCTTACAATGGCCCAAAAGTTAGACGCATTGAATCATATAGACAGGGCCGCATTGAAACGTCACGCCAAATTAAAACAGAGGAAGATAAATGACTTTTTTGTAAATAACAACTAAACCCTGTGTAAATTAAAAGCATGTGTAAATATTTCAGGTGTGTAAATAAAATGTTTTTCGTCATTTACAGTACATTGTGTAATTTCATGTATTGTGTAAATTGAATGACTGTGTAAATATTGTGTTTTTTCATGACTTACAAATGGTAAGTTATCATTTTATATTTTGTTATATTTATCTTTCTATAATTTCGGATTATCCGGATTTTTGATTAACCGGATCACTTCCGGTCCCAATTAGGCCTAGTCCGGATAAACGAGGTTGTACTGTACATGTTTTGGAATTAATATAATAATTATATCTATTAAGATCTAGATAATTAATTTGAGCACAATCTTTGCCAATCCTAACATTTTCTTATTATTTATATTTGTCAATGTGTTTTGGAGCTTCTCTATTTTCGAGACTTAATTTAGTACTCTTTTTAAATGAAGTCTCATACGTCTATTAGGTACTCTTTCTAATTAAAAGATAAATTAAGGAAGTACTAAATTAAGTCTCAAAGATGGAGGAACTCCGAAACCCATAGAGAAATATAAATAATAAGAAAATGCTAGGATTAGCAGAAGTTTGTATTCAAATTAATACATGTTGTGGCATCATGGTATCGTCAGTAGAGTTTAAAACACATAAAACAGATTTATTGTTTAAAACTAACACACATCAACAAAATAATATATATTTTATAAAGAATGATTTGAAATAGGTCGAAATTTCTATTTTAAATTCTACTGATAATAGTATAATCTCGTAACATATACTAGCCTATTTACTTATAAGAAAAACAAGATTGATAATAGTTTCTTATGAAGATATTTAAGTATAGGCCTATTGTAATTATATTTTCTGAGAATTCAAATTTAATAATTTAATATGATTAAAGTTGGGTTATAATTTACCAGAATTGAATTTTTATTGTTTATTTATTTATCACTGTTTTACAATTTCTTAGTTTTTATGTTTAGGTTACAGAAGAAAACATTATATAGGGTTATATTTTGTTTGAAATAAACTAATTATTATTATTAGTAGTAGTAGTACCAACTTCAACTCTTTATAATAAAAAAATAATAATGTTGTTATCTCAGAAATACAATTTTATCCTGTAAGAAAATTTGTAATTTTATAAATTATCAGGTTTTTCATGACTATGTTCATAACAAGTGGAGGCCTGAGTCTCCGACACAAACATAATGAGTTATATTTAGAATGTATTGTATATTTTTAAACTGGCCCTACATAAAATATTTCGTTATGGATTATTTATAAAATGTAAATCTTATTTTTTTTTTGAGCAACAGGTAGTTATGAGGAAGAAGAGTCGCGTGTTGTGAGCCATTCTGGATCTAAGAAGAGTAACATACTTCCATTATGGGGAAATGACCGAACCATGAATCTCAATGCCCTTATACTCACTAATATTCAATCTTCACATTATTTTAAAGGTAATAATTTGAGCACTAAGAAAGAATTATACTAAATTTTGTTATTATGTCAGTTTCTAAGTTTATAATACAATAATAATTTGAAACTTTTTGAATATTTATTATTATGTTATTGATAGTATTTAATAATTTAAATAATGAATTTTCATAGGTGTACTGATTCTCTATTTTAAAACACATTGGCATACTTGTACACACATTTAAATATGTGTGTTTGTTATCATATATAGTTTGTAAAATTTAGTACTTAGGTTTCTTGTATTGCTTTGAATGTTTGTTTTTCACAAAACTTGTAAAATCAATCCGAAATCATGTTCATTTAAAAACTTTTTATATCCATAGTTTTTCATGTTTCGGACTCTGGAGTATCTAAGTATAAACCTTAATATACAGGGTCATTGAATCAAATTGGATGGTTTAAATGAAAACACAACTAACAAAGTTACTGACTGAAAGAATATTTCTTTCAGCAAACATTTCTGTAGCTCCAAGTTTTTTTTTAGACGTGACTGTACATCATTATTGTTTGTCAGGTGATGTCCAGGCAGGAGGAGGCCAGTATAGTGCAATGATGTCTGTACAGGATAAACCACAATGAGTTGTGTGGTTAACCAAGTTTAATAATAGTATAGTGATCGTTCGAAGGAATTTCTGCCAAGTTTATGGTAAGAACCTACCTTTTGAGAATAGCGTTAAACAGATAAATAGTTTAAAGAAATTGGCAGTGAAGAATTAAAAAAAGTCTCCTGGACAACCTGGAACAAGTGATGAAAACATTGATCGTATATGAGAGTTGCTTCAAAATTTATAGATAGGCATAGTTTACAGCTTGGTATTCCCAAAACTATCATTCAAAACATTTTGCATAAACGTTTATATCCTGTAATGATATTGAAATTTACTGTTTTTAAATAAACATATGAATGTCGCCTTAGGGCTTATATATATATATATATATATATATATATATATATATATATATATATCAATATATCAAATTTCAAACCCTGACCTCATCCACGATTGTCATGAAAATAGTAATCCATCACATAGCCCACTTCATAGCATAAGCCATATTAATAATTAGTTATAAGAAACAAAATGTATAGTATTGTGAAGTTCTGTGAATAAAAAGAAATAAAAGGAAGAAGAAGAAATCATCAAAATGATTCAGAGGTATAAGGGAGCTACAACAATGAAAAATGATCAATTGGAGCTGGACCACCTACAAGGACTGTTGAAGGCATTTATATCTCCAAAATATTTTATATAATGTCCATATAAGTAAAGAATATGAGAAGAGATAAGGATGAAAGGAATAAGTCAATTGGTAATTAAAAGGAAAGAGAAATAAAGAAATAAATTGGTGAGTGAATATTTTAATAACAAACTTGAATTACCTGGTTTACCTGAATAGTTTCCCTGTGCTATGAACATTTTCTGATTTTCAATAAACCTTATTTTAAACTTTTAAAACTTTCAAAACAAAGGGAAAAAAAAAATCAGTTGTATCAGTGAACATTCAATGTATCATAAAATCACCCCATAATTTCACCAACACAATGACCCATTTAGCCAGTAAGTTTTATCATCCTTGTAGGTTAGAGATTTTTATACTAATATTAAATATAATGTAGTAATTTTGTATATGTTAATATATTTTTTTTAAATAACCAGTGCATCTCTGTCAATAAATAAACAGAACAAAAAGATTCAACTTAGATATATGTATTTGTGAACCGATTGAGCTAGCCAAAAAAGAGATAATAAATCGGATTTTATAAATATATTTTTCATGTTTATTTCATCTGTTTAATTACAATCATCTAGTGGTAAATTATAATCTGTACAAAATTCAGTTGTGTCACGAAATTAACCTACAAATCATCCTAAAAATACTTAGTTCAGAAACAGCATTTTCAATGAAATTGATGGTGATGAAAGTTATTTAAAAAGTTCACTGATGAAGCAATATTCCACATGAATCACTATTGTAGGATCTGAGGTCTCACATCCAAATGCTATCATTGAGTATCTCCAAGGTGCATAGAAATTAAATATGTGGTGCGGCTTAATGCACGATCAGGTGATAGGACCATTCATTTTTGTGGAACATACAATTGCAGGAAATGTTTATTTGGACATGTTGAAACAATACGTTTCAATAATTTTTTGAATAAATATTAGTGCTTATTTTTAGTGAATATTTTCTTGCTCAACCAATTTTTCTGTGGGTCGCCAAGAAAACCCTTTAAAATTAATTAATATTAACAAATTGTTTGTAAAATATTATAATTAAATCTGTTAATTTAATATGATGCTCATTAAGTTCAGGAAAACTCTATACAGCTGCATCAAACTATATTTGTACAGAAAGCAGCCTGCTTGAATATTTGCCGTGTATGTAGAGGATGCAGGGGTAATAAACTGACGTCCCACCACTATCCTATTTATTTAAAAAATATTTACTGCATTTGTAGGAAAACACCATGGCATAAATAGTCAGTTTTGTCTATTTTATCACATGTTTTTACAGAACTATACAAGAAGGCGATTCAGCGAGGAAAATTGCTCTTTTCAACATGTACTGGAAAGAGAAATAAATGTAGAGGCAAATTTTTACATCAATGAATGTACAAAACTGCCCGGGGAAAGATAATAGAAATGTATGTGGTACAAAAATTTTTCGCCACATTATCAAACATATCCTCTAGATTAGAAAAGGCTAATATAATAAAATGTGAAAAAATATATTTGAGTAAAGTACTGTCTGTGTTTAAAGATTTAAATGTCTGCGATGAGGAAATATAGTGGTGGGTATGCTTGAATACTACATTTCTCTATGATATTTTCCTTCTTTACTCTCAGGAGGTCGCTTTCTATGCCAAAAAACAATTGTAAATATTAAGAATGAAAAATTGTTGTTGAAATATTACATTGAAATTACATTGTGTAAATAACCAAATGAATTAGCATACTAAATTTGACAATACTAATAACACAAAAATTATAAAAGTTTTTTCTTTTTCAGTTTAATTAATGTGTAAAATTATACAATTTCTATTTAATTATTTGTATTTAGTAGGATAATGCGTGTTTATGAATTGTCTATTCTGTTTATATCGTTGTTTTTAGCTTGTAATTGTAATGGCAATAATTTCACAAACTTGAAATTTAATTATATTTTCAAAATAATTTGGTTTTAATTGTGTACATCCTGTTTTGTATACTTGTAATGTTGAAACCTACATAAGTAGATCACCTTTATTTGACAAAATTGTAAACATTAAAGGCTTAAAATTTGTTATATTAAAATAAGATACGAGAAAAATAATTTCATATGCATTTTATTTCTAGTGAACTTGTATGAATTGAAGACTTATCACGAAGTGATTGATGAGATTTATTTCAAAGTGAACCATTTAGAACCATGGGAGAAGGGTAGTCGTAAAACAGCAGGGCAGACTGGCATGTGTGGAGGGGTAGGTAATTCAAACATTTTATTATATTCATACCTCAATATTAACAAATATATTTTTTAATTCGGTTAGAATTAGTAACAACAAATACTTTATTATTAACAATACAATGTTTCATTGAATATATCATCAGTTGACATGAACCACAAATCAATTTCTCTCGAGCACAGTAATGTTGGCAAGTAACTAGTGTAATTTCTTCTGTAATCAATTAAAATTCCATTACAATACCTACTTGGAATTTAACTTTACGATAAGAGTTAACATAATGTCTTTTTCATAATTTTATCTTTTTGATTAGGTGTTTTGGCAAATTGAATTGCAATTCAAAATTATGTGCAGAATAATATATTTTTTGAAACATTAGTAGTCCTATCTTTATACAGTTTTCAAAATGGTATAAAATTCTTGTTAATATATATACCAAAGTATTGATAAAAATATATACTGTTTAATGTTTCGTTATTAATTGATCCTTTTTATTTATTATGTTGTATTTGAATACTTCGTACAATAAAGACATTTATCTAATTATGTTTTTTGTTAGACATATAAACACATAATTGTTATTTAACTTTGATTTACACATATTACTACCTTTATGAGTACAATATAAAACTCAAACAATACATTTACCTCAAACACTTGCAATTTTCTTATTAGCTTTTTTAATAACCTAAAATAATTGGTTTTATAGTGTTTTTTGTCTAAGGCTCAGCGAAGGCCCCACAGATTTCCTCCATCTGCTGTAACCTGCCTTATCTTTTTGTGTTACATATTATATGAGCAGCAGTAATAGACTGCCCAGTATATTTTGTAGTATAACAACTGCTGATTTTCCCCAGCTTTGAAATTTGGGATAATTTTTATTGACATGGTGATAATAGTATTTGGCCCTTAAGTCCAATACATGTTGCATTTATTTTTCAATTTTTTTGGTATATATTAATGCAATTTTAACTGATTTCAATTATCAGTTCTTTAAATCTGGTGTTTCTTTTTAGAATAAGCAACATTTTGAAATATATTCTTATTTGATTCGTAATTTGGTTTTCACAATTTATGAAGGTCATTAACAGTTGTTTAGTTAATGTAAAGTGTTATACAGATATCTATGGCATAAAGACACCAGAGAAGGAAATTACCACTATAAATAAACGAGATAGATGAAATATAAATATGTAAGTTATTTATTAATACAATAAAATTATTTTAGGGTACAAACATTACAACATTATTTGGGTATTGTCTCTTAATTTGGCGCGGCTAGCCCTTTGAGTAGGAGCTTTTACAGTAGATTACAATTCAGTTTGTGTTTTTTCTTTTCGACTCAACTGAATTTTTTCAATTCAACATTTAACCCATTATAAATGATCCTATCACAATAATAAGTCCCATTGTAAAGGTAATGTTCCAAACTTTCATATTTATATAAATTTTTGCCCAACTGCTTGTTAAATATTTTCTATTATGAAGGAGGGTCCAATATAGGCTTTTCCTTGAACCTCCTACATTTCTCTTGTGCAATTTTGTTATTCCTAACATACTTACTCCAAAACCTATGTATGTATATATATATATATATAACATTTTTTTCATTACACAGATAAATTCTATGCAGCTTTCTGAGAAACAAAAAGATGACATAAGTTGGGTTTTACATAATATTACTATTTTTTATTAATTTTTGAAAAAGGAAAAAGTTTACATAACGTTTAACATTTGCCAGTTCTAAGGGAGTTTTCCATTAACTCATTTCAATAGTAATTTATAAATAATAAACAATAAAGAATTTTTTTTGCTCACGGAAAATTTTACTATTTGATTGTAAAAAAAAATAGGGTAATCAATAACAAACAATAATTGTAATCCTTCATTGGGATATCACACGACAAACACAAATTTTATTTGGGCATAAGATTATTCTGAAAATATGTGGATTTTCAACTCCCACATTCAGCTGTTTTTACTGTTGTCATAATCTTGGATGAAACCAAGCTTCTCCACTAAAATAAAAATGATTATACACCTCAATCCTATTTTTATAGATGAAGAACACAATCAATCAACAACTATATTGTAAACTTTTTATGGTTTCTCCATTTTTGTAAGATCAAAACTATTTATATACAGCTTTACTTGATCTGTAGAAAAAAAAGTTTGATAATAAAATCTTTTTTTTTTGTTTATTTTTAAGTTCTACACAGTTGTTATTTTTAAATTGTTCTGTGTTGTTTTACCAAATATGTCAAGTTAAAAATAATATAAAAAGCAGAGAGAGAAAAAAAAAAAAAATAAGAATAGGCCTACAATTTGCACAATCACAGAAGACAAAAAAATTAGTCTTTTTCATTAATAGTGGATACAAAATAAAGCACATTGTATTGCAAGTAATAATAATATACCATGATTGTGTTAAATAGAGATAACATCCATAAGTAATGAAGTAAATATTATTCACATTCTTTGCCATACATGAACAAAGTATATCTTTCAAGAAATTAAGTATTAATAAACTGTTTCAAAATATGTGATAATGAAAATTTAAAAAAATTGTTATATATGCAAACATTATTATCAGTAAACTGAATCGTGAACAAATCCAAATAAATAAAAACCATAACATTTCATTTAAAATTGTATAGACCGTATACATGTACAGCGCAACTTCCATAAAGTATGTAAAAAGAGGGGACAAAAAAACAATATTTGTTAGCTTTTACCTGAAGAGAAAGCGGTGTTTGTAACTTTTCACATTTTTGGGTCTCTGAGTTAGGTTAGTACTTGGTTTGATATGTGACACGAGTAAGATATGATGTCTGGAAACTTGCGTCATCTCTTGTATCACAATCGTATATTCGAAGCCTCGTATAGACGGACAGACAGTGTTTCAAAATTGGTTAATGTTATAGAATCGCATGTAAACGTATTTAAACATGTAAACATGACTGAAAAATACTAAATATTTAAAAATAAGACCAAATAAATAATTATTGTAAACTTTTATAGTTATTTAAGTAAAAAATAATAATTTCCCCAAAAAGATTAAAACATTAGATTCAGTGCAGTTAGTTAGTGCGCCGATCTAATCATCAGGTTAATCCTAACTGCCCCAACATGTCCACCAATCACAGCATTTAACAACCAAGCTGGGACAAAGTACTTCTTAGAGACTGATTCGCACATCTTCCTTCAGCGAGAGTGGTCCTGTTGACTCTTTCGCCTTCTCTTTCTCCTTCAAGACCTTCTCATTAGGCTGATCGCCTCAGATTTCGCTTTGCTTCCAGAGCGATGTAATAAATTCACTAAGAGAAACACTTTTTTTTTGTATTTTTAAATAAAATCCGTGATCAGCGTCCTGGTATAGCTTATGTTCAATCATATAGTATTTTATTTCCTTGAACTATATTGCTTGGAAAAAAGACTAACGCTTGTTAGAGTAAAAGAAGTTATAAAGACAAATTTTGTATAAAAAAACTTTTATTTTGCTTGTTTGAAAAAATAGAACAATTAACTTAGTGTTTGTGGTACGAAGGAGAGATTTATAAAACTTTAAATATCGTTTGTGAACTACATTCAGTAATTTCAGATTATAGACTTTGGACAAAAAATTAGTAACTGTTTAGGCATAAGTAAAATATAGGGTTAAGAGTTTATATCAAAGAGTTTATATTAAAAATATTTATTAGTATTCTTTAGTAACATTGTTAGATATAAGAATTCTAGGTTATATATATATTCATTTATGTATGTTTTGCAGGAGGTCCTCTATAAATTTATATTCATATTATGTATCTATGAATGTATGTAATTTCAGCACCAGTATTCATCAGAATATTATAAATGAAGTATTCATAACATTTGCAATTTATTTTTGATTGTAAAGTACATTTTCATAGAATCCACGATACTGAGCCTGTTTTTTAAAGTACAAATGTCTATGCTTTCAGTCATAGAATAGCCCCCAAGAAGTTTTAATAATGTTTTTAAATATAAATTCAGCAAAGATAATAATTAATTGTAAAATAAATTTTTTTTTAATGCAACGAGTAGAAACGAAAGGTTACATGTTACACCCTTCTCAAAAGTAACAAACCAATTTCACCCTATTGGTGTGCACACATCCAGCAAACAAAAATATAGTTTTGATTAAAAGTATGTATGTTCATAATACATTTTTGATTAGTTAAGAATAATTCAGTTATTGTTTATTAAGTTCTATACAAGAAAATCTTGCTTTTTTAAATATAAAATACATAAATACGTACATTTGAAGAAATTTTTAGTTTAAATTTACAGTGTTTCTCTTTATTTGGGCTGTAAATTACAACTGGATACAAAATTTCAAATCTATTCAAAAGTGTTAAGCAGAATTATATTTGTTCATCCATGAAGTAGCACAATTTCTGAAAGAAGCAATCAAGTTTTAAGAAGAGAATGCAACTGTAAATATTGCCCATAGTATTTAGGGGTTTTCAGTTTATTAGTGTGTAACTTTCAACTGTGTGACTAAAAAAAAAAGAAGAAAAAAAGTTGTAGTTCTTCTTTACTTCTTTTAAACAACATGAAACTTACAGAAAATTGGAGAATTTATAAAGCATTGTTTTTTTCCCCTTACAGTAGTTCTTGGAAGATGATATTTATTGAATGACACAAATATTGTGTTTTTATAGATTTTTGATCGAGTACTAATTATTTTTATGTGAGTTATCCAGGAGTTTCTTCCAAGTAATTTTTTATTTACCTTCAGTTTTGTTCTTTTTTTGTAATTAAATCTCCAGTATGTGATAGGTAGTTTACTACTCTCGCTAGAATTTGACCATTAACTTTTTTTTTAAACTCTAGTGATGTAATTAAATCTGCTGTATATTAACTTTGTAGTTTACTACTCTCGTTAGAATTTGACCATTAACTTTTTTTAGAGTTAATCAAATTAAACACTCTTGATGTAATTATATCTGCTGTATATTATCTTTGTAGTTTACTACTCTCGCTAGAATTTGACCATTAACTTTTTTGAAAACTCTAGTGATGTAATTATATCTGCTGTATATTATCTTTGTAGTTTACTACTCTCGTTAGAATTTGACGATTAACTTTTTTTTAAAACTCTAATGATGTAATTATATCTGCTGTATATTAACTTTTGTGGTTTACTACTCTCGCTAGAATTTGACCATTAACTTTTTTTTTTAAACTCTATTGATGTAATTATATCTGCTGTATATTAACTTTTGTGGTTTACTACTCTCGCTAGAATTTGACCATTAATTTTTTTTTTAAACTCTATTGATGTAATTATACTGCTGTATATTAACTTTTGTAGTTTACTACTCTCGCTAGAATTTGACCATTAACTTTTTTGAAAACTCTAGTGATGTAGTTATATCTGCTGTATATTATCTTTGTAGTTTACTACTCTCGTTAGAATTTGACCATTAACTTTTTTTAAAACTCTGGTGATGTAATTATATCTGCTGTATATTATCTTTGTTGTTTACTACTCTCGTTAGAATTTGACCATTAACTTTTTTGAAAACTCTAGTGATGTAGTTATATCTGCTGTATATTATCTTTGTAGTTTACTACTCTCGTTAGAATTTGACCATTAACTTTTTTTTTAACTCTAGTGATGTAATTATATCTGCTGTATATTATCTTTGTAGTTTACTACTCTCGCTAGAATTTGACCATTAACGTTTTTAAATTTCTATTATGCATTGAAGGAGAAAGGAAAACAACCCATAAACATCCACGGTTTTCACTTTATGAAATTAATCTTCCATCTAATTTATAAGCATCTAATGCAACTTTATCTGCCCCAATAAAATTAATTTATCTATAACATCTTATACCACTATTGAAAGTAAATCCACTATTGGTTTTTTTGTACAGTTGTCCTCTTCCTTTATACTAGTAGGTGAGAACTATAATTTAGAAGAGTCATCTTGTTGTAGTACCAGAATGATACATGATAGATGGAATCAATTCTGAGTTGAATTTGTATTGATTAAAGATATATCTTTAATCTAATCATCATCTTTAGAATAATTGTTCTCTATTGACAGATCTCTTTGAAGTTAAGATTTGTCTCCTCATCTTGATTGAAGTGTTATTTAACCTTTATTATAGTGATCATGCTTTAGTTTCAATAAATTTCATTGTTATTTCTAATTTATAGCTTTTCAATTTTACCTAGACTCCTCTCACTACCTTCCTGGAATGATTCTTGTAAAAAAACATTACATGTTTGTCTAAAAGGTTTTTATAAATTTGAAAGACATACAATTTCAGGTAACATTAAGGTCTACCTTAAATACCATTTGGAAACTTGCCAAAAAATTCAAACAAGTAAGTGGTAGCCTTGGTCTCAATATATTGGCAACATGAATCATCACGCCTCTACTTCACAGTAAGGAGGGAAGCTACTGTCTCCTACCTTTCAATTGGTTAATTTTACTTATTATGAGTTCAGTTGTATTGATATATCCGAGATGACAGATATACTAGATTATCATTTCATCTACTGTCTTTTATTCTTATATTGATAATATTCAACATTTAAGAAAAGTTAGTCTATTTTGATTTAAATTTTCCAGTACGTTAAACATTAAGTTCTCTTTACATTTTACAACTTTGTTTGTGTGTGTGTTTTTTTAACAGTTTAATTTTGCAGTGTTAATTTGTAAGTTGTTATTGTTATTATTGCTTAGTATTTTAGAGCCCAGTAATATTTGTTTCCTGTAGATTTTATAAAAAAATATTACTATTAACTAGTCTTTAATAGTTCGTTCTATTTTTTCCGTACATTACTTATTCTGGTATGATTTAGGAGCACACCTGCTTTACCTTTAACTAGGCAATGATAACAGTAAAGGTATTTCGTCTTAAAAAAATTAAATTCTTATTTGTTAAGAATTTTGTAGACTATGGTAAGTCATGATGTTCAAGAAAAATATGAACATTTAAACTCCATATGAAATGAAAATTCCTTCATCATGAAAAGATATTAAAATATACTTGTATTAAATCCATTCAATATTGTGAATTTGTAAATGAAATAATCAAATTCACTAAGTTTTATTCAAACTAAATAATAATCTATTATATATGTACACTCATTGGTAAGTATATTGTTAATCAAATTTTTACTTTTTTGAATCTTAATTTGTCTTTAAACGTATGTGTATTCTTGTTTATTCCTCAACCAATATTTTTGGCAAACAATAATTTGTATTTCTGTATTATTTGTTAATTTACATTGTGATTTATGTTGCTACTGTGCCAGGTGCGAGGGGTGGGTGCTGGTGGAATCGTTTCGACTGCTTATTGTCTACTCTATAAGCTATTTACCTTGAAGTTAACAAGGAAGCAGGTAAATGGGCTAATCACCCATCCCGATTCACCTTACATTCGTGCTCTCGGTTTTATGTATATAAGGTAAGTGCCTATAAGGCGTGGTAATGTGCAGAGAGCCGTAATAACCAATGGGATTTCTGTATTTTGCTCCTTGTTCATCCCATATTATTCAATCAGGTATTGTTAGGAGGTAATTTATTTACGTCTATCACACATTCTATCTTTCTCACCCTTTCTGCTTATGTACACATATGTTGGGGATGAGCTGTTTTAGCTTTTGGATCTTGGTTCTGTTTTCACACAAAAAAATTCATTAATAAATAAAAATCTAATACTAATATAAAATTTGGATAATACAATATTGTAGTTTTCGAGGAATTTGATGCTTTTATAAATGTTTCAATGAGAATCGTAGTTTAGGTTCCATTGTTTAACAGTTTGAGTTTCCAACAAAATTTTGAGAGCTTCTTTAAACCACTGTGATTTTTCTCAAATTTTACCTAATATTATTATATCAGCTATTCTACTCTGATGTTACCATTTGCTTACCTCTTACAAAAACTAGTGATCCTCTAGTTATTTAATATTACAATTTTTAAGGAGATCTTATATTTTTGATTTATTTTATGAAGATAACTATTCTCTTTTGAGAGTTAGGTTAGGTTAAATGTACAAATTTTACTTAATTAGACAAAAACTGTTTTAAGTGATTATTTAAAAATGTTGCGTAGGACTTTTCTGAAAGTCAATATATTTCTATATAGGCATACAAGAGTAGTCATCTTAACTTTAATATTTGTCAATATTAATTTTTTGTTCATAAATTCCCTAAAACAAACATTGAATTTTACCTTAGGTAGGCAAAATTTTAAAATAAATAACATTTTAATTTTACATTCTATAGCAGATAAACTTTGCCAGATAGTCTTGTCTTTTTAAAATAAAATCTGTCAGATTTAAGATTGAAGGTATCATTTTAAAATTTACATCCCAATATTTAGGTAGTATGGCTCCACCAAGTCATTACCATGGTCTTTTTAGGATTAATGAAGGCATCTAGTTCTTGTTCTTGATTTGATTCATAATGATTTTTTTTGAAATTTTGCTAAGAACAGTGAGTAAAAAATAGGTGTTTTTTTTCTGGCATTTTAGAGGCCAATTTAGGAATTAATTTTCAAAATCCTTTCTATCTCATAAAAAACTCCTAAATAAAATCATTGAAATTAATTTTTAATATCTTTGTAATATCCTTTATTTTAATTATACCTATATTTCAAATTTCAACTAGATAGGTTAGGCTGTAACTAACTCAATGTGTGATAGACACATTGATATCAATCCCAACACCAGTTTTTTCAAGGGGACTGAAAAAGATAAGTTTTGTAAAAGTGTTGAAATAATATTTTGTTAAACATTATCGTTTGACAGGCAAGAAATGTTTGTCTTTTCGCCATGAACACAACTTTTATCTCTTTGTTAGATAAATAAACAACGCAAATACAAATAATTTTTTTCTATAACATTTAAAAAAATGTAAGACCCAATATATTATAAATTTTTGTTTGAAAGAAGATAATTGGAAAATTTAATGCTATTTTTTTTAACGATTCATCGAAACTTATTTGAATTTTAACTTAGGGCTGAATCAAAATCATGAGTATAAAAATACAAGTTGTTATTTATGTTGCTTAATTTGTAATATACTTTTGAATTTAATGTATTGCAAGATTTATATTTAAATAAAAAATGTTTATATTCTTTGTTTTCACATTTGATGTGTGTTGTTAAATAATATTTCTTTGCGTTAATAAATAAATAAAAATTTTAAAAAAATGTTTGTGTCATCCCAGATCGATTTAAATATTTAAATATAAGTTTATTGAATATATTAAATTTTAATTACTTTATTTTCCATCAGACAATCCAATATCCGGATGGATAACCGGTCAGATCCAACCTCTAATATATTAATTGAAATTACAATCCAGGAGGCCACATCTATATTATGTATAAGTTTATTGATTAATTACATTTTTAAAGAAATAAATCAGTTTATTTTATAATGGTAGGCACTATGTGCGATTGGTTCATCATGATTTTTAATGAATATTTGGAAAGTTAATCATTATAAATATAGTATAATGTTAATCTACAATAGTCTTCAGGATTAACATTGGATATACATTGGTGTAAAGGGTAATTTATTAATTTTTGTTTTCAATTTGTTTTGATATCTTATTGAAATAGAGTAAAACAAAATTAAGATTATTTCCTTTTAATACAGTAGGGCCCCGATTATCCGAGCTAATGTGGACCAGACACGGGCAGAAAGACCGGCGAAGAAGAGCGTCCCCCGCCGTCATTGGTAGTGTGTACGTTTTCGGCCGCTGGTCTGTGTTACAGGCATTACAAAGACGTTTTGGGGTTGATACAGTAATAAATAAAGACGTAAAATTGAATAAAAATATTGAGTTCACTTTATTACGAAACCCACAGTACTGCACTGTACTAAATATACGTTCATAATATAAAAATACAGAAATATACAGTTTTCATTGTTTTTCGTTTGCTGTCATTTTTGTTGTCCTTTTGCGAACACCACGTTTCAATATCAACCCGTTTTCTTCTCCAATCACCAACCGTTATCTCACCAACATCTAAATCGGCAGCCACTCTTTTAATCGATTCCCTTTTGTCTAATCTTTTAATAGCCTTTAGTTTAGTCTCTAAACTCACAACAGTTCTTTTACGTGAAGAGCTCGTATTGAAAACACTAAAGTAAAACACCACAAAATGTCCAAATACTGTCCGAGTAACAGCGTGACTAACCAACCAAGACTGTGACAAGACACTGACTGAGCCAAAGAAAGACAAATAGTGGCACGCTTTGGACCACGTGCAGTGTAGTGAGAGGGCGAATGAATAATCACGTGGGCTGTGTCAATGACCTTGGCACAGTAGCAGCGGTCACCCCACTCCGCTTGCTTGCTTACGGTACTGTACAGTGTACAACAAACACTCGGTTAAACTGGAACCTTGGTTAGTCGGAGCTCGGATAATCAGTGCCCTACTGTAGTATTAAAATTTAAAAAATATATAAATTCTTGTGATATTTCTAACTACAGTATATAAGCTGGTAATTTTCAATATTTAAAACCATTACAGTAATTTTTTAAATCTACTTTACATACAATAAATAAATATTTATAACATAGGTTTATTTCTTTGTATAATTTTACAAACATTATTTAAAATGAACAACACATACACAAGGAATATTTTAAATAGAGAAAAACTATTATGCTGCTAGTTTAATTTTGTTAATGGTAATGAAGTTGAACAAGAATTAATATATTTATTATGTTGAAATTGAAATTGATGTAATTTATTTAACTCTTGTTGTAAACTAGACGTTTTATTAGTTCTGTATTAAAGCTTCAAAATATTCAAAAGTGTGTGTTCAGCTTTAGCATATTAAGAAATGATGGTATTAATAAACTAATTTTGGTAATTAATACAGTCTGGTACTAAATCTCTTTATTCGATTGAAGGTTTATAAATGAACCTTTAATATATAAACTTTTTATTAAAAAAAGCTTACACGAAGCTTTAAAATATGTCCACAAGTTTACCAAAATGTGTTACATATTTAATTTTAAAAACATTACGAAAATTTTTATAATAACAGATTTCATTTTAATTTATGTTTGAATAGGACAAATTTTAAATAGTTACAAAAACATTTTGTAATAATTTGCAAAAATGGTAATTATTTCAAAATTTTCTTATAATAATTGCATTTATTGTTACATTTATCAATTTGGTCACAATTTCAAGATTTTATTAAAATTAATTAAAAACACGGTTGTTTTTTACGCAATTTATAACAAGTGTATAACAATAGCGTTTTGATTCAAAAATAGATTATGATTGTGTAAGTAATAGGGGAAGATCACATTTTAGGCTAATGTACAGTCTATTTAAAATTGCAATACTATTTTAAGGTATTAAATTATTATTCATGGGATGATTGGTAATACAGTTTATTGATAAAGTCATATCTTTTAACATGAATAATTGTTGTGTTAGTCTTGATATTGTTTGTAGATTAAATTAATTGAATATTAAACTAATAATAACCTATTGGGATTTTTGTTATAGATATACACAACCTCCTGCTGATTTATGGGACTGGTATGATGCTTATCTAGAGGACGATGAGGTGTGTACGTATATTTGAAATTAAAAATACAGCAAATAGTCTTACTATCTGTTCAGTTGTTTATGAACCCCTATTGAAAAGATACACATCTATAATATCTATAGTTCCTCTGTGACTAGTTTAAAAGTAATAAAAGCCGTTTATTCTGCTCATATTGGTTCTCGACTAAGATATGGGGTGGCATTCTGGGGGAACTCTGTAGAGTCTATAAAAATATTCCGCCTACAAAAAAGAATTTTACGCTCAATGTTTCATCTGAGGTATAAACAATCGTGTTTTCATTTTTTCAAAAAACAATATTTTAACCTTTCCGTGTATTTATATCTATGAGACGTTAATTTTCTTTAAGAGCAACCATAATTTATTTGAAGTGAATCAGCACCACCACAAATACCCTATCCGTCAAAAACTATTGCAATATCCTGTCCACAAACTAAAATTTTTTGAACGTGGAATATATTACTCGGGTATTAAATTGTTCAATGCACTACCGGAAAAAATTTAAAAAACGGATTCTATCCAGAGTTTCAAGAGTTCACTCAGAGGCTACCTTCTAGAAAATGCATTCTACTCTGTGAAAGAATATCTGGCCAGAAATACTCAAACCAATTCTGCTAGTGTCGGGTATGACTTAGGAATGAATTGATCCATAATCTGCCCTGCATTTGTCTCAGTTATAGCCTTACTTGTTAAATATGTATTTGTGTGTATGTAATATATATATATATATATATATATATATATATATATATATTTGTTATATTGTATTGTGTAATTATATGTTTCTAAATATGTGATTGACTAATGCAGGAATGTAAACGGTATTTAAAAATACTTGTGAATTACTTGTAATATAAGTTATTGTAATTATTATAAATTTAATTTTAATTTTTTTATGTGACTTGCTAAGCGAATTATGTTTGTCAACAGCAACAGAAATAAATAATAATAAAAAATAGTTGAGACACAAATAACATCTATAAGCAGCTCTAATTGTGGTAATATCTCTTACACAGTTACAGGACATAGTTCATTTATTAATGTAACTACCCTCAGGAGTTCGTGTTGGTGAGTATGTATGGGCTTGGCAGTCCTGAGGGAATTTATCTACACCTCATCTTTCCTATCAAGTCTCTCTTGACCATCTCTTGTTCTTTTCTAACCTTGATGTTATTAGAGCATTCAAGAGCTAGTGGTCTTTATTTTGTCATATTCAAAATTGTTTTTATATGGTGAAGAATCCAATATTTTTTTGGCTCTAAAAAACAAGAACAAAAAAAGTTTATGTAAGCATATGTTTTATTACAAGATTGTTATAAACTAACTCTAACTTGTAAGCAGCCACACATCATCGTACCTCTTCAGGTAGTTATATTATTTCCTTACCTTTCAAGGACAGTTCTAAATTACTTGTTTAATCTTTTGATTGAGCTTAAACTCGCTTTAAACATCTTTTTTCTTTTTTTTTTTTTTTTTTTACAAAATATATATTCCAAATTAAATCTACAATCAGCTACAAACTATAATTAGATCTGTTTAGAAAGAAATAAGTGACATTAACACATTAGCTGCCAAGTGGACCGAAACTAAGGTGAATGTACATGCAGCGTTTCGGCACGATCGAACCGATAAAGTCACTGACGTAATGTTTTGTTTTGTGGCTCACAGTTCGATAGTGCAGCAACCTATTGACCAATTTTGGTATTCCCTGGTTTGGGTAAAGTGGTGTGTTAGACGTAGTACATTGTATGCTTTAATAACCGTTACCATGGTTACTCAATATAATAATAAAGATGGTGGATATTTTCACTTTTTTGTCGGCATGATCGGACCGATTAAAAATTTTACAAAAAGCATTTTGGTTTAGTAATTAATAATTCACACAGAATACAGTTGTAAAATGAAAATATGTATTTTTTATAAAATAAGTATTAGACAAATAAAATAATGAGCGTTGACAACATAAAGAAATGAAATAGCCCGTTTAGATTTTTTTTTACACAAAAATTCCTTCGGTCCGACCGGACCTAAATGTTATACTACGATTAAAATTTAAGCTGAAAAATTGTATTTCGGTCTGATCAGTCTTGAAAACTATATATGCATAAATGTAAATAAAATTAGGAAATACTATTGTCTTATATTATTTAACATAGGTAGATGAAAAAATAATAATGGAAAAATAATTTGTTAATCGTGGCAATCCAGGCAAAAGTATCGTATTAGGCCTCGGCAGCTAACGTGTTATAGAGCTAGAGGGTCACTTGAGAACCAGGAGGTAGATTTTCATTCGCCAGATACTTCTGTGAGGTCATTGATACACCTCCGTTAAGATCTAGGTTGGATTCAATAATTATATGGCTTATCAGTGACACATCACCTAGAGAGGATGTTCGAGGTCTGTTAGAGTCCTGGATGGAACATCTGCTAGGTTAGCTTTTTTTAGTTTATTTGCAGTAGATGTCTGATCTTGCCAGATCAGCAAATGAGATGGAAATTTTTTTCCCTTTGTTGTTCGAGGACTAGATGGCGGCGTCCTCTGAACCCTCTCACTCCTTGAGAAAGGGTCTCTCTCTTCACTTGTTGCATTACGTGCTACGTGAACCAATTGTTTCATTCCCAAGGCATTGTGGTAACTGGCTAACGACGACCTGGAGCCTGCTTTCTCACTCCCAACAGTCGCTGGTACTAAGGTTCGACCCCCTACCCCGTAACATTGTTTCTATTCTCATTCTCCACCATGATTTGAAATAATGCGGAAAAAAGAAAATGATATATAATAGAAGAAGAATGACCCCAAGCCCTCAAATACTCTATTAGCACCAGGGTTGGGAAAGAACAAGAGGTGTTCAAGAGTAGACCAGATAAAAGATATTTAAAAAGAGAAGGGATCTGATCTAAGACTAGATGAAAAAAGACAGATCCTGCATGGGTAACCCTAGGGATGCTACCCCCGTGTTCACTAGATTATTATTAAGACTGGGGAGAGTGTTTTAAAAGCGCCTCCTGCACTGCGACCTAACTAGATCTCTGTGTTCACTAGATGTGAACTCCTTTAGGTGATTTTTATTCAAAGTTTTCTCCCTTAGATCTGATGACTCTACTGTAACATTCAGCTGGCTTCATACCTCACCACATCTGTTGAAGACCTTCATAATAAACAGAGTTGCAGGTATTGGTCGACTCACTGATATTTCCTGGTGGTAACATACTTCTGGATTATCTAATCCTGCTGACTGTGCTTCACGTGAAATACTTCCTTCTCAATTACTACAACATCCAATATGGTGGACAGGACCATAATGGTTAGTTCAAACACAGTCTAATTGGCCTCTTTAAAATATTTCTGACTCTACTTCAGAGAGCCAGCTTGAACAATGTCACATAGTCGTATGCATCTCTGTCACTCCGATTGAATCAGCTGTAATAGATTAAAAAAAGTTCTCAAATTACCTAAGACTCATTATTTTACTGATTTGATCATTTTTACATTGTATTGGTCCTCATGCTTTACAAGTTATAATTTCCAGATGATTTTGGATTTTGTCTGCTCGTCATGCGATTAGAAAACTTCTTCATCGTTGTGTGTGTTGCATTCACTTCAATCCAATAGTTTATCAGCCACAAATGGAAACATTACCTCTGTCAAGAATAATTGTTTCATGACCTTTTTTAAACTCTGGGTTTGATTTTGGAGGTCCATATACTATCAAATCTGATCATCGACAGAAGCCTAAGCACCTTAAAGTTTATATCTGTATATTTGTCTACTTTATTACTAAGGCAGTACATATTGAATTAGTCTCAGCCTACTCTACCGATGCTTATCTTGTGGTTTATATCCAGACAAGGAAGCTGCTCTAACATCTTTATCAACTGTGGCACTAACTTTGTTGAGCTAAATGACATTTCAATTCACTACACAAACTTTTACGAATTCCATCTTCAAGTGATCCAATTACCGATACACTCTCCTAGCGTGGTACATAATGACATCTAAATCCTCCATCAGCATCACGTTTTGGCCGAATTTGCGAAGCAGGTATTAAGATACTAAATATCATCTTTCTCGAGTGTTAGGTCACAAATCCTTATCTTTGAAGAATTGTTTACAGTTCTGTGTTCAGTCGAAGCAGTACTCTGATTTTCCAGAAAGGTTTTATAATAGCTGTACTGATACACTTCTCTGTGAGATCCGATCCGATTTGATGTTCAAAAAGTTACTCGAACCGATTCGACTTAAAGTCTTTGATTCGTATACTCCTATTAAGCAGGGTGGCAGTTAATTTGTTTGGTTGTTAAACATATCTTGCACTGGATGGTGAAGGAGAATACTACTGCTATAGATTGTGTACTCATCAGTTTTGTATTTTAGTTTTAGATGGTTTAAGGATAAAAAACAAATGAGGTCCATGAATGATCTGCCACTATCGCTGAACATATACCATTGATTGCCATACTTTGTGTAACAGGAGGTCAGCTGAGCTTGCTTATGCAATATTAAGCATTGTACCATGTTCATCTGCTGATGATTGCTGTTTATTTTCATTCTGTAGACAAAAAAAAAAAAAAAAAATTTGGTCACTAAAATAGATCAATAAATAGTAAAGTTATTACCAATTTAAATTACAGCGTTAATTTATAATCAGTTAGTAATACTAGATTAAGAATTGAAATTCTTGAAGGAAGAAAGTTTTTGATATAATGCTCTTTTGGTTGTTCTTATTTTATTAAAAAAAACTTAATTTTTGTTTGTTTGTTTTCAGACTTGTGCTGTACTATTACCACAGATTAATTTATTCATATCTACTCTAAGACTAAACAAATTTTTAATTAAAGATATTAGTAACATATTTATTTAATATGTGTACTAATTGTTGATGATAGGCTTCGACTACATGTTATCTATTATAAACATCAGCTACCAATGACCATAACACTAAACAGACAAACATATAATCTATAGCTTTGTTATGTTTCAGTCTTGATATTAGTTTTGTTCTTGTTAATTAAGCAAGTTACAGACTACCAAGATGGTCTCTAGTGTCTCAGCATCTATTGACAAGCTTCATAATTTGGAAATGACAGAACAATATCTCTTGTTCTAGGTTTAAAATCGTTGGTGATGAATGCTTATATAACATTATTATACATCTTTAGGTCGTCTAGAGTTTTAAGTATGGATTGCAGTTGCCGAGATTTTGATATTATTACATTTTGTTAGATTTTAAGTTTACATTTAACAATAATTTTAAATTGTATATAACAAGTGAGTTTATGTTTTTGTAGGAGATGGATGTGAAGGCTGGTGGTGGTCAAGTCATGACCATGGGCAATATACTGAAGAACTTTCTCTGCAAATTGGAATGGTTTTCTACTCTCTTTCCACGTATTCCTGTACCTATTCAGGTAATAGTTTATGTTGCAAGAAATGTTGCATATTTAGATTACAGTATACAAGTAATAGCATATTCTAAATAAATATAAAATCATATAAAACCCTCTTGGGGGTTTCAAGGTCAACAAATAACCTTTTTTCAAAATGGATCGGGACAACCTCAACTTATTCTCTCAGTATATTTTTACAACCCCTCCAACCCTCTTATCTCTTATTAAGACCAACCAATATTGGTTGGTCTTGCCAATATTGATCCATTCTTCAATATGGATCTATGAATATAGATATATAATCTAGCCTATATATTTCTTGTAGTAAATTTAATAGCTTTTTATTTTTTGGTAAGTAATTAGAAACTCGAGTACTTAGCCACATCAATAATTATTATGTAGTCCGGTTAAGGCCAAATTGATGACACTATAAGAGTGGGTGAAGGCTCTGTTTACTCTCACGCTTATAGATTTACGAGGTACATCCAGAAAGTAAGTAGCCACACCAGCTCTGTGATTACTGTTCGGCACATGAACAGTAGTTGTTCTTAGTCAAGGAGAACAAGATGAGGCCATTTTGACATCACTGTATGTTGTTTACGCTTTGTAGTGTTTGTTCAACAATTCTAAAATTGTTTATAGCACAATGGAAATCCTATTGCTTGTGAGAATAGATCTGTAATTTGTCGTGAACTATTAGTAGAATCTAACGAAAATGTACAAGTAATGCTAGACGAGATAACGGACATTGTGAGAGGGGCTGCGCACCAGGGTAAACAAAATAGGGGTAAGAAAAGTGCGTCTAGGGGGAAAAACAAATGGTTTGACAAAGAGTGTGATAAGGCTAGAACTAAAGTATTCAAATTATTAAATCTATACAGGGGATACAATAATATTTATGTCAAAAAATTATATTTGGAAGCTAACAAGGATTATAGTAAAATAAGGGATTTGAAAAAGAAACAGTTTAACGAAGAGTTAATTAAAAAACTACAAAATGTTAAGAATACGAAAGATTTTTGGGAGGCCGCGAAAAGTTTAAAAAAAGGAATGAATTATGTGGGAAACAATATTAAGGTGGAAGACTGGGTTAGGCACTTTAAAATGCTGCTTGATCCCCCCATAAGTATGCAGCCTGTTTTGTTTGCAGAACCTTTTTTTAAAGTTAAGTGTCTAGATAAAACAATCGATATGTGTGAAATAAGACAGGTATTAAAGGCTTCAAAAGATAATAAAGCGCCAGGGTTCGACCGCATACCTTATGAATTTTATAAACAAGCTCCAGACAAATTAATTGAAATTGTTCTAAAAATGTTTAATTTAATTTGGGATAATGGGAAAGTGCCGATTAGTTTTAAAAAATCTATTGTATATCCATTACACAAAAAAGGTGATGTTAATGATGTAAGCAACTATAGAGGTATTTGTTTTATGGATGCTATCGCCAAACTTTTTACGGGTATAATTTTAAACAGGTTAGAAAAATGGGTTAGGGAAAACAATATATTAAATGAGTACCAAGCGGGGTTTAGGAAAGGTTATTCCACCATTGACAATATATTCAATCTCATGTCTATGATAAATCTGAGGCTCGCATTAAACAAGGGAAAGCTTTATTGTTTTTTTGTTGATTTTTCTGCGGCCTTTGATAGGATAGATCGAAAGTCATTGTTTTATAAACTATATTCTCTGGGAGTGTCTACAAAAATTGTGAGGATTTTACAAAGTTTGTATAATGGTACTGCAGCAGGGGTTTGGTGTGGGGAGGGGGTGTCCAATTGTTTTGAAACAAGCAAGGGCTTAAGGCAGGGATGTCTGTTAAGTCCACTGTTATTCTCTTTATTTATAAACGACTTGCACGAGGTTCTAGGAGGCGGTTGTCAGTTCGGTGACACGAAGATCAGAGTGTTGTTATATGCTGATGACATTGTGTTGCTGGCCCCTGCTCCTGTAGTATTGCAATATATGATAACAAATTTAGAAAGATATTGTGACGCTTGGAATTTGAAAATAAATTTGGACAAATCTAAAATTATGGTCTTTCGAAATGGGGGGAAATTATCGTCTCATGAGCGATGGTTTTATAAAGGTGAACGGATTGAATGTGTCAACAAGTATAAATATCTAGGTCTGACTCTGACACCAGCATTGTCTTTACAATGTCATTTTGAAGAGAAACTGACAGCATCTAAAAATGCCATCAATCATGCTTGGGTAAATTTGTTAGGCCATGCAAGTATTACCCTATTAACTAAATCGGAATGTTTTAAAGCTGTAGCCAGGTCAATCATGTGTTACGGAGCCCAAGTGTGGGGATATCGGGAACATGATTCGGTAGAACAGCTGTTACGTTTTTTTATCAAACGGATTCTGTGTCTGCCACAAAACACACCTAACTATATGTTGTATTTGGAGACAAATTTTGAAAAATTGTTTGTTTTTGCTTTTAAGTTACATTTTAAATACATAATAAAAGTGCTGGACATGGCCGATAACCGTCTACCTAATATTTTATCAAAAGAAATAATTAGGAAAAATCTATTTTGGTTTCGAGAGTGGCAGTATTTGGCTGAAAGGCATTCTGTGCCGTTATCAGCTGATGCGGGACTATGGCGGGGGCAACTGATGACCTTATGGCAAGCGATAAGGGACGATGCTAGGCAGAAATGTATACAAGCCGCTAGGACAAGTCAGTACCATGCCTTATACAGAGAGGTAGACTATGACCTAGACGATAAAACTTATTTTAGAGAGGAATTTAATTCAAAATTAATTGGATGGGTTTTCAAGTGTAGGGGAGATTTGCTTCATTTAAATTATAAACCTTGGGTCAGGGAACAAAATTATAATTGCTCTCTTTGTAATTTAAATCAGTTCGAGGATACATACCATTTTATCGGAAAATGTCCAATTTTAAAGGATTTCAGATTTAGGTGGTTCAAAACGCATGAACTAAGTAAGGAAGAGGTTTTAAAGTATTTAAATGGGCACGATTGGGTGCGGCTTGCAAAATTTTCTCAACAAGCTTGGCAATACAGGTGGGCTTTAATTCAAGAATTTAATTTCTAATTCCCTATCGGGACGTCTATACATTTTTAAACTTTTGTTTCCACATGTTTTCCAAATTGTAAGATATTTTCCGTTTTGTAATTTAATACCGTAAATATAAATTTTTTTAAGATTTAATTTTGATGCAAATATTGGTAGTCCAGATTTGTTTTTAAATACATGTTTTCTAAAGTTATTTGTTTCTTATTAAGATCATCAAATGTGTGTAATGTGTTAATTTCTTTGATGTAATATGTGATTGTGTTTGAAAATTTCTACCCAACCAAGCAGACAGCCTAATCAGCTATGCTTTTAAAATGCAATTATAAATATTTTAAGTTCATGGTTTGGAACAAGTTTAGTAATATAAAAATTAACAAATATTGTAATGGAATATTTTTGTTGTGAAATAAAGCATTTTTTCATTTCATTCATTCATTCAATGGAAATCCTATTGCTTGTGAGAATAGATCTGTAATTTGTTGTGAACGTGAGCTCAGGTTTTTTAATTTGAGCTGAACTTCGGATATATCAAGCCGAACTCAAGCTATAATCAATCTCGACCATTGAATGAGCTTGAGCTATAATTGAGCCTTTAACAAGCTCAAACCTTTTAACGAGTTCAAGCTGTTATTGAGCTGAAGATTTTTTGAGTTTCCTCTAAATTTTAGGTTGAAATGTAATCCAAAATATCTATTATTTGTTTTGAAATAGACAATACAGAAAGAGCCATTATGGAAGGAAAGGTGAGGTAGTTGTAAATGGTGAAAAATAGACACTCTTGAATCTCAATTGAACAAAATCAATACAAACTTCCTTTGCGAAAAATTAGATTACAAATCAATTTCATTTACATATTTTCTAAACAATTAGATATTTTATTACAGACAAAAATTTTGGATTTATGGGTAAAGATTTTCCAGTTTAGGTTAAGTAAATAAAACAAATCCCGCAAAAATCGACCAGTAAAAATAAAAAACTACTGCTTTTGTAAAGAATAAGAATAAAATTCACGAATATGTGAAATTACCAAGTGAGAATTTATATTGTATAAAAATAATGTCAATTACTAAAATTATCGATTTAGAATGAAAATAACCTTATTTATATGAAATAGAAATTTATAAAATTTGAAAATTAATAAAAATATACAGTAGAGCCCCGATTATCCGCGGAATTGGGTGGCAAGGGCACTGCGGATAGCGAAAATCGCAGATAACCCAAAAAAGACTAAAAATGAGGTTAAAACACGAAAAAAATATTTCAACATAATAACTATGTTTTATTGTACAAAAACATGATATGTAAAACTTTTAAAATATGTACAGTACAGCAGAAACCTTTGCTCTACATCTAAATCACTAAAATAAAGAATAGTAAATAAAAAACAATATATGTATTGTACTGTTAACAAAAAGTGTTCAGTTACGCCTTTTAAAAAAAAAAAATCAGTTACTCGTTTTTGCTACTTGCTTTGGAAACACATTTTCTTTATTCTAGATTGTACTTTCCTTAACATGAGTTTTTCTGCCAGTTGTGCGTCATCGTCTTGTTCCTCTAAATATTGAAGCAATCCATCTACGTGCTGTGTAACAGTTTCGTGTGTCATCCTTGCAGGCGCCTCGTCTTCTGAGCTTTCACTTTGTTCTTCGTTCTCGTGCAATCCCATTGCTTTGTTCGTTATCTCTACGTCAGTCAGTCGTTCAAGCCACGGCACACTTGCGTCACATTCCAGCTACTCTTCTATGTTCTCTTCGTCGACATTCTCACCTCCTGGAATGGATGTCAATAGATCAACAAGTGTAGTGGTTGGCATAACTTCATTCTTTTCTTCAGAAATGGTTTGGTTGACATTTGTTTCGATACTCAGAAAGAGTTTTCTCCATGATTTAACAAGGGGGTTTGACGTAATCCCATGCAGAAGCAATATCGTAAATGCTATCCAAAATTGTATAATTTTTCCAAAATGTTTTGAGATCCACAGGCTTCTTCAATTTTTGACAGTAACAACTTTGTTCTGTATGTTCTCTTCATGGTTGCAATGATTCCCTGGTCCAAAGGTTGTATCAGCGCAATAACATTTGGGAGGAAAAACTGTGCGAAAATTTACCCGTCAGAAGATTTTAGCACACTTGTAGCTGGGTGTGAAGGCGCATTGTCAATTAACAAAACAGCCTTCTTTGGCAAATTTTTTGAGTCAAGATGTTTACATACTTGAGGCACAAAAAATCTTTTCAAACCATTCTTGAAAAATCTGCAGGTTCATCCAACCTTTTTTTTTGGTTGAAATAATCAACTGTAAATTTTCTGCTCTTGTCCCCTTAAAAGACCTTGGTTTCTTAGATTTACCGATTACAAGAAGCCTAAGTTTGTGACTACCCGCAGCGTTGCTGCATGGCAAGATTGTAATTCTTTCCTTGCTACTTTTGTGACCTGCCGCTTTATGTTCACTTTCAAATGCTAAAGTATGATTGGGAAGACACTTCCAAAAAATCCCTGATTCATCAGCGTTATAAATTTGTTCATATGACAGATCTTCAGACAACACAAACTCTTCAAAATCATGTTGAAAATCATCAGCTGCTTGTTGATCACCACTCAGCTTCTCTCCATGTAGACCAATCTCTCTAATTCCATGACGTTTCTTAAAACGATGTAACCAACCGGACGACACTTCAAAATTTCCTTCCAGGCCTGCCTAACAAATCAAAAAAGATTTTTGCTTTAGCTGCAATGGTAGGACCAGACACAGGGGTGCCCTCACTTCGCACCTGAGCTAACCATTCCATTAATGCCGAATCAAGTTCATTATAGGTGGATTTCTTCATTGTTTTTCTTTTTTCATCCCAGAAGCACTATCCGACACTGATGCAAAGGTCAACAGTTTGTCTTTTTGCTTTAAAACGTCTTGCACTGTTGTTTCCTCGATCCCGTAATTCAAACACATCTGCTTCCTTGAAGTGCCATTTTCTATTTTAGAAATCATTTCAAGTTTTTGTGCAATGGTTAACACAACTTTCTTTCGTTTTTCAGCCATTAATAATTTCAGAAACTAACGAAACACTAAACTTGAGCGCTGACAAAGGTACCTAAAACATGACTTAATCACTAAGCACACTGACAACTGACACCGCTAGCAGGCCGAGAGAAGGGGGAGGTCTGTACGTAGAGGGGATGATCAGTGAACTTGACAGAGGGTATCAATACTGTGATACCTTTGACGTAAAGCGGTGTGAAATCTCTAGACTTTAGACTTCGATCGTGTGCAGTCGTAATTTTAAAAAAATTCCGCGGATAATCGGGGCTCTACTGTATATATTGTCAAATAGTAAAATTATCGAGATATGACTTAAAAGTATAATTTGAAATTAAATGTTATTTTCTGAATTTTTTACTTAGTGTTTGTTTAGAATCGTTTGTATTTGTATTCTTTGTGTAGAATCGGTAATGTTTATAATTATTATATCCTCACCTCTCCTCCGTGATCAAACTTTGTTTTTGTATTCCTTGTGAAGAATCTGTAATCTTTATAATTATTGTCTTTTTATCTCTTTCTAATGATCGCTACTTATCCTGGGTTATTGGTTCCTGGGTGATCTCCTGGGTTCTCTTTTTTATCAAGTTCCTTCCAAAAATAGTTGTATTATTTATACTCTATAAAAATATTGAATATTAAAAATCCTAAATTATTTGAGTTTATTTATGTTGCTTTGTGTTGTATTTTCATTAATATAGGCCATGTGAGCCAATTTGACATTAATGACACTTACTATTGAATAAACAATCTAAACTGTAAAATATCTCGATCTTCCTGAAATTTAACAAATAAATTTTTTGTTTTAGATAATATTTTGAAATTGAAATAAATTTATTTGGCTGTTGTTTAACTCAAATAATATAAGAGGAACATTTTGTTTTCCACATGTCTAATACGTTGGTGACACTTGTGTTGATATATAAGTCGGACAGCTTATTTCCTTTCTCCTATAACTTTCTATATTATTTGTATTTTTAATTTTTCAGCAAAAACTAGAGAAGATGATGAATGAGAGGTTCCCACCACCAGCTGTTGGTGTTAATGTTGGTGTTGTGCGTAAACCAACATTACCTCCTACTTCTCTTAGACACATACCTGATTCTGAAGCACATTTTGGAGAAGCAGAGAAAATGTCACGCATGAGAGGGTACATGTTTTATATTGCTTGATGAATCTTATAAATTAGATTAAACCAATTTGGATGAATCATTATTGTTTTTTAAATTTATTTATTTATTTGTTAAATATATTTTGTACATATACAGGGTGGTCTAGACCGAGTGTTAAAACTTTTTTTGGGTAATATAACAGGATAAATGTGACTCAAATACACAATTTAAAAAAATCTATTTCACACACCCACTTAAAGAGAAATTATTTCGATTTTTACCAAAGAAACTGTAAATTTACTCAAAAATGTAGAAATTCTGGGATATTTTGATAAATTCCTCGAACTTTAACATTACCATCGTATTCTACATTAAATTTCAAGTAAAGATGTATAGCTTTGGATGAGCCTGACGCTACAAAATCACTAATTACATTGATTGGAACTGGGAAGTTATCATTTTCCTTAAAAAATAAAATAAAAACCTTACAGCAAATGCTTCAAAATCTAAACTTTCAGTAGATAGGATACGACATTTTATTTGTTACCATTAAGTACAAGTATTAAAAACTTCTTTTCTTCTTTTTGTGGAATGACAGATATTTTACTGTATTCTATTTTCTCAGTTTGGTTAAGTGACATCTACCGATCTGAAACGTGTTACTTTGTTCAGTTAGTGTTTTTATATCTACTATACTGTGTATATCTATAGATACTATACATAAAAATGGTTGGGAACCATAAACACAGTTTTAAATCATTTAGATAATGACAAAAGTGGAACAAAATTAGCAGCTGAATTTATTGTTGGGAAAGCGAACATAAATGATTGTAAGAAAAACAGAGTCCAGATTGAGCAGTTTTGCCGCACAGCAACCGGGCAGTTCTTGAGCAATCCCATTCTTCAAAATTATCTAAATTCAACAAAGTTGATGAAGCTCTTTTTGTATGATTTTTCGCAAGAAAGACGCAGGAGGTGTTCCTATCAAAGACTCACCAATTCAAGAAAAGGCAGTCCATCTTAATAAGTTGATGAATGGTGACATAAATTCATTGCTGCGAGTAACAGTTAGCTGGATAGTGGAAGAAGAGGCACGAAATATGGTATCTGTGACCAGAGAATCACTTTCAGCAGATCACTAGGTGACAAAAATTACATTGCAGAATTTGTGTACATTAATTAAACTATTCATCATGAACAACTGTGGTGAGACTGGGTTGACTTTTAAGGCATTGTCAAAAAAAGTTTAGTGGACAAAAAACAAAGATGTTGAAAGATCTTGTTTTAAGATGCACAAAGAACAATTGATTGATGGTCTTACTTGGAGTAATGCACCTCGGAATAATAAGTGGCCCATTATGGTCCTAGGAAAATAAAAAAACCCAACAGTTGTTAAGAATATTAGTATGAACTCACTTTCTGTTTATTATAAAAGCCAAGACGCATGGATGATTAGTCTTTTATTCAAAGGAATGGTTTGATGTTATGCTTTTAGCCTTTGATGAATGCTTAAATAATGTAGCTCAAAAAGGCCAATTGGACATATGATTCGCTATTGGGACAGAAACAAAAACTAAGCTTCTACTAGATATTTAAATTCACCAATTATATCTCACTCAATTGTTAATCACCTAGATAGATAATCTGATTAATGGGGGTCTTCATTAAATTTGTCTTTAAAAAATATGCACCAAGTTTCAATGGATGGGCCATTTGTCAATTTAAAAATGATCCAGAGCCTACAAGATTTATTCAGTACTTGTTAGGTGTCACATTACTGGTGGTTCAACATTTTCGTTAATGTTTTGTGTTATTTGTTGGGTTCATAATGTGAAAGTTCTAACAAGATATATGGATTTTTGCCAATTTTAAGAAGTATGTAGAGAGTTTTTAAAATAATCCTCTAACCACAGAAAACTTTAATAAAATTAAGAATTTTTTTGTCAGAGCCATTACTGTTGGCTAAATTGGAATGTATGAAGTGTATTGCTTGTGAATTGCTGAATTGGAGCCTTTTCCACTGATATTTCAATCAAAAGAACCACTTTTATACCAAGAGCTATATATTATTTTACATGGAATTGGAAACAGGTGCGTTGTTGATAATGCCATAGAAAAAATTTAAAATAGTCATGATTTAATGAACATGGAGTTTTCAGTGAATGCAAATTTTTAAAGAATATGAATATGTTTAAATTAAATTTGGGGCTACTGGAGCATACTACAACATTAAAATATAAAATTTAAACAAATTAATTACATTTTTGTGTTAAAAAGACCAATTTAAATACTGGAAGAAATATAAGATTTGTTTTTTTTTTGTCAAATTTTTTCAAATTCATTTCAGTTGAAGATGCAGATTTTGTTAAATTTGTGCATATAATTTTAGTAATGTTTCAAGGAAACACTGATGGATATTGAATATGGTTTTTCTAATAATTAAGAATGGATCTCGGAAAATTTAAAAGAATCATCTTTATTAGTGGAACGAGTTGTCTATGATAAAATGACATCATTATTATAAAAATATGATTTATACAGCTAGAAATTCATCAGCCAGAAGGAAGGAAACTTTGTTTAAAAAAATGTCGTTAGAGAGATTTACATATATGTTTACTTCAGAGAAAAATAACTTGATTTCGTAAAACCACTGATTGAGTAAAGTGTTATATTTATAAGTGTTTGTGTGTGTGTTTTGCACTTTTATTTATTGAACTGTGTAAGTACCAACATGTATTATTTTAATTGTTACTGAATTATTTTCAAAATTAGAAGTCATTATTTTTATTTAATTAAATGCTTCGGATATAACTGTAGAGTACTGTATTTTATTTATAACTTTCTGTCTGTTTGAACTTTTATATATGTAATTAAATAATTTTTCTAATGAATTTGGGTGTTTTTTTATATTTCCCTTGCCTAGTTTTTAGTATCAATGTTTTAGAATTTTTGGTTTGGATTAAATGGGTTTTTCAATTAGCGAGATTTTACTGTACATCTAATTATGATAACTTATTGATGATTAGTTAGATAGTGATTTAGGGGTCCGAGGCTATTCAGCCCCTTGTCACTGCGACCCCAATAGATCTTTTGTGACTTCCCAAATAATTTTGTTTAGGCCCAGCCAATATTTAAGGTTCCTACAAATGTTAAAATGGTTCTGGGCGACATGATCGTTTTATCTGCAGTAGTGGGGAATGAAATACTGAGGTAAAATAGCCTTTTGTATGTTAGAGATTCACACTCACACAGTCAGTGTTCAGCTGTTTCTTTATGTGTCAGGCAGAAGTGGAATATTGATGATTACTTGACATATAGTAATAATTATTAGGAACAAGATTTGCCAGCTTTCATATTCATTTAGCTAAGTTTACAATAATTATTACACTGCATTATTATTGACAAATGACACAGTGTATTAATACTATTTTATAATCAATCATTGGATATGGAACTAGTCGTATGTCGTAGTGATTAATCAAGGACGCTGTTCGATGTTCTACAAGACAATATGGCAATAGTACAAACTTAGTTTGGAGCAAGTGGGTGTGTCAAATTGTATTTAGATATTAATCAAAATCACTTAAGTGGTATTTTGTTTAAGAAGTAGGGGGTAAAAATAGGAATTGGATCTAGATGTCAATTTTGATGAAACACATACTATTTATAGTTGTCACCTGGTTCCTATAGTACAAAACCACAAAGAATTTTCATTTAGATTTATACTATAATGAAACCTTAAAGTAGTTCACTATTTTATGAAGAGTCAAATAGTGGTTTAGAAGAAGTATTTAAAAAAAAAAACATTAAAAAACTAATAAATGTGCAATTTATTTTTAGAGGAAGCACTGCAACAAGAAGTGAAGAAAGGACATATAGCAGAGAAAGAGAAGTGGTCAAGAGAGATGATAGAGATAGAGAAAGAATTAGAGATGTAGATAGAGAAAGAGATCGTAGTAGTTACAGAGAAAGAGATTACAGTAAAGACAGAGAGAGAAGAGATAAAGGTCGAGACAAGGACAGAGAAAGCAGAGACAGAAGAAAACGTGACAGGTAATTAAGCTCTGTTAAATTTCATTGAATTTTAATTATTATTTTTTGAATAATTATATTTTGTTTATAGGGCATATTCTATAACAAGAATTCTGTTTAACAAGGATTGCACGAAATAAATTTAAACTGTAACACCAACTGTCATTATCAATCATTCAGAAATTACAGATGATCTGAAGTTAGTCGGACAAATTACACTGTACTTATACACTTATACTGTACTGTGATTTAAATAGTTTGTCAGTAATTGAACATTTTATTATCAACATGTTGCGATATATATGTACTGTAGTTTAATTGTTTTGTTTATTGATTTTGATTGTGTTTAAGTTTGAACTTGTTATGGATGATTGTGTGAATGTTACGGTTTATATGGACTGTACTTCACTGTAATATTTAAAGTTTGTCAGTATTATCAGTTAGGGGTATGTGAGCCCGGATTCGAGCTAAGTCTCGGATATTCGAACTGTGCTCAAGCCTAGTCTCTGGTAAATCAAGCCGAGCTCAAGCTGAGTCTCTGGTAAATCAAGCCGAGCTCATGCTGAGTCTCGAGTAATTCGAGCCGATCTCGAGCTTTTACCAACCTCAAGCTTTTTATGTGCTCAAGCTTTTTAATGTGCTTGAGCTTTTTAATAAGCTCAAGCTTTTAATAAGCTCAAGCTTTAAACTAGCTCGATCTTTATATCAAGCTTTTTAACAAGCTCAAGTTTTTTAAAGCTTGTGATAAATGTTAGATTGAATAATAATCCAGTATATTGTCGATTTTTTGTTTTGGAATGGGCAATACAGAGAAACCAGTATATTGTCGATTTTTTGTTTTGGAATGGGCAATACAGAGAAACCAGTATAGTGGGAAAGACGAAGTAGCTGTAATTGATGGGAAAGAGACACTCGTTCGAACTAAAGGATACAAACTTCCTTTGGTATGAGATTATATTATAATCCTATTTAAATCACATATTTTCTAACAATTTCAGATTTGTAGATAAAATTTTTTAGTTTGGATCTAGTAAAAAAAAAAAATCTAGCCAAATAAAAGAAAAAAACTGACTTTCATAAATTAGAGGTGGGAGAACTAGTTCATCTTGTATGGGTATTTGTATTAATTTGTTCTCATGTCTATGCGCCTCAAGAGACAAAGCTTCCCCCTGTATACACACATTTTACTGTCTACTATAGTAGGAGAAAGTATGGTTTACATCTAACTTTAATAATAGTGCAATTAATTATTCTGATATAATTGTTTAATCATTATTTGTATAAAAATCTAGCCAAATTATTAAAAAAATCAAAAAACAATTTTTTTTTTAGAATTGGTGTAATTTTTAAATTTTTTATTCAAAATCGAAAATGATCGAGGATTGGCAAATGGAAACCAAGGATCTTATCTATATTTTGCTTTAATGTTTTACACTTTATTAAAATTTGTGCATATAGCTTAGCGTAATGTAACTGTGAGTAGTCTTATGTTTTTAGAAAGGCTATGATTATCGCCAGTTAAAATAAAAACTTCCAACAATTGTGGAAAGATCAGAGACAACTACTTGAGCTTTAGATTAAACTCTGCCTTATTGTATTAATAATTTCCTTGTTTACAAGTTACATAAACAAGGCAGACCTTTGAAAGGAGAGTTATCTGTAATTGACAGGAAATAGATTTGCTTCATTCATCCTGTTGCCTTCAATATGTGTCAAATAAAACAGGAGAGAAAATAGTGTCTGTATTTGTTGTTCATTAGCTAAAAGCAAACATTGGATAAATTTCTAATTAAAAAGAATATATTTTTACAAACCGTAATGAAGAAACCATAAATTTAAAAAGTAGACCACTTTCTATATTTAATTATCTTACAAAAATAAAGTATAATTGAAGGATGTTTGTTCGGAATTTGCAGGTATTTTGGTAAAAATTATCACCTTTGAAGAAAAAGTTGTTGCTAAAACAATGAAATTTGTAAACTCTTCTCCAGAGCTTTACAACTCTATAGTACAAAGCGACTTAATGAATAACAGTTTCTTTGTTAATATGATATTAAACACAAAACTGGAGAAAATGGGAATTATTTTCCAATCAGAAATAATTAAGAATTGCCAAACCGGAAACAAAAGGTTTTGATTTTTGGTTTACCTTATTTCAATGCAGGCTTACATAGTTAAATGACAACAGATTCTCAATCAACATTGCCCATGTACTGATTTCTCGCAAGACAAACTCAAAATTAATACAACAGTGTATTTCATCATTTAATATGTTTTAATTTTACGGGATAATATATTATTACGATGAACGGAAAATTATTTGCCGCTGATTACAGGGAATTAATAATATGTTAAACGTAGATATTACTTGTCACTGTGAACTGCTATGTGTTGTGTAGGCCTAGAACTGATAGGTGCACTTGCGCAGTAAGAATTTTACTACTCGAGATTAGCAGCAGGTGATAGCCAGGCATTTACAATAGAAAACTATTTAACTAACTTTGTGATTGTATTTTCATTATTTGGCATTTTGTTTACAAAACGGGAAAGTTTTATGCTGGACTTATATTTTTGAATGATTGAACTGGTAAAAACACCGTTCAGGGAAGGTAGAATGCGGTAAAAATATGCATTGTTTAAATAGGTTTCCAATCTCGACAAAAGAATCTGTTGATAAATGCGGGAAAAGAATGAATAGAGATTCACTATTTTCAACTGGGGGGGGGGGGGATATCGCTGCTCTTTCTCGTATTCAACATTAAAAATGTATTATTTCATAATTTTCATTCTTTATACTAAAAATTATATGTGCTAGAAATGAAAATGTGAGTAAATTGCAAGTTTTGTGGCAAAATAAGATGTAAAATATGGGAAATACAGCAAAATCTTCAAGGCCAATTAGTTCTCCTTTTATTCACACTTAGTGTACAATATATTCTCAGTGTTAGTATTAGGAATGATGCATTGGACCTTTGATACTCTGTCTTAAACTTTTTCTGACCTCTCCCTCTCTCTCTGTCTTGTATAAACACCCAACTCTAAGCTCCTTTCATCTTCCTTATTGGATTATATAATCAAAGCTATATTAAAATAAGGAATAAGGTTGTAATACGGGAATATAGACCATATCCTTACAATCTTTTTGTTTTCAATTTGCTAACAAGTCAAAGACAATTTTCACAACAAAACCACGCTATTCACATTTAGTAGTGTGTCTTCCGCAGTATTTTCAGGATGTTTTTTTTTTTCATTTTGTAACAAACTTCCCAATATTCTCAATCGATAAATTTACTCTTATACGATATTTTGAAATAAACATTTATATCACTTACTGTCTCCAGTATTCTGATTTACCGTTGTATTACTCTATGTGATAATTGTTTCATTCGGAATGGTGACAACCAAACGTTATATTTTGAATTATTTGTTATGTATTTATATTTTGTGTAAAATAATATACCACAATTTACACTCAGTAGTTTAACATTTTCACGAAAAATTTATGGATTTTTGTTCATAGGTAAGGCAAACGTTTTGTTTAACAATTTTTTCCTTTTTACCAGACTGATTTTCTTTTAATAAACCAAACAGATAAATCACCATTCCCAGACTCCAAATGATTTGTTTGTAATGAAATATAGAAATACTACGACTTGCAAGTATAACTTCATAATTCAATCTTATTTTCATAAGTAAAGCTCTACTAGTGTTTGTATTTCTTGTGTAGAATCAGTAATGTTCATTTCCTGCCTATAATTATTATCTCTCCTCACCTCTCCCCCGCGATAGCTGCTGTACCTGAGTTTATTTGCTTTCTGGATGATAACACCTTTTTTCTTGTTTATTGCGTTCCTACTAACAATAATGTAAGGTAATTAGGAGGGTTTTTAATACCCTCCTCTGCGGTTTTTTTAGGTTTTATAAAAGGCACCGCGGTAACCAATTTGGCATTTATAAATTAATGACACGTACTACTGAATAAACAACATGAATTATAAATTTCTCAATTTTCTTGAAATTTAACATAATGCAAATAAATTAAATTTTTCTACGAATTATAATTTTGAAATCGAATTTTCTTATTTGGCTGTTGTAATAAATTTATTATAAAATGGAAACATTTTAGTTTCCATCTGTCTTCAGTGATGCGTGTTGATATTTATGCGTCACATTTGAATCGGACAAGTAGGGGCTTACTAAGGCAGCTTACTTCCTTTCACTTGGTAACTTCCTGTTATTTCCTGTGGTAATTTTAATAATTCACAACACATGTTAATACGAAATAACTGTTTTTCTCGTGAGGAGGGCGACTAAAGATAACTATCATATACGTGTATTTCGTTTCATTCTGATATCAATTTTGACTGTTTTTTCTCATTTATTAATTCACGTTTTGTAGTATTTGTTGGAGTATTAGTTTGCGCCTTTTTCGGATACCAAGCCAGGCTCGTAATAGCAAGACTTGCTCGGAAAACTGTGCTAAGTTCGTAAAATTGAACCAGGTTCTAAAAATTGTGTCGAGCTCAGAAAATCGAGCTGAGCTGGAACATTCGAGCCAGGCTCAAAAAATTTAGGGCTCGATAATTTTGCTTGAAATTTTGAGGGCTCTCACATCCCTATTGTCAGTCAACATTTTCTTTATTATCATGTGCTTTGATATACTGTGCCCCTGTTATTGTAAATTAACTTATATTTATGGGTTAGGAGTCCTCTGATGATTCCTCCATTGATCCTTGGGTATTGGATTAGAGCTATACCTTCTGTGCATTTAGTAAATCTCATGCGGAAGACAGCCAAAGCTGTCCTGGCATCATTGAGATTTGTTGAAGGCATTTTTATTTCTTATTATCAGGGACTTGTTATATGTCCCTGATGTGGGAGTGTCAATCTTCAGTTTAGTCTTTATTTGTCCTTTCCTTTGATCTCCTTCTGACAAGTTCTTTTTGCCAGAATTTTTCTTGTGGCCTTTAAGGTTTTGTTCCCTTGGAAGGAAGGAACTGATAGATGCTGCATCCCCACCACCACACTCCACAGACAGACCGGCCAAGGGTGTTATAAGCCTCCTGCTAGCATATCTTTGTAGAGAGCTTTGACGCAGTGACAGCCGTCCTATCCTTACTATGTAGAGTGGAACTAGGCTGACTAGAAGTTTTAGCTCCCCCCCCGCAGCAGATCCAGCCTCGCAATTCTAAATTGATAATTTTACTAATTGACAAAATTTTTTTGTTAGTAAAATTATCAAATTAGAATTGCGAGTTTGGATATATAAAATAAAAATTCGTATTTGGTGATTTCACATATTCATGAATATTACTATTATTTACGAAATCCACGGATTTTTATTACTTCACTTAATTTTTTTTTTTTGTTTTCTTTATATTTGATCCAAACTGAAAAATCTTTATTAGAAATCTTTTGTTGGAGATGGAGAGTGTTTATTTCCTGTCAATTACAGCTACCTCACCATTCTTTCCACACTGTTTTCTATTACATTTTGCCTATTTAAAAAAAAAGATTTAGCAGAAGCTCAAAAAAAACTCTTGCGTGATAAAAACTTAAGCTTGCTAAAAATTTTATCTTGGTATTTAAGCTTGAATTCGTTAAAAGTTTGATGTTGATAATTGCTCGAGCTTGTATAAAAGCTCGAGATTGTAAGAAAATCGAGTTCGAATAAAGCTCAAGCTCAACTTAATGTACCCAAGATCGACTCAAGCTCGGCTTTAGTTAAAAACCTAGACTTGCACACTCTTAGTGTTCAGGGTTTCGGTAAATATAAAAAAACCAAGGCCTTTTAAGAACCTCACTATTATTTTACGAGGCTCAGCCTAGTGTTTTGACAAACCAAGAACTTTTTCAAACTGGGTTTTCCAATATTTTGTTCCAGCTGTAAAGAGTAATTTCACCAAGTTTGAAATGGTTGAAGATAGTATGGCAGTTTTACTTTTAGACAATTGTAGGGCTAATTTCAATGTCAATGATTTAGTATTGGGCAATATTTTTTACTACTTACCTATCTTCCAATGTTACGTCTGTGGTACAACTCATGGATCATGGAGTGATTCAAAACTTCAAAGTTGATTACAAGAAGTTGTTTGTCTATTGTCATTTGTTTATTGGGTGCAGACTGTGGCAGAGAAAAATTCCATGTCAAATATGATATTATAGACGCAATTTTTTAAGTCGCCTTAGCTTGGTCAAATGTAAAAGTAGGCAAATTAAAAAATCATGGGGCATGCTTTACCCTGACGTTATGGCTGCAGCGACTACCAATGAAACTGAGACAACTGAGGGACTTGTGCACTCTGAACTAATAGCGATGGTTGCACATCTACCATCAGACCATCCGATTTTGCCTCAAACTAAAATATAGCTTCTGTTTAGTGTTTGTATTCCTTTGGTAGAAATGACATGATGGTTTTTGTTTAATGTTAGATTTATTTTATGTAAAAAAAGTTAAAAAAAAATATTTCGAAAAAGTTGCAACAATACTCTTCAGAAATACAATGGAAATAATCTGGAATGAACAAAATATACATATATTTTGTTGTTTTCCTTTTGTTTTTATAGGATAATATTCCCTCTGTTGCTACCACTCAACTAATTGCTTTTTGTGCCAAGATTTTCCATTTTCTTCTAAACTAAAATACACTAAACTTATAACTGTTCCTTAATAATAAGATAATAATTAAATAAACATACTGATAAGCTAAAACAAACAGAATTATACGAGTTGGTTTCACGAAAACTAAGAAACGACTGAAGTGCAGGTGGACAGTGGATAAAATGAAAGTTTACAAGGTTTGTCATTCTGTGAACTGGGCTCAGAATCACATGCCAGATATGTGTGTCCAATTGTCCTTATTGGTTCCTTCTACAAGCAGAAACTTGTGGTGTGGTGCTTCATTTGAGACACTCACCAAATGAACTATAATACTGTTACATGGCAAACGTACTGGGTAAATTGGTCTAAAAATAAAATGTTTCATCATTTAGATTGTGGTTACAAACATTTTTAAATGGTGCCAGAAGCACCATTAATAGATGAAAATAAGAAAGTATATACAATAGTCTGTAGTTTTATTGCATCGGGTTAGCTCAAATACATTGTCTAAGGAAAGAAGATGGTATGTCGAGTTTGGAAAGGTTGACAACTGTATAGCTTAACTTTTAATCAGGCTCGGTACTGAAAGTATTATTTATTTTCTTAACCAATTGCTTTTTATTGTTTTTGGTGTACATTATAATATTATTTTATCAGAAAGATATTCTTGTGAGCACAGTAGTGTATTTGTAAGAATGTTTTATTAAATAAAAATTAAGGTTTTAATGACTATTATTAATAGAAGTTAAACTCATTTTCTGAGTTTTCAAATTTATAATATACTTAAATTAATTGGGTTAATTCGTGATTTTCATTCTATATTTAATGATAACTCCAATTCTTTAAGATAATAAGTTTTAATAAAATTCTAATTTGGGATCTTGACCTTCCAAGAAAATTAGATATTCATAGATGATATTTGCATGGCTTTTTGTCAGAGATACATAGTGAGTGGAAAATTTTAATATGTACAGCTATATATACTAATATAGTACCATAGCCAAAACATTGACAAGAACAGTGATTAAAGGCTGTGTTTCAATTGCATTACGGTTGTCTTAAAAAGGAACTGTGTAATGTTTGGTTTGCAGAATGATAGGATTGTTGGGTAACTCTATTAAGTTTTTTAAATTTTGTTTTCAAAATAAATATGTTTTGTAAAAAACATATTAAAATAGTTATTTTTATTCTTATTTATATTGTTTCAGCCCACCTAGAAGATATGATGAACATGACGATCGTGTCCGCCGCGAGAGGTAAATATACAGTATATATAATTTTTTAACATACACATACACATACACACATGAGATTTCTTATTTATACATTTCTGTTATACATGTATAACTTATTATTGATTGTTGAATAGTTAAATCTCCATTTACAGCATGAGATTGTGTCATTTTCCTGGATTTAGTATGTCTTCAGTGATACGTGTTGATACATACAAGTGGGTATATCACTTAGGCACTTAGGCAGCTTAGTTGCTTTCTTCTGGTACTTTCCTCTGATCTATACAAGTTAATAAAAAATGGTTTTTATCTCGTGAGAAGGGGGGGGACTAAGATAAATATCATACCTGTTCATTTCATATCTGATATTGATTATGACTGTTTAGTTCATGTTATATCAACTTTCGTTGGAATATTATTCCATCAATTTGGTCCTTGTTCGAAAACTGAGGTATATTTGTAAAAACAAGACCGCTCGGAAAATTGTGCTGAGTTCATAAAATCTAGCCAGGTTCGTAAAATCAAGTTGTCGGAAAATGGAAACTCGAAAAATTGAGCCAGCCTTGAAAATTTTAGGATCGTTGTCCAAAATTTGAACTTGAGCTGAAAATTGGAATAAAAAAATTCCCGTAAATTCCCGTTTCTCTCTACACATTCTGGAAATCTCCTGTATGCAGAAACCTATGGACCAGAGAGGGGGGTTTAAATATTTATAAGGTTATAGAAATGTTTACGCAAACTTCAAAAATATAATATCACAGAAATCATAATTTTATAGTATTTATAAATTATGATAAAATAATCTTATTTGATTTCATTGTTGTACTAATATGATTTGTGTTGATATATTGTACAAACATGTGATACAGACTGTGTATTATCCAAAACAACTTCCTAATAATCTGTTACAGTTATAACAAAAATAAGTATTGTATAACCAATAAAACAATTCACAATGACGTTGAAAAGAACATAATCCAAATTAGGAATCTCAGGTATTCCCATTCAAACAAAATTGACCTCCATGAACTCTAGCAGCAAAAATTCCAAACAGACAATCTAATTAATCCAGGAAAATTATAAAAAATTTGAGAAAAAACTGTCGCAGAAAGATATTTACCTTATAAAATCATTATGGAACGGCCTAACGTTAGAAATCAGATGCCCCTATCACTTTCTCTTGAAGATTGCAAACGAACGGAAAACCGAGAGAGAAAACGAATAATACCATCATATTAAGAGGAATCTAATACACAAAGTATGATAACATTTCTGACATTACCAATCACCCTTCCCCATTTTTGTAGTACAGTAGACTCTCATAAATCCGGACTATTGTGGCGGACGGCCGGTCCGGATTCCGAAAAATCCGGATTTCCTGGAGTCGGAGATAAGTCGGTCTAGGGGCCGATACGAGCGGTGATAAGCCGCACATGCAATCACTACCGGCTCGCGCCGATGCCCAACGACACTTGTTACACTCTGATACATTAACTAATTACAGTTACTGTAATGTACATAATACAGTACTGGACTGCAATTAAGTAAAATACATGGTAGGGCATGTCATGTTTCCTCAGCCGCGGGGAAACTTCCACTGCCCGTGAATCATTACAAAATACGTCCTTCATGCAATACGGAAGATTGTGTGAAAATTGAAGGCTCTAAAGCAGCAAATTGTTATAAAAAAATTTTTACCGTCCGGTCCGGATTTTCGTGATCGGAATTTATGAGAGTCTACTGTATTTTGCAAAGACATTTACTCTACTGTATGAATACACCACAAAAAGAGAGTTAGTCCACATTAATTCAAATTACTATATTGTGGATTGATTATTACTATATTATGAGAATATAAATATTCCAAGATTAATTATATAATTTATAGAGCATAATTAACAAATAACATAAGCATTAAAATTATTGTTTGTCCATTCATATTTTGTATAATATACCATACCAGTTTAGTGTTTTGTTTAGTTCTTAGTTTAACATTAGATTACACTTGTATAATCAGCATTGTTAAAAATGTTGATATTACCAACTATAGACATTATAAAAGTATGTATGTGATTTATTAGGACCTCAATGGTTTTTAATTAAAAGAAAGACAGGAATGTAATTTAAGAATGATTGATGCAGTTATATTTTCTTTGTAGTATTAAAAGAAAAATCAACAAGAACTTAAAACTTGTTCTGGGTCTCGAATAATCATGGTCATTTTATAAGAATAAACAAATTTTTGATAAAAATTTTCAATTAGTGCATATAGCGATTTAGTTTGAGTTTGCTTCTTAGTCAAGTTTGGATTACACTCCTGGTTCTGAACTATTATATTACATGACCTCCACCTTTAAGTAAATTGGCTTTCTCAATATATATTATATACAACCATGTATTTGAAGAGAATGTTTTTGCAGATTGCATTTAGAAGCAACAGAAATTTCTCTTCTGAATGGAGGTGAAAAACAAAACAAAATCATAACAGTTACTATCTTTATGACTATACCATGTGGTTTGAAAGGTAGTAATGTAAATAGTAAATTTTCGGTTTATCGGGTTCCTTTTAAAAGTTGAAATGTAAGTGGAGCTTGTCAATGTGGGGGCCAAGATTAAACCTTATTAGACCAATCACATGGCTTTTTTGGAATGGTTCATGTCTTAAATTGTATCCATTCCCACAAATAACTAAGTCCAACCAACCAGCACACATAGGACCAGCTTTGATAATTAGCTAGAAAGATTAATAATTATGGAACTAAATGTTAGCTATAAAATATCACTAGACATACTAACTCACCCTAGATCATCGGCATATATCTAACGTTACAGTCTATCTAGAGAGTACAGAGTTACCAGTATGAACTAGAACTTGATGTTTCCAGAAAATGTGCTCAATACAGCTGTGCTGCTTAGTCAGTAAATAGCAATAAATAATAGTATTCAGTTGAAATGACCCATTCCTACAAATAAGATAATACTATAGTATTATATACTAGAGTATTTATGAAAGAATTAATAGATGTATTTTAGCAAATGAAGCCATGTTGGAACACTTTTACTTTGTGTTCTTACATCTTTAGTGATTTCTTTCTTGTTGTAATTTGTTTCTTTTTTTAACATTAGATAAATATCAGGCATAGTTATTTAGGGTTGGTATAGAAATGCTTGTGGATGCAATATAAACTGGGTCTTTACGGAAATTTGTGAACAGTACTGGCTTAACTTAACTATGATTAGGTATTTTCTTTAGAAGAAGAGAGCGGTATCCTTCACTCGGATTAGCAAACAAAGGAAGGAGGGTAAGAGCTCCTAGGAGTTAGTCAAATTAGTAGGTTCACTTAAATCTGTTAAACTTCATTAAGACTTTTTTTATGTGCATCACTTGTGTATTAAAAAGTAAATTTTGTGTTTCGTATAACTGTAAAACATAGTCAAGAATAATCAAATATAATTTAACATATCAAACAACTTTTTATTTAGGAAATGTTTGTAAAATTTTGATTGATTTAAATATATTGCAATTTTGTTTCAAGTTTATCTTTGTCAACATTTATTTGTTGAAATAAATGTTTGTAATGGTATTTCTCCACAATCACAACTTCACCATGATTTAAAATAAAAATTAGCCAATAAACCAACCCATTAATTAATTGAAAGATAGTTTGTAGTTAAGAAAATAATATCCTGCAAAAAATTACACCACTCTTCGAGTGGTAAAAGGAGAAAATGTATGGTTTGCAAATAACAAACCTAGATTGTTATAAGCTAAACAGGAACTTTGTGTTCTAAAGGCTAAATTTATAATTACTGATCATATTTTTGATTTCAGTGGTGTTTTTGAAATTAAAATAGAATAATAGACACTTATATTTTTATATCTTAGAGTATTAATTTCTTTGAAAATGTTTCAGCCCTAGAAGATATGACGAACATGATGACAGACACAGAAGAGATAGGTTAGTAAACTTCTCAATAGATGTTTGATATTGAGATTATACTTTGTAGCAAATTTCATAATTGATCTCTTAGGGGTCTTTAAACCTAGAGCAAAACCCTAATAATGTGTAGTTTTTAGAATTTGAAAACAATAATGATAATGATCTATTTGTCTTTCAATATACTTCATCTTTGATATATAATGCATATTTTGGGGGAAAACCGGCTTTATTGTGAGCATTTGGCATTGTATTTTGACTAATAAAATCATTTTTAAGGATGGCTATTAAGTGTTGATGTCTACAAAACCAATGATGAAATGAACTAAAAAAATACTTTTTATCAGTCATGGCAATCTTGTAGAAGATAATAAAACTCGTGTAAAACATGTAGATAAATATTTAACTGTTGCTCTTTTAATTTATAATTATACCATGTAAAGTTTTATGATTACTAAAATTAGAACTGTGTTAACTTGAAATTTTCAATCTAAACCCAACTGAACTGAATTCATTGGAGAATCCACATCATTTCTACTTAAACAAATTTTAATCCTAACCAAATCCTAATTTTTGAATTCAAATATAAACCATTTGACTATAGTTTTTGGTTAATGATTATTAAACATTCATAAAAACTTTAAAATAAATGTTTAATAATCATTCAATGCCAACATCCAATGTTGATGTATTGTGTTATGTGAAATCAGCCAGAAAAAAATATATCTAGGTTTTAAAGCATTTTAGTCTTTTGAATAGCTTTATTTATAAATATATGGTTATAAATATCTTTTTATATGTCGTAGCAATCCATATTATGGTGCTCCATGTTTCATTGACAGCATCTTCAGGCTGACACTTAACATAAAAACACTAAAAACTCTAATACAATTATTGTATAAAATGTTATTTTGCACGTTTGTATACACATCTTATATTTAAAATTAATTAAAGTTTTCTATCAGTATTAACATGTTGCTCCAGCTGGATTTTGTTACTTTGTTATTCCAGCATTTTCTTTGAAGACATATGTTATTTGAATTATTTAAAAATGAGTGTTTTGGTAACCACTCATTTTTTTGAAATGACTGTGTAACACAACAAATATCAAATCTGATATGGTTTCATATCCCCTTTTTCCCCAATTATAAGGCAAACACAGCAAAATTGATTCATATCTGCTACCAATGATAACTTGTGTATCAAGACTTCTGAAAATTACACATATGTTTTACTTTACCAGTTGAGTTAACTGCTTGTTTTAATCCTGGAACTGCTATAAAGGCACACCATGCCTTTATTCATTTTATAGGCGGTAGCGGTCAGAAGGCAATTTTCCGAAGATTTTGTCGAGGTTTTATGACAATCCACGAATCGATAATATTTCGATTATTAAATATTTGCCATTGTATTGTGCGTGTACTTGTTCTTATTTTGTAAGTGTAATTGTATGAATATATTTATTGAATTCAATTCAATACATATATTTTTGTGAAAGTGTATAGTGAATTCAATTTATAATACATATTTATAATTGTTTCAAGTGAATATTATATCTCCGTGAAGTTAGTTTTTGTCTTTTATTTAGGTTAATCCTAGTTAATCATGATTCCTAGGCTAACAGAAACTTTTTTGATTCCTGACATACTAACTCCACAAATTTTACCAAAAACACTTTTACCATAACATATTTGCATTCTATACATATTTATGAAAAAAAATGGTACTTTATAAGTTCGATTTGAATAATATTTATATTTTTTGGGAATTTGGTAAAATAAGTCGAATTTTTTAGCTATTTTGTAGTTTTTTCATAAAACTGATTTTTCAAGGATAAAATAAAGCAAAAGTTTAAAGTTTCAAATATTTAATAGTATAAATGAGCTACAATTGTTTCGCCTTGCGGCATCGTCGGGCAACTGATAATTTACAGGTATAGACAACTATTTAAACATAAGTACAGGAAACTGAAATACAATAGAGAAATCGGGAAAGGTAGGGGGATGACCTAGCAGGTAGATAAAGGTTAATGAACTATGTTACGGATGGGTTTTAGAAGAGGTGACGAATTTAATACAATTTGGTCATTTAAGTTGAGAATAGGCCTAAGTGAAATAGATCTATTTATTTCTAAACATTCTAAATTATTTAATCTATTGCTTTTATTTTCTATATGTAAGAGTTTAACATTCAATTTCGGATCAAAACTATGACCCGAGTCCAAAAGGTGGTTAGCAAAGTTAGAGTTTCTATAGCCATGTTTCCAGCTATTTACATGTTCTTTAATTCTAACTTTTATAGATCTACCTGTTTGACCTATGTACTCAGAGTCACAATCTTGACAAGATATTTTATAAACTCCACTATTTTCTAACATTTCTTTTTTATCTTTATTATTAACCAAAAACTTTATTATGTACAAAAAATCTAGGGAAAATGTCAGTTGCCCGACGATGCTGCAAGGCGAAACAATTGTAGCTCATTTATACTATTAAATATTTGAAACTTTAAACTTTTGCTTTATTTTATCCTTGAATATGGAGTTTCAACAAGAAATATCTGCTATTACATTAAAGTTAAACTGATTTTTACTAATAACAATGATAAATTGATTTTTTTTTTTTTTTTTTTTTACAGAATCTCATTGACAACTAAGTAATAAAACTTTTTTTTATCTTGAGAAAAATTACAAAAATGTATTTGTACAAAGGCATTGGCCTAATGTGGCCATTATGTAGAAATTTTATCTCAGCTAACAGTGATTTTTTTTTTATTCCTGACATATTAACTCCACAAATTTTACAAAAAACTATTTTTCATAACATATTTGAATTCTCTACTTCTTTCTGAAAAAATTGTATTTTATAAGTTTCATTTGAATAATATTTATATTTTTGGGGAGTATTTTAAAAATAAGAAGAATTCAATAGCTATTTTGTAGTTTTTTCATAAAACTGATTTTTACCAATAACAATTTAATAAATTGATTTTTTTTGTACATAATTTTATTGACACTATATGGTAGTTTTGTAAAATATTTTGAGAAAAATTACAAAAATGTATTTGTACATTACTTTTATGACGTTTAAAAAGGCGTTTATGTAGAAATTATAGCTCAGCGATTTTTTTGATAGTAATTCCAAAAATTTCACTAAAATATTTTTCTCATAACATATATACATTCTATACATCTTTATATATATATATATATATATATGTGTTATAATGTGTTTTATAGTTTGGTTTGAATAATATTTATATTTTTGGGGAATTTTTTAAAATAAGCCTATTTTGTTAGGTATTTATAGGTTTTTCATAAAAACTGGTTTTGTATATCATTTTTCTAAATTGAAATTTTTTGTACAGAATGTTATTGACACCTAAATGATAAAAGTTTTTTCATTATGGGAAAAATTACAAAAATGTATTTGTATAAAATATATAGGTGTTTATATAGAAATCTTAGCTCTCGAAACAGCGACTTTGATAAGGTTACTATTTTTTCAGAATTTTTAAATAAAGTAAAAAAATGGCCCAGGTAATTTTTGCTAAACTCAATGCATTGCTGCTTCTAGGGTTAAGAAATGAAGAAAGGATTGTAACTGCTTTACATATAACATATCTCGTTTGTCCTCTTCCTTTCAATTCGAAAAAGGTGTCTCAATTATACAAGAAACTATATCAGCTTTAGGTTCCATTGTACAACTGGCACTAATATCTAACTCACTTCCAAACTAAAAGGTAACAACAAACCTACGAAATAGTTTAGGGACTTAAGGTAACAAAACACACAAAGGCAAATGCAGCCCCACTACTCATGTTGTAGAAAATGGGCATTACTTATATTCCGTCAGCGGCTCAATAACAGTTGGGGGAGTGGCTAGTTACCATGTTAACTACTGAACTAGAACTGCCTAACTATGTGATGCTTTCCTTTGGCAGTACTTAACTTAAGAGTTAAAAATAGTTACTAGCCAACATTTAATAGTGATTATTAAACAATAACTAACTTTTGTCGAAAAACATATTAAAATATAATCCCTTCTGAACAATTAACTTAAATTTTATAAATGGATAAGTTTAAAAATAATGTTAAAATGTAGGTGTTCTGGGCTGTACCTAAAAAGTTGCCACTGGGCTGAATACCAACATTGTTATCCTGATTCATTACAAATCCTCAATGCAAGCTAGAGCTAACACAACAACTCAAGTAGTAAAATTGAACAATTATAAAATATCAGGCAGAACTATAAAATTGTAAAAAATAACATACAAAAAGTTATAATGCAGTGAAATCCCACCTCATATGGGAATAATTGAAATGAGACTGCCAGATGAGCGGACAAAGAAAGGAACTAAAATCATCAATATATATATATATATATATAAAGATATAATTCTGTCAAAAATAAAAAAAACTTGAAAACATTCTGCCAGCAGAATTTCATAGACACAATAGAAGACAAATTGAAGAGTAAATAATATAATAAAGCAGTCCCAAGTTAAATATCAGTAACTCATTTCTGACTAACCACAGGCAGGACTGTCTTGCCAGGGGATAATATCTCAATAAAATAAACATCCTTGACTCTGGGTGCATGTCATATTTCTATTATGGACATAGTTCATCTTCTAGTTCATCGGGCCCTCCCTCTCCCAATAATCTTTTCCCGGATGTTTATCTTTTCGCCGGCCAGCGCCGGTGAGTCACCCCGATGCGCGACGTAGCGATAGCTGCATTACTTATCGGCCAATGGTAAACAATACACATACTTCGTATCATGACATTAATTAAATAATAAATACTGCTCTCTAAAAAATAATAGTTATTGCCGTTTTGGATGCACGATGCACAATCTTGTCTGAAGACATTTTACCTTATTTTAGTAATTTCTTGACAATACTCATAAAAATATTGTTATGATAGGGGGGCCCGTTGCGGGTCCGGGTCCCGGTAAAATTTCCCGGTCAAGACTCGCGGGCCAACCCAGCTCGCGGGCCCCCCGTACCCATCGCCGCCACTGGTTAAAAGTAATAACAAGAAAGACACTTACCAGAATAATATCTGTCAAAACCATGTCTGTGTATTAATCATCATAAATATTAATGTGTACTTCGTTTTATGTATGCCATAAAAATGTTAGTGTATAAAAAAATATTAATAGTTATTTATACAACATACATATATTCTGCTCTTTAACATATTAATTTCGTGTCACATTTACTCTGTCATCCTTTGAGTATCAATGTGATATATTAATTTTATTTTTGTGTGAAATTTCTATAAAGAATGTGGTTCATATTTTATTATATATTATACTTGTTTATTAGTGTCATTAACCTGTTGTAAAAGGCACATCCAATAGAACCTTTTTTAATTATTGACAAGAGAATCAATTACTGTAATTTTTAATTGCATAATTTTGATGTATTTTTCTCTTTCTAGGCAAAAACATCATCATCATCATCGTTACAAGCACTAGGTTGATCACTGGTATAGAAACGTATTAAATTCTTTGCAAGTATTACTATATGTGTTACTACAGAGACTATTCAAAGAAGCCATCGATGTACAAAATGATTTAACTATTTACTTCAGTACCAGTATGCCAACAACAGATGTTTTTAAGTTAAAATGTTTTTCTTTCCTTTTTTTTGTACCATAATTATCAAATGTTGCATAATTAATTAAATTAAATCAATTAATAGTTATCACTTGTGTATTTTTTAATAATAAACTATTGGTTTTGTCTTTATTTCATTGTTAAATATAACAGACTATCTAAGCAGGAATCTAATTGAAATTTTTGTATTTTACTTACATTTGTGTACATTTTTTGGGTATTTGATCTTCATATTTTATCAAAATTCTTAGGCAGATTTTTGAGAAAAATAAAACATCTTTGTGATGTGAATTATATATTATATCATACTTGATTCTAATAAACCCTTACATTCCAAAGTTAGATAACATTGGTCCAGCTGTTTTAGTTGCCACAAAATTATATTGGTGACCACCAATGTTCATTTTTTGTTTTTTCCTTGACTCGGTATCTTCTGACTTTAGAACGTTGTATGTATTGTATGTATGAACACTAATTTAGTGTTTTATTGGTAGTAAGAACTGATTTAGTCAAGATCAGTATAGTAAACTTGTGGTTAACCGAGGCAGTTGACCTTCGGGAGCCTTTAGATGTGGTTTATCATGTTGAAATACTAGTTTAACCTTGTGTTCGCTGTCAGTCTGTTTGAATCAATAGTCTGTGTCTGGTGGTTGTTTCAGTTGTGATTCGCTTAATACATGTGTTTTGAAAATGAGTGGTAAATGTAAAAGAGTTGTTTCCTTAGAAACAAAGTTTAATACTATAAAGAGGTAAGATAATGGAGGGTTTATTAAAAAAAAAAAAAAGAAAGTGCTGATTTGGGCGTTAGAGACGTGACAGTGGGTGATTCAGACTTGCTAGTTCTCCATATTTAAAATGGAGAGGCCGTATTTTGAAAACAATCTCTGGCATTCCATATTTGTTATCAATTTTCCCGTATTTTAACACAATTTAGCCTTTAACGATAAATACTAGTAGGAAAAAAGTAAACGATGGTGAACAACTTACTGTCATATCTATTCGTAGAAAGAAAAAGTCGATAGGCTATTTTAGCATGTTAACTTTGAACTACACAAAAGAAAATAAAGAAAACCTGCTATACAGTTTCAATTACAAAATGTATTTTCATGTTAAAGTTTTGATATAAGGAAAGTTTAATTACAGTATGATGTTAATGTGATGTTTAAGTATTATCATGGCTAAAAGAAATTATGATTTTGTTTAAAAAATCTTTTGTGGAAGAGTTTTGCATTAACTTTAGAATCAAGAAAGGCAATAAATTTATTTTTTGCAGTGTTTGTCGGTGTGATTTTATTGTTTCACATGGAAGTTGACGGGACAAAGTGAAACATATTTATACAGTCAAAACACAAGTATTGAGAAATTCATTCAAAAAATATCAAACTTAATTCTAGTGTTGGAAAAGAAAAGAATGATGTTATAAAAGCAGAATGCTACTTTATGCATATTCTTTAAAAATGTAATATTCCTGTTAGTAGTTTTGATCATGTGGGTGTACTTTTTATCAAAATGTTTCCTGATATTGAAATCACTAAAAAATATGTTTGTGGTTGAACAAAAACAACTGCTAAAAGTCAGGAAATATCATTTTAAAACGTTGATACAATTTTAAGTGTGATTAAAACTGCCATTTTGTACTTTCTTAAAATGGTAGCCACCATTTTCATACCGGTAGCAACCAGAATGATGTAAAACTTACCCTATTGTGGTTATTTATTTAGACACAGAGGACTTGCAGATAAAATATGGTTTAAATAAAAAATTGAAAACGTACTGTTGTTGGACAACTGTATTGAGTTTAGCGCTGATAATGTTCCATTGCAACAAATGGTGTAGCTAAGTTTCAAAAATTGAAAATTTAATTGTAATGCCATTTAATAAATTTAGCGGCTGTTGCTTCACCGGTTAATGCAGAAGATTTTATTATAGACATTTATTACTACTGTCTTCAAAAGAGTTCTAAATGGAAGGAGAGTTTAATTGGTTTTCTAAATTGCATGATACTGATGTTAATGAAATTATTAGACATGTTTCTACTTGCTGGTTATCACTAGGTAAATGTTTGAGTAAGTCCTGGAACAGTTAGCCCTTTTCTTCAGAAGAAAATTCATGTATTCCATTCTATTTTATCAAACTTTTTTCAGAACATGTTATCTAAATTTGTTAAACATACTGCTTTTATGTCAGCTCCATCTATATTTAAAGTTGAATGTCATTCAAAAGAGAAGAAGAAATCAGATAATGATTTAGTTATAAGGCTGTTGTATCATTAAACTGGTTAACGATAACAGAAATTTTTTTCTTCTATGATCCTGTATGTGACTACGTATGTGACTACGTTGTTCACAAATTTCCAATTAATAATGACATTTTGCTGCATGTCAGAGTTGTAAAACTTTCAACAATTGCTGATTCATCCTTTTAAAGTGCGTTATTGTTTATTGATAAATTTCCAATTTTATTGAATGGAGAAGATAAACATTTAGCAATTGATACACTACAGTCTGAATCTGCAACTCTCAATTGGAAGATTTAACCACCTTATTAAATCATGAAATAATTGATATAGAATGGGGTTTAGTTGGCAAAATTATGAGTGCTGATGCTGTAGTTAAATTTAAAACTAATGTGGAACGTGAACTTATATTTAGTATGGTGACTAAAACACATACCTAATTTAGATTGAATTTAAGTGTTGATTTCTTAGAATAAATCATAACAGTAAAGTCCATGCTGCAAAATTCTATGCTATGTGCAAAATTTTGACAATTTCTTTCAAAAAGTATAATCCACATCATCAGTGCAAGTTTAATGAATTTCATAGTTACAGTATGTGAATGTAAATATATATAATTTTGTAAATAGACTTTTAAAAGTTATGATTTGACTATTTTTAGAAAAATTCTATCCTTTATAAAACCTTGGTGAATATAGACAAATTTGTGATCCAAAACTTCTCTAAACTAAGTGACCCAAATAAACTAAACAGTTACAATGTAAAAAAAAATTATAGTAATTTATAAATAATAGTTATAGTAGTACAGAAAAACTATAAAAATAATGCACACTCTAAAAAGGGATTCTTACATTCGAGAGACAGCGTGGGAAAACGTACATACTGACTAGCCAACTCACAGACTGAGTACACATGAGCAGACATGGGGTCTGGGAGCGGCTTTAAAAGCAAAATCCTTCCACATTGTCTAGCTATGGATCGATACGACCTTGAAAAATGCCACACTGCTACTAACTAGCTGATTGTTGCATTATAATTGATTGACGGCGAAAGAGTGGGAAATTGAAGAATTGAAGTTTCGTCGAGAAAGGGTTGAAGTCTTGCGAATTTCGTCGAACATGGTTGCTTGGATTTTAGTTTTGCAATTTCTTCCGCGAATTGTTCTCGTTGCACGAGTTCCACGATTTTTAATTCAGAACGTTGCAGCTCAAAACTAGTGAGAGGGCCAACAACTTTAATAGAGCCTTTACAGTTGTTGATGAATCGCAGCACGTGAGCCAGAGTTCGATGCAACTTGTTCCATGTGGAGAACTTGGTGAGAAGATCCCAAGCCACGACAGTAGAAAGCCCCACCAGGAACGGTTGAGCACGGGTTTCTGGCAAAATGTCCAGCACCGGAGAAAAGGTAACTGGCCATTGGGAAACCGGAAGTAGTAACCAAGGCGGACCGGACCACCACAAAGGGTGATCTAGAAGCGCGGTGGGAGTAGTGTTCCTGGTGGCGCAGTCGGCAGGGTTGTACTTCGTGGCGACGTGATGCCATAGTTCTGGAGATATCCATTCTTGGATCTGGCTCACACGATTCGAGACATAGACTTTCAGTTTGTAGGGAGGCGTTCTTATCCACGCTAGAGTAACGGTGGAGTCCGACCAGCACCGCACCATACTGATGTCGACGACAGGCTTAACTAAGCTTAAAACATGAGTGGTTAGTTTTGCAAGTAAATGAGCACCGCATAATTCAAGTCGCGGTAGTGATATGCGCTTGAGAGGAGCTACCTTCGATTTTGCGGTTAGTAAATGGACCTTAACTTTGTTGTCTGGGTCGACGAGACGAAGGTAAACAACAGCCGAGTAACCTTGTTTACTGGCGTCGCAGAAGCCGTGGATCTGAACGTCGGTTGCGTTGTCTATGTTGAGGCAGCGGGGAATCGTTAAGTTTTGTAAGTTTGGCAAATCTTCAATGAATGTTTGCCATTCTTGAGTTATTTTTGGCGGGAGCGATTCGTCCCAAGAGACACCTAAAGTCCAAAGAATTTGGAGTAGGCATTTAGCGAAGAATATGACCGGAGTTAGCCAGCCGCACGGGTCATAAATGCGAGCGATTATTGAGAGCAATGAGCGTTTATTATAAGAATGATCTGGTACTTCAATCTGGTAAGAAAATACATCCGTGACAGGCAACCATTTAATGCCTAAGATGCTTAACAAAGGTTGGTCAAGTGGTTGAAAGAATATTGGATTTTCCTGAAATTCTTCCGGAATATTTTTTAATAATTCCGGTGCGTTAGAGGACCATTTCCGGAGTTCGAATTGGCCTTTGTTTAACAACTTTATGAGTTCTTGTTGCAACGAGAGTGCAGAGCGTACATCACTGGAGCCGGTCACAATATCATCCACGTAGATATTGTTGGTAATTACCTGGGCGGCGTTGGGAAACGCGTGTCCTTCATCCGTAGCTAGTTGTTGGAGCGTGCGGATAGCCATAAACGGAGAGGGTTTTAGACCATAAGTGACGGTCGTCAGCTTATACATTGCGAGAGGTTGAGACGGGTTTGAGCGCCAAAGGATTAGTTGAAAGGGTTGATCTTCTTCCGCAACCTTGATCTGTCGATACATTTGCCTTATATCACACGAGAAAACAATATTGGGTTTACGAAAATGAAAGAGTACATCACAAATGTTGTTCTGTAATTTAGGCCCGCAGTGTAGGACATCATTGAGCGAAAGGGTTGAAGAAGTTTTAGCACTCGCGTCGAAAACTACACGAATTTTGGAAGCAGCACCGCTTTCTTTAAAAACTGCGTGATGCGGTAGAAAATAATGAGGTTTATTTAGTACTGTAGAGTCCGTTAATGTCATGTGACCTGAGGAAATATAATCGTCCATGAACTGAGAGTAAGCGGTTTTTAGTTCTTGGTTAGCGGTTAACTTGTTTTCTAAATGTTTAAAGCGAGTTTGAGCCATCTCGAGAGATTTTCCAAGTTTGAAACTTTCCAGTTGAAACGGAAGTCGCGTGACGTACCGTCCGTCGGACTGACGCGAAAATGTGTTTTTGAAGTGAGATTCGCATTCCATATCTGATGAGGTTAATTTAGAAACGAGCGGCGGTTCTTCCACGGTCCAAAACTGTTGTAATATCTGAGTTAGATCGACGTCTTGAGTAGTAAGGAGCGTAACTGGAGGTTTAGTGGATTTGTTTACGTTAATTGGCCCGATGATAACATAACCAAAAACTGTTTCAATCGCCGTGGGTAAGTTGTCTGCTAGATCTAATTTGCGGCCAGTGATTATTTTTCCGTACAAATCAGCGCCTATCAACGCATCGATTTTATGAGGATTTGTAAAGTCCGGATCCGCCAATTTTAAAAACTTGGTTTGCCGGTCCAATTGCGCAGAATATGGTAACCTGGGTAAGTTAGAAGTGATGGTATCCATTACCAACACTGAGTGATTGGAAGAGACCAGTTCCTCGTTTAATGTTGACAAACTAATAGTGGTTAACCCTTTTATTGGGGTTGAAATGTTCGAGATTCCCCCAACCAAGATATCCACCGGGTTTAATTTAACAGACAATTCTTTTGCACACTTGGATGTAATAATGGTCGACTGACTTCCGGGATCCAATAGAGCGGTGTAAGTTTTGCATTTATATTGTTTAGACACGATTCTAACTTTTAAAGTGCCCAATAGGACGGAAGTGTTGTCAAACCCCTTATTAGTTGCATTGTGAGTGGAGATGGAACATCTAGGTGAGACAAGAGACTGTTTATTGTTATTGTCTGGCTGGGCAGACGGGATTTCCTGTTTCCGAGTTGAGGTTGGTCGCTGTCATGTAGACTTGACTTGTGGAGAGCGAGAATTTTGTGAAAAATGTAGAAGCGTATGGTGTTCTAAACCACACGTTTGACATTTCCTTTGAGAGTTACAATTGTTTAACGTATGACCTGTCCCTAAACAATTGACACAATAACCCTTTGACTTAACAAATTTAAAACGTTCGTTTACACTGAGGCCTTGAAAATCTTTACACTGATAGATAGAGTGAGATTGAGTTTTACAATAAGCACACGAACTTGTGAACATAGTATTAGCATGAAACGTATGTTTATGTTTATAGTCAGGCTTTGGAGAAGTGTTTGATTTCAAAACAAGATGAGGTTTAGCGGGGAGCGGTTTGCTTGTCGCGTTCTGAGCTGCATTCTCGAACTTCATGCATTCATCCATGAGAAAGGTTATGAGCGAGGTAACCGTTGGCATTAACTCTTTGATGTCACGTTTATCTTCTAATCTCTTTGATAATTCGTTATCCAATTTGCGAAAGAGAATGGTGAAAAGGGTTAATTCTTGTGACACATCGTAATTTAGAGCACGTAGGGCCTGTGAGTTTTCGTTAAACGTGTCAATGAATTGTCTTAACCCCTTGACGGAACTAATAGATACCGCCGGGAGGTCAATCAATTTTGAGATATGTAAATTGATTAATCTACGAGGATTCTGATAACGTTGTTGCAAGTTTTGCCACGCGATATTGTAATTAATTGATGAGAGAGGTAACCCTTTGAGCAGGTTGAACGCTTCACCGTGTAAACACGACAGTAGATAAGAGAATTTCTCTACTGGTGAGAGAGAATTGTTGAGATGTATCGTGGTTTCAAAAAGATGATAAAAGGACGTCCACTCTGTTAAATTACCGGAGAAATGAGGTAAATTTATTTTTGGCAACTTGACAGATTGTCGTGGCATGGTGATAGGAGTTTCGTGAGATTCATTGGAAGCATTAAGCTCCATGTCAATAGCGTCGATTTAGGTAAAATGGCTTTAATGTCTGTCTTGACATCCAACACCGCTTCCAAAAACTCATCTTGAATTTCTAACACTTTCTGTAAGTCAAAATCTGCCGCGGTGGTCTGCGATATCTTGTCCACCAATCCGTCAAAATCGTTAGCATTTGTTTGTACCGACGCGTAGTAAAGGTGTAATTTAGTAATTGATGCATCCGGTAAGGTTTCTGCAGCATGAAGGGTCGCCAGCTGTTTAACATGCCCGTGAATATTTTTAACCCTTCCGGCGATTACTGACGATTTTGTAATAAAGGTAGTGAACTTCATTGTGAAATTTCAAAACACAAGAGTATTTGTTTTAGAAATTGAGATGAGAAAAACAACAACAGAAAATATTTTGCGCAAAAAATTTCAAAGTCGGAAGAGACAAAAATATTAAACACCCAAACAGTAGTTTAATATTCAAAATAATTTGATAATATTTAAAATATCTATTAATGGTTGATTAATAGTCTAGTTATTGAATTTAGAGATTGAGATGAGAAAACAACAACAAAAATATTTTGTGCAAAAAAAGAAAAAACTTCAAAGTCGGAAGAGACGAAAAATATTAAACACCCAAACAGTAGTTTAATATTCGAAAATGATTTAATAATATTAAAAATATCTATTAATGGTTGATTAATAGTTATTGAATCAACACACAAATGTTCAAACACAATGATGTAACAATTGTTTACACTTGAAGTTACAATTTCGAGGCTATGTTATTGTTTATTATTTGGACAGTTGAGACAAGATGGCGTCGGAGAGATGGGTTTCGTATCGTGGCGTGACGTAATACGTGTGCGGTGAATGTGACGTAATACGTGTGCGGTGAATGTGACGTAATATGCGCGACTTTACTGAATTTTGCAAAGTTGACGCATATAGCAATGGCGTCTTTTCCAAGCGTGGTCCAAAAACATTAAATTTCCAACTAAATTAATTAGAAACTTATCCGGCGACGGAGGACCAAATGATTGACGGCGAAAGAGTGGGAAAAATATATTTAAACTAATTAGAAAAATGTTCACTCTAAAATTAACTAGTCGATTAACTTTAAAATATTCAAATTAGTTCCTGATAATTTTAAGCTCGGAGGACCATCCACAGAAAAGCTGTGGAACTTTAATGTTTATAAAATATGTAAATACACACAATGTACAATGAGATTTAGACCAATTAATAATGTTATTTGTACTAAAAGATGTCACAGTTACCTTGAATAAAATGGCGAGTTTCCTCTGCACTTGTCCGATGCTGTAGAGAAGATCTGCGTGGATACCTAGCTAGGTTTGTAGTAAGCACAGAGTATACAGTACAATTAATTACTAATTGGTCTTGTAGTTAATAATAACAGAAAAACACAAAATAAATTCACTTTCGCGAAATAACACGTTCACTGAGTTCGCACACGCGTAAGAGTCCAGAGTAGAGTTCATAACTAGTTACAAACTAAAGAGTCTTTTGAGCGAACGCTAGTTATGGTTAATTAGCGCATATTTAAAATAAAGTTGAAATACGAGAGAGCGAGAGAGAGAGAGAGGAGATCATAGTTCATAAAACATTTTGAACTAGATTCGTAACCGGCGTCACCACACACGTCAAATTACGCACACATCGGAGTATATGTGTTCCTCTTGAGTTGAAAAAGCAGACTACCCTTAGCGCTTGTAAAGCGTCGCGTTGGCTCACTAATTAGCCCCTTCGTTCTCGATGTGGGAACCAATAAGAGATCGGTTTATAGATTGACCAATGGTGAAATATTTTAGAGGGACTTTGAGGAATGATGTATTGTGGGCTGACGTCATTGACTTTGCAACAATTTCCCATCGCATGGTTTTCACACGGGAAGTATCGCGATCATATTGAAGGGGCACGAAGAAAATCAATAAATTATCGATTCTGCACTTAACAATAATACATAGACTGATGAACTCTCCTGACAATTATAAACATGTATTCCAATAAATAAAAGAAAGAGTGACAATTCTTCATGTTCCCTCAAGTTAGGCTGATAGTTAAATGTAAAAGCCAAAGAGCCTTTAAAAACTTAAATATGAAAGTTTTATCTACATTATACAAAAACGAGAAAAATGTCTGGATGGATTCACACATTTTTAAAGATTGGTTTTTCAAGGAGTTTGTTCCTATAGTTGAGATGTTCCTCAAAAAACAGAAAGTTTCATCGAAAAGGAATTTCATTATGGAACAATTCCCTTTTTCATTCAGATGAGAAAGTTATTGAACTTTCAAGTGGTGACATAAAAGCTTTATTTTTGGTACCAAATCATTAATTCAACTCCTCGATCAAGGGGTTCTTGAACAGTTTAAAAGGGATTATCGTAGGAAACTCCTGCAGTTGTTAATAGCAAAGTTAGATGAAGGTATGACTGTTACGGAAGTTCTCAAAGCAGCTAGAATTAAAGATGTTGTTTACTGGACTGTTATGGCATTTATAAGTGAGCATTATAAAATTTTTTTAGTTAATCATATGTTAAATCCTTCAACTGTGCAATTTCAGAACAGTGGCTGAAAGTATGTAGTATTAAACAACTTTAAATCCTAAAAATTAAAATAATGACTTCAAACGTTAACTTTTGACATATGGACTTTTATGAAATTCTGTGTACTCATTTTTTGTTTTGAATTTGACCTTGGTTGCTGTCTAATTAAAGTTCAATTTAACATTTCAAAAGTGGTGACAGGTAAATTTCAGTGCTCTAAAAAATCTAGTGTTTTTGATAAAACTCATGATTTTCAATGTTTTTTAGGAGCCTGAAGCTAAACACAAATTTGTTACATATATTTGTCTAACTTAGATAAAACTAAAATTTTGAAATGTGACTGTTGATTTATAATTAAAATGTTACCAGAGATGTGCTGCACCAGTAATTGTTGAATTACTTTTGTCTTGTTCTTAAGAACAGTTTTATAAATTCTTGATAAAAAGATTGTCAGTTTAATTCAAAAAGAGACTGCAAGTAAATACATAATCTTTAACTTTACAAAGAACTTATAAAGAGTTAAAAAATCCACGTCTTTCCAGATCACGCAGTGTATATTGTGCAACAATTTTGTAACGTTCACTATTCATTAACTTCCATTTTAGTCCCTTAGTGTTCTCATCTTCATTAATCCAACATGACAGAGTATCATTAAAGTTTTCCATATCTTCCTTATTACCTAATGCTTGCGGAAGGTAGCTGGGAAGAAAACAAAATGGAACAATAGATGCATAATCAAGTTCATCCTGAAACTGTTCTGGAGTTAATCTTTCTTCACAACCACTGGCTTCTAAGGTGGAATTAAAGGAGGTAAGATATGTAGAATAGAGTTCTTGTAGCCTGTTATCTTTGACTTCTTCTTTTGCACTTGCATTAATGAATGTAAGGAGGTCTATAGCTGGAGAAGCAAACCTTGATAACTGTAGGTCAATTAGCTTTACATCAATAGCTTTTCCTGTTTCATCATATTTAAATAGAAAGTTACTCTTCCATGCATCACCATGGTTTAATACTCGGATATGTTTCTTTCCAGTAAATGTCATGATTGTCTTTTCTAACCATTTGTCTGAATAAGCTTGAAGCAGTTTTCCAAAATGTTTATACCCTTCCCATTCTTCAACTACTCTCTTCAAGGTATTATATCCTCCATTTAAAAATATTTTCATTCCATGATTCATGTCCAGAGGAAACATAAGTTCTTTTCCAACATGTTCAATTAATTGTGGATGTTGCTTATAAACACATACAGATAAACCATGAAATACACCGAAAGATTTCATAGCAATATTGCATTCATCAAAGCCTAATGATACCATTCTGTCTGGCATGAGATACCCTTGTGGTTTTAAGTCTTCCAACACCAATGTTCCAGGTCTTGGGGTGAAGTAATTTTTTGGATTAACACTTTTGTTCAAAATTTTATTCATGATTGGTAGTAGGTCTTTGTATATCATACATTCTTTATCTATTAAACCCATATCTTCTATAAGTTCTTTAGCTACTCCTTCAGACAAGGGCGACTTTACTATTAAAGCATTTTGCACTGGTTCTTCACCTTTTATTTGAAATTCAATATTAACACGAATTATTATACTGCAAAAGTTGTCTCCTTTAGCCAAAGCAGGTACAGCACTGTATGATAATATATCAACCTGTTTCGATGGGTTACCCTCCTGCAGAACAGAAGCTAAGAAGTCCTTATCAAACCAAGTAGGTATTTCTGTGCTCATAGTGCCGGATACGACCCGTGCCGCAAGCGACCCACCATATATATATATATTTTCCTAATCATATATATTTACATAGCCAGACCTAATAAACAACAAAGGGCGGCTTTATTAGGTCTGGGAAGGTAATTATATATTAGTATATTAGAACGGTACTTACCTAGCTAGACGTAATAAACAACAAAGGGCTGAGAAGGTAATTATATATATATATATATATATATATATATATATATATATATACCTACCCAAACTTTTGTTTCATTTCTTTAAATTGTAACAACATTCTAATATTATTAGGGTGGCAGTTGCGATAATTTGCACATGGTGTAAAGCATTGCATATGTACTTTTCTTACTTCATACATATGTTCCCATTGACATTGTTCTGATTTTCTTGAGAAATAATGATATATTATTGATTTTTGTACACTTGAAATGTGTATATCATTGTCAAAAAAAAAAAAAAAAAAAAAAAAAAAATGGCAGTTATAGGGACTGCCGATAGAAGTGAAAACTTAGAACTTTTAGTATTAAAATTTGAAATTTCATAATGTTTAAATTATTAGTTTTAATATATATGGATAGGTTTGTGAGAAAGTTTGTGCAACATTTTCGGATTGATTATTAGTTTGACTATGTATGGGAGTCTGAGAAAGTTAGTGCAATATTTTTCGTAGATTTTTAGTTTTAATATGTATGGGTATGTGAGAAAGTTTGTGCAATATTTCTGCATTGATTACTAGTTTCACTATGTACGGGAGTCTGAGAAAGTTAGTGCAATATTTCTAGCACTAATAAAATAATAAATAATAATAAAACTTTTCGTAGATTTTTAGTTTTAAATATATATGGGTATGTGAGAAAGTTTGTGAAATATTACTGCATTGATTACTAGTTTGACTATGTATGGGAGTCTGAGAAAGTTAGTGCAATATTTCTTGCACTAATAAAATAATAAATAATAATAAAACTTTTCGTAGATTTTTATTGTTAATATATATGGGTAGGTTTGTCTGAAAGTTAGTACAATATTTTTCGTAGATTTTTAGTTTTAATATATATGGGTATGTGAGAAAGTTTGTGAAATATTACTGCATTGATTACTGGTTTGACTATGTATGGGAGTCTTAGAAAGTTAGTGCAATATTTTTGGTAGATTTTTAGTTTTAATATATATATATATATATATATATATATATATATATATATATATATATATATGGATATGTGAGAAAGTTTGTGCAACAATTCTGCATTGTATACTAGTTTGACTATGAATGGGAGTCTGAGAAAGTTTGTGTAATAATTCTGCATTGTATACTGGTTTGGCTATGTATGGGAGTCTGAGAAAGTTAGTGCAATATTTATCGTAGATTTTTAGTTTTAATATATATGGGTAAGTATGTGAGAAAGTTTGTGCAATAATTCTGCATTGTATACTAGTTTGGCTATGTATGGGAGTCTGAGAAAGTTGGTGCAATATTTTTGGTAGATTTTTAGTTTTAATATATATGGGTATATGAGAAAGTTTGTGTAATAATTCTGCATTGTATACTGGTTTGGCTATGTATGGGAGTCTGAGAAAGTTGGTGCAATATTTTTGGTAGATTTTTAGTTTTAATATATATGGGTATATGAGAAAGTTTGTACAATATTTCTGCATTGTATACTAGTTTGACTATGTATGGGAGTCTGAGAAAGTTAGTGCAATATTTATCGTACATTGTTAGTTTTAATATATATGGATAAGTATGTGAGAAAGTTAGTGGAATATTTTTCGTAGATTTTTAGTTTTAATATATATGGGTAAGTATGTGAGAAAGTTTGTACAATATTTCTACATTGATTACTAGTATGACTATGTAATTATGGAGTCTGAAACGTTATAAAACAAATATTAAAGTAATAGTTCAATTATTATATTTAATAATTGAACTTTTACTTTAATAAAAAAAGATTATTTAAATACGCAGCATAACCGTTGTTGTACGGATACTGTTATTATTATTTTCGTGACGATTTTTCCTTTCACCGGCGGCGTAAAGAAGTATTCACTTCAAAAAACGTGAATGACAAACAAGGTAAATAGTCTAACGTTGTCATTTATATTAACATCGGTATTTGTAACCTCACCTGAATTTTGAACTTTTATATTTCTTATTTTTGACAGAAATATTGAGTTTTGTTACTTTAAAAGTGTCTTCCGAAAGCAAATATGATCTAATTCTTTCAAATTAAGATAGATAGTAACCTATTTCATGATTTCTCGTCATTAAATTCAATCGGACTGCACATTTTATAATTATCTTATTTCAAAGGTTTAAATGATATTTTAGTATTTTATAGTATAGTATAGTTTAGTATTTTGACACGTGTTATACAAACATTTTTGTCAAAAACATGAGAAATAAATGAAATAGTTGTTAATTTTGTGAAAATCAAATAAAAACGCTATCCACTGGAGCACTCACGTTTACATAGGCTTATATAATTCGAAAGACTCCCTAAAGCGGTTTTAAATACCGTGATTGCTGCACATTTCATGGTAGCTTAGATCTCGATATGAAGATAGTTGCAAAAGCTTGGTTTTAAGTTAATATGCGAAACATTTATTTCAATTTACAATCTTGTTGAGCACTGTGGTGAAATTCACAATAATGATTCGAATTTGCCCCTAACCACAATCACTAGAAACTTTAAAATAAAACACAATTATCTTGTAGATATTATCGTGTAGATATGTAAGTTTAGATTAAGTTTATAAGCAAGACCCTCCGATGATGATAACCATGTTATCGAAATGTACATCAGGGCATTTAGGGGAAATAATAAATAAAGAACAATTAATGAGATAATTGTGTTTTATTTTAAAGTTTCTAGTGATTGTGGTTAGGGGCAAATTCGAATCATTATTGTTTATTTAAATTGTTTAATATATGTTATACCTATTGTTTAGTTACACCGTATTAACATATTTCAAAGCATCTATAAATTAATAACTAACAACGTTCACAAATTTTAAATACAAAATACACACCGACTTACGCAAATGTTCCTTTCCCAGAGAAGTTGTCAGCTTAATGTGTTCTGTGTTGATTTGTTTGTGCTTAGTGCTACTGGCTGGCCTTCAAGTCTGCCTCCACTCACTACATGAGTCGCTACACAGCTGATATAGATTCATATTTAATTGGTTCAATTATTACTTGACTTTACTCCGAACTTTGAGAGAAGAAGGCTAGCTATGTTTATAATTAGCAAGATAGTTCGAAAATCTGTTAAAATTGCTGTAATCGTATACCAAAGATAAAAAAAAAATTCAATTTAAATTTAAACTCTTATTCAATTTAATAAACTCTTAAAATACCACTCGTTCATATTTCGTCATATTTGCAAAAATGAAAAAAAAAAGTTAAATTTTGTTGTTGCTTAAAAGAGAAAAACTTTTTCATTGTCTTATAAAAAAGTCCATGGCCCTTCATGGTACTTACTCAGCCCTAACATACAATATAATGAGTAGATCCTCCAAATGTAATGACCAAAATTTTGTTTCTTAGGCCTTGTAGGAAATATTAAATCGTAAGTTTGTTGAAAAACAGTTGTTTGGATCTCGTAATTGTGCATATAGCAGTAACACTTTTTTTTTAATGTCGGTTGGATCTTAACGGGCCTTGATTAACCTTCATTCGTTTTGCTCGTGCCAGTGCCTCGGCCCTAGCGGTCATTTAAGCTGTACATTATATGAAGGAGCTTCCACTCCCTACGTTCGTTCTAACTATAAGGCATTTTTGTGGGAGGTTAAAATTCGAAATTATATTTTTGACAATAACTTCGTATTTATAATCGTAGAGGGGTGGAGTTTGATACCATTATATTATGCAAAATTGAAACTTACAAATTTTTATCGAATTAGTGTGTTACAAGTTGAATCACAAGCGAGATACGAACGGCACCTCGAAAATAACTTTTTCTGTTTCCTGAGATGATGAAACTTGAAGATCAGTCAAAACGGAGGTTTAAATTTTAGACGATTACCAAACTAGCCCTATGCGGGTCTTTCGTAAGTAAAATAAGGAAGAAAAGAACATAAAATGAAGACCTCTAACCCTCGAATATTGTAGTATAGTCAAGGTTTGAAAATAACAAGAGTTGGTCAAGAGACTAGATCTAGCTACTGTCCTATGGGATTGCCAAGTCCATACATAATGTAGATGACCCTGAGAGTCAAAAGCGTTGATGGACTTCAAATTAGAGTTATATGTTAGTTTTTGTGGATACAAAACATATTAGCATATGTTTAATAGGAATTTATAATGAAACTAATTATAAAGGATTAAAAGTGGTATCAAATTGTTAGCAATGAGACTTGAATTAAATTAGCGTAAAAAACATTAAACAAAAGACTCAAGTCTATAGTTAACTGTGGTAGATGAATAACATCTTCTACCATTTCCTAGAATTGTTTTAACTTCGCTAATTCGTTTGGAATAGACTCCATTTTCAAAGGCAATTTACTTACTTCTCGCCAGGAGTGGCAGCAGAATGTACCCAAATTAATTATGTAACGTCCTATGTGTTTAATTAAGTGTTTAACCCTTCGCAACGATACATTTCAAGCGTACTATTAAATTAAAAATTAAGCTTATTAGAAAAATGTTGGAAATAATTCATTTAAGTTAGTAATTGATTTTAGATGAATTTATGTGCGGCATACTTGTTTGTCTATAATTGTAGCTCTGATCTCTAAACTCTTGGTTTGCAACCAGTTTTCATTGGTTTTCTTTACCAATATCAGGAACTTGTTTATAAATGATATCACTTAATCCCGACTTTGTTTTTCATCATAAATTCTCCACTTATCTTTACTTCCGCATTTATTAAAGCTGAAGTGAACGCATCCTATTTGTATACTAATAAAGATAAACAGATTAGCCTATACTATACAATTATACGACATACACTTGCTGTTGGGTTTTTTACCTTTACTTCTTTGAGTTCTTGTAGCTACTTGCTTTCTTATAAGATGGAAATATACTGGGGGTCTCGCTTAAAATGTTACAATAGCTAACTATTGAATTATAAATATGATAGAGTACTTTAAATGGGGAATCTTCCTTTATTTTCAATGAAGTTTAAAAATTCATTTTGTAAAATGTTAAAAATTGCCGCTATTTTCCAATATGCCGGCCAACTTTGAAATTTGTTATAAAACACCCTTTATTTTACGTTGTTTTCAGGTGTAAGACAATATTTTAAGAATGTTCTATTTTTAGGTATAGGCTATTTTAAATCTTTATCCGTTTAGGAATTACAGGCACTAAAGTTCAGAAAATTAAACGTTAGATAGGCCTACAAATAATTGATTCACACCTAAAATGTTACAATAGTTAACTTTTGAACAGTTGGTTGTAAAAATAAGTTTTAATGGGGGAACTGCTCTTATGTTTGTAAGGAATTTTGGGAAAGTCCCAATTAAAAAAGTCTTAATTTTGACCAAAGAATAAGTTTCCATGATAAAACTGGGCGGTTACCAATTAAAAAAAAAAAAATCACTATTTTTCTATTCACACTTCGAAGAACACAAGTTAGTTGTGAATCAGTAATTGTTTGGATTATGCATTCTTTGTATTTACTCTATACTTAATGGTAGATCTTGATGCATTTTTAGTGTTGTTAAATTTAATGCTCTGTTTAGTTTAAATTTAATATATATCATAGATTATGTTCACTATTATAATAAATGTTTAATATTGAGATTTAATAATATTCTATTTATTTTAAGGATTATAATATTTATTTAATTATTAAATTTAAGGTTTTAAATATATAAGAAAAACGAGAGACTTCTAAATTTCTATTTCGTCTTGCCACTGAATTTACTTTTCGTTGTTTAAATAATGTATATTAGTAAGAATCTGTTCAACGTATAAGCTGCAGATAAGTCCACTTTTGGCTCTTGCAGTTTTAATTATGATGCATGTTAATAATTATTGTGAAATTGGGTTAAATGTATAAATAGTTGAACAACGACTGTCCAGGATCAACGCTGTGTCCTGCACGAAGAGTGAACTCTCCCACTATAATATTATATACTGAACTAGGAACCACAATCGCCGTATACCAAATACATAACAAAATCGAAGGTCCAAAATTGTTTCATAATTTTTTATTTGCACAAATTCAACGCTATCGGGCTTGAACCTGCATAACCTTTGACGCTTCATTAGGTCCGAACTGCGGCGAGATCACAGTACGCTCTGCCAACTGAGTTAGGTAGCTTCCCGCCAAAACTCTCCGTGATTTTACCTTATACGGTCAACGGCAGCGTAAAATAAGTGTAATTACAAAAGATGTTAAGAAAGAAGATCGGCCAAAAAGTTTTATTCCGCACCATTCGGACCTTTTTACTGACAACATGACAACAGACCTCTCTCTCCCTTCCTCTCCTTCCCTCTCTCTCCCTCCCTCCCATCCCTCTCCTCCCTCCATCTCTCCCTCCTCCTCCATCTCTCCCATCCCTCTTCCTCTCGCCTCTCTCGCCTCTCTCGCCCCTCCCTCCTGCCCCATCTCTCTCTCTCTCTCTCTCTCTCTCTCTCTCTCTCTCTCTCTCTCTCTCTCTCTCTCTCTCTCTCTCTCTCTCTCTCTCTCTCTCTCTCTCTCTCTCTCTCTCTCTCTCTCTCTCTCTCTCTCTCTCTCTCTCTCTCTCTCTCTCTCTCTGTCTCTCTAATATTTGATTATATTATATGCTGTGTACCTTCGTAGTTATAACATAGGGCTATAACCGTTAATGTGGTATTAAAAGGTTTAACTAATATGAAATTGTAAAAGAAATACTTTTTTTTTAAAGTATGAGTTTCTGGATATTGGCTACCATATAAAGCCCGAAAACATATAACATATGGTAGAATAAACTGCCAACAAATCACAGATAACATTATAACAAGAAGAAACGCCTGATATTTACATTTTGTCTTGGCATTCCGTGATATCTGTGCTATCATATTTTTGAGTTATTTATATAAACATAAAATAAGCAAACAATGTTTCGTAATTTATTACTTCATTTTGTGTTACAAAACGTGTTTGTCACGACAAAATATTGCACAATGTTAGGCTACTGTTTAAAATGCTCGCCTACTTAAACGTCACTGCCATTTAATTTTTTACAAACATATTCCACGTACTCTTGACTGGTTTCATTTAAACAATTATAGCTCATAGACCGCCCTCCATCCAAGCGCCACCACATAACAAATGAGCTATACTAAATGACCTCTACAATATTACTTTTTTACATTTTCATCCGAAAAAATAGATTTTGAAAAGTTTTAATAAAACGAAACGATTGTTAAATAATGTCATTCGTCTGCACATCCGTCGAGTTTTACCGAGCAGATATTATTACTGACATATCTACAGATGTTTGTAAAATACCATTTTTTCTACTTAAAATTTACGTCTAATGATCAAATTAATGAAAGTGTAGGTACTTTAGTACCAGTTTGAGTTATATCCCTAAAGTTCTCAGCTCAACAATATTTCTATTGACAGATTAATATTATTACATTAACTATGAAATAGATACAGTGCTTCCACATAGCCAAGTTATGAAGCTTATAACTCTTTTTATTATTACTGTCTGCGGCACTAAGACGCTAAAGGTGGCGTCGCCCCACGTCAAGATTACATACTGTAGCTCCGACTTCACGTAGGCGCAATATACAGCCTCCAACAATCGACGGTTAGCAATCGTCAATGAATTTTAATATTAAACTTAATATAGTACTCCCACTGCACACACTTGGTACTTTTTTGAGAGGGAGGGAGTCGAAGTGGTCCAGACAGGCCTCTCTTCTCTCCAACCATAATGAAATACACTTAAAACTTATTAATCGAAAGAAAACAGATTTTTTTTTGCAATAAACACTTGATTTGTAACAAGACGTTTCAACGACTAATTCACCATTTAAAGTTAGTTATGGGCTTGTCTGTTGTAGTTCATTGCTAAGAAAATTTGTGTAAGAGTGTATGGAACAGATGATGACATATTCATTGAAACATCGTCTTTTTACAATTAAGTGTTTATTGTGGAAATTTGTGTTTTTGGTGATTGGTGTTTCCACAAGGAATGCAAATTTCAAGTGAACTTGGTACATATATTGTCAGTTCAAATTTTGGCACTATAAAATGCCACAGTGAACTTTCCTTGTCTGTTATATTTTGAGACAGTGGTTTTTCCTTTGGATTTAAAATGTTTTCAAGTATAAAAAAAAAAAAAAAGCACTGAAGTAGGATGCATTTATAAATTTTAATTTAATATTATTTCTAATTTATGGTTCCATAAATAAAATTTAAAAATAACCAGATTGTGAAAGTTGTTTTATTTCAATCGTAGGTGTCTGTCCCAGCTGAAAGACTCGTTCATACCTAATCTGAAATGTTTGTTTGTGGTTTTTTATGTGTGTTTTGTATACAAGTGTGAGTGTAGGTTGGTCCATTGAATAGTTCAACTAAGATTATTTTTTCTTTTTTGTATAAAGGCTTTATGAAATCCTCACATTTATCTAAACACTCGATCGATATGTTTTGTCAAATTTTGATATACTCATTTAAGTTGGCGTCTATTTTTGTTTTTGTTTCATTTTCGCTGGCGTGTTTGGAGTGTTTGCTGCGTTTTGTCTTGTTTTATGAGGTATTTGTTATGTATAGGTGTGTGTGAGAAAGTTAATGCTTTGTTTCTGGAAAGTTTATTCTGAGGTTAAACCCTGACATGTAAACAGTGTTGCGAACTTTGGTTGAATCACGTAAGTACGTTTGCGCGAAACATAGTCCAAGATGGGCCCACAATTCAAGTACTATGCAAGATTGCTTAGGTACTGCAATTCGATTATGGTGATAGTTTAAGGTAAGAATTACAGTTTTTACTGATTACGATTAGAACGATGGAAGGGCGGTGATTAAAAATTAACTTTTTCATTAAGCCACGCAACTTAAAGATCAGTTTTAAAATGGAGGTCGAATTTTTGGAATTACTACATTATATGAAGGAAAAGTAGACGTTACTTTTTTAGGAATAACAATATTTTATATATAGAATTTCAAAATGTATTGTTTAGTCGTCTTAATCATTTTATGAAATTATACAAATACAAGTCGGATACATTAATAGGTCTATCACATGTATAGGAAGTTAAAAAAGTATGAAAATTACTTTTAACAAGCAACATTAGAGGAACAAGAATAGGTCACTTTCAATTACATTCCGTATTCAGTACAATTTCCCCCACATAAAAAAGGGGCCACAAAGAAGTCGAGCAAATGTAAACCAATATATTTTTTTCCTTATGAAGTAAAATTTTAAGTTAATTTTTTTAAGTAAAATATATTGACTTTCAAAATAACTGACATTTAAATTTTTCACCCAAAGGTAAGCTATAATTTATTACCAAGCCTGACATAATTTCTCAAATATATGAAAATTTTGTTTGTAAAATGGAACCTTTGTCTTTCAAAAAGCAGAAATTTAGAGATTTTTATATTAATATTTGACGAAAATGGTAGTAAAATTGGTGTTTAAGAAATATAATATTAAGGTTTTTTTTCTGTCGGTGACAAAATGTAAATACTGTATTTGTGTTTTTAATCGTTAGAAGAAAGGAAATATTTACTCAATTTTTATTCTTAACAGCTTCAGCTTGAGTTTTGTAAGGCTATTGACTAGAAATCCAACTTTGTCTATTAGCTAGAAGTTATGGTTATCTCGAGAAATGAAATGAGTTTTTCTTAGAGATTTAGTTCTATACTTGGTTCGCATCAAAAAAAAGTACTGAACATAACAAAAATAAAATAATAAAAACAAATAAATGCATATATTGAGTACTTCAGATAAAACGTTCAAAGTTTGTGTCGACACGGACGATCTAAAATAAATTTTTAAAATCTGTTTAGAAGTAAATGTTAGTGAGACACGTCAACTAATTATAATTGACGAACTTCTGGTCCAGAGAGGAGAATTCATCCGGTTTAAATAAGTATCACATTATACAGGGTGCGGCAAAAGTCAGTTAACCGAAAATGCAATTTACCTATAACTTGTATTTTACATAACTATAACAATTTTCTTTTAAATTACCAGTTAGAGAAACTGCTCAAAGTGGCCTCCTTCCTTGTCTATACACTTTGGCAGCTTGTCACCACTAATTTGCACATTTTGTTGTATAATGGTGGTGTGAATTAAGCATGAAAATGTCCCACTATTAATTCTTTTAAATGTTCTAAGCTTTAGGTTTCACCGAAAACACGGTTATCTTTTAACAGCCCCCACATACCACAATCGCACGGAGTTAAGTCCGGAGACATGGAAGGTCACTCAATAGTTCCTCTTCTTCCTATCCATTCCGTGAAGTTACCATTTAAAAAGGCTCGAACATCAAGGCCGTAATGCGGAGATGCTCCGTCTTGCTGCCAAATAATCGAACGACGACGCGACTCTTCAAAAATGGGGCAGTTTTGCAACTCTAATAACACGTCATGTAGCATTTCAAAGTAATTTTCTGAATTCACAGTACGATCATAAGAGTAAGGTCCTATCACACCACCACTCCAAATAACCCTAACCAACATTGGGCCATGTTAGAATCCAAAACTAAAACTTGTAGTAGAAATAACCCTAACCAACATTGGGCCATGTTAGAATCCAAAACTAAAACTTGTAGTAGAAAGAACCCTAACCAACATTGGGTCATGTTAGAACCCAAAACTAGAACCTGTAGTAGAAAGAACCCTAACCAACATTAGGCCATGTTGGAATCCAAAACTAAAACTTGAAGTAGAAAGAACCCTAACCAACATTGGGCCATGTTAGAATCCAAAACTAAAACTTGTAGTAGAAAGAACCCTAACCAACATTAGGCCATGTTAGAATCCAAAACTAAAACTTGAAGTAGAAATAACCCTAACCAACATTGATCCATGTTAGAATCCAAAACTAAAACTTGTAGTTGAAAGAACCCTAATCAACATTAGGCCATGTTAGAATCCAAAACTAAAACTTGAAGTAGAAATAACCCTAACCAACATTGGGCCATGTTAGAATCCAAAACTAAAACTTGTAGTAGAAATAACCCTAACCAACATTGGGCCATGTTAGAATCCAAAACTAAAACTTGTAGTAGAAAGAACCCTAACCAACATTGGGCAATGTTAGAATCCTAAACTAGAACTTGTAGTAGAAAGAACCTTAACCAACATTTGGCCATTTTAGAATCCAAAACTAAAACTTGAAGTAGAAAGAACCCTAACCAACATTGGGCCATGTTAGAATCCAAAACTAAAACTTGAAGTAGAAAGAACCCTAACCAACATTGGGCCATGTTAGAATCCAAAACTAAAACTTGAAGTAGAAAGAACCTTAACCAACATTGGGCCATGTTAGAATCCAAAACTAAAACTTGAAGTAGAAAGAACCCTAACCAACATTGGGCCATGTTAGAATCCAAAACTAAAACTTGTAGTAGAAAGAACCCTAACCAACATTTGGCCATGTTAGAATCCAAAACTAAAACTTGAAGTAGAAAGAACCTTAACCAACATTGGGCCATGTTAGAATCCAAAACTAAATTTTGTATTAGAAAGAACCCAGAGCTACAGCTAAGCCTGATCAGTAAATAACTAAGAAAATATGCAATGGTGATCAGGGGAAGACCACCTTTTGTATAAATGTTTCATCTTCTGGGTTTATTATTTGATATCAAAAAATGATCTATTCCTTCGAAACTGATGACAAATGTCGGAATAAATTGTACCAATAATAAGATGTATGTCACTTTTAATAAAGCCCCCGGCGGAGCTGATAACCGCTAGGGGGCGCGTCCCCAGGTGGCGGATAGGGGAATGCCTTGCAGTGGCTTTGGCTGCTGTGTGGTAGGAGGGAAATAAAATACCTCCCGCGGACCAACAGCAAAGAAAACAGCAATGGAGAAAACAGACGGAATTATTACCCCAGGTGGTATCCAGGGAAACTTGGGGAATCCACTCTCCTGTAAGGAGATCGGCTCCATGGATTCTGGGGGGAGCCATTTATTGCTAGATTCTGGTAAGTCTGCTACGGTAACACCATCCGTAGGCGAAGGGGAAACAAATTATGATCTTGGGAGAATTGAACTCCTTGAAAGAATTAGGGCCCTTGAACTTCAAACAAAACAATTACAAGAAGAAGTGTCAACACTTAGAAAGGAGAACTGTGACTTGAGGAAGGAAACTGCTGGCACTAAGGAAAATAAACAGCAAGATGATAACGAGTTCTACACAGATGAGGAACAATTAGAAAGAGAAACTAATTGGATATTGGAGAGGAGGAAAAGGCCACGCAAAAAAAGGAAAGCAGAGACCTCGCCTCAATACACACAGGACAACAGCAGTGGACAAGTACCACCCAGCGCTGATGGCAAAAAAACAACTAAGGTTCAACTACCACCGCCAATAAACATAGTTGGATTGGAACGCTATGGAGAATTACAGGCAGTGATGAAATCTGTAACTGACAAGCAGTACAAAGTAGTTGCTTTAAATAATAATGTGTGGAAAGTGAACACTCCGGATTCTGACACATATAGGGCACTGACAGCTAAGTTGAAAGCAGAAGACATGCAATGGTATACTTATGAAAATAAAAATGACAGGCCTATAAAGGTCATGGCAAGAGGACTGCATTCAACATGTTCTAAAGAGGAAATCATAGAAGACTTGAAATTAAGGGGTCTTCAGATTACAGATGCTAACAACATATTGAAGAGAGAAAGAAAAGAAAATGAAAAAGGGGAGTTGCACTTTATAAAAAGGGGACTTCCTCTGTTTATGCTGACATTCTCCAATCAAGAAAAAATAGAAAAAATATACAGCATCAATGATATCTTAAACATGAAAGTAAAAATTGAACCACTAAGGAGGACAAATAACTTTATCCCGCAATGTAAGAGGTGCCAGGGATTTAATCATACGCAGAAATACTGCCAGAAAGAGCCTCGATGTGTGAAGTGCGCAGGCAAACACCTCACATTGAACTGTACAACAAGAAGAGAATCGCCACCGTTGTGCATTAATTGTAAGGGAGCGCATCCTGCAAGCTACAGAGGGTGCGAAGTCACAAAAGAACTACAGGGAATGCGAAATAGACTGTATAGGACCCAAATAAATAATAGAAGAAGGGTAGTACCAGATATACAACCTAGAGACACAGACAGACAGAACCCACACGATGCTGCTCCCAATCAAAGGATAGTTACAACATATGCACAAAAAGTGCAAACCCCGCCAGCGACAAAACAAGTTTTAAGAACACAAAATGAAGTCCTGGAACAAATTCTGAATAAACTAGAAACCCTAACAGAGAAGTTAGAACAGCAAAGAGAAATAAATAAGAAAACTTCTGATAAACTACAAAGCCTGGAAACCAGGATGGGCAAAGTAAAGAAACTAAATAAGTAAGACACTGCGTATTGTTACATGGAATGCTAATGGGCTCCAGCAGCACCTGACGGAGCTAGAGCTCTTTTTAAACACAGAAAACATAGATATATGTCTAATCTCGGAAAGCCATTTCACCAGCACCTCTTATGCTAAATTAAGAGGCTACTGCTTCTACCATGCAATCCATCCTTCTGAAAAAGCTAGAGGGGGATCGGCTATATTCATTAGAGAAAATATTAAGCACTATGCTGACGTAAAAATTGAGAAGGAAATTATGCAAGTGACAACAGTTGAAGTGAAGCTAAGCATAGGCCGAACATTGAGAGTCTCGGCCATTTACTGTCCTCCTCGGTTTAATCTAAAGAAAGATGATTACTTAGATCTTCTCAGAGCAATGGGCAACTACTTTATTGTAGGAGGAGATTTCAATGCTAAGAACATATACTGGGGCTCCAGACTGACGACACCGAAAGGCAGGGAGTTGTATGCTGCAGGAGTTGGGTTAAAATGCGACTTCCTTTCTGGAAGAAAACCTACATACTGGCCAACTGATGTTTTAAAAACTCCAGATTTGATTGACTTTTTTGTTGTGAAAGGACTCTCATCTAACTACATAGAGGTTGAGAGTAGTGACGAACTTTCGTCAGACCACTCTCCAGTCATCATGACTATCAGTGATAACATCATAGTGAGAGAAAATTTGCTGGGGTTGGTTAACAATAGGACAAACTGGAAACTGTTCAGAAGGTTAGTAGAAGAAAATGTTGACTTACTAACTAAAATGAAAACACAACACCAGCTTGAGGAACAACTGGAGGTTTTAGTGCAGCAAATACAGCAGGCGGCGTGGGGTAGTACCCCTGATCTATCTGCAAACAACAAACACCACAACTCATATCCGAAGGAGGTAAGGGAGCTAGTTTGGAGAAAACGAAGAGCAAGAAAAGCCTGGCAAAATACAAGAGCCCCTGAAGACAAAACTCTTTTTAATTCACTTTCTAATGAACTTAAAGAACTCATCAAAAAAGTTAAAAATGTGACAATGTCTAAATTTCTGCAAAACCTGACCAATCAAAAGGATACAGAGTATTCCCTGTGGAAGGCCTCCAAGGGATTTAAGAGACCTAAGGCTCAAAACCCTCCAATAAGGAGACCAGATAACACTTGGGCCAGAAGCCCCAAGCAGAAAGCAGACCTATTTGCACAACACCTTGCAGATACCTTTCAACCTCTACCTAGGCAAACAGCTGATGAATATTTGATGGCTGCTGAGAAACTTGATGAGAGGGAAATACAACCAATAACACTTCAAGAACTAAAAACTGAAATTAAGAGCAACCTCAAACCTAATAAAGCACCTGGCTATGATCTTATCACAGGACAGGTACTAAAAGAATTGCCTGAAAAAGGACTCAAAAAACTGCTCCACATAATAAATGCCTGCTTTAGGCTAAGGTATGTTCCAAGGCAATGGAAGGTTGCTGAAGTGATCATGATTTCTAAACCTGGTAAACCCGCTCATGAAAAGTCATCCTATAGGCCAATTTCACTTTTGCCAACGACAGCAAAGCTATTTGAACGGCTGTTACTCAAGCGCCTTAAGACAATAATAGAAGAAAGAAACTTGATACCTCCTCATCAGTTTGGTTTCCGAGAGAAACATTCTACGATCCAGCAGATTCATAGGATTACAAATGTCATAGAAGATGCACTTGAGAAAAGGAAGATATGCTCTAGCGTATTCTTGGATGTATCCCAGGCATTCGACAGAGTTTGGCACCAGGGTCTGTGCTACAAAATGCATAAAGATCTCCCAAGGCAACTATATGAAATTCTTAACTCATATGTCACCGAACGATACTTCAGGGTGAAGTATGAGGGAGAGTACTCAGAATTGAAACCAATAAATGCTGGTGTCCCGCAGGGCAGCGTGCTCGGCCCGGTTCTTTACCTGCTCTACACTAGAGGTATACCTGAGCCTGTAGGAGTGGACATTGCAACATTTGCGGATGATACTGCAATTGTGGCAGTAGGAGATACTGTAGAGGAGTCAACAAGCAGTCTACAAAGAGCCCTGCATGAAGTGAGTCACTGGACCAAAAAGTGGAGGGTCAAACTAAATGAAACCAAGTCAGTGCACATAAACTTCAGTAATAAAAAAATTCAACATCTCCCAGTGGAAATAAATGAAAATACTGTTCCTTATAGCAATACAGCAAAGTATCTAGGCCTAACGCTAGACTGTAAATTGCGCTGGAAGGAGCACATCAAAATAAAGAAGAAGGAGCTAAACATTAAATATGGGAAAATGCACTGGCTAATTGGAAGACGTTCAGAGCTGAGCACTTACAATAAAGTTCTTCTATATAATCAGATATTGAAGCCAATATGGGAATATGGCATTCAGTTATGGGGTTGTGCCAAGCCTACAAATAGAAGTATAATCCAAGTTTTTCAAAACAAAGTACTTAGGGGCATAGTGAATGCACCATGGTACATCAGAAACTCAGACCTGCACAGAGACTTGAAGGTCAACATGGTGGACGAAGAAATTAAGAAGCATGCAAGACGACACCTACAGCGCCTTCAGGGACACCCGAGTACAGTGATCCGGAGGATGTTGGATGAACCCAGCCCGCTTCGTCGGCTCAAGAGGACCAAGCCAGCTGACTTGCTTATATAAAACTTTCAGATTGTTTACCAAATATTTGTTTATTTTAATCTATATGGGAACAACCATTGGGCTGTTACTCATCAAACTGTGATGTAATAGATTAGAAGTTGCTAAATGAGCTAAGCTCAGTTGTAACAGTATGTGTATTAAAAAAAAAAAAAAAAAAAAAAACTTTTAATAAAGGATGGACTCAAATGTTCATACATTTATTAACTATTGTTAATAATAAATAATTGGAAAAAAAAAAAAAAAAAATGTGTAAATAGTAAGAAACAAGAAATACAATGAATAAAAACTATAATATATAGCCTACTCACTATTTGAACACACAATAAATTTAAAATAAACATTTTTTATAAAACAAACTAGCAATACTTCAATATATACATTGGATAATAATGTTGTAATACATAAAGAAAAGAGAAGTTTTGTTTTGACTATAATAATTTAAATCTTTTGTGTGTGAGGGGGGGGGTCTATTTTAAAAAGGAATTTATTAAATTTAAATCAATTAAATTTAGCATAATCGAAATTTTAATATAAAAAATATGTTTTTTTGTGCTTGTGACAAATTTTGAATGAAAGACAGACAGCTCCGCCAAGAGGAACGTACTGGAAGAGTAATAATAATAATAATAATAATAATAATAATAATAATAATAATAAAAATAATAATAATAATAATAATAATAATAATAATAATAATAATAAAATAAAAAAACAGAACTGGTTAAGTTCTTTTGTTATTAACAAAATATTTTGTATAGTTTTAATGAAACCATTTTTATTTTTTTTTTAGTTTCTAAAAATAAATCTTTACCAGATTAATAATAATCTGAAAAATTAAGGAAAGGGAAGTGATTAGATTGTTTTATAATTATTGTGTCTATGTATTCACCATATATACAAAAGTTAAATTACATTTTCAAAAATAAAGAGTATTGTTGTTAAATAGTTAAAGAGATCACTGTTAATGCACAATTTTCTTGTTCGAGATGTATTTTGGTGTGTTGCACCATTAAATCAACATTTACAAACTGATAATAATGTCTAACAGCATTATTTATTAATTTTTTTTGCAACATGTTTTATTACGAGAGATAATCAATGTTTCCAACTTCAACTTAAATTTTATTGTTGTTCAAAACGTGAAAAAAACTTTGTGTAGTTTTAGTTAATATGTTTTTTAATAGGTAATTTTAAATCACTGTCTAAACTTGTTGATATTGGTGGTATAAACACTTATTATAAGTTGTTTTATAGATATAGTAGTTGTATAACCGATAGTAAAACTCTGTAGATAAACAGGCGTGTTATTCTACTGCACGTATTCAAATAATTATAATTTCTATAGTTTTTAAAGTTTAAAATAAAAAGTTTTATATAAATTGTAATATAATTAATATTGGTAAATATACAACCGCTTGCATAATAAAACAAAAACAGGTTCATTGATAAATTAGTCAAAATAATCAATAAGAAATTTATAAAAATAAAAGAGAAAAACTAATGACAGGCTTAAATTAATATTTTCAAATGAATAATTCGTTATTACACAGTAATTTTAAACAAATATTAAAAAAAGTCTATTTACAATAATTTCGCTTATATACATAAGTAATATTGCCTAATAAGTACATAAAAGTATTTGAATTATTTAAAAAATCCATTATTTTCTAAATATACTAAAATTTGTTGTGCCTTTTCCTTATAACAATTTTTATCATACACACTTTTCTCGTTATGTTTGTCTTCAGTTTCGTCTTCATCAGTAAATATAACATTTAAACAACAAAATACAGCAAAGAACCCGAAAAACATCGTGAGGTTAACTTCTTTTTTAATCATATCCTCATTTATTCTTTCTTCACATCCTAGTTTTTCGAGATAAATGTTCAATGTCTGCAGATAAATGGTGTACAATTCGTTGATCCTGTGGATACGGACGTCATTCTGAATACTGGTCCAGGTGAAGAACTGCAAATCAATGCCAAAAGAACCATACATACAAATTTGAAAATCGATTAATTTTACATCTTCAATATTTCCCTTTTTACCGTACTTGAACAATATATTATTTGTCCATAAATCTCCATGATTTAGAACATTAAAACCACTTCTATTATTTACTATTTCATGCAGACGTTCATTACATGTTTCGTAAATTTGACGTATTTTATTTCCGAAACGTTCAAAGCCTTTCCAGTTTTCTACAGCGTTTCCAAAATGTAATAATTTTTCTTTAATAAAACTAAAAGCAGAATTATTGAAACCTTTGTAAATGTACGCTTCTCCTATAGACAATACAAGGCTAGGATTCTTCTTATTGACAGCGACGGACACTGCGTGGAAGGTAGCCAAAGTCTTCATGACCATCAGACTGTGTTCGAAGTCGAGTTGTTGGTACTTGTCACACATGACATAACCCTCTACTCTTAAATCCTCCAATACTAACACGCTCTCTAATTTAGATGGAAAATAATTTGGGCAAATTGCTAAGTTTCCGATCAAGTTGTTCGCTGTAGGAAAGAAGTGACTATACAACATAAATTCCTTTTCTATAAACTTGCCTTCTTCTGTGATTTGTTTTAGTACGCCGTCTACAAGTGGAGCTTTTATGATGAAATATTTCCTTTGACTTGTGCCATTCCGTTTAAACTGTACATTACTTCGATATATTACACTGCAGTGGTTCTCGCCTGCTGATAACCCAGGGATTAGTTCAGAGTCAATTATTTGAATTTCCGTATTACAGTGTGCCTTTGCATTAATAATTTGTAGAAGGAACTTTTCGTTAAACCATAGTGGAGAAGCCATAACTGAAACAAATGTTAAGAATAGGTACAAAAATAATGATAACAAAGAATTGTAAAATTGTGATTTTTAAAAATATACAAAAGATCCCTATTCTTCTTGTAAAATGATGTAAGGTAGATTATTTACATTAATCATTGCTCCCGTGCTCCTAACAGAGTTATTATATTATTATTATTTTTAGTTTTGTTTACTACAATAATTATTGTTTGTGAATATTAAAATAACGAACTAAAACTTTAAATAGAGCAGCTCATCATGACTTATAGATTAAGAGTAGAAGAGAGAGGTGTTGGTCGGTAGAATGACGAACTTTAAATTAGAATACCCCCACAATCCCATTTCTCAGTTTAAATTCAATAATCAGAAACACACAGATTATAAATATTTGCTTTTGTCAAGTAGTGATAATTAGCATGAGTTTTGACGAATCTCCATAAAAAACAACTTCTGAATGTTTCTAAAAGAGAACGCTATAAAATCGTTTAAGGCCTAATAATTATGTCTTTTTTCATCTACTTTTATTAAAATAAAAACTAAAAATCAACTTGTTTCTAGATTATATAAAAGTCTGGAATATCGGCAAAAATGAGTAAAACCCATTTTGATATTCTAATTTTCGGTTAGAGAGCTTGTTTTATCATACATACGAAGAAATGTTTTTTGAGATAAATAGTAAAATTATACCGAAACACCTACGCCCAATTCCCTTAATAGAAGTTTAATAATTTGACCAAAATAGAAATGACCAGTTTATTTTATCTGAGAGGTGATAAACACTTTGCCAAATTAAAAATTTTAAAATATTTAAAAGAAATGAGTTTAAGTTGAAATGGGTAATAAACGATGCAATGACTCACTTATGCATGAAACCAAAGCCTAGTCTATATAAATCTAAAACGCATTTTTAACTACTTACTCGATAATTCCGGGTTCAGTAGATATCACTCAAATAGATTTAAAATAGGCTAAAGCTATTTAGATATATATATTTTATTATGTGAACATTTATAACCTAAATTAAAATAAATATTTTAATGTTTTCCTAATAATTTAAAATATTTACAATCACTAAAATGAACCAGACGTCACACAGTGTGGCAAGATCTCTTAAAACTCACAATTACAGTTTATTCAAAAATATTTTGTGTGAGGTGGGTGAAAATATATTATAAAAAATAATCAGGGTGACTAGCTTCCCAGGACTTGGGGCAAACAGGGCATCTAGCAACATAATGTACGACCGTTTCTTTCTTCAAAGAGAGCAAAGATGGATTCTCTGTTAAAATATTTACAAACTGATAATAATATATAAAAGTATTATTTTTTTGTAATATATTTTTGTTACGAGACATAATCAGTTTTGCAACTTTAACTTAGTTTAAATTGACTTAGTTTTGATTCTAATTGTGGAAATTACGAATACTTTAAAATTAGTGTTGCTTTAATCTTATCTTATTATTACATTAGTTTCAACACAGAAACAATAATTATATCTCGCAAACGAAAATATTACTTTAAACTTTTTTACAAATCATTTAATAAAATTAAGAATATCCCTAAGATAGTTTAAGATTGAATAAGGATATTACGAAGAAAGGGTTCAACAATGTTTAAAATTACAAATCAAAGAAAATCATGTTTAACAGATCTTTTACCATATATGTGTGTTGTTTGCGGAATTATCTGCCAAATTCTGTCAAAGCCGTGCTCAAATTAGGTGCTGAAATGGGTTTTTTTTATTGTAAAAAGCGTGAGAGTACGACTACATGTCGTTTTTTTTTCTACTTGAATTTTTGTTTAAATTAATAATAAATAATATTACCCCTTGAATTGTTTTAAATTTGGTCTTGTTGTCTTGACAAGTTTGGCAGAATATTACGTATTTGTGTGTTCTTAGACACTTTTAATGGCTAAAAATAAATGGTTTTTGTGAATTTCTAAATGATAAAAGTTATAAATAGGTTTTTTTTATAATAATAATATTATTACACACTAGCTATTATACCTATACATTTTGGAACTAATTATGTCCAAATTTTTTTCATACTTTTAAAAATTAATTTTTTAAGCTTAAATTTGTTAAATGTAATTTTAACAGCACAGCATAGAAATTTTAAAAATCCCTTAAATTATATTTATTAGTTGAAATTTTAGATAGATTTTAGTCAAAATCAGGTTCGTTAATAACGTTTTGCAAGTTTAAAATGTCTGTTAATAGAAAATAAAGGCAAATCAATTTTATAACTGTGTCCCATTGATAAGGATTTTTGACAGTTTTATTTTACTTGTAGTTCCGATCTTCTTAACAAGATGAAGGTCTTTTCAAACACGCCTAATCCACAAATTTCACCACAGAAATTACCGAGTCATTGTAAAATATCTGCATAATCATGGTTTGGGATTGATTAGTTTTAATTTAAAGTTCCTGATTTTTGTCGAGCTTAGTACACAATTCTCATAACGATCTTGATTAAGTTCGTTATTTAAAGAATTTCCTAAAAAAATTTGAAAATGGTGGTTGTTAAAAATTTTAAAACAATTCAAATCTCCTTTATCTTTGACATTTTGAATTCTCTATAAAAAAAATACAAAATACATATTCACTTTTTGAAGTAAATAATATTTTTAGTTTTGAGAAAATTAAATAAACAATTACAGTTCAGTGCACAATGCTTCTTTAAGGTAATATTTGTGCTATGGTGATAAATTCTAAAGTAATGTTTTATGGTCAACACATTTTCGAGAAATGTATGTAAATGAAACATTAACTGAAGTTCTAATTCCGTTTACGTTTTCAAGATGTCGACTGATCTCATAGCAAAAAATACAATAGGAGTTTTAAAATAGATTTCTAATACAATTTTCCTTAGAGACTGTTGATAAACACTATTTCATTTCGTTGAATATAGACAATTTTTTCTGGTAAGGAGTTCGGACAGATATCATTGTAGAGGTTTGTTTTTAGACATTTTGAAAGTAAAAGATTTTTTCTCGAAACTTCGAATGTATTTTACAAAAATTGTAATTTTAACTTTTAATAGGAAAAGTGTAAGGTGCGTGTGCAATAACAAGTAAGGTTTATAGTATGTTGTGAAATTGTTAGCTAATGCAACCAAATTTAAAAGACCCCGAAGAAACAACTTCAATGTCCCCTAAAACAAATTTTTAAATTGTTAAACTATATAATATTTTTCAAGTTAAGAATACAAGTATTTGTTGTAAAACTATTTAAATAAACTGCATTTAAATCACAATTTAACGAACAAATTTTATTATTTTAAAAGAGAAGGGACATGTACTTGCTACCAAGCACTTGATATGCGGATAATTAGGGTTAGTTAAAGTATTTACATATTTAATATAATTTATAAACTTGTCAAAGATGCGACTTATTAATATAAATATCTAAACTTAAACACTTCATTAGTTAACATTTACCTTGATCTATCAGAAATAATTTTTAATTTGTATAAAACATAAACGCATCACACAGAAGTAATAAGCAATAAATAATGTTCTGTCCTGCACTACAGGAAGATAACTGATTTTGGAAGAGAAAAATTCAGGTTTTTTTTTACATGCTATGGTTATCAGAAAGTTTCCGGACTAATTACGTCCTGATTAATAGTTATATAAGATATTTTTTAAACAAAACATACTTTATAAATAAACGCGATCGAAGCTGTTATCGCGTGACGTATGTAACAATACAGTACAAGGTTACAAGATCAAGTACGTATTTCCATTTATATGTATTGCGCCCAATCTATTGCACAAACAGACAATAAACAAACAAATACTTAACTAGCTCATTTGAAGGAAATGTTAATTGTATTGGAAAAAGCGGTTTTACCAGGACAGTAAGTTAGCATAAAAGAGTTGTAAGTTTTTTGAACGTCGTAATTGTGGATGTTTTATATCACTACTTTTTTGACATCGGCTAAGCCCTAGGGGACCTCATAGACAGAACAAAAACCAGTTTAAAATGGTAGCCATTTTGATATTTTCAATTCAATTTTTCTGAATTTTATAGGGTTCTATATGAGTACATTATAGTCCCATATATCAAATTTCATGTTCCTATATTTATTGTTATACAAGGACAACGACAACGGCGACGGACGGACTGTCCGGAATGTCGGACTGTCCGTAAAGAAAACCACTTTTTCGGTTTTCTGAAGTTATGAAACGTGACAGTTCAATTCAAAAAGAGAAGTCGAAATATTCGACGATCGCCCTTATACTGTTTAAGTAACAAATTATAGGAAAACTTCACATAACAGATTAAAAGTGTAATTCAAGAAGTATGTTGAAGCTACTGTATTTAACTCCATTAAATATGATGTAAAAGTTCCACAAACACAACACTAACTTTCTAACAACGATAATCAAAACCAACCATTGGATTGCCCAATTCATGAGCTAACTGTATTATTCTTTGTACATTCTGCTTGGCGCATTGATTTGGGTAATTCTCTTCAATCAAAAAGACTTTGATATTGAAATAAACAACGTTCCAAGACTGTCTTCGAGACTCATAACGTTTATATCTATATATACTTTTTTAAGTTGAGCAACACTACTAAGAAAGATATTTGTTGAATGAAACCAGTCAAGTAAAGGAATCTTTAATCATTTATATCGATTACTATGGAATCAACATTTTCGTTGATTAGACTACCGATAATTTTTTATTGATTGTTAGGTCCTTAGGTAACTTTTGACTTTTATGAAAAAATAAATTTTGAATTTTATACTTACGAGAGTTTTGGCCTAACTATGCCTATAATCGAAAGTTGATCAACATCTGTACAATCCTTTTCCCTGTAGCCCAATGCACAAGTTAAAAAAAAAGACAATTCCAGAAACAAGTTTTTGAATTCAGATACATCTTAAACTCATATTTCGCTAATAATTCAAGTCTGATTTTTAACCAATCACTTAATTTTCTCTATAGGCTTCTGCTACATATATGTAATAAATAAAAATAAACACATGTGCTTAATTTTTGTTCAAGATCACATAAGCCTGAAAATTTCGAAGTTTTTCATAACAGAAATGAACTAATAATAATAATCAAATAATATTTTTAAAAATTCTGAATTTTTACTTGTATTTATTAAATTCTGGCATTGTAATCCACAAATAAATCCTTGAAGAAAAAGATTCATGAAAATCGGTAACAGCAGAATTATAGTGATGGAACATACGAACATCTGGGGATTACACTTACGATACTTCCGAGATTGTGCGTGAATTTAGTCTTACATGGGTCTGAAACGAAAGGTTATCAATTTGTTTTTGTTTTTTACGTTTGGTTATTGTCTACAAACTCTGAAACAGTAATCCATTCTGTTAGAACTTTGCTCAACAAAAGTAGCGTCGGAAGAGAAAAGAAGAATTGTTAAAAAATGAGTCAAGGTTAATTTTTGCTATCGGTAAATGTTTCTAGAATTACAATTTTGCTTTTTTATTTTTGAAATTTAAATTTAAAAATAAAATGTTGTTTACAAGTAATTTTGAACAGGATTCAGTCATACTATTACTATTTTGTTTGCTTTTATTGAACTGTTGAAATACCATTCATTTTTAAAATATTAATTTTTTCATTTCTTGGGGGTTTGAGTTCAATATTTATCGAGTACTCAGAGTGCCTAAATATCAAGGGATTGACATCAGATTTACTTTTAGGAAAATTAAAATAACACTACCAAATTTTTAGCGTCGGTCTGTGCGCTTATCGAAACTACTAGTTTATTGAACATACATTAGTAATTTAAAAAAACGAAGGAATAGAGTAATTAAAGAAGCAAGTTTTATTATATTATGAGAAAGTAGTTTATAAGTTTTTCAAAAAGACATAAATGCTAATAAAACTTTTATTCTAATAAAGCATTAAAATATTTATACTTAAATATAGGATTCATAGCCAAGAAAAGATATTTTAACAATATAATATAGAAATAGTTTAGTAGGCACAATTCTAATCGGGTTGTATTAAAATGTTGAAGCTAGGTCACATGACTTGGCCGTGGGTTAAGAAGTACCATGACCATTTAATTGGGAGCTGTGTTTCCTTCAAGAACTTTAAAAAAAATTTCAAATCAATATATTAATGATATTGACCATATTCAAGGATAACTGAAGTTAACAAATTATCTCGCCTAAATTTGATATAATATGTGAGTTTTATCAACAACACAGCATAACACATTATTTCAACATTCCACAAAAACGGTGAAAATAAATGTTTGAAGAAGAGAATTTCGGTGTTTAAAGAACATTTTAAACAAAAATTTACAAATGTATGTCTTTCATAAAATGAAAGATCTCGAATTGTAGTTTCCATATTTAAACATAGAGGGTCAAAATGGAATTTCAAGCGTAGCTGGAAAATTATATTCTAAGACTTGCAAAACATTATGTGTGATAAATTTCATATTATTAATGTTTTCGTCGTGTACTGGTCATTTAAAAGTGTCAAACTAAATTAAAAATACACTTATTAAGTAAACAAGTACTGTATTTGTAATTAAATGGACATAAATAAAAGCTAATAAAGATACCAACCAATTTGGTTTTTGTTTCATTGATTTACAACAAAGAAGCAGATACAACATGTAGTAACAAAATACACGCACAATCCTGAGTTTAGGGAAATAAAGTAAATTTTAGTGTTTATCGTAAATGTTGTCTACTATTTTACGAAAGTCATAATAGTGGTTATGTTTGAGTTGTAATTTATGTTAAAGTAAGTTTGATAGAAACCGGATTTCCTAACACAACACTACTCACGAAATATATATCTGCGCATGCGCGGCATTTATGGAAGGAAATGATCATTAGTATCCTGCAATATTTCTATATGATAAGGTTTTCCTAGATTGTAAGATGCACGTGTATTTTGTAACATTTACGGTTATTAAAGTAGATAATTAAAATTAAAATTAAATTGTTAAAAATAGTGTAAGTTTTTATTTGTGTAAAAATAAATATTGATCAGAATTCAGAAGGAATATTAAATTAATTATAAATAAAGATGATTTATTGGATAGATCCTTACAGCATTTGCTGTGAACATACATAATATAGGTGGTACGTTTTTCTATTTATTCTTAACATTATTTATATGTAAATGCATACTCTTGTTAACTTGATTCATAAAATCCGATATAAAAATCATCTGCACAAAAAATGAAACTAATACAATTAAGTGATCGTAAAGTACATTTTACGATTCTAATTTTGCACTACCTCTATATTTTATTTTTAGTATAGAACTTATCTAAATGATATGATGACTTTTGGTTTATCTTTATTAATAACCATCTCATCCACCGACAACCAGCCATAAGTTTATTATTCTTCATAAGATAATGGAAAATGATAAAATTAATAAAACTCCTCCAAGCATCTGACTCTTAACCAATGGAACAAAAATGACTTTTAATGATATTTACAGTATGATATGAACACAAAGCTACAAAAAAAAGCTATTGCGAAATATAATATATAGAGTTAAAAAGAAATTTTCCAAAATCCGTTACAAACCACTATGTATTTGAAATATTTTTATGTTAGTAAGAAATAAGTTAATCTGAGAGTAAAACCATGTTTAACTACAAATTTGACTGAAATTTAACTAAATTGTTGGATACTAGAAAGATTATTACTAATTTTATTGTATATTTTTAGGGTAAGTGTTAAAAAAATTAACTGTTTGTAACAATTATTTTTTGTTAATTTTATAATTACGTATATATTTATACATCATTTAACTAAGATTTTCAACCGATTCATGAAAATTGTACAAAACAATATTTATAGAAATTAGAGAACTTTCAATGTATAAAAATGTTAAAAATTGCCTCCATATAATATTTATTATCAAGATATGACAGTAATAACAAGTCAGATGTATTATTTAAGAATAACTAAATGCAGTTATTTTTTTAGTAGGAAAAAAAAACAAACAATTAATTGAGAATATTAGTGCCAAATATGTTTAGGGTTATCAATAGTCATGGGAATAGCGAGTTTAATTCTACACATAAATTCATGAATTTCCACTGTCAACAATAAGGACTGAACTTATTGGTTCAAGTATTTCAGGAACAGGAGTCAATTGCTGACGTAAAAGAACAGAATGATGTCGTCTTGGAAGTATCTTCCAAACAAGTTGTTATTTCTTTAAAGTATTTAGGAAGCTTGTTCATAAAACTCACTATAACTTCAGATGGTATTTACTATATCCTAATAATATTTCCACAGTAATATATAAATACAGTTTTCCACAATAAACACTTTTTTGATCAAAATGACCTCTAAATGACAAAATCATCAGTTGTTACATGTACACAAACCTTGTCCACACTAAAGAACAACTGACAATGCCAGTGTTTCACTGAGATTACAAGAGGGAAGCTATATTACCATGTCTCCAAATCCAGTGACATCACATATAGTCAATGACAAAGTTATCAGCTTCAGTTGTTACATGTACACAAACCTTGTCGACACTAAACAACAACTGACAATACCAGTGTTTCACTGAGATTACAAGAGGAAAGCTTTATTACCACGGCTCCAAGTCCAGTGACATTACAATATAGTCAATGACAAAGTCATCAGCTTCAGTTGTTACATGTACACAAACCTTGTCGACACTAAACAACAACTGACAATGCCAGTGTTTCATTGAGATTACAAGAGGGAAGCTATATTACCATGTCTCCAAATCCAGTGACATCACATATAGTCAATGACAAAGTTATCAGCTTCAGTTATTACATGTACAACCTTGTCGACACTAAACAACTACTGACAATGCCAATGTTTCACTCAGATTACAACTCGGTAGCGATATGACCATGGCTCCAAGTCCATTGACATTACAATATAGTCAATGACAAAGTCATCAGCTTCAGTTGTTACATGTACAAACCTTGTCGACTCTAAACAACAACTGACAATGCCAATGTTTCACACAGATTACAACAGGGAAGCAATATGACCACGTCCCCAAGTACAGTGACAACACATTTAGTCATTGACAAAGTCAACAGCTTCAGTTATTACATGTACACAAACCTTGTCGACACTAAACAACAACTGACAATACCAATGTTTCACTCAGATTACAACTGGGTAGCGATATGACCACGGCTCCAAGTCCATTGACATTACAATATAGTCAATGACAAAGTCATCAGCTTCAGTTGTTACATGTACACAAACCTTGTCGACACTAAACAACAACTGACAATGCCAGTGTTTCACTGAGATTACAAGAGGGAAGCTATATTACCATGTCTCCAAATCCAGTGACATCACATATAGTCAATGACAAAGTTATCAGCTTCAGTTATTACATGTACACAAACCTTGTCGACACTAAACAACTACTGACAATGCCAATGTTTCACTCAGATTACAACTCGGTAGCGATATGACCATGGCTCCAAGTCCATTGACATTACAATATAGTCAATGACAAAGTCATCAGCTTCAGTTGTTACATGTACAACCTTGTCGACCCTAAACAACAACTGACAGTGCCAATGCTTCACACAGATTACAACAGGGAAGCAATATGACCACGGCTCCAAGTACAGTGACATCACATATAGTCAATGACAAAGTCATCAGCTTCAGTTGTTACATGTACAAACCTTGTCTACATTAAACAACAACTGACAGTGCGTATGCTTCACACAGATTACAACAGGGAAACAATATGACCAAGTCTCCAAGTCCAGTGACATCACAATATAATTGATATATATTTTAAGATCAATATGATACTGTGTATGCAATGCCTTTATAAGATTTTCAACAATACTACATTTTAACTAAACTCTCAGTGGCTCACAAGTACAGGGTTGGCAATACCGAGGGAGCGTAGCTGTTTCTACATATTTTTATGGGGTCTAGATCCATCACTTTCATCTTTTCTATCAGGTCTCTCTTGACTAATTGATGTCTTTTTCCGACGCTGATCCTGTTAAGTTAATCAAGGTAAGGGCTAAGAGGTCTTCATTTTATCTTCTTTTCTTCTTTTTTGTTTATAAGGTCAAGAAATTCGAAATTCATTATATAAAATGCATATTAACAGTTTTAAACTATAAAAAAAAAACATGATCGTGCATATTTCATGGTTGTGATCTAGTTTATGTCTTGTTAACCATTTCCATTGGCTAATTTCTCAATATTTTATGAATTAGCTAATATAGGACTCAGATATTAATAATCTAATATTTAAGTGTGTTATATATGTTATCGAAGTAAAAACAATAAATGAAAATAAATATTAAAGTGCAATAAAGGCGGTTTAGAATAGTTTACTCGACCTTATAGGCGAATTGAATCCATCATAAGAACACACAGTAAAGGACATTATTTGTTGGAGAAAAAAAAATGTAAATAATACAATACATTTAGTTACTTAAATATTAAAAGACCAACTTTTAAAAATAAAATGTTATTTTGAGCAACAAAATTGTTTTTATAGAACGGTGTAAAATTGAAATTAGGGAAAACCATTGACAATAATGAAGTAGTTAACCAATTGTAGGGTCCATCCTATAGTGGAGAGGGGTCCACTCTACGAAGAGGGGTAGTAGCGCAAAAGAACTCCTCAACGCTGCGAGTCCGCAGTAACACGACTACAGACTGCAGTAACTGCAATCTGAGCCGCAGCGTTTATATACTTTAAGTGAGCCGTTTGTATTGTTTATTATCTGTGATATTACAAAATTTAGTGTAACCAGACTATAAAACAGTGGTACACGTGTAAACCTACAGCTATAAAACACTATCTTATTTTATGGTCTTATAATATAGTTTGAAATTTCTGTCCGCCATTTGATAGTCACTATCTTGAATATTGTAAATAGTAAGGTCGTGACATAATACATAACTTTTAACGTACAATTTTCGAGAAGATTAGCAAGAAAATTTCCGAAATCTAAAAATTTTTGGAAGAAATTTTATCAAGGAAAACGTGTTGTTATTGTATTGCGTTTGACTAAGGCAACAGTACTAAGCTTAGAGGGTTAACGTAATGGAGGCATTTTTACAAAAGTATGGTATTAGGTGTTTATTAATTAGATGAAAATTTATGGGTTTCTGAAATTATATATAGATTACACATACTGAAAAGTCAGCTGAATAACTTCGATCAATGAGGTTTTAAATCTCCATTATTTACTTCTTATAGCATTTATTTGGTCCCTGAATATTAAATTGAACGTTTTAACTTTGGTCAAGGTTAGAAATTGCAATGTACTTGTAACAGGTACTTTTGTATTTAATTAAACAAATTTTTCCCCAACAAATGGATTTTATGCTTTTTGTGAATTTTTGCAAGTAAATTGTAGTAAATATTGAGTTTTTCTTTTACGAAGGATGTGTCACTTCTTTTTAACTCCAATTAGAAACGTTTAGAAGTTTTAAGGTGAAGTAAAATCTATCGAGGTGTTTTAGATACCTATAAATCAATTAATGAACCGTTAGCAGGTGTTGAATGTAGTTGATTGTTATAGTACATATAAAAATAAACACGGTAAATATTCTCCCCTACACATTATACAAAACCAAATATCATTAGAAAAACAAAAGTATTCATTACAATCTGCCAAAAATGCTAGTTTGACATGGCCTCGCAAGATCGATTTTCTCAAAATCAGTCAATGCTATGCCGATAAAATGTTAGAGAAGTGTGAAAGTTTTAAAATAATAAGTCAAAGAGAAAGGGAATGGAAATCAGTATCACTTGGAACAAAATGAACGTACCAATTAAAGTAGGCTGCTTTTTGAACGCCCCAGGTTGGTTGGCAATTGACGTAGCTTGGGCGTCTGAGGAAGATGTTTGGGGTTGCGGGAAAGTGAAAAGTAAAGGGGATTGATCCTGGACGGTCGAGCAGGCTTGAAGCGGAGATTGATGGAGAGCGGAACGGCAAAGTTGTTGGCTCTGAAAAGGACCACGCTGACAGAAGAGAGGGGAGCAACCTAGATAAAGACGTAGAGGGGAGATCTAGGGTCAACGGGGACAGGATTGTAGTGGTGGAGGGGATGGATAGGTATATAAATGGGTTGGAGTGATGTACGGGATCTCGCAGTAAACTCTCTTGTGCGGAGTCGCACTCGTCGGCCGCGGGGATGGGTTCTGGTCTGGTCGCTGGAGACGTTTCGTCTTCAGCCAAGACGGCGGGTAACTTCTCGCTCCTTGCTGGTCCTGGGCATCAGATGCACAAGCCGCTACCGTCAGAGCTGGAGCTCTTACAATTTCCTTGGTAGGAGGTGATAGGTTGGCTTGGACTCGTCCGGGCTAGGGTTTCCCCTATTCATGTCCCTGCCGGGAGGCACGGGGTGACTTCTCTTTCAGCTGGGCTGGACTGGTCTCCAAATGAGAAGGCGAGCTGGCTAGGTATCTTCATTGGAGAAATGAACAAAACGTGTATGGGTTGAACAAAGCGCTCTGTGATTGTCACTCAATCCTTGTTATCAGAAAGTTGGCTGAGTGGCTCCCTGAGGAGTAGTAGTGTGTTAGTGGTCTCCGGAGAGAAGTATTGAGACTTGTACAAGTTGGCTCCCTGAGGAGAAATGTTGAGGTTGTTTGGTGGCTCCCTGAAGAGAAGTAGTGAGAAGAGATCTGAAGTAGAGAGGTCTCTCTCAGGAGAAGTGATTTTTGAATCTTTTCGCAACCTGCTTATTCAAATTTCAGCTGATTATACAGCTTATAAGAACAATGAGCTGGCCTTTGTATTCGTATTGTAGTTGCTCAGACCAATCAGAGCCAAGGGGGGCTGTGATTGGTCCGTAGGTTTTTGACGGAACGCCATTGTAGTGTAGTCACGGTGTTTAGCGGTTCGTCACCTAACGTTGGTCCTAACGTGATTGTCGGTCACGTTATCAGAAGCAAGCGCACTAAAGCGGTTTTCTGAATTGGATTGGCCGAAGCAAAGCCGAATAGTGCCGGGGACGTGATGTGACCGAATAGTGCTGTTGTGTGTGTGTTGGCAGACTGTGCCGTGTTTTGTGGGGAAACTAGTGAAGTGAACTGGTTCCCTGTGGATTTGACTTTATCACTTATTACCTGGTTATCAGCATTATTTAAACTTAATATAAAATTATAATCTTTAACACTAATACTTATACCTTAAACCCATCAGCTTTTCCATCCACTCTCTCATTGCCTCGTCAATATATATATATATATATATAAATATATAGAATTAATTGCTTCAGAATTTTCCTATTTATTACAGTTGAAAGAACTTCAACCAAGTCTTAAATCTCAATCCTGTCTATATATTCTGATAGCGTCAAGTCTGTAGAACAATTATTAGTATACGATTCTTCATCCAAACTCCTACGTGCCTTGCAAAAAACGCAACCACTCTAGAGGATCCAATGGACATAAATCAGCTGTGTCTCTTTTATCACAATTTAACTGTTTAATTACTTTATAAACAGTACATTGTCTACCACAACCTCTTAATATATTTATTCTTATTTTTTTGCTGTTCTTACTAAGTACAAAAACTAAGTCAACCTACCTAGTTCTTTTAGAGTCAACCTTGAATACGGTACTCTTCTTATGACTTGTCCCCAAATGTTGGATAGGAGAATGCCTCCCAGGTATAGGTCGTAATGGGAACAGGCCCATTGACCCGAGTATGCATGAACTATTGTCTTGAAGACGGACGAAGAAGATTATCCAACGGTGAAAGAGTGGAAGAACCTAGTGGTGTTAACCCTGAAATGAAAATCCTTCAGATTTGGAGGCAAAGTGGTGGCAACTCCACTATTGAACCCGCGCAGCTTTCGAGGATGTGAGATTTAATTTATTACTGGCAAGTTTCGAATAGGATGGGTAATTTGAATGAACCACCTCGGAAACTCAAAAACAATAAAAATGTATGGAGTTCGGATAAACTTACGATAGGAGCATAAAATCATAGTTATTTGAGTAACAAATAGGAACAATTATTTAAAGAACTGAAACTGAAAATAATAGATATAGCTTTTACATCGGAATCCAAGAAATGTCAAGACACTATGGATATTGGACAGTATATAATGTGCTAAAATGGGGAAATGGGGAATAGGGTTGGAGTCTTATGTAGATACTGGGGGAAAAAAGTGAAAAAATTACATACTAAAATTGATAAAAATCAATCTAATTATTTGGGCTGTACAGCAGACAGGAATAAACACACTTTTTTATTCTTAAGGGAATTGAAAAAGAATGTTTCTATAAAACCTCAAAACCAATTTTATGAGCCCGTAATATTAGGATTATTATTATCTATACTATGTATTTATGAGAAAGTAAAATGGATGGAATTGAAGGTTCATTACTATTTTATAACTACTGGTAATTCGAGATAAACTTATTTACGATGTTGTCATCCGTGTTTAAATAATGACAATTTATATGGAATTTTTCAATTTATTTTACCTTCACAATTTTGTGTTTGTGCTTTAATTTGTATGTTAAAAAAGTATAAATACAGGTTAGCCTGAAAAAAGAAGAAGAAAAATAGACATCAGTTAGCCGTGTAGCGTATTTTCAGTCAGGCATGCTTCTCCCCTCCTTTAGTCTGACACTTCCGCTTCACGCATCTCATAGCTCAATCTACACCTCATGTACTTTATACGTATGGTGGGTTAAAATTATTGAACTTAACTAAGAGATGTAAAAAGGAAGTAAAGGACGACGCATACAAAAATCATAAACTTACATGGCCAAACATACAATTACTTTATATAAAGTATAAAGATAAAGTTTTAGTAAACAAAATTTAAGCTGTTACCATTTTGAAAATTAACAATAAATTTTATTCAAAATATTATCAGATAATTAAAATATTTGTACTATTCAGTAAATTGTATAATTACTTACAAACGAAAATGAACTATTTTGTTCTGCTGAACGGACATTTTCAGCTTGTAGCCTTCTGGACCAAAACAAACTGACTGCACTCTCCATTGAAAAATTTCTCCTGCAAAATTGAAGTAAGAGCCTACATTTTATGATTGCAACGTTTTTTTTTTTTTTTTTTTTTTTATTTATTTATTTTTTTATATTTTTTATTTTTATTTTTTTTTAGAGAAGAATCGTCTAATCGAAGTGAAGTAAACATAGCCAATAAGTTAAATTTAAAGTGTCACTAATTAAGTAATAGTGTTAAGTTTTTATCTAATAATTATTGGCAAAAGCTGTGACTCAACCACGTCAAGCCTACTGCTATAAACCATATCATAACACTTAACTCTAAAACCATTAATAAAACCAATGTTATTTATATACTTGGTACAGAAATAAGCAATACAGTACAATTAACAATGTCTCGAGCCTTATGTTTAGCTGGGCATACAAAAAAATTGTCCTCACGATTGTAAATATTTGATGAATAATCCGAATCTATAAAAAAATTTTATTAGTTTTTCATGGATGTATTGAATTTAAACAATTATGTAGACGTAAAAATACAAAATCGGCGTCTTACTAATTCGGTATAAAGTAGCATTACATACTCAGTCTCAAATTTAGACTTTGTATTATCAAATATAGTATATACTTCAGTATTTCATTCGATAACGCGTGGAAGGTTGTCACAGAGGAAAATGGTTAAACTTCCTGGATCATTATCAAGTTCTTATAATTACCATAAATGATAAGATTTGTTTGTACATAAAGTCACGCGTTAGCTATAAATATTGTGTTTAACAAACAACACTGCCTTTTCTTTTCCTCCAGAAGTAATAACTAAAAAAGTACTTTTTTTACTATGTTTTATAATATGTAACAATTAGTCTTGTCCACTTTGCAACACTTTTAGCAATATAAAAGATAAGAAATTACCTATAAAATGGTAAGGAATCATTGTTATTAGGATTCCTCTAGGACATAAGTCTAAATATCAATTTGTAGGGGTTAAGCTTAAAATATAAAGGGATAATACAAAAATAGTTTGGAAAAACAGATTAAACCCAAGAGACTTCGAATTTTAACAAACTCCAATCATTTCCGCTTACACCAACCAGCTTTTTATTAAAAGTGGATTATAGCCTAATTCCGCCTTACCACGATTGAAATGAATAAATTACATCTTGTGACCTGGGTGGAATTAGAAGTCCAGGACAATTTAAATCGCTTTCATTTAAACGATACCTATATCAAGTGATACTTTTATCACTTGTCTTCTTACTGACATACATAAAGGAAAATACAGTTGGTAAATTTATTTCCCAATTATTAGTTCACCAGGCCCAGAACCACACACCCAGCTGTTAATTCCATCACTGAAAAGCCTTCAAATAGTGTAATCAACTTAATATTGTTGATTAGTGAACCTAATAACTCAAAAATAAATAATAATCCTGACATCGCTTATAGTATTATAGTATTTGTAGTACTATAACAATTAATAGTGATTTCCTTTGCCCACACATAAAAACGTTAAAAATAAAACGACAATTCTTGTAAGACCATAACAACAGAAATATATCTTAACATCTCAAGTAATATTTCAATAAATGTTATAACCACGATAAAAAAGAAAGAAAAAAAAAGATTTATTCGTGAACGCAGGTAAAAAAAGTATAAGGAAACCTATCAAATAATAATAAAAACAAAACTTAAAGGACTTATTTTGACAGTGAAGACTATCTATGTAAAACGCATTCAATAACAAAAGTATAAACAAAAAAAGAGAGAAAGGGAGAAAGAAAGAGAAAGAGAGGGAAAGAGAAAGGGGAGAGAGATAGAAGGGAGTGAGAAAGAGAGAAAGAGAATGAGGGAGAGAGAAAGAGGGAGAGTGGAAGTGGGAGAGTGAATGAGGGAGAGTGGAAGAGTTAGAGAGGATGAGAGGGCGTGACACAATGGAGGCTCCTTCACATATGTACACCCTCGAGGTCCATTAGGCCCAAGTCACTGACACGAGTGTAGTGAGTAGAGGCTACTTCACATATATACACCCTCGAGGTCCATTAGGCCCAAGTCACTGACACGAGTGTAGTGAGTGGAGGCTACTTCACATATATACACCCTCGAGGTCCATTAGGCCCAAGTCACTGACACGAGTGTAGTGAGTAGAGGCTACTTCACATATATACACCCTCGAGGTCCATTAGGCCCAAGTCACTGACACGAGTGTAGTGAGTGGAGGCTACTTCACATATATATAACCTCTAGGTCAGTTAGAGCTAAAATACTGACACGAGCTCTTCTCTGAAACGAGTGAAGACTATTTAATATAAAAATCTATGTTGTTAGGTTCTAGACGACTTTAAGAAAGTAGTGATGTTCACAATTAAGAAATTAGGATACCTGTGTAACAACTGTTTTAAACAGACTTACCCTTGCTCTACCAGTTAAATTTAAAATTTCTTACAAGGAAACCAACTTTTGTTTATTACATTTAGAGGATCTGCTTGTATTACGTTGTATGGAGGGGCTGGGTAAATACCATGATGACATCCATTAACTTGTTTATTATTACAGTTACAAGTTTTGCACATTTTATCATTTGTTTATTAAATCTTAAATTATAATATTTCAAAAATTAGTATCAGATTCACTTGCAACGAGATTCCTTGTAGGGTGAATCTAATCGACGACAATTATCAAAACCTTCCGACCTTGTTTTCTAAAATTACAATTGTAATAATAGTTGATTTTTAGAAATATGTAAACTTTTATTTTGTCTAATTATTATATTTAAAAAAACAAATCTTTAGGATTTATCGCTATTTGTATAAAAAGCGAACGAAATCACTTTGTTTTTGTAGTCTTATTTGTATTTTTAGATTCAAAACAACTGGAAATATCAACTGGCAACTATACCGTTGAAGTAATGGGTTTGAAGCCTGTGCATATTCAAGTCTAGTAAAAAAAATACTAAAAGCTTACATCTCTGACGTATTTTCTCATTTCTGAAGATGCAAATCCGAGATAAGTCTTTGTAATGGCAGACTTAAATGCAGATGGAAAATGTTTTATTTTCCTTCAATGCTTTTGTTTTTATGTTTACGCTAAAACTCTCCTTATAATCACAGTACATCTATTTTTTACGCAGTCTACTCTTTGTGTAAAATCGATAAAATTAATATTTCTACTGTATTTAGAGTTATAATGGAAGTGTTTTCTATTAAAAGATTCAAAAATTGCTAATTGTTGTTTTAATCTATACAGCGATAAAAAAATTTTTTTTTTCGTTCGTCGTTAAGCAAGTCAGTTCAATTCAAAATGCTAAAATTGTATCAGGCTTCAAATTGTTAAAAAATCATAGATTGATTTTTTGTGCGGATAAGTACAATTGTCTTATCACTGCAAGTTTCCGCTTAGGAGAAGTACTGTAAGATATGTACACGTGCTTAACATTTTTAACGAAATTTGTTATTTTTTCTTTTCGATCTTTTAAAAAACAGATCCCTTTTTATCTTAGTATTGTAAGATGAAAGAATGGAATCTAACCCAATACTACATGAAAACAGGTGTAGTTCCAGCTGAGTCCCTCGGGATTGCAATATCGTACTTTACGAACAGGGTCACGTGAACCCCTGAGGCTAAAAAAACAGATCACGGCCACCATTATGTTTGTACCAAATACGCAATAGTTTCTACAGGCCAAACGAATGAAAATACTTTCATTATATTTTCACTAATCTCTTTATTGCGGCAAAAGACCTTCAGGTCGACGCCGGTGATGCCTCTGATGGAGGTTATCACAGCCCAGTTTAAAAAAAAATCTCTTTTTTAGGTTTTGTAGTTTTTAAATTGGGCCTGAAAAGTGTTTTTAGTTGTAATCCTACTAAATAATTTCTAATAATGATAAATTTTACTTCCGATTTTATTTGACGCATCACATAACTTTATTTTATAAAGTCGCCTACTATATTCTTACAAAATGTAAATAAAGTTAAAACAATAATTAAATTAATTAACAGCCTAGACTTTTTGACAATGAATAGTTACACACACAATTCGTACACATTTGGAGTATGATTAATTATATCTCATGCCAGTATGAGACAGGATAACAAATTCATATGATGGTTGATTAGATCAGCTGGTGCTAATACATAGTAGCTGTTATTGATAGAGAAATATCTCTAATTTAATTTGGCTGACAACTGCGACAGTTTGTTTTTTTATTTTCTAGGTCACTAAAAAATTTAGTTCGTTCTTCCTTTCAACAGAGTAGATATAAAGGCAGTATTGAGATGATGAAAAAACACTGGTTTATAAAGATTCATTAAATTTAGTCCTCAAAGCTGCAAATTAATTTGTGATACTTTTTGAGGCACGGCCACCACTCTCAGAACCTGGTATCGCTGGTCGAATCTTTGGGTTGCCACCGAGCTAACCGCAATCACAACCGGATTCAGGACAGCACGGGATCAAAAACAGTGTAGATCATGGTCTGTTGTGCAGAAGGAAAGCCTATGAAGTAGTGAAAGATTGAAGAAGGGGGGGGGGAGGAGTGCAGTGTTCGGCAACTAGACAAGGTCTCGTCGTGTCGAGTCCTTGCTATTTATTTTATTGGAGTTTTCCTAAATAAAATGTCGGAGTAACCTTCGGTAAATAGCGTTATCAAGTTTATGAGAATTACAGTACCATGTCGGGCGAATGAAGTATATTTCAAAATGGTGAGTCGACGTACACAGTAGGTCTAATTTCGACCACATATATTTTACTTGGTGTTGTGTGCAGTTAACTAAATAATTAGTCAATTAAGTCCTCCAAATTAATTAGTGTAATTAGCTCATTAAAAATTGGTTACCCAAGAGTGGTGTTTGATCAGACGGGGTTAAGTGACATACAACTTCATTCGGTATGGGCCACGACATTTTCAATAGCTAATCTTATCCTAAGCTATAAGTCAGTTTTTCCTTTAAGCAACCCTATGGCGTTTCAGTTGGTAGCATTTACGTGATTAAGATCCACGGACCTCTGGGTTATGGGCCCAGCAACACCATCGCTAACCCTATCCTAGTTTAGCATAACCCCGAGTATAATTCAATTTTTCTCTCTAAGCAATACTATCAGTTGGTAGCATTCGGTTGGAAATTTCGAAAAATTTGCTGAAAATGTAAATTAATGTACAATACTGCATACAAAGTTTTATGCACTAGTATTGGATAATAACGGAAATGAACTAAAACTATAGTCCTTGAACATTAGATCTCAAGCGTATTATATCGTAATAGTTATATTAACAGTGTATTTTTGTTTAAGACCCAAGGTGAGACAATTTGTTTATTTTGTGCACAATTTATTATTATACATTACGTCAGTTATGTAGACGATGAAACAAGCTAACAACTCAGATATATATAATTTCATTACAAAAAGCCTAGAGATTATACAGTATCTGTGTTATATTTTCATAGATTTCTTTGTGATTCCACTATCTTGGAAAAATTATCCGCCATGTTCTGCGAACTATATATATAAGGCTATAAGTGTAATACTAATGGTATTTCTGTAGAATGTGTCAAGTCATATACAGTAGTGTTAAAAACAGAAAGCTTCAGTGGTTTAGTTTATTGTAAAAACTCAACTATCGCAACAACTAAACGACCCTTTAGAAGCAGGGGTGATTATCAACTCATAAAATTCTCAAATTTAAAGGTAGTGGGATTGTTAAAAGAAAATTGTGTAGTATTATGTAAAATATAAAATGCTAAATATTTAATTTAAAAAAATTCATATTAGTGTTAAGCTTTTGGAATAGACAATAATATTTTGGATAAAATGTTAGTTAATCATGTCAATATATGAACAAGGTGAGCGTGTGTGTATGTGAGTTATAGAGAGAGTGCGCGCGCATGTTCTTTTATTTACCCAGTAAAAATAGTAGTAGACTTAGTATAGTAATCGTACAATAATCGGCTTGTGTTCTCCACAAAGAAATGTATTGACGTCAGTACAATCCAATAAAATATTTCAAAATATGATACTAAGCAAAGTTTTGTAGAAATTATTTGTGTCGTTTTAACAACACACTATATAAGGTAAACATTATCAGATTTGAATTCTACATACAATATAGACATCAAAAACTTTCTATAATAAATACAGTTATTTAACATTAAAATATAAATTTTTAAACAATGAAAAATTATATTCACATATTTACAATGCTAGTTGGTACAACTTTACAAATTGACTGGTGCAATGATATATGAATGTATGTCTGTTGATTTACATAACAGTGCTGGAGGTCTATGAGGTTTATGACCACAATTGAATAACAAAATTTACCATTAATTTGTATTTTTGCAAGAAGTCTGTCAGATTTTTATTCTCTGAGAAGTTTTAGACCAAAATGTTATTTAGGCTTTATATTTTTAATTACTTAAAAATTATATTAATTTTGTTTATTAATAATAATACCAAATTAATAATAATTAATTTTCGTTCGTTGTTAAATTTAAACTCAAATATAAAAAAAATTATTTTGTTTTAACACGTTCACTCTTTATAGCAAACGTAATGGAAACATGTTAGACTATAATCCCATCCGAATGTGTTTTGAGGTGCTTTTAGGGAGATTGATTCTACAGAAATGCATGTCGAGTTTTTGAACAGAACGTTGAAGAAAATAAAATATTTTCAATCTACATTTAAAGTATCTGTTATAAAAAGTCAATCCTTACAAAGATGTCAAGATGAGTTGAATTCTTGAGAAAAGAAGATAAAAGTTTCAGAGATTCTGTCAGATTAGAACTTGGGTTAACTCGAACCCTATTATATTCAACAATAGCTGTCTTGATGTATACTACGTAGAAGATTGTATTACTTTATCATTCACTATTTCACTTTGTGAAAATAGCCTTGAAAATTCTAATTGTATTTTTATTTGTCATAGAAATCTAACCATCTGATAACCAAAACTAGTCATTATCGGAAATTTATCTGTCTTGTAATTTCTATTAATTAAGGATATGTCACTATGCTAAAACAAGTGAACATTATATCGCTTGGGTTCGTATCAGCCCAGTACATAATGTTTTGTCAGCTCACATTTCCATTTAACAAAAAAGTAGTTTCATCAATAAAGACTATGTTGTTCAAACGATTCGGATCTGTTCCCTTTAGATTAATTTTTTGGGGGACATTTAAAAAGCAAAATTTATGAAACTAAGTTTAATGACATAAAGACTTAACACACCGAATACTGAGATGCTACGGAGAGATATGGATGGCTACTACATCCACTAAGCTCACTGTCAAACTGCAGTAGGAAAACAATTTGAACATTTATTGTAAAAAAAGCTGCAACGATAATCACAACTAGAGTTATTGAAAGTTGTTATTTTTTTTAACATGTAGTAAATTTTTTAAATTTGAAATGGTCGCCATTTCTTTTTTTAATGTGGTTTGCGGTAAAAATGTTTTACTGAAATAGCACTTTAATTTGATATGGTAGGCTTACTTTAAAATTTTTTAATCCTTTTCGTAGACCGCTCCCACTGGCTGTGAAGACACGCACTATCCAGAAAAATTGAGCCTTACATCCAGTGTGGATTGTCGGAGTTTTACTTATGCAACTCATACCAAGAATGAAAATTTCAACAAACACATCATTGCAAATTTAAACCTCCCCATTTTCCTCCCCATATAGGGTGAACCTTGTGAGGTCGGATTTAAACAATGTAGTCTCCTTATAGAGAGCTACAATATGATTTAACACTCGACCTATGCTCTCATTTATGATTTTTTTCTAATTCCCTGAAGGCTGTCCCCTAAGGTGATGTAAAATTGATAGTTACTTCAAAAAGTAGATTTTAAGGTATAGTAGAGGTACTGATAAGCTAAGTTTTATTGCTTAATCTGCAATGATTAAAAAAAAAAACTCCCTTCTGATACTTTTGGACACTCTGTATATAAATATATTCCTTTGATGAAATTTGGCGCCTTTAGTTGTATAAGAAATCAAAATACATAGTAACTAATATAATAATAAACAATACAATACAATACAATACAATACAATACAATACAATACAATACAATACAATACAATACAATACAATACAATACAATACAATACAATACAATACAATACAATACAATAAAATACAATAAAATACAATACAATACAATACAATACAATACAAGCGATGCGATGCGATGCGATGCGATACGATACGTTACGATACTATACGATGCAATATAATATAATATAATATAATATAATATAATATAATATAATATAATATAATATAATATAATATAATATAATATAATATAATATAATATAATATAATATAATAATTAGTATATACGAGTATTAATTGCTCAATTTCTATTAGGCAGCAGGCAACAATAATTGGTATTAGAGTTAATGGGTTAAACTTGTAATCTGAGGATCAAAGGTTAGGTGTCGTATTTTTATTAAAAAAACAAAAAACCTGATTTATTTGAGTAACATCGAGGAAACGAAGAACTAATCACCACTTAATGTTTTCTTTTCTCCTCACTTCTAATGTCTTATTTCTTCAGTGATTAATCTTCTTCATTTCCACCCAATTATACATAACAATGTCCATCACAATTACTAAGATTCTGTGATATTGGGTAAAAGGGTCTCTTTCAGGCATCTAAAAAAAAAAAAAAAAAAAAAAAATTCAAATGTCATAGCGGCTCGTTTTCACGGAAATCCTGAATGAACTTCAGTATTCAGCTGGTTCTTATCCTTCTAGTACACAATAGTAATTTCATTACCTTTTTAACTCCTTATGTAAGACCGATTTACTTACTCATCTCTACTATCGGGTAACATTATGATACTCTTGAATGTATGTCTCATAAATCAAATTTTTACCCCTTTTTCAAATGTAAAAGAAATTTAACTGTTTATTTTCGGATGTATATTATTTCTAAAAAATATATGTTGTACTTTATACGGAAGGATAAGAATTTTTTACAGTATAACAAACACACAGAACACAATTCTCATAAAAAAAAATACGCCTAAGTATCAGACGCGATTCAACGACAAGGTCGTCCTCTTCAGTGATACACGAGCTACACCAATCAAACTATACATTTAATATAGGAATCTTTTAAATTATTTTTTTTAAATATTTATTTTATAATGAGTGATTGAAATATACAGTAATCGAATTTAACTTTTTCAGTATTAAAAGGAAACCATATGTATATTACAAAAAAGAAAACAACACACTCACGTAATCAAAAGAGAATTAGATTAAATAATAACTATAAATAAATAGCCTTAACCAAAATATAAAAGAAGAGAAAGCCTGAACGCTATAATTTCGATTTAATATTAACAATATAAATTAATTAACAATTAAATCTAAAATAAAAAATAATGTGTTGTTGGGCTAAACAAAAACTTGTGTTTTGTTTTCTGAGTAGACCTACACGTTATAATACTTTCATAATCTAAAAACAAATTATTTCCAAATTGTGTCTTTGTTGTCTTTGCAGGTTCCTCCGTGGCATTAGGGACAAACAATTTGATTGTTATCAGAGTTGTTATCTGCATAATTTTTTGCTATATGTGTAGAAGTCATTTTATATTTGGGTAAGTCAAAATTTGAGGTTACCTGTGATAAAAAATAAAATCTTCTAATTTCATTTAAAATGTGTCCTAACGATTTTTATCAAATTGCAACTATCTGAAAATAAAAATGGGGGCTTTTAACATTAAGAGAAATCGGCCATCTCGATTTCGAACAAATTTTGCCTAAATGTAACGCCTCATCAATATATAAACTAACCCTGTGTGGTGCCTCAAAACTAATCATGTGGATGTTATCTAGAAGGAAATCGACCCAAATGGAACATTTTTCGATAAAATGTTGCCTCATCTATATATAAACTAACCCTTGTAGTACCTCAAAAACTAAACCTGTGGATGTTACCTTAGAAAGAAATCTGCCACTATTATTCCTATAAAATGTGACCTAAATATAGCGCCTCAATATCTAAACTAAACCGGTGTATGATAAATATTGCACAAACCACAACAGTAGATGTTATCTTCTGAAGTGGAAATCAGCCGAAACGATTTCGATAAAAGGTTGCCTAAATGTAACGCCTCACTATCCAAACTAAACCTGTGAACTTTATATTAGAAGAAAAGCGACCAAATTGATTTCGATATAATGTTGCCTACACGTAGCTCCTCAATATGTAAATTAAGACTGTGGACGTTATATTAGAAGGAACAGCCAAACCGATTTCGAACAAATTTTACCTACACACAATCCAAACTAAACCTGTGGACGTTATTTTAAGTGGAAATCAGCCGAAACGATTTCGATAAAATTTTGCTTAAATATAGCGTTTCACAATCGAAACTAAACTTGTGGATATTATTTTAGAAGGAAATCAGTCTTAAATTTTGCTTCAATGTAGCGTCTTACTATCCACACTATAACCGTGGATCTTATCTTAAAAATAAATTGGACAAATTATATCGATATAATTATGTTTACACAGAAATGTTTATTAATCAGATCTACATGTTAAATACGAAGTAAAAGTTAATTGTGGTTTATGATTTAATCAGAAGAAATACGAAAATAAACACCGCATTTCAATATACTGCTGAACTTCTAATTCGACATTTTTGTGGAGGTGTTTAAGAATGCTTTAGTTTGCTTAGGCTTTGATTAAGTCGTTTAAAAAAATTTTGTTTACGCACTTTTTATTTTTGTGCAGTTGTTATTTGTATTAATATGAATTATAGAGTAATAAGTAACATTTCTAAATAAAATCAGATTAGTTTTTTGTTCTCTTAAATCTCTATTTGTTGTTTTTGTTTTTTTTCACTTTTGCGTTTCTGTTTACAATCTCTGAAGTTATGATAACTAACTGAACCGAAACTTCGAATAGCGTACAGATAACTAAGCTACAATACTATAATGACTTTCATATGTTTTATCAATACTTTTACCATTGCATAATATCCCCTTCACTGTAAATCTACGCCACGAATACACACCTAAATTTCTACTTTAGAGTGTGTAAACAGTATTATGGGATGTACATCAAGTCTTCCTGGATAATTGACAGCTGAATCAACATTTGTTCAGTTAAGTAATATGCAATGAGTTTAAAATATATGCTCGTCGTCACAATCTGTGATCAGTTATATTCTGAAGGCAGTGAAGTCGGCAGATGTTGATATATTGTGCAAAGAACTAGGAATTTATACTACAGGTAGGCAAAGGTAATTATTATCAATTATTTGTTTTTTGTTATTCAGCGAAAAGTATTTAACATAGATCATAACAATATGCCAAACGCGTTCTACAACTTTTCATTTTCCTGTAATTATACAGCTAGACCTCCAAGGGTTTTCTATCTATTCAAGAATATCAAGACACATACTAACAGACTGTTCTATGATTTTTATGGTTAAATATCTTGAGAAATCTTTGGGCGATACCACAATATTTACAAAACTTTGCCATGTTAAGCTATGATTTACACGTTTTAAATGTGATCACTATTGTATTTATTAATTATACTATTTTTTACTGGCTAATCTCGTGTCGGCACAACTCATGGATACCGTAGTTCTATGTTCAAAGCATCCACTTGCTACTCTCAAAGAGTTTACTGCTGGCCTTCCAACTGGATACCGTAGTTCTATGTTCAAAGCATCCACTTGCTACTCTCAAAGAGTTTACTGCTGGTTGCTGGCCTTCCAACTGGATACCGTAGTTCTATGTTCAAAGCATCCACTTGCTACTCTCAAAGAGTTTACTGCTGGCCTTCCAACTGGATACCGTAGTTCTATGTTCAAAGCATCCACTTGCTACTCTCAAAGAGTTTACTGCTGGCCTTCCAACTGGATACCGTAGTTCTATGTTCAAAGCATCCACTTGCTACTCTCAAAGAGTTTACTGCTGGCCTTCCAACTGGATACCGTAGTTCTATGTTCAAAGCATCCACTTGCTACTCTCAAAGAGTTTACTGCTGGCCTTCCAACTGGATACCGTAGTTCTATGTTCAAAGCATCCACTTGCTACTCTCAAAGAGTTTACTGCTGGCCTTCCAACTGGATACCGTAGTTCTATGTTCAAAGCATCCACTTGCTACTCTCAAAGAGTTTACTGTTGGCCTTCCAACTGGATACCGTAGTTCTATGTTCAAAGCATCCACTTGCTACTCTCAAAGAGTTTACTGCTGGCCTTCCAACTGGATACCGTAGTTCTATGTTCAAAGCATCCAGTTGCTACTCTCAAAGAGTTTACTGCTGGCCTTCCAACTGGATACCGTAGTTCTATGTTCAAAGCATCCACTTGCTACTCTCAAAGAGTTTACTGCTGGCCTTCCAACTGGATACCGTAGTTCTATGTTCAAAGCATCCACTTGCTACTCTCAAAGAGTTTACTGCTGGCCTTCCAACTGGATACCGTAGTTCTATGTTCAAAGCATCCAGTTGCTACTCTCAAAGAGTTTACTGCTGGCCTTCCAACTGAGTGTGAATGTTTTTTTGGTGGAAATCCAATTCCTGAAATGTGAGTTTAAGAAAATGCCATTATTTTTAATTTTAAAGAGTTGTGGTCAGCAGAATTTTGAAAGAGCGAATAATTTCCTGTCGATAATAGATCATATTTCAGTTAGACAGACGGAAACAATTCTGAAAATGATTTAAATGTGTTTCTACAGGGCTTTAAACATCGGAAACGTAATATCAAAATTTAGCTCCAATCAAACATTTTTCTTACTACATAATTGGTTATTTACAAAAGAGCAAAGGTCAAGAATCAAATTCAGATCTAAGATTATACAGAGAATTGTTATTAATTAGATCAATAAAATAGAATTCTTCATTAAATCGCAATTAAGATTATTATTATAAAATGTTTATTATTAAGTTCTTAAATGTAACTGCCATTTAATTGTCAGTAGTATTTATTCTAGCAGGTACACTTTACAGTCAAACAATATCATTAAACATTTATTATAACGTTTTCAATTATTTCTATTAAGACTCAAACAAGTTTCTCTGTGACAATTTTTTTAAATATTACGTAGACTAAACTAACTATCGGGTATTGTTTTTATAGAAATAGGACATTTTAATATACAGAATATCAGCTTAGACTTAGAAGGATTTAATTATGCCCTGGTTGGCCATGACTGATTTTTTACCTTTTGGGATTCCATCTTATAGCATGTCACCGAATCTTGTTACTATATGTAGAATTAAATCAAAACAATTTGACCTGCTGCAAGTTATAAATTGGAACGTTGTGTTCTACTAGTTTGAATATTAGCGATTTTTAAATAAATTTTGATATGAGTTTCTAGGAGACTCTTGATCAAATTTTTAAAATTTACGGAATTAAAAAAAAAAGCTATCATAAGGCAACGACGACTACTAAATCCACATCAGCTGAAGGTACTTTGAAAACAAAAATTTTGAATAGAGTTAAAAACTTGTATTTCATGGTTAATATCATGGATGTGTAGGCGGTATTAGGATTTAGGATTTAATGTTAAATTAGATTCAAAGTAGGTAATTGAAAATATTCTAAGACCATTCAATAGACACCAGAACATAAACAATCATTACGATCGAGTTCTAAAAGATAGGTAATTGATTAGTTTCCAACCTTCTAACGGGCCACAAATGACTAATAAGTTACAAGTTCCTGGTGGAGAAGATACAGGGTCACTCGATCGACAGAGGGATTGGACCGAGGCATATACTCTGCCGGGTGGGAAAACGTTGCCATGGTGCTGTGGCGAATCTAGCTGATTAGTGAAGAGGATCTACGACAGAGAATCATGGCACAGAATTATGGTAGCTCAAATAATAGAAGGTGAGCAAGCGTCATATGTAAAGAAATTTAGTAAATTTTCGGAAGTCATTTTAAATTCATACATTTGTCATAAACTCATAATCATTGGATGTAGTTCTGGGTTGAAGGCTTAGAAAATTTTATTGATTATATTTTATATTATGTTGATTATATTATATATTATAGATTACGATTTCATATCTCATTACATATACTTATGAATATGAAAATATTAAGGGAGTACGTTATAAAACAAAATAAATATATAGGTTTTATAAAAATATTTTGCTAGTATTAGAGAAATATAAAAATAAGTTGTAAAATTAAGATCCTGGATTTTCGAATACTTACATTAGAAGGAATACGCTCTTATCATAAAGGGGGAAATCAATCTTCAGCTTTTACTAGAGCCCTCACTATCAACCCAGATTATAGGCCATCCTCACTTAGAAAGGAAATCTAGCGAGTACTGCCCTATTTACAAAACGTAAATATCTGATCTAACTCTGGTGAGCCGAGTCCATATATTAAGGTTACTTGTGGATAAGAGATACAACAGCTCTCAGATCTTTCAATGGCCTTAGTTGGTTTAACGTATTATGATTCCAACAACTGAACTATAATAAAATCACTGCTAATATACGATGTCTAAAACCAATTATGTACCTGATAGTTCCATAGAGTCCAAAGAATTAAGGATTAGGAATTTCACTTTCGATTCTTATAGCGGATTCACAGATTATAAAATTGTAAACTAGATGTGAGAATAGATTTGACGAAGCTATCTGGGAGGTGAACTGTTGTAGGTCTTACAGTTGCCTCCACACACTACGTTTATACCAGTGATTTGATCTTAGCAGGGTTAGTATCGTGGTTAGCCAGTTAATAATAGTTCAATTATAAAAAATAAACAGGTAATTTTATTTTAACCTTGAAAGACATAATGGGTGGTGGTGAATTTTACAATTAAAAGTTACTTATTAGACTTCACCCACCTTATACGTTGTAGAAAATAGAACGTCCACAGGAAATTGTAGTCAAATATATTAAAAACTATTATTTGAAGGAAACCTTCACGTAATACACAAAACACAAACACAACACAAAATCCAGTACACAACAATTATACACACACACATACACGACGTTTCGCGAAGAAACAGATACTTCGCGTCTTCATGTTTTAGGCCTACCGATGTTCACAGACTTTTTAGCCTCAACCTCTCTGAGCGCCTACCACAGATCAACTGAGAAGGGATTCGACATTGATCATTTAAAGGTTCAACCCCCACTAAGTTCATGTTGCTAGTTTTCAAATTACGCCTATCAAAAAGTCTATGAACTTCATATTTTATTAGGGGCAAAAAAATAGAACTTATAATGGAACTCTTTCAGGATGGATTCTTGTAGAATGTAGGCAGTCAGCTAGCAGCTTTCTGTAGATATCGTTTCTCAGATTACCGTGGAGACCAGGCGAAGCTGTAAAATCGATTTTTAAAGGAAGAACCCTGAGTTTTCTTGGCAATCGTGTTAATGCTAGGCTAAAACAATTTTTTTTTAGTACGGCGCGTATTTCGCCAGAAGAGGTAGTTTTTTTCTGGAGAAATTGTGTGGTTTTTATACATTATTATTCATTATTAAGAAGATGTGTGCAATTTTTCTTTATTAAAATCCTTTGTTTGGATGGAAACTCCACTTTCGTGCATCGGCGATAACTATGTCGCTAACAACATCGACTTGCGCTGCGTCTAGGCAGCCAATTCGGTTTGAACATGAAATTAGAAAGCTCACTGTCTAATTTACTTAAATTGTCTATAACTTTTCTTTTACTTGGGATTTTAGAAAACTGTTTATGAATTCAGAACCTCTAAATTATTTTTAATTTTTAAAAGTGTCATTGAAGTTTTATAGTTTGTTCATAACATTTCCCTATTGTTTTAAAAGTTCGTTATCACACCTCTTCGAAATCGTTGATTCTGTTGATGAATATTCGTTGCATGATTTCCAAAACTGATGTAACTCGTTATTTATTTTAGTTTAAAACAAAAATTCTATTTTGTCTTGTGAAAATTTACTGTTTTAACAATTATTAAATTCTATAAAAATAATTAACATTTTGCTCTTTTGTAAACTACTACTGAACTAGTTGTTCAATGAGCACTGTGGTGAATGTGAACACTATAAATCACTAAATCCCCTACCACAAGTTTGGTACAATAACACAAACACAAATAAAATAAAATGAAATATTTATTTGCCTTATGTTATTGTAATTCCTGATGTACATTTCGGTAACCGCATTACCACCATCGGAGGGATCTGAACTAATACTAACAAAATATGAAATCTTAAAAGCTAAAATGCCATATTCTCCCCTCCCCCCTACTTCCAGTAGTTCTGCCTATCAGCGTAGGACCTCGTCAATGACCTTGGCGAAAGCGGCTAACGGTGTACATTCCTGTTCTTGGGAAAGTCCGTAGGTTGAATATGGCAAATCTAAAACTACTTTAATACATAAATTAAAGTATTAATTTGCTAATTTGCTAAAAAAAGCTAATTTTTATTGTCATATTCATAATCCGGAATTGCCGAAATTGTATTGCCTGCCCAAAATACATAAAGAAGGTAAGTCGATGAGACCTATTGTTTCATGTATAAACTCACCGACTTACCCTTTTATTCTGCCCTCACTAAAGGTTTGGGCTCCATTTTCAATAATGTTGATTAGTAATATGACAATACAAATTAGCTTATAAAAGTCACTACAATCTTAAAAATTTATTAGGTAATCCTAAAGATAAGATCCCGATCTTGGAGAAGTCTGGTATTTATGAAGTTAGTTGTAACGATTGTGATAAGGTGTACCTAGGCCAAACCAAGAGAAAAATTGTAACCAGATTTAAAGAACACGTAGTTCATATTAAGTACAATAGGCCAGAGAAATCTAGTGTGGCCGAGCACATACTTCAAACGAACCATGAATTGAGAATAAAAAGTGTGAAAATGGTTAAGAGCGTAATGTCACATAAGTTGCTTAATAGCTATGAAAGCATTTTCATTGCTAAAACTGATAGTGAATTATTGCTTAACTCAGATAAGGGTCCTATTCCTAATTCAAGTTTATTCTCTTTGCTAAAACCTAGGTAAACCTTGAGGTAATGTTAGGTTTTTTGATCCAACATAGTTTTTGTTTTAATTGTACATGTTACTTTTTGTTCTTGAGGTAATTTTTTTTTAATGCCTATTATTTGTTTTTGTTTTAATGTAGGCCTACTTGTTATTATTTTTGTGCTCAATGCAGTTTTTTGTTTTAATGCAGATTCTAGGTTATGTATTAAAGTAGTTTTAAGATATTGCCATATTTAACCTACGGACTTTCCCAAGAACAGGAATGTACACCGTTAGCCGCTTTCGCCAAGGTCATTGACGAGGTCCTACGCTGATAGGCCGAACCGAACCACTGGAAGTAGGGTGGTAACTAAAACCATTTTTAGTTTTAGTTAAATTAATTGGAACATCGATTTTTATGTATTAAAAATTGAATAAAATTCTTCTCAATTTTTCCGTTGAGTGTGTGTATCTGCATGTGTGTAAATGTAATATATTTATGTTCACTTTATTATGTTATTAAATTCACACGTCAAATGTATTAGACTCAAAATAATATAATTTTATTATTATTAATATATTATATTTTCGTTATCATCTGTATATAAGCACTGAAATTAAGTTTGGAACATGAAATTTGATATCGTGGACTATAGTGCGCTCATTGAATGGCAGCCATTTTAAACAGTTTTTTTGTTAATACCTTTTTATGTTATTAAACTAAATTATATAAAAATGTCCACATTTTAATACTACATGTAATGATACCAACCACACCACTTTACGATAACAAATAGTGAAATTATAGTTACAAATTTAATTTCCAACTCTGAACTCCCAAGATAATGATATATTCTTCTACGAGATTCGGCCCAAGAAACAACTTTTGGGCAATAAGTTTAGAGGATCTGTTTCTATTACATTGGTGCCAATCAACTTGTTTCATATTTTGGTACATAAAATAATAATATATTATTTTCTTTTAGTTTTCATTCTTATATCTTCGTTATGAAGTTGTATTATTGAAAAGTGTAAATAATTTCAGAAATAAACAGGAAATATAAATGTAACTTACCCACTGGAAATTAAATAAATTTTTACAAGAGTATAATATGTTATGATTTGTTCTCAGATACTGCACAATGAAGGAACATGAAATTCCACCATGGCTAAATAAAGAATACGTTAAAACTCTTCTAGGCTACAAGATACCTAAAGCTAAACTATTGAATTATGATATAACCGCAGCAGTTCAAGGTGGAAACAATTACTGCAGCCGTATGTGGAGGGTGAAGTTGAATTACAAAGATGGCGGGGAAGACGTGAAATTAACTTCATTTATGATTAAAGCACCAGTACCTGATGGAGTACACAAAGATATGCTTGACGAATCGAAGTTTGCGGAAACGGAATTTAGGTTTTACAATACAATTTTACCGAAAATATACAATGTGACAGATAATATAGAGATATTTCCTAAAAATTATCCATCAGTAATCCCAGAGACTATCGCCTTGGAGGATTTGAAGGAACAAGGATATCGAATGTGCGATAGATTGAAGATGTTAGACTATGACCATTGCAGAATAGCTATGAAAACTCTTGCCGAGTTCCACGCTTTGTCTGTAGCAGTAAACAAACAAGACCCAATAGTAGTGAATAGCATTGGAAAAGAAGGTTTTTATTCAAAAAGTTCAGCTGTTTTAGATATGATGAGACATAGTTTGAGACTCCTTTCAAATCAAATTAAAACATGGAAAGGTTTCGAAAGATTCGAATATATTTCAGAAAATAAAACGGAAATATTTTACGACAAAACAGCAGAGATGTTTTCACTGAGTAAGAATCTAAATGTTTTAAGCCACGGAGATATTTGGACAAACAATATTATGTTTAAATACAACGGTGCTGGAAACGTTGTGAACGCTAAATTGGTTGATTTCCAGCTGTGTAGAAAAAGTTCTGTAGGATTTGATTTACATTTTTTTACTTGGACAAGTATTGTGGAAGATGTAAGGGATAACAGACTCGATGAGTTGTATGGCATATATCTGGACACTTTGAACTCCAAATTAGAGGAACTCGGATGCGAAGAGAGATTATCTAATGAGCAACTGGAAGAAGAGCTTTCTATAACTCGATTCTATGGATTTTTTGTACTGTGTGTTATGTTACCTATATTTTTTGCTGACCCTGATAAACCTATTGATTTTGATAAAATATTAGATACCAATACAACGGATGAAGACAAGGTATTACACAGCAAGGTCTTCAACGAGGTGGCACCGAAAATATTGCTTCAACTAGAAGACACTATATTCAAACAATTATGCGAAGATTCAGAACAATAGCATTGTTGTTATTTCTCATATTTAATTCAGAAAATAGAAGTGACGCAAAAAAGGTAAAAAAAATTTTCAAGAGATTTTTTGTAGATTTATTAGTTTTCAGTTTATCTCAGTTCAAAAAAGATATTTTTACAAAATATCTGATTGTCTGTTTGTACATAATATTATTTGAAGGTCAAACGACTTAACAGATTTTATTGAAATCTAACAATGTTTATAATAACACTTCAAGATTTGTATTAAATTAGTACGGAAGTAGTAAGTTCTTCAATGGAGATGGCGTCAAAAATACTATTACATTTAGAAGATCTATATTAAATTTTGTCTTTTTTTCAGAGAAATAACGGAATTTACACAGTATTAACTGATATTTACGCCAGTATAGAAAAAGTAGTAGGGCCTAAATGTATAAAAATTTTAAAAAAATCATAAAAATAATGTAGACTTTTTGTTTGCTCAAATATTAATTTTGGTAACTCTATGTTGAAAAAACCTGTTTGTTTATTTACAATTCTTTTGACGGCCAAACAGCTAAACTGTTTTTGTTTAAATTTCCGGTTTCAAATATAGAGGCTGTTTTACGTCTGTGAATGTGTTTTGATGAGGAACATAAAATAATTTTTTTTTTCAGATTTGGCTTTAACGATTTTGAATAAACTTCGCTGAAATGTAGACACAAGTACTAAAGCATCAGTACAAACAAGAACGGGGGGGGGGGGGTGGATATGGCTGCATTTGAAAGATACAATATTTTGAGAATTACGTTAAAATTCAGAGCTGTTTACAATATATTGTTCTTAATATAATATACACATTCTAATAATACAAATTGTACTTTTTGTAAAAATATAGTATAGCAACAAAACATAAATAAAAACAAATAAAGATATAATTTTTATACACATTTTTTATTTTTGCTGAAATATCATTTTTCAATTTTCTAAACTAAAAACATGTTTAAAAAAATTATTTATGTTTATATTTGTTCGTTTTAAAGGTTAAATAGTTTTTCTCAGTTTGGTTTTGGAATATGTATGTAATAACTATAATACAAAAAAGGAGTATCTAAAAATAATATAACTATTATTATAAAAATTTAGCTTTAACAAAAATTTAGTACTGAAACAAAAATATTTTTAACTACCTTCTAGATATTGAAGCATGCCAGAAGAGACAAAACTAAACCATTAGGCCGAAGTTTTTTTAAAAACTGAGAAGTAGGATTTTGTTAAAAATTTAGACTTTTTATTTTCGAAATATCAATTCAGTCATTTTAAAGTGTTGGTATTTTTTATGAGAAAACAATAAAATTGTTATTTGATGTTTCGCGATTTTGAAGAAGTTTCGTTTAAAAGAAACCAAAAAGTTTTATGGGAAGAAATCTGTCTTTTAATTTTTTTAACTACTCAACCAATTTCGATTTCACCGTTTCGTTTTGGTGAAATATAAAGGTACGTTAGGCAAACCAAAGTTTCAAACCTCAAAAAGTGAAACTAATGGTTTTACAAGGTCGCTATTTCTATTCTAATAGCAACGCAATTAGAAATTTATATTATTGTTACATATTTTTACAGAATATGTTTCTATTTATAATCTAATATTCTAATATTATAAGAATAATTTCTATTTCAATCTATGAATGCCAATCAATATGACTTAATCGATTCTTAAAAATGGTGATTTGAGAATTTTTTGGAGGCCCCTATACGCCACGCGGGTTAGTGTAAGTCATCTGTTCTGTAATCATTTTGTCGTTTCATGATTATATTTTACTGTAAATTGTAATTATTTATGTAATAATTTTACTATAAAAAACCTAAGAATGCTTGGAAAACATCGATGTTTTCGTCCTGATATTTTAACGCCATCGATATATTATAAACGATACATCAATATATCGAAACATCGATGTTTTCAATAATGTTGCCATCTCTACTGCCGATAGTGGATGATGTTCCCCAATTAGCTAGTGGGTTTCTAGTCCTACTAGTGGCCGCAGCGATAGTGGCGCTACCGCATTCTTGAATTTGAAGGCGCTGTGAAACAGCGATATTTTTGTTGACTCCGGCCCCCTCTTAAGGCATCTTTGCAGTTCTCAACGTTTACAACTGAGATAGGCTGTGCACTGTTCTTTGGGATTAAAAAATAAACTATATCAAATTAAAAAATGAATGAAATAACTACTAATTTTCGCATTTTTGTTTACTAATCCCGAATACTTATTTCTTTCAGGAGCTAACTTACAGATGTGCTAATCTCGAGCTTTATAACTTGATCTACACCTTTCTTCATGCACCTTTGTGTTATACTCTCTTTCATCTTCCTATAGGGTCACTATTAACGAACTCATATTTTCTTCTGATCCTATGCTATTATAGTATTCGAGGACTAGGGGTTTCCACTGTATGCTTTATTCTTTCTCTTTTTTTAGGCGGTTATGACTGAGAGGTTTTTCTAATTTAACCTTAAGAAAAAGAAAGTTATTACCATTGTTAATGGATTGGTACATTGGGTTGCATTATTATTATTCATAACGTAATAAAAATGGTTGCAATCAACTAATTGTTTTAATAATATGAAGTTAAATAAAACCCCACTATATTCCTATTGTTGTATTATATAGAGGGAAGGGGATGAAGGTTGTTAAGGAGGATTAAGTGCGAAAATAAAAATGACATGTTATTTAAGTTATTGATAAACAACTATGACAACAAAATTGATGGCCAACAAATAACATGAATAGGACGAATGTCACTTTTTACATTGTTAGTTTTTATAAAAGTTGACAGCTGTTTTGCTGGCTTACATAATAAGAGTAATTCTATAAGACAACATTTTATGATAGTATGATAGAACATTTTATAGCAATCTATATAAGCTACCAATGTTTGATTTGCTATTTAATACACACGTTTTAAACTGTAATTACAGACAAATATTGACAAAGCAAATAATAATAATAATAATAATAATGAAATATTCATCATATCGTTATATTTTATATATTTTAAAAGACTAATAGCACTCAGCCAAAAACATTGTATTCATAAAAACATTAATATTAGCAGCATATACAACAGAAAGAAACAAAATATACAGAAATAACAGCGTTCTAAGTGCTTTCAGTTTTATTTTAAACTGAAGATTCAAAAATATTCAATTTCTCATTTACTGCATTATACCTTCTACAAGAACGTATTATCACATTTCACTGTTTTGAATGTGAGGAAGGCAAAATATTCGAGGTTTCCTCAGGCTGTGAAGTCTGGGACAAGCAAGTCTGGATAGCAAGTGGACAAAGTTTCTCCATATTTTCCCAAGCTAACCATTTCTTGAGTGGTGTAAATATCCATATCGGCACTGCATATTCTAAGATCATGTTGGAAGTGGAACAGCAAATAGAATCAAGATTACCATAATTTCAATCAGTATTTAATTGAATTTTATCCAGAATCATAAATTACCCCCAAATAATTCACCATATCACATGATTAAGACTGTCCAACTTAATTGGAAAAGATAATAGGATTGTTTTTCTTGGTGAATGTGTTACATTTAATCATATTATTCTCAACTTTATTTCTTGAGCGCCAGACCATCAGCACCAACAAATCATCTTGTAGAATCTCACAATCATAAACAGATTTAAACTTTATGAATATCTTTGAAACTATTAAATTATAAACCAACATTTTTTTTTTCAAGCGTGATGAAGTCATTAATATAAAACAAGAAGAGTCAAAGACCAAGTTGAACCTTGTGGAGCATCTGACTTGACTGATATCCTCTTGGACGTGGAATTACTCCATTTACCATATTGTTACTTTCCTTTATTGCAACACGCAATTAATGACAGGAGTGAGTTCACAATTCTTAATTTTTCCAGCTTAATAAATGATTTTCTGAAATATACGGTTAAAGGTCTTTCTGAAATCCAAATAAATTACAATAAAATCCCATTAACAACACCAATTAAAAGTGCGGCGGAACATGCGAAATTAGTAAGGTTTAATTATTTGCTATGAATTCATGTTGATTAGGCGATAAAATACCGTTTATTGGTGAAAGATAGCTCAAAATAAGATTTATATATTTAGTTGATATTCAAGATTTTTTTCACTTAACGTCCGGCTATTTTGTTTATGTACAATTCTAGAACCTTTATTAATATGTTGGTTTGGTCAATTTCTTATGTAGAATATTTTTTTCCAGTCAAACATAAATAATTTTTCACGATGATCATGAGACTGTGAAACCTATTGTATTTTAAAATTTAAATTTTATCCCTAAATACACTGATTATAATTTATTGATTACTAATTCTTTAAACCTGTCACATAATACGTTTCCCAGTGAAACATAAACTAATCAATGGTGTAATTAATCAATTAATGATAAGCTTTTATATTCCGGTAGAAACGTAAAAAAGGAGAAAGTTACTGCTAAACAATATTTGTTCGATACCTCAATGATACATAGTTTTACCAAAATGAGCAATAAAAAATGTTTTGTAATTACAGCTTTGTAAATAACTTAAATTTTGAAAACAAAAGATAACTTTTTTTGCAGATCCAGCTAACAACTCAAAAAATAAAAATTAATACTACTACTACTACTAATAATAATAATAAATAAAAATAAAAGTAAATAAATAAAGTTATTTTGTAAAAAAAAAAAAATATAAATATTTCCAGAGTTTCAGACCACTCGTTTGGGTAAGTGGTTTGAGTTAGAAACTTTATGTAAAGTTTTATTTAACTTGTAAATGAAGAACGAAGAGAAAATATTTTATACAATTTTCGGGCCGCAAAGTAGCATATATTGAGGCAAACAATAGGCTTCTGTTTCTAGAAGTTTTAAAAACCAAACATTGATATAGTTATAATTAATTTTAAAGGTAAATGTTTTATAATTCATATTAAAGGCATAACTTTAAAGCATTTTCTTATTTCTAGCCTTTATATCTAAATAACTGAAATCATTGATTTTAATATTATCTGCATTGTGATTTTTTTTATTTTGAAAATTAAATTAATCATATTTATTAACTAAGCTCTAATCAGTGAAGTAAGACTTCAAACCAAGTTTTATGTGAAACTGTTTACCCACAATAGATTTGATTCGAGTGCTTTGAAACATACCCTACATAGAGAGCCAAAACATGAGAAATAACTACTTTTTATGTTCTCAATATATCTAGAACTTCACTAATTAATTAATTATTGTATCGTTACATTACAGCTGACTGTTTGCGTTAAGCCAACACAGATAAGACCTAAGAATAACAAAGAAACTCGTTCTCAAACTCGACATTTATGAAATATAAGCTGGCATAAGTCACGTTTAAGAAGTTATAGCCTAATCTTATATATATTTCTAAACTCCCCTCTGGGGCACATCTATATTTGGTATGGTTCACTCCCCTATATGAAATCTAAACATTTTTTAAATGTGTTCTTGGATTAAATCCCTCTCTTTGATCTTTCCTTCATATGTTTTTAATTCTTGTTCTGTTTCGACTCTGACGCTATTAAAGTATTAAAGGGCTATTAATATTATGTTTTTCCTTCCTTCATAATAAGTCCGTGAAGACTGAGAGGTTTCTCGTCTTTAAAAAAACAAAAGGAAAAAGTTCTAAAATTAATTTTAAATACACAGTGAATAAACACTGCTTACATTTTATCTTTTTAATATGGTATACCGGGTGTCCCACAAAGAGGTCGCTATTTTGAATTAATATACAGGACATATAGAAAAATCTATAAACTTGGCACTTTACAGTTGTGTTAGATAGATATGTAAAAAAGGTCCTCGAGTTTAATTTTTTTATGGTCAATCAAAATAAATTGCCAGAACACCAAAAAGAATATTAATCTTCTGGATAGAACCACTTCCTCCCACAATTCAATCTAATTAAAAGGTGCATTGCTACATGATGAATCTGCTGTTTTTTGTTAACACACAACAATGAAACAGTTTGGTAGTTGTGTTCAATAAGTTTATGTGCGATAAAGCCTTGAAATAATGAATTTTTAATTTATCAAAAAGTGAAAAGTTGTTCTTGAGTAATTGCTTTAAAAAAGAATACAAACCGATAAGGGTACCAAATGAGGTTCTCTATCAAGAAAATCAATTTATAAATGGAAAACTATGCTACTGTTTTCAAAGACTATGGATTAGTGTTAAAGAAATACCATAGATTTTATAACACACACAAAAGTGGCGTAGAATTAACTATTTTGGTAAAGTTAGCCATGCAGTTGGTAAAGTTTTAGAAAAGAAAAAACATTGTAAACCAGCTTATTATTGTAAACAAAATTTAGGAAAGATGTTGGTAAATTCCAAAGATAATATAGAAAAAAATGCAAAAAAGTGGTGTGTACAAACTGACATGTAGTATTTGTAATGCTGTTTATGTTGGCCAAACAGGCCGTAGTTTTAAGTGTAGGTTAGGTGAGCATGAAAGGAGTTGGCGGTTAGGTTATAATGATTCTAGTTTTTCTAACCATTTAAAAAATCATGCATTGACAGATTTTTATTCTAATGTTAATTTTGAATTTTTACATGTTAACGTAAAAAGTAGAAAATTAAATGTTTTGGAAATTTTAGAAATTAAGAGACTTTTGTGTAATGATGATAATCTAGTTTTAAATGAACAAACGGAATTTTTGTCATTTTCTCCTTTACTTCAACCTCTATTCAAGGTTGGTTAATACCTGCGTGAATGACCTGTGGGGTTTTTCCCCTGGGTTTTTGTGCTTTGTTTGTTAACGGGAATTTCCTGCCTTTCTCAACCTTTTATAATAGTTATGTTGTGCTTTGTATTTAGTCTTGTAAGAGCTTCGTCAATGCCGTAACTGGCGAAACCATGGTCGGCTAGACCAAATAAATTATAGAATTTTTACAAAAGAAAAATTGTGTTTTATTTGTTTTATAACACAGAAAATGAAGAGTAACACATTTGATACTTCACTGAAATTTCCAAACAGGCTTATTCATTTAGAAAATTTGCACCCGCTAATGGGATACCAAAGTCGTCAGTTCAAAGGTATGCCAAGAAAAACAAAATAAATTTGTATAAATTCAATAGGGTTTTTAAGTTTTTAAAAATAATTTATTCGTTTGGGATCACATTGGAAGAGAGGCTTTATGAGCCTTGAGGCCTCTCAATTCTTATTAAGACAAAATACAACTTTAAATTTTTTCAATGAGGTTGGTAATCACACCAGTAACTGTTTTGAATTTTTATTTATTATTTTGACGTTTTTCCCCTTTTTTTTCTTCTTTCCATAACAGAGTATATTCATTGTAATGAGCTACACGTGTGGAAACTCCAGTAACTACTTAAGAGAATAAACACACACACAATTTCCACAAAAAAAAGACTTTATTTGTGCATCAAAAATACAAGACGAGTTTTCAAGTCATCATCTTTAGCTGGTACATGTACCCAAACCCTACTGACAATGGTCTGTCAGTAGGGTTTGTGCGTATGTGATTTTGTGTGTTCATATGCATAAAGTGATGTTTTATGGACAATTGTGTTTTCATTCATTTGGTTATAACAGAGCATATGTTTATACAGCTTGAGCAAATTAAAACTGGACCACCCCAATAGTTACGCGCCAACACATGGACTTTTATAAATGAGAAAATCAATGAAAACACACAAACAAACAATATTTATTGTATACATTATTTATTTCTTAAAGTTTACTCATTAATTTTGTGAAAGGTGTTAGAACTGAGCGCCACGCACAGCAATGCTATAGTCAATACTTGTCGTTGTACAATGCAGTCGATGACTTCAATACACAGTTTCAATATTCGTCTACATTTCGTACAAAGTGTAAGAATTTGTTTTATTAAATGAATCCTTGAAGAAGCCCTATAGATACAAATTACATGCAGCGATACCCGGGAAATTTATATGACACATATGTGTTGATTCATTCTTTTGTAAAAGCCCTGTAAACACAAGCCAATGAATGGAAGACTTGTAACATATCAGTAAACTGAGGGTAGAATGTTAGAAAATATTGAGGAAATTGACACAAAATTCTAAGTATCGCCTTACGATACAATTGTAAGAAAGTGCACACTTACAATTTTCATATTGTGAAAATATTTCTTGTACAGCTGAGGGTATTTTATACAAACTAATTAGTATTTTTGGTTTTAAAGTTATAATTAATACATGACGACGTTTCGAGAGGGAATTAATCAACTCTCGTTATCAAGTGGGAAACTATAACACTAACATAACATAGTTGCCTAGGGCTATGTTGGAAACTAAAACTAAATTTATAATTTAAGACAAAATAACACAAGCCTAGAACAGTCAAGCTAAGAATAGATACAAATGTGATAAGATAAAATCACAACACACACAGGTATACACTACACAAAGGACAGCAATTAACTGTTGTAAGGGTTGAAGCCAAGAGAAAATGGTCTTAACTGTTTATCGTGGGGAAACAAGCTTTTGCCCCATCTTCTTTTCGATCGCATCATGATACCAATTTTTGGAATAAACGGAAAAATTTCAGCCAATTGAAAGAGAAAAATCTCCAATTTAAATTAAGTTTTTTTTTAACGGCAGCCATATAGCCCTTATTTTTAAACTAGTTTGGCTGATATGTTTATATATGAGGGATTTTCTTTATAGAGGGGTATTATTTTTACCTCTTCCTAATTAAATTTGTGATTTTTTGGGCCAAATATGTTCGGTTATTTTCGATTTGCCCGTTAGGCCCAATGAAGTGTTCTTTTATGTTCACTATTTCTTTACTTAGAGTCTTTCATCTCATCAATAAATTGCCTGTCACATTTAATACTATAAATAGGCTACAGTTTTTAGTACCATTTGTATTTTATGTTTTGACGAGATGTTTCCTAACAGCGTTTTGATTATTAAAAGCGGTATATATTTTATATTTCCTAGCAACACGTCTAACTTTTCCCTATAATCCTGGCAATTAAGCGATCGTCATATACGATAAAGGTTTATCATTGTGTTTAGACTCTTACTTTTTCTTACATTTATAAATTATGGATTGAGGGTTTGATAACGAGAGTTGATTTATACTCTCGAAACGTCGTGTATTAATTTTCATATACACAAATAATGGTAAATGTCCGATTAAACCGTATTAATAATATAGTAGTGGTGTTTTGGAAATTGACGTGCTGAGAAAAATAAATATGTCTTGTCAGTCATAAAATATAGCACTGTCAGATTTTATTGAAAGTCATTTACAGTGATTAAAATGCCCGCTTAATTCAATTGTTGCGCATTTATTACAAGATATGGTCTCAAATTTAAAGAATGAAATTTCTTGAGGAAAGACGTGTATTTTACACCAATTTATTGTGATAAATTTCGTACAAATGTTTTCTGACTTGCCGAATTCTTGAATATCACAGAGTCTCAGAGTTTTGCATTTATCACAGACCTTGTGGTACGTCATTTATTAACTACATTTTGAATGCCCCTCTTTGCTGGAATACTAACATTAGGAAACTTATCAGTTCGTGATCTATGAAGGATTCTGAACATAAGTTTTGACTAAAGCAATCCTTTCTTGTAGGGAATAAGGTATTTTTGAGTAACACAAAACGACACTAAACGCCTAATGAAGCATCAACATTGTTCAACTAAGAACTATAGAAAGGAGGAATAAACAACCAGTAGTAGTGCTAAAATTGCGGGACATTACTCGAGGCGGGTTTTATTATTTTATTTAATTAGAGTTTAGTTTTATTTTAAGTCGTTTTTTCCCGTTTTATATATAAAAAAAAGAAAAGAAGATCGAAACCGATTGAGCCATTATTAGGATGGTTAAAGCCAACGATGTCCCATGACAGAAACTTTTCAAGATTTTCAAAACTCATGTTGTTCCATTCTAGACTTAAAACAAACTTAAATACATATAGTGTTTAAAAACAATCTCATTGCCCAATAGGTAAGATCATAGATAACGACAACAAAAACCAAGTGACCAATTAACATAACAAAAGAGAAATTAAACTAAATTCTTAATATAATTCAAGAAATAGATTATTTTTATTTACATACTAAACTACTAGTAATTAAAAGTATAAAAGTAGTTTTTTATCTACTTAAAAGATTACAGAAGAGTAGTAAAGTAATTTAGACTAGACTGTCCTTGGATACGCCCAATTATGTATAGCCGCCTGATTGGTAAGCTAATATAGCACACATCAGCTGACTTTATCATTGAGATTCATTGTGTCAGGGATTTCAGTAGATCAAAGTTCCTAATTTATTGTTATAACATAAGGAAGTTTTGAAGACTCATATATTTTGACTCAAGAAGATTTCGAAAAAAAAGTTTACTTATAATTTTACACGTTTGTTTAAAAATTGTCTTATTGTAAAACGAAAATGTATATATTGTTAATATAATATTTGTATAATTAATAGGAAAATTTATTCGGATAAAGATTCAAAGTGTTTTATATCAACAAAAGTCAACAAACAGCCTGGGTTTTAGCTGAATCTTCAGAACAAGATTGTTTAAGTAAGTTATTAATTGTTTTTACGTCAATTATTCAGTTTTAAATTTATTATTGTTGTAATTTATTATTTTTATACGTTGTAAGTAGTTTTAAGTAATGTTGAAGATTATCATACAGGCTATTCAACGGTTGAATTTACAGTTTTAAAAATTCACAATTTTATTTTTTCTCTTCATTCATAACAATTTGCCCTACATAGAATATAATAATTTAAATAAAAGATTTTGGAATAAAGTTTTTAATAAATAATACGGCCAATATAAAATTTAATTTTAGACAACAATCTTCGAAAAATTAAATTTCATGTAACATTGGCTAGGTTATAAATTTACACATTTTACCAAACTTCATTAAAATGGTGTGAAAATAATTTTAAGAATTATAGCCATATATTTAGACTACATAGTTCATTTTTCTTTTAGTTTCTTGTCAAAAAACAAAAGTGAATGACGAGAGCTTTTTATTATCTCTATCAGTTTCCTAATTTGATAAAGTTGTCTGTGTTACACACATTATTTTCGATGTGATCATATTTTAATGTATCAAGACCTTTTATCTCGTGCGATTTTTCCTACTTTTTTATACGGGTACAAAATTAGTGATACCTACAATGAAAAAATGTTTTTTCAAGACTTTGAGTAAAATTCTGACGATTAACTTTCTTTTGTAGTCAATTTGTGTGTAATATCTACAGCGTAGTGACTGATTGACCGAATAATTCTTCGTAATTCATACACCAAATTTACTCTTCAAAAATACCGTTTCTTGAAGACAACCCCCCACCCCATGTGTTTGTACGCCGAAACTAGAAATTAACTTAAGAAAATTAAAACTGATCATCCAAAATGAAGCTCAACATTTTCCTTCAAATTCTTACTCATTTGTTTATATTTTTCAATCAGAATAGAATAAAACATATGCTTTATTCGAACATTACATTATTACAATAAGGTTAACATAACATAACAATGATTTTACGACCGTCTCCTAGGTTGACATTTTTTCTAACATAATTTAAATTAAGCATACGCACCATTAAAATACGTTTATACACATACACAATTGCACAATATCAAAATAAACATTAAGTAAAATTAAATTCTTCTACAAGATCCCATTTGTATTGCCATGCTTGTTGAACATACTAACAAATAATTGTCAAATCCTTACCGTTCATATATCATTCGAACCATGGTTTGAACAATATTTTTAAACGGAATTTTGACTCTCTGAATCCTGACAACACAGGACATTTGGCTGTAGAATGAAAAATATCTTCTTTCACTCCCATGTTTTACAATTGAGATAAAAATTCTCCTTTCTAACTCATGGTTTATAATATAAATATAGGCATGAGGCTCTATTCTGAAGTTTCTTTCTACATGTCCATCATTAAAATACCCCTTGTTAGCTAGGTTAAAATTTAGATTTGCTAAAATGCTGTCATACTTTCTCCCTCTTACTGATAGTAAGAAATATTTTGTTTGGTCAGTTTTAATTAGTTTATTACAAAATTTAATTCAAACGAATTCCAAGATTGCAAAATTTTGCCTAAACCGACTACTCCCTATTATAATTCCAAATTGTTCCCATTGTCTGTACCAAGAGATATCAGCTTTGAAAATTTGTTTGGCTCGTATTTTAGGTAACCATATTTCATAGCAAATACTTTAAGTATTTAATGTGGTGTTTCAATATAAATGAATACAACTTATATTCCTGTTTCTATCCATATTGCATAATTGGGAGTGTTTAAGATCAAACCAAATAAAGAAACGCAATGTTTACGGTATCCCTTAATTGAGCTATATAGTAAACTGTTGCCATTCAAACTAATTTAAAACACTTTATCTTTGTAGATAATGGAATGCTAATGGAACCGATAAACTTAGATCAAATACTTTCTATATTAACTTTTGCCGAACACAGTTTTAACTTGTGGGATTCTAAAGCGATAAATTTGAGGTTAGGCAAATCCTTACGTATCAAACATTTTACAATTTCTATAGATTTTTTACCAAACGTCCAGTTTTTTTATAGCTGCCAACTTACTATCCCTTCTAATTTTTTTTTTCGATTTTGTTAAATTTACTTTTAAAATTCCATGTATTGTAATATGTTTCTAATTTGTCCACCATATCCTTTTCGTTCTCTGGCGTTGGTGACACTATTATAAAACAACACCAGACTTACTACATATTCTTGTTTTAGACCCATTTTTACTTCAAAACATTTTGATACACCATTTTCGTTTCGAATACCAGCTGCGGTATACTTACATAAGTTTCGTAACTCAGTTAATAATCTTAAATTTTATAATTTATAAAATAATGGCTATAGTGTCAAAAGCAGCAGAGAGAAGAATAAAAAAAGTTTCCATTTGTTTAATTGTAAAGTAACCATATACAAGAAAACACGTTGTTCACAGTAGTCTTATTATTTTTTTAATCATCGTAAATAAAGCGATTTGACGATGATCACAATTCCCAATGAGCGAAGTGAGTAGGGAAGTTCAAAGTGAATAAATGTTAACGAAACAACGTGAATATGAATTTTATTACTTCTAGCTGGTCTTTAACATTTTAGAGCTATTTATATTGTACAATCAGTTTTAAGTTAACCTTTCATCAAGTTCATTGAACAATTCCGGTTGATAAGGTTTGTGTTTCCGTTTCTTAATTTGTTTAATCTGTTCCTTTTGAATGTCAGTTTACAAATAAACAAAAGTGAGGTTTCTATTTATACAGGGTGATTCAAAATTATGTACACAAACTTTTGAAAATGAGTGTACAAGCTAAACTAAAAAAAGTCCCTATAAACTTGTGTTCAAAAAGTTTTGATTTACGTTTTCGTTCTGTTTGTTGTTTTTTAAGGGGAAAACCTATTGCTCATCATTGCCTTGAAAAAAGGCGAAACCCCTAGCCCACGAATAGTGTTATAGAGTAATGGAGAGATGAGATATGATAGAAAATATGAATGAAAGGGATGTAACCGAAGAGTACATGAAAAAAAGATGTAGATTCAGCTAGAGTACTTCGGAATTGCCACACCCGGACTCAATGTAAGAAAGCCCCCGAGTTTTGAAAATGTATACGTTGAGTCCGGTACACGAATTGTTTATGTAACCTTTTAGTTTTATACCAAAAACCAGACGTTTATGTGAAACTTCTCTAAATGCTGATAATTTTAAATATTTAAATCTGAATTCATATAATTTGAGTCCTAATATATCTCGAATTCAATAACTTTACACAATAGTACAAGGGCTTTTACTCTTTTAATATCAATAATATATTTGTATTTATTGTAGGTCAAGGAAAGTGAATAAATATTACAAAAATAATTTTTAATTTCCTCATAGTTTACTATAACTCTGATAGTTTATAATATCTGTTATTTATTCATATATTTAAATTTTTCGTTTCGAATACCAGCTGCGGTATACATACATAAGTTTCGTAACACAGTTAATAATCTTAAACTTTATAATTTACAAAATAATGGCTATATTGTCAAAAGCAGCAGAGAGAAGGATAAATAAAAGTTTCAACTTATTCAAATAAAAAAATTTATTCAAAAAAACTCGTATTCAAATACATAAAATTTAAAACTCGGTCGTTATTCTTGACTTACAACAAAAATTAAGATATCATTGTGTTTGTCATTCAAAAAGCCAACTATGTTTTTTGTCATGATTTTTGAGATTTTGTCATTAACAATTTCAAATGGCCACCGTTTTATAAAATGCTTTTGAAATTTTTTGGTATCCTGGTACTAGTTTAAGTACAAAAATTTGGCTTTCATTTTTGAAGTTATAAATACTGTAACTGGTTTTTAGAGAAAACAGAAACATAACGACAAATGTAAACCAAAATGTTTTTGTAGATATGTTTACAGGAACTTCAACAGGAAATTTTTCACGTACAATCATTGCTTGAAGAGTGTGGGTATAAATCACTCCACCCCTCCTTGTCTATAATGTAAGTATTCTCCGAAGATGATTACTAAAACTTCATTAATTTAAACCAAAAATATAATAAGTAATATCTTTCATTGAAATTACTGTATTATATACTTAAATAATCTTGATCAAACTTTTAAACCTTAAAATTTAATGTCAACTTATAATCAAATTTCGTACCTAAATTTAGGCTTGCATAAAATGAAAGGGATATTTCCTCAAACTCCTTTTTTTATTAATTTCGAGCTCTTATGTAAAGGTCGTATTTTCATAGTGTGTAAAGTATTGTGATTGAGATGAATATTTGATATAACATTTTTGATAGTTCTTGTTATTTTGAACCTGTAGAAACACGTTAGACCATTTAGAGAATGTTGCATATTCTGTTCATATGTGTCTTTTTTTATCAGTTAAACAGATGGTTTGATTGTGTACATTTAAAAATTATATACGGCCTACGTGTTCTACAGAATGATTAGAGTTTATTAAATTTTCTTTAGAAGTGAGTTGAAAATTAGGATAGGTCGTATGAACAGTTTCAGTATAATCTTAATGTCGTTGAGTGAGACTTCATAATAACAATGTTATTAATTTGTAAGTTGAGTTTCCCAAGCAAAATTAGATATTCCCATAATTGCCAAAGTTCAGGGCTGAGTTGATCAAGGCTGTTCAAATGTATTTGTATTTATAACAGTAGACTGCTTATTTCCGATAAATGCATCATTACCGATTTTGATGAATACTCATGTTTTTTTTTTTTTTGGAAGAGAAGAACTATAAATAATTATATTTAATAATGATACTTAAATGAAGACAAAACTAATAAAATATTTCGATGTATACCGTACTGTACTGGATAAATTAAATATTAAACCATTTGATTATATTCTTAGCTTTTGAATTAAATTGTTTTTGGGTACATTGTTTTTAAAATTAAGTTTTCCTCTTTCTTCAGTTTGGATAGAAAATTTGCATACAGTGGATAATTTCGAGTTACAGATGTTCTCAAAAACATGTCTGTTTAATAAATGATTAACACAATGTCTGCTGTTAAACAAAGAATATCTTAATTTTGGTTTGATGTATAAAACCAACTTTAGAAAGGAATAACCTTTGCCCTCTTTTAAAGTAGTAGATAAGATAAATCTTCTGATGAAATCATATTGTAAAGGAATGATTTAGGTTTATGAATATATGAATTCAATTTTAACGTAACGTAAACAAAATATTTTACCCTTTTTCATCTAATTAGTGTCTAGTAATAATAGTTCCTTTCTCTTTTCCAATTATCTTGATAATTTTAGTTTTAACGAGACTAATTTGTTATTGTGATATGTTGTTGAGGCACCAAACATATGAATAAATTATTTTTGAACAATATTTTGTTCACCTCTTAAAATAAAAACACTGGAACGAACGAAAGGGAATGAAACATTAAATATCAGAATTTTACAAATATCTCTAAAGCCCCAAAACGTTTTATTCCACTTCTATGTTTGATGACTTTAACAGATTATAGATAAAATGCACAACAACCCCTAAAACATTCTTCTTACAAAGCTGCCCTTAATACAAATTTGGAATTTTCACCAATTTTTGATCTCGATCTTAGTTCCACCATCTCAAAACTGAAAAAAATGAATTTTACTTATGATAGTCCTGTTACACATTTATTTATATTGCCGTTTTATGCCAAGACCTACAACACTAGCGGTTTTTAAAGGTATAAATTTTGGTTTTTAGGACGTAATAGTATTGTTCAACTCTACTAAGATTGAAAGAATGTAGCCATTTTCCCCAATTAATATGTATGATTTTGAAGAATGCTTTACATTTACTTCTTGGTCCAGGGATCCAGAGCCATGTGTCCATGGGCCAGTGTCTTCGGTTTCTCAATACATTCCCCAGGGTTCCACTGAGACCCTCAAGAATTATCCCACCTTGTGAACCGTTGTGCATACTAACAGGATGTATTCCAGGGGGTTTCTTCTTTCGCGAGGCAAACCTGATAGATTGGTGAGAAGCTTATGTTGAAACAATGGAGGTCTAACGATACTTTGGTATTGATGTGGGTCCACAAGTTTTGGCTGAAGTGTGTAAAGATATTTGCCGCTATCTTCGATCCCCATCTTTCAATACATTCAACTCGGATGGTTGCAACCAATGCAGGGCCAATTTTATTGGAGCCTTTTTGCTATTTAATCTCTTTTTTATTCACATAAGCCCAGAATGAACAGGGATTTATTATAACAAAACATAGTTTCCTTTTTTTATTTATGTGATCCAACAGGACTCTCAGATTTACAATTTGGAACAAATAATCATTTCTTTCCTGATTTTCAAAGAGCTTTTATAGCAGACTTTGAGTGTGTATAAAATTGCCTTATTAGATGATTCAAAGCGTAATGTTATCCATCACCTTATCTAAGCATTACACGGTACATAGTAATTTTCATCAGTAATTTGGTTGTAGGAGCCAGAGCAGTATGTAAAGATTTTTATGAAATTATGATATGTAATATTCAGCATTTCCAAGGTTACAAGTATAAGGGATTTTTGCACATAGGTTTTTGTTCTTTTTGAAGATAAGTTGGACACCACTTTTGGATCTATGATCACCCAGGATAGTTCACCGTAACATAATTCAGAGCATTAATTTTGCCATAAGATATTTTAATAACAATAACTAATTGTGTCTGCTTATTTGGAAAAGTGGTGGACTACAATCCCACTTTCATTTCATTACTATTGAAAAATACTCACATTTTTCTGCCCACACTTTGTTGATCTAAAGTATCTGATCCATAGGGATTGGTTTCAATTCCCAACCATTGGAAAAACAACAGCACATGGATATTATTCTGATTTTTAAAATCTTGGGAAAATGACTCTTGGGGATTTATTTTAGTGTAATTCAGAAACATGTTACAAGATATAAATACCTTTTAAATCTCTGACAATAGTTCTTATACCACAATATCATGGAGAAATGTCTTTTGGAAAAAATAAACAATATATTTTTTGGTGGCCATGGAACATTAACATTATCCTCAGATTATTATAAACAGAAAATGTTTTTAATAGGTAAACAGATAATTGTTATATGCTAATACAAACTTTTTTATTTTCAGACTTTAAAATGAGAGAAGAAGTATTGCCTGAATGGCTAAACATAAATTATGTTACTATGGTTCTGAGGCAAAAGAACCCGGATGTGGAAGTTGTAAACTTTAAGATAACACCAGCAGTTCTAGGAGGAAACAATTACTGCAGTCGAATGTGGAGAGTAAAAGTTAATTACAAAGAAGATGGTGGTGATGAAGTGAAATCAATTTCTTTTATGGTTAAAGCTGCTGTTCCTGATGGAGAAATGAAAGGAATGATTGAGGAAGGAAAGTTTGTAGAAAAGGAATGTAAATTTTACAACGAATTTGTACCAAAGATGTACAGTATAAAAGAAAACACACACATTATACCTAAAAATTATTCCTCTCCTGTACCTGAGACAATAGTTTTAGATGACTTGAAAGAAACAGGATATATAATGTGTGACAGGATTAAGCAACTGGACTTCGACCATTGCCGAATACTTATGAACACACTTGCAACTTTTCATGCTACGTCTGTAGCAGTTGCTAAAGAAGATCCGGAGCTTGTTAACATTGTTGGGAAAGAACATATTTTTGTAATCAACACAGAACATCCAGAATATGATGAGCAGTTCGAAAAATGTTACTTTGGATTTTCGAGTGCAATTAAAAATTGGAAAGGGCTTGAAAGGTTTGAATACATATCAGAAGATAAAATAGATCTTGTTTTCAATAAGTACATAGAGATATTTAGTCCTAGAAAAAGATTTAATGTTTTAAACCATGGAGATCTTTGGACAAACAATATATTGTTCAAGTATAATAAAGAAGGGAAAGTTATTGGGGCCAAACTGGTTGATTTCCAAATCTGTAAGTACGCTTCCCCTGGTATAGATTTGAATTACTTTATTTGGTCTAGTATTCAAGAAAGTGTGAGGGATAACAGGATTGAAGAGTTAAAGGGGATATACCTCGACACTCTCAACTCTAATTTGGAGGAATTGGGATGCGAAGAAAGATTGTCCAAAGAACAATTAGATGAAGAGTTGGAATTTACCAGTTTTATTGGGTTTTTTATTTTATTTGTTATGTTACCTCTAATAGTAGCTGACCCTGAAGATAATGTGGATGATCAGACTGATGAAGTGGGGAAAGAAATATATTCAATGTCTATATATAATGGCAAAAACTATGAACCACTTGCTTTAAAATTATTATTTAAATTGGAAAAATCTATATACAATGTGTTTTGCAATACTTGATGTTTAAAGAATTCAGTCTAATTATTTATAGTTTTAACCATTTGTGCTAGTATGTAAGTATAAGTATTATAATACAAACAAATAGTGTTCTTTCATAGATCATTATCAATAATGTTACCTCTTTATGACCTAGTCATTAAAATTTTATCTTGCAACATTTAAAGTGTTTATTGCGAATAATTGGATATTTTTTACTTGATATATACTGAAGTACAAATATAAACATGAAGTACTGAATTTAGAACATAAATATTTATTTTGTCATGTTACTTCTAATCATAGGTGATACTGAAGATAATGTACACGAACTGACTGATGATTTGGGGAGTGAAATTGATATATTTTCAATATATATTTATAAGGACAAATACTATCAACTTCTAGCTTTAAAAAAATACCTAAAATAGAAAAATGTACAAACATCGTGTTTTTAATACTTGGCAATTAAAAAATTAAGTCTAGTTATTTGCAGTTTAATCATTTATGTTTGTATATAAAGAAATAGATTCACCATAATGAGTTACACTTGTGTAAATTTCAATCACCAAATAAATTAAAACACAATTTCTATAATATACATTTATTTTTGCAATACAAATTGAGTTTCAATGACTAAGTCATCATCTGCAGTTGTTATATTTATGAAGCTTTAACATTGCTAGTCATAGTTCAGTGTCAGACTAAATTGTCTACATGGAACAGAGGGCGATGATTAGTCAATTGAAACATTGATTAGCTTGTATATTTATTGCACAAATAAAGTGTGTATTGTTGAAAATTGGGTTGTCATTCATTTGGTGATAAGTATTATAATATCATCAAATAGCATTTTTATCAACCATTATCCATAACAATAAACCATGAACTTTGTGAAGTTAGAATTAGATATTATGTAACTAAAGTTAAACAAATAAGAACTTATTTAACTTTTAAAGTATTCACACCAACAAACAAAATCATTAAGAACAGCAGTTAAACTTCTGGACTCTATTTAACTTCTATCGACTCTATTAACATAAAGACCAACTAATTTTAAGTGGAGTAAAAGTAAAGATTAGGAATAAAAATAAAACTTGTTAGTTGTGGTATGGTTTTCACTATTTTAAACAACAAAAAATATTCACGTGAGCACTTGGCAATGAAACCACCAGGAATCTAGCTTTGTAATACTTTTGCACAGTGTTTTCTTCTGCTGTGAGTGATGTAGATGCTGCAAGGTAGTCGGTGATGATTAACACAAGTTATAGTGATAGACATAATATAAATTATAAATGGTATGCACACATCTACCTCATGTAATATAATTGGTGTGCCCATACACAATGTATTTAATATTAATATGCAATTTATATTCATCCACTTATCACAAAGACTTATTATTGATACTAGTGTTTTACAATATTGCTACATTCTATTTTGTATATAATAACACTGACATCATTTCTAAGAAATAGATCTGTAGTAAAATTATTGTAATATTTTTGGTTTAAATACTGTTATTTTGTTAAAATAAAACTACTTTTACAATTAAATTGTGTAATCATTTGTGTATCATATTTTTTTAAATTTTTCAATTTTTATATAGGTATTCTTCAAAAAAACAATATTAGAGTGAAGCTCTCAATTTATTAGCTAAATTTATAAACTCAATATTAAATTAAACACAAGAAAACACTCTATACATACAACTTTCTTTCAATTATATTTGGAAAAATGTTTAGAGCTTCTAAGGTAATGCCTAGGTGGGAGACATCCTCATTAATAATAGAAAGAAAAAAAAAATTAAGCAAACAAACAATATGTAAAAAAATATAACAGGTCCATACCATATGTACAAAAAAAAAGAAAAATGGCACAAAAAAAACTACTGTATATATTAAAATTATATTAAAAACAAAATATTATCTTCAAAAAAACTAAATAAAACTAACCTTAGCATCTCTATAATACATACACAGACATTGTTGCTACTCCGCTGCATTTGTTTAGAGGTTAATTGATTCAACTCATGAAATGTTTTTTAACAATGAACATAGAGTATTTATTATAAAGCAAATTTACAAAACAGAATCATTTGCCACATGCTAGGAAGTCTTCAATGTAAATACACCTAGCAATCTAGCATACATTGACTGATATAAAAACGTGAGAACACAAGGTCCACAAGAACACAAGAAACCGAAAAATATATATACGATTTACACTATTGACCGAAGGTACTTGATAGAACTCCATTTTAATGAAAAAACAAACACAATATTTAGTAAATTCTACAATTTTATTGAGTCTTGCCGACCATGGTCGCCAGCAACGGCATTTACAATGCAGCTTAACAAAGACTAAGGAAGATATTGAAACCTGACATATAATAATACAAAAAGAACAGTTACTTAGCTAAGGGGGGGGAGGGTGAAGAAAGGAAACATGTGTTCATAAGGAAGACTCAATAAAATTGTAGAATTTATCTTGAAATGAAACCTTGATATTCGGAACCTCAACAAAGGTAACAAGAAAACTTCAAATTACCGAGGATTTCTTGTACTGTTGTGTGCACACAATTTAAACCTGACCATATTATTTATATTATACATTGAAATGATCGATAATATAATCAGGTTCGATTTATCGAGATGATTTCTGACTGAGTTCTACATATAGAGATTCACAACAAAAAGAACGGTTGTTGGAACTAAACACTCCTTGCGTTTTACAATATACAGTGTGTTTCTTATCACTAATTTGATCTAATTAAAAAGGTATTAAAATTTTTTAAATGTCTAAAATAGTTCTGAAAAAATTATATAAAATTTTTAACAGGCTTCTTTTAGTGAATGTATTATAGAGGATTAAAAGATATCTATTAGTGAACGCAACATAGAGTAGTAAAGATTAACAAACAAGTGACTCATAGTTTGACTGTTATTGTCTTTTCCACCACTTTCATTGTTTGGCGATTTTTTGCTACCTTCTTATCTCTAGCCAACAGATTGCCCCTCCCTCCAACTTCTGGCTTCATAAATTCAGACCAACTGCACATAAATTTAACTGTAGAACTGATGTGGTTGAATTTTTGAAGAAGAATCATAATGATAAAATAAAATTCTCAATGCAATTAGAGAAATTACGTTTTTAAAAATTATAAAATACTGTTACAGTAATAATATATGTAGAGGAAACAAAGTATACATTGATTAATATATTTGACACAAATAAGTAATCATTTTGTAAAAAAATTAATTGCAGCTTTGAAGAAAATTTTAAATTGTAGTTTGTCTACCATAATGTGTCCCTGTATCCAATGCTGTTAATTAATTAATTATGTGTGTGTATATAATAGATGTTAAGTAATGTGTTAACACTGTGTTATTTCAGCATGTAAACAAGTTGGCTTAATATAACATTACAAGGTTGAAATAAATGTTTATCATATGGAAATATAACTAAGCTTAGCCTAACCCTAACCTAACCAGGCGCAATGAAATGTGACTAGAAATCTGATTTATGGTATAATTTAATAACTCCTTTTGGTTTCACTTGAAGTGAATATGGATGTGTCAATCTCGATGTGTCGTGGCTGGTATCTCACGTTTATTTATATAGTTTTGGGTTAGACAAAGGTAGTCAACATTTCTTATCAGGTCTCGTATTCTTCCAACACTTACGATATTAGAGTAGGCCTATTGAAAGGCTCTATTTTATGTCCATTTCCTCTTTCCTCTATTTTTTTTTTTTTGATAAGACGATAATGACCAAAAAGTTTTACATCTTACACAAAAAGTAGAGCAATAAATATGATTTACAAACCTCACGCTTGTAACGAGTAGGTCACCCTTGGCTGAAAACTGTATCATTTATCCATTTATAAGTGGTTATATTAACACTACCATAATATTAGGAAGGTTGTGTGAGGAGGCTTGCCCAGAGGAAAGTGAATCACCGATTTAATTTCTCAACTCTCTAATTTGTCTCACCAGATTAAGCCTTATTTTTATTTAATCTAATTATACGCTAAACTTAATATATGTTAATGCTAATTGTAACTTACGTAATTAGGGACATTACATTAAATGTGATTCGTCTTAATCAACCATTTCACTTAATTTTGGACGCGGATGTTAATTAATAAGGAATGCGCGCCGGTCCAAACTCTTTCGGCTACACATTATTCTGACTTAAGTGTCCATGTTGATTTTTAAAGCCTATGGTTAAGTAAAAGATCAAACGGTTAAAACACAACCGTACTCACTAAAGGTCGCACGCACTCTGGTCACCAGGTATATCCCGGGACGTTTTCTTCCCCACTGTATGTTATCTCCAAACACCTTGGGACCCCGTGGTAGGCAACTTTAGGGTACATCACAGTCACCCCCGACAGGAAAAAACCAGAACCCAAAACGCTGAGTAAGGAAGGAAGGTGGAAGGGAAAAACCAAACTACCATTAGATGACAACAGGAGATTGGCGAGAAAAGCAGATGACACAAAAAGTACCCACAACAAACTACGAAAAGCGGAGGGCGAACGTGAGTTTAACTATTTTGCCAGGTGGCATTTCGTTCTGGACTCAACTATTTTGCCTCCCCACCATACATAAACCAAAAATTAAATAATACGAATATATATAAAAAAGACATACTTATAAGGATACTAGATTGAAAGGAATAATTTCCGCAATAGGAAATTTAATGCGAAAAGAAAGTAATAGATAAAGATTTTTTTTTAAAGGAATTTGTGGGAGTGGTTGGCATACTATTTTCATATTGTATCTTGAAAGCAATTTAGCTTTTATTTCCCACAGCTATCTCCAAACACTTTGCGCCTTAGGACCCCACGGTAGGCAACTTAGGGTACCCATATGTGGTATGCCACACGCTTATAAACTACATGCCTTTTACGTTTGTGGTAAACTACATAGTGATTATGTATGTAGTAATTCTGAGGTTCCTAGCTGGATCTACACCTACCTTCACGTAGTCTTGGGTTATCTCTTACTAAATTCTGTTCTTTTCTGATCTTGGCGCTTTCAAAGTATTTAAGGACTATTGTATGATATTTTCTTCGTTTTTTAAGACAACTATGACCGTGAGTTTTTTCGTCGACAAAAAACAACAACAAACTACATGTTATGCTCTTATCAATTACATCCTAGATTGACCCCAAACATTTATAAACACCTAGAATATATTCACAAATACTAAGAATCATCGAGTAAAAGCCACGGAAAACAGTCATTAGTAACTGACAGCATTTGCATGGGAGAACTTTGTTCATTTCCTGCAGGAAACAGACGGACGTATACCTAGTGATACTACAGTCCACATAAAAGCAGACAATCTTTCATTTCTTCCTTGACGCCTCTCGCCTTTATGTTTATTTTTCCTTATGCAGGATAAAGAACTACACAATTAAGTGTGATTTAATTAAATATCTTTATTGTTTATTATAAGACAAATTGGTATACTGAGTTAATACCAATTACCCCGACACCTACTTAAATTGTTTTAAGTTATTTTAACAATATTATTCTAAGGTATACTATACAACTAATTTAAACATAATCAATTAAGCCGTTGTGGCGACCCATATCAAGAAATTTTAATAATATAAATAATTTGGACTTAAGAGAACCCAAAACATTATCAGTCTCCCCCCCGTACATTAAAAAAGTTGTATTTGTATTGATGACTGTTGTTAGTTCTTTTAACCTCAAATGGATGTACAAAAATATATAAAATTTGAAATGATCCATTTATTTCTGGAGTAGTTATAACTAAAACCTTGTCATAGGTCCTGAACAAGAAATACAGATTTTTCAAAAGCAGGTCTAATAATTTTGATCAACTTTTATTCAAATATAGTTAAATGAAGAATCCAGAGGAGGTGTGACTTGAACTTAAAAGAATAAAATCTTTTATTTTAAAATAGGGGTTTTTGTCGTCATATATTCATGAAACCTTTAAATAAAAGCCATAAAATGCACATTTAATTATTTATATTACGTTTTTCATTTCCTAAAATGAATTTAAAATAAATCGTGTATACACATCGAGATTTTCGTAGTTTATAATAATTCATAGAAACCAATTGAGTGAAATTTAATTAAGATTGTAAAGGTCAATAATGACAAGTTTTATTGTACTCGTGTTTCGAGATACAGTTTCGAAAGTTATGAGAAAACAACTCTAAGCAAGCAACTTATACATTGTACTGACAATAATCCGTTAGTGATTCTACACAATGATAAAAAACAAACTGACGGCATGACTGACAAAATTAATTCATTAAAACAAATGTTATATTTAAGCTGATATTTCGGAAAGAAAAAAGAAATAGAAATATATTATTTTATTTCGTTATGTAAATTTTTTATCTAGGTATAATTTATGAAAGTAAATACAGAGTAGATTGCACTTTGCCAAACTATATGTAACTACACTTTATCAATTTGAGGACTGATTGGTGACTTCCTTATTACATTCATTGTGACAAGGGAATTTTACAATACATGGTGATCAATTGAAGTCATAAGTCATTAAAAGTTTGAAGACTTAACTCTGTTGACACGTAACGAATTGGAACAATATTGACGCTGCCTAAAATTCTACAGGAACTTCAAAACAAAACAGTTTAAGTAATTCATTCACTTTATTTATATTTTTATACTGCTATTGTTGTATCATATTATTATATACGACAATGATATAACTAACTGCTGATTATATTATATTGCTTTTAAAATCTAAATTTAATTTACGCTTGGTGAGGTACATGGGTTGTTTCATAAATAATCTCATTTTCGTTAACTTTATCAAGATGTTGAAGTTGAGAATGACAACTATTGTCGTTGGTGAGGTACATGGGTTGTTTCATAAATATTCTCATTTTCGTTAACTTTATCAAGATGTTGAAGTTGAGAATGACAAATATTGTCGTTCATTATACTAATTAATTTTAACTTCATGGGAGTCTAAACTAAATTGGAAACATCACATATGTTCTTTATTGAAAACATTAAAAAAAGTTTCGTATGATGTAAGAGAAATCAAAGTTTGTTGTTCTTTGAATGTAGTCTGAATATTTTATTTTGCCTACTTCCATTCTTTTTTACAATATGACATCATTTTTTTGGGGAATTCCACTTTAGTAATGATATTTCTGTAACCAGAAGATAGCTATAGCTGTGCGTATCATGAGTAACAAGCCATACCCTTGTAAGACGCTTTTTAGGAAGCTGAATATTTTACCATTTCCGTGTATTTTCATTTATGAGTGTATTTTATTTGTCGTAAAATTTAAAAAATCCATAAAGTCATTACTTTTCATTTATATAATGTCCGAAATTACAAAATTGTATTGGTTAGAAATATGTACTCTAATCAAGACTTAAAAATGAGTCAATTTTACCAGTGAAAAATTCTATGAAAGGTTTATGAATAGATTGAAGAAAGTGAAATAAAATGAAGAAGGACTTGCTGAAGTTTTATTTGGGTAATTGTTTTTATTCTGTGGCTGACTACATGGTATCAACAGATCATTTACAGATGTTTAATTAATCCTTTTTTTTATAGTTTATAAAAATTAAAATGATTTTATAAAATAATTACAGTGCCTGTAATTTTAACGTTTTTAGGTGTTACTTTGTGTTTATTATTTTGACTTAAATGTAGAAAAGTCTATTTGTAAATTTTAATTATATTTTAGTGTGCTGAATACGACACTATGTTATTTTAATTTTAGTTGTAAACCTTATTATATTAAACTAAATACTCTTTATTTACAGATTGAACTACAGCAATAGATAATAAATGAAAGGAAATGAAAGGTCAAAGGCCAGGAATATGTTCCCCTCCGTCAGCACAATATCTGTCTAGCTAAATATAAAGTTTGATCCTATTAGGTGATACATACATTATTTCTTATATTGACGTACTCGTATTTTAATGTATCCATGTCTTCATTTCTTCTGAATTTATCTAATATTTTTATAGATGTATCACAAACATTAAATAACCCAAATAAAACCATATCTTGGACAAAGTTCAAAACGTGATAGTAGGTTACTCAGCTTATCAAGTTGTGATAATACTCATATGATCTGACTGAAAAAACCTAAATAAAGTAATTCAGTATGTTTTGTCTAAAAATAAGGTATAATTTGTATATTATAAATTCTTGACCAACTAAATAAAAACATAATAGGAAGCAATATGGAAGCCACAGCCGTGTTTGGTCATATTTTTGAAGTAAGTATATTCATACATCTTTTAAATCTTTAGGAAAACTAATCTTAAGGAGATAAAAACAAACACCAACTTGTGATATTCTGAACAAAAAATGAAGATGATTACATAATTGAAATTTTGGTTCATTGAAAATAAAGTTTATATAGTGAAAATAAGAGTGTTTTAAATTTTGTAACTAAATTTTTACCATTTTAAGAGAATAAATTCCACATCTTTAAGTAAATTGTGATAAATAAAAACGTTGCACAATAGAAGTATTTTAAACAACTAAAAAAAAAAAACATTAACCGAAAAGAGTTAAAAATTACGTGTCTTTTATTTGTGAACGAAATATTAAGCACTCACAATACATGTGTAAAAAATAGAGTTTTCAAAAGGCTTAGGTCCTGAAAGGAAATAAAAATAGTAATTTTGTTCTAATTGTATAAATATTATTTACAGAGTCATTTTATCACATACTCGTATTGCAATTAACAGTTTATTAATTTTAAAATAGACCTATATATCACACATTTTCTGTTTGATTTTTTCTTGGAAATAATAATTCATAATAAATGTATTTTATAAATATATAGTAGTTATGATATAAGAAAGGCCTACTGAAAGTTAATCTATTCACTTTAAAAAATAAAATAGAATATTAAAATTTACCCATAAAAGATAAAATAATTAATAATATATAAATTTTATATTTTAATGTACCAGAAAATTCCTATTAGTTTTTGAAAATAATACTTAAAAATAAATAAATATTTAACTTATTTTATGTAGTTTAAAACCAAACTCTTTATACATTAAGCATGGGCTATTAGGAGACACATTTTTACAGACATTATTTTTTATCAGTTACAGATTATTGCTTATTAGTTACATATAGTATAACAATAAACATTCACACTTAATTAGTTATATTCAACAAAAAACGCAAGAATAGCAAATTTGCAAACTCAACCAACTCATTACACTAAAAAACTGATAGCTTTGTAAACGATTTCCCTTAAGAATTGGCAAAATTGTAGATCCAACAAACAAAGGTCACATGATAGCTTAATCCAATTATCCAATTAAAATGTCTATTAGGTTTAAAAGTGATTATCAATATATATTTATAAAGAAAGAAAAACAATTATTTTCAGTTTGAGACGACACAAAGTTGAAAGGAATACTTTAAAAACAATAATGATTCTAATAGAAATTAAAATCAAATAATTCCATTTTGAAATATACAGAGTACATAGACGTTGTATTTAAGAAATTAAAATATAAAGTATGCGATCAATATAAAATAGAAATAATTAAAAATAATAAGTTGAGGGTTTAGCAATGTCTGATATATATTAGAAAAAAAACATAATGCAAGTGCGTAAAATATGAAAAATGATTGTGAACTTAATGACTTTTTCAAAATATTTTTATTTACGAAGTTACTTAATAAATAAGTAGTTGTAGTACTATTTTGAAGCACAAGATTATTGTTTGTTTTTCTGGAAACAATCAATGGAAAATATTTGAAAGTTGGTTCTAAGAAATAAAAGAGATACTGTTAGTTGACATTTTCAATAGAATGGATACAACAGGGAAATCATAGTGTGAAATGAAGTTTGGGAAATTTGTAGAGGAGTTTTAATTCCACAAACGTCGATAAACTCCAATTCTGTACAAAACTTGAAAAAGACTACAAATATTTATTTTGTTTAAACCGGAATTACATAGTGGTTTCAAAACGAAACCCTAAGTTTTCCAATAAATGTACTGGTGACAATCCGACTTAGAAAAACGAAAAAGGTTCTTCGTATTAAAGATGATTAAGTTTTAAGCAGATTTTCCTAAAGTTGACTTCATCGACCTAGTTGACATCAATGAAATTTGGATGAAATTTTGTAATATTAATTAAATTAATATTGAAAACCAAATGTCAAATCCCTGGCTAACAATTAACTTTACGAACATTAAAACCAATAATAGTGATAGTTTTGGCTTTTCCCCAATAACCAACAGGATTCTCCATAAAGTTTTGAAAACTTTTATAGTTTATCGTTAGGCTATATACAATATTATCAACTAGCATACTATGCATACAAGGTGTAAGTAATATGTACGGTGTATTAAAGTAGGGAGTTTCCATAGTTATTTACTTTAATTGAATTTTTAAATAGTGGAATATTTTTATATATATTGTATACAGGGATATTGTAAGGAGGGGGAGGTTTAGTAAAAAATGGCGTACTGTGAAACACGCAATCAATGAATCTGTCATTAAATGTTCCTAGTTATTTGATAAAATGCCAACCTGACTTCCGATTGATATCGAAAAATATTAAGCGTTTTATATTTAAGTCAGATTGGTTTAAAATATTAAACCAGTGTTATTGTTTCCAAATCCCAACCATGGTGAAAAGCAAGAGCATTTGAAGTTTAATCGTGGGATGGGAGTGGGAAACAAGTTATGACTGACTATGGGGATTTGATCACCAAAATTATGAACAATTATTATTTCAACAAACTATTTTAATACCTGTTCTGTTGATATTGTCATGGTTCCACTGTTGTCCATTAGATCCTTCAAAACAGAACTTCTGTTTTTTGTTAACAAATTGTTTCATGCTGATGAAATCTGTATTTTTTTCCAGATTATAAAATGAAGGAAGATATAATACCTATATGGCTTAACACGGGTTTCCTTACTTTGATACTGAAGGAAAAGAACACGGATATAGAGATTATAAATCGACATCAGCAGTTCTAGGAGGAAACAACTACTGCCGCAGGATGTGGAGGGTAAAGATAGCTTAAAAGATGGCGGTGGTGAAGTGAAATCAACTTCTGTTATGATTAAAGCTCCTGTACCTGATGGAGTGGTGAAATGTATGGTTGATGAGGGGAACTATGTAGAAAAGGAATTTAGGTTTTATAGCGAAATCGTACCAAAGATCTACATGATAGGCCTAGAAGAAAATATAGATATAACACCTATATAAGGAAACAGGCTATATAATGTGTGACAAGACTGAAGCAACTGGATTTCGACCATTGCCGAATACTTATGAACACAATTGCAACGTATCATGCATTGTCTGTAGCAGTTGATACAGAGAATCTGGAACTGGTTAAAAATGTTGGGAAAGAACATATTTTTGTTATCGGAAACCAACATCTAGAATATGATCCATATAGATCTTTTGACCTAAGAGCAAAAGACTAATTAAGAACGTACTAGATTGAATGGATCGCAGCTGTGTAGAGATGAACTTTTACCCCATATAGTTTATGGCGAACGTTTATGTATAGTTTATACTTTTGATCTTATTTATACACGCTGAGAAGAGTTGATTCCGTGCACTGCCAGGTTAACAGAAATAAGAGAGATGATGTGAGACAGACCTTTTTGAGCGTTTGCAAAACTGCAGAGGAATGTTAGTGCCCTGATTGGAGAATTTTCTTTGAAAAGTTTAGTGGAGACGATGTTATCATCAAAAACCAAATAGGACGTCGTTTCAGGGTACATTTTTTGAAATTTTTTTGTTTACCCGTTAATTGTAAGTCGGAGTCCTAGAGTGTCTTTAGAATAGGTATCACCCTAATGTAATACGAAGAGCGGTTCAGGGGTGGAATCCTGCCTGGAGAAGAGAATGGTTTTATTTGGTAGTCCGTCACATAAGACCACCAGAGACGAGTGTTAAATGACATTTCGCTAAACTTTTATATAAAAAAAAAGATTGAAAAAATAATAATCAAAAGGAAAAATGCCTACATATAGGGATGAAGTTAAGTCTAAGAAAAGGAGATCATTAATGATTCTATTAAAACCTCTGTTAAAGAAGGTAAACATATGTAGAAATAGTTAAGAAAATGAAAACAACTGTTGATCCAAAGGGCAGTGGGGCTGAGATACTGACAAGCAAGTGACTTTTTAGTCTCATTGTGGAAAAGGTTTTCTTGAAACTCATGGAAACCAGTGGGGGGTTAATTAGACTTATGCCAAATATCGGCGGCCAGAATGAAAAAAAAAAAATTGATAGCCAAAGTTGTTTAGTCTAAATTGTTATACGCCGCTCCGGTGAGTGTAGTGTGTCTTGGGGGTCTTATTCCAAGAAGATGGCATCAGTGTAGAGTTATGCCGCCTTGAAAATATTCTCAGGATATCACAACGTTTCGGGAGGCGCAGCGCCGGTCCTGGCAAGCAAGGATGATGCTAGTTTAATTAGTTACGAAGCAGGTAAAAATGATGTCCCATACACCTTTTTTCGATGGATACAACGCAAGAATCTAATAGATAAAAGATTTGGACAGTTTTGGGTTTTATATATTTGCTGTTATGCTGGTGAGTGGGAGTGACGAGAAGTGGAATATATCGTGAAACTTAAAGAGGACCAACTAAGGTAGATCTATGACATAACAGGAAGAGGAGGAATTCAACCTGAAAGTAGTCCTCAGGTTAGACAAGAGTGATATTGGCAAGTGATACCTTGTTTTGCCGTAACTACTACCATCACGGGTGATGATAGGAAAGGAGGTTAGGTTTTATTGGGTAATACGGATGAATCGGGAGTACCACATACTAGGAGGTACGTGACACGTGACCGCTGAATATCGTTTACTTGTTCTCTACCTCTCATTGACAAAAGAAAAAAATAGAAACGGCGGGAGGAGGATAATAATCTAACTTAACCGGTATTTTTGGAGAATTGATGACGTATATTTTTTTTATGCTTTTGGTTTTTTGTTTGGATGTGTCAGAAAGTCAGAAAAATATATGTTTTTATGTATATCGGTCATTTGTGTATGTACTGAGCTATTACCTACAAAGTTTACTACAATTTTATAATATATTTGGCATATTTGGCTACCCTAAAATTCAAATTCTTAAAAGATTTAAACCAAGTTCTGTGAGAATCAACCTCTTGCACCGTTTCATCTATCTATCGAATGTTCAAACATAGTTTAAAAGCTTTGTTTCTAATGTAGATACGAAAAAAATGAAAATTAGTAAAAATCGACCTCCTTTGTACACAGAAGAGCAAACAAATAATTAGTTAGGATCCATGCATAGAATTTTCTGAAGATTCATAAAATTGGTATCTCTTCCAGGTTTTGTCATATAGAAGCATGATAATAATTTTGTGTTTTCTTGAAGTAGAGCAAAAAATGTATTGTAATACGTTTTAAAATTGTTTTTACTATCCCTTCCTCCAACATTTTTTAACGGTTAAAATTAAACATTTTATGGACAATTACCTTGTTATTTTTACAATAAATGCCCGAATTAGATTCAAAGATAATGAAAGAAATTTTCTCAATACAACTATATCCCACTATAAATATTAAAAAGATTATTAAAAAAAACAAAAAAAAAAAAAAAAAAAAATCATTAACTCTATTTATTGCTCTATTTAAAGAAAGAACTGGTATAATTTTCATGGATCTATAGCCGGAATTTTTTTAAAAATGCATTTATGGGAACATCTTGTAGTAAAGGAACTCGATTTATACAAACTTTAATTTGGTTTATCAAAATTAGAATCAAAGCCACTAAGCCGTTCTGATATTGTTTGAACACTCGGTACCGAGTTATATTTAACTTCCATTCCTATATAAATGAATGATTAAGAAAACCTAATATGCCATAATTATTAGTTCTTAGTGTAAAAGAAAGCATAATCTTATTTTCAACCCGAGTATAATGAGAAAATATTGTGATAGATACATATTGTATTTTGAGAATTTTATGAAACATGTGATTGATTTTGTTTGAAATTGTACCTATAGGTTTTTGGATTGCTTATATTGTACGTAAAATATAAATGTTTAAAAATTTATTTTCGTGTACCTATGTGGCAACTAAAACACAAAAATTACTTAATCGTAACATTTAAGGTCAGAATAAAAACTTATTGGTTACAAAATTATCAAAATTTCATTTAAAAACAGTCTACTAAGCTTCTAGTTAAAGCCATCATTCTCAAAATAGGCTTTGGACTTTACCCACTTTTTTAGAATTTTGGAAACAGCTTCATTAATGAAAATATGAATATTGACCAAATTTATTATAATTAGACTTTTGTCAATTTCTAGGAACGCTATTTGATGATTCTATAACACAAATGAAAAAAAAAAAATTGAAGCCATATTAATTTAACTATGAAGGTTCATACGGATCGAGTTGCCGACAATATTGTTAAAAGAGGTAATTTTATTAATACAATTTTACTCTTTCATGTTTCAAACTATTTTATCTTTAAACGTCAACAAGTTCGTGGCTGCAAGGTTAGAGTGACTGACACGAGAATAAGATGTTCGATTTTGAAACACGATAATGTTCTGCTCTGCAAATTATAGAAGTATCTTCAATTCATGTCTTATTTTTGTAAATATGTAAGAATGAAAAGAAATTGTATGTTGTTTCTACACTCTTTTTTTAAACAATTTTATTACTAGTAATTCATAAAAAAATGGTATCTGTTAAGCACCGTTGTCTACCAATTTACATTTAACCAAGTTGGTTCGATATCTGTGAATCAATTGTACTCTTTGCATCCATTTTTATGTATAGAGACGCTACTTCGGGTACACATATTAGTTCTGTCACGTTGGTTTCACTACTCTCTTTAGAGTCACCCAAACTGCAAGCAACAAGTGCCAGTTAAGTTTAAAATCAATATAAATTATTTATAAAAGATATCACCTTCAACATTCCTTTTAACTCAACGGCAAAATGTAAAATAAACCTTCATTTTCAATGTATGTAATGTCCTTTAATTCAAATAGGCTTTTACGCAGTTATATTTCAATCATTCGGTAATTTTTAAACCTATTTTTATGTTAAATATAATAACAATGCAATAACAATTACAATCATTTCAATTCAAGCCATAAACAAATAAACTACCGATTTGTACTTAGTAGACACACTTGCAAACTTTGGATTGAAGAGAATTGAACAAAGTCAGGTCAGCGTGTTGTGAATTTTGAACTCGGTAAATAATAAATTTGAACATCCAAGTTGCTTGTATGAATTATAAATCAAATCATTCTGTTGAGTTGTCTGAATTTTCAGTTACAAATTCTAAGGAAACTAATAACTGATAGGCATAGATAAGCACTAGACTTAAATTACATCTATTACAGCTATTTCGTTATTTAAATAAAATATCTATTTCCTATTCAATTAATTTATGTTTCCGGTTGAAATTAATTATCTAAGCTTTATTTAGTAATTTTAATTTACTAGATTTATTAAAATATTTTATAGTCTTCGTAGAAATATGACTAGTGTCATTTAAAACATCTGGTTGATTTCAACATATAAATATTTTAGTCTTTCTCAAGTTTAACTGCATTTGCGGCTTCAAATCAATTAGGTCTTGGCTTATTAAGATAATACTAATTTATTTATGTTATTAGTGTTACATGTGTTATTGTATTTTGTTTGTTTCAATTACGTTATAGCATTATGTTATTATTTATTGTGTATGTAGGTTACCTTTCTGTACCTATCCTATCAAACCTTTTACAACGAATGGTCGAGTCATTTACATAAGTTACTCTACCATGTGCAAAATTGTTGGGTAGAACATCATCCTTTGAATATGACTGAAATTGCCAAAATCGATCTTGAATTAGGAAATTTTGCGTTAGAGGAGTATGTGAGAGAACTGGAACAACTTTATAAACTGTCATTAGCAGTTACAAATGATCAAAGCAAATTAGGCAACTTCAAAGCAAGATATCATAAATTGCATTTTACAATTTTCACAGATATAGACTAATTTGCGTATTGTGTTACAACTAGGCAAGCCAGATTTATCCAAGATTAAGTATTTAATAGTTGAGATAAATAATATGGATTTAAATTGTTTACAAATTACAATTTATTACTGATCTATAATCAGTTACTCGATATCAATATCTGCTGGTCACCCAAATACGATTACGAATGTTTCAAATGTAAATTTACCGAGACTAAATTTGGCTTCATTTCCCGCTAACTTTAGAGATTGGTCTAAAGTTACTTACAATTCCTATGAAAATGATATCATAATTTGATGAACTTTATTAAACCGTTATGGTAAGACGATTGATTGCCAGTCAATATATTGATCATATTATAAATTTAAAAAATACTGAATCACTCATCAAACGTAATCAGTTCTTGAATTCTATTACTGTAGTTGCTTTAAAAACAATGAACTTACCCATCGATTTAGGCAATTTTATCTTGTACTAAATACTTATATACAGAAATATGATTCTAATACTTGATTATTTTTAAAATGACAGTATGTTCAAATTGAGTTTCATATCTTTGACCAACGTGTCATCTGTATTGCAAGTCACTTGAAGTATTTGGTATTCAGATTTTATCTAAGTTTAACACAACTGTACTTACAAAAATCTTTTATAAGTTTCAAACCTACTTCAACTCGACGAACATTTACTACAAGTGTAGTTACACAAAAATATACTGTGGTCAGCAAAAAATTTCCTTGTAACATTTTTCTCAAGCACTAAATTTTTTCTCTTTACATCAAGACTGTTGATTCAAATTGACTGTACAACATATTGTCTCAATTTATTGGATGAAACTTGTGATTGCTCATCCAATGTATTATATCCCATAGGTATCAAAAGCGTCACCAAATGTGCTTAAATATTAAAACTGACTCGTACTTTAATAATAAGACTGATTCTAAACCATCACCTACAAATCCAACTGTCGTGTTGTAGGGTGCTGACCTCATACTGAAATATTTGATGATAAACGTTTTACTGATATTCCTACTCAATATTCTAATGCTTTTGGCTTGATTCTAATTGGGCCTACAAATTTTGGGTCTTTAATACGGTCACGAGTTGCTTTACCTCCACAAGTCCAGCTCTGCACAAGACTGTATCTCAGCTTTGTAGCTGACAAAATCGAAAAAGAGGACTATCAAATAATAAATTTAGTAAAAAATGTGTTGAAAAGGAGGCCTAACAATTGTTTCGACTGAACGCAACCTCATTCAATGGTAAGAGTAGAACAATAGTCGAGCAAGATTCAGCTCATAGGTCATATCGTCGTTATAAAATATGGCATTTCCATACAAGGGAACCTATTGTGAAAGAGCTAAAACACGTCTTCAAACTAAGTAATGATGTATGTATTCCCATGATTAAAGAACTCAAGTATGTTCTGGCTATTAACATCTTTCCACTGTGGAAATATATATAAAGTAATATTAGGATCATTACAGAGGCCATTTTTTTATGAGATGCGGAAAAATGAACACAATTAATAACGTTAGTATAAAGTAGTATACGAACACCATTGTTACACTTAAGAGATGAAAAAAACAGTTCGTTGAGTAGATCAAATAAAATATTACTTTATAGATAACGAAATTGAAACCTTTTAAAGCATTTTTAAATAGTGAAGTTATTGAAGAAGTAGACGGAGAGTGTAGAGCGAACTAAAAGCTTTTGCAAAGCTATTCTATTGGAGAAATCACTTTTTATATCTCATTTTATAAGGAATGAAATATTTTGTAATAATGTGTTTATAATGGTTTCATATTCAATGTAGTAGAGATATTTTCATATATATTGTCCAGTGTAGAATATTATAAAATAATTAATAAAAGTAAAATTTAAACAAAGTTATTATACAAAAAGTACTTATTCCAAAAATAAATATTTTACAATATTTATTTTCTAAACTTATACATTAAATAAATAAATGTTAATCTCTTGCAAAAAGTCTTTTGTTATGTTATGTATGGTCACGGTTGCAAAAGAAAGAATACAAAAATTGGTGAGGTTTCCATACCAATTGTAATAATCCAGGACCATTGTACATTTATGGTCTTTGATTTTAAATTGTAATTGAATACAAGATTCCATAGGTTAAAAAATAACCTGTCACAGCAATGTAGAAATAACATTTATTATTTGGAAGATTTACATGCTGAGACTTAGCAAAAGCTTAAGACAGGAAAATTGTTGTATTAAACTTTTTTTTCTTTTTTTCTTTTTTCTTTTCTTTTTTTTTTTTTTAACAATTATAGTTAATATAAAGTTTAGCCTATTCAGACATCCTAATAGGTTAACATATTTTGAGTATGAATTTTAAGCTTCATTTTAAATTGGATTAAAAAAAATTGAAATTTAACACTAACGGTCGAAACAGAATTTGGAAGTTCTTTAGCATAAAACTAAATTGCTAAAATAAACCATATACAGTTACAAAGCAACCAGGACAAATTAGGTCAAATACGACAATCAAATTAAATTTTAAAATAAATAATAGAAATTTGGAAAACATTTACTAAAATAAAAAAAAGAAAACTCCTAGGTAGATTTTTCTAATATATATTTTTTAATGTAGGGATTAGCAATGTAGGATTAAACCTTTTTTTTTAAAATTTAACTAACATAAATAAATAAAAATAATTTATTTATCCAACAATGCAGCTTATTAATTATAGACAGAGCAATGAAGAATTAAACAAAAATGAACTACTACTGATTCTAGTAAAATATTACTAAAGTTTTTATTAGTTGTGTTTTCAGATTCCAAAATTAGGTTTCAAATTTTAAAAATATTACTACTGTATATTAAGGCAGTAGTATAAAGTGTTGTTAGACACATGGCGCTGCAGAAGTTTGTAGGTGAGGAAGTTCGTACTCCCGGTCCTTATACTAGATTTAATTGGTTTTATGATAAGTTAAAACTGTGCCATACTTAGCTTTCTTGCGCCAAGTTCAAGTATAACATTTTTGGAACTTGGAATAATTTTTACTTTCTAAAGTACTAACAGAAAATTTTATAAACAGCTGACGATTGATCAATTACCAATGTCTGTACGCTGCTGATTTCTGGCGGCAAGCAAACTAACTACGCTCTCAACTGTCTATTCAAAGTTAGTCGATTATCATTAAAATGTTTGTTGATAAACTTAAGTAAAGTAGATTGAACGTTAAACTGTTTGATAGAAAGAAATTTACACTCTACTTTAAAGGGTGATCCATAAGTAAAGTGCCAAATTCTGGGAAAAGGTTATATGGGTCAAAATAAAGAGAAAATCACGAATAATTAAAAAAAAAAATGCTTCGTTTACCAGATATCCGTAATTTTGTATTTTTTGCAAAATAATTGTTATCTTCAAATTTTTTCAACCGATCTTTATAAAACTCGGTAAGTATGTTTAAATAAAAGACACCTACTGTAGAAAAAAATTCAACTTGGTCCAATTTAAAATTTCAAAATGGCGGCCATTTTAAACTTTTAATCTAAAATGGCGGGAAAACGGTAAAAAATACAAAAATTTATTAAGACAACACCAAAAACATGAGAATCGAACAAAACATAATTTTGTTTTGAGCGTAATCCTAATAATTTGTTTCTAGTTTATTCCTCTAGATTGTCTATGCCATTTCATTTCATTTAATTTATTGTGAGTGACAATAAAATTGCTCACAAGTCATATATAAACTATAAGACACTTAATAATTATACATATATAAACACATTTTAAATTTTCACAGCAACAAAATTATAAATTTTAAGGAATTAAAACAATTACTAAATTTACATTAAAATAAAGAGAGATAATACATAGTATATAAGTAAATAAATACTACATTATAATTGAATGGGCGTTCGTTGCAGTAATTTAATTATTTTTGTAGTATTTACAACAATATGTACGTATTATAATTTATTTGATTATTAAAGTAAATTTTCTTTTAGTAACAAAAACAAATATATATTTTTTATTTGTTATTATTGTTATTTTAACACAATATTTGTTTTTTTTTTTTTTTTTTTTTTAAATTTCCTGATGCGTTTTTTAAAATTAATTTAATTTCATTTCAAAAAGAAAATGTTTTCTTTTTATTGTATTTGTTTTAGTGTTAAATTTATATGTGTAAGAGCATTTTGGAACAGTATAAATAATTGAGAAATGTTGTGAACCTAACTTCTTTAATGATGTAGTTCACGTGGAAATTTACCATCATTTGTGTATATAATAACCAATAAAGGGCGTTTCTAAAACTAAAAATACAAAAATCTGAGAAACTAAACTCAAGTTAAAGTTAGGCTATAGCAATCAAAATAACTACAAGACTACATACAAACGTCAGCTGACTCTGGGGTCTAACCTCAACGTTGTATAATCAAAGAAGTTGAGCAACTTTACATATAAAATGACGTTCTCTCTATTGAATTTTATTAGAGTAAACAAAACGATGTATTTGTAGGGAAAACAAACATTTTATAATTATATTGTAATATAGACATCATCAGCATAATGGTAAAAAATATAACTTAAAAAAGAAAAAGAACAACATAGACCAAGTAGTATTGACTGGTGTTTTGTATTTGAAAAATATACGTTAAAATAATTTTTTTAATAAAAAATTTGAAGATACACATTTTTGTATTAGTTCTGATACCCAGAAATTTTATAAAAGCTTTATTTTATATGCATTTCTGTGGTAAACAAATCAAGGTAGTTTTTTTTGGTTTTAGTAGAATTATTTGACGAATTCATTGTTTTGTTATTGTAACACTAACTTTCCCTTCCCTGTTTTAGTCTCTGACCAAAAGAATTATTAATACTAGATGTAGAGAAGATAGATATGGAGGGTGCTGGATTACACAGTCATGATGCATTACATAGGAAGTAAGGTACAGGATATAAAGTGGTACTGCACAATGGGGATCTGTCCATCTTGACTGGCATTGTGTACTACTCAAGGTAGAGTGCGTTTTACATAGATACAATTTTTTAGGAATTCGCATTGGTTAAATGGATTTGTAGAGGAAGTAAGTTGTAAAGTAATATATTACGTGTGAACTATGAAGTTTTTTCTAATGTAAAGTTTGTAACAAAGAGATCCAGGTGCACTGCATTGAAAATGGTAAAATCCTATAGAAGGAAATAGTTGATTTATTTGTTGATTAATACTTTTATTAAATTTATGGTCTGATTTGAGGTATAGTAATCATCGTTTTATCCACAGAATTATTGATCCTTTGTGACCACGTTTTGTTGGTGGCTGAAATCTGATTTATACTTTCACCCTATCGATGGAAATTATAATCAACTTTTATCATATTTGGTTCAGTTACCAAACGTATTGCACATGTTTTATACCGGAAGAGATAAAAACACTAATTTTTTAACAGCTACAATTTACAAAACAACTTAGGTTTACAAAAATTTATGAGCTAACTTTGGTGTTTTTTAGTTTAATCCCTTCGCTGATTTACTAGAACCACCCAAGGAAGTGTAGATGAGTTGTCTTCAAAGACATATTCACCTCGTATGTTAACAGTTTCCTCAGTTTTCAGTGATAGGCGATAAAGATATTTGTTTCTTAACAATCGAACTTTTCTTTACTCCCTACCTTAAATATGTTGGCTTCAATTTTTTTTTGTCTTTGGGATAATCTCGCTCTACGTTTTAGGAATATTTGTCTTGTTTTTATGTTGTGCGATAACTATAGGAAAAACTGACTTAGTTCTATCACAGGCTTATATTTGTATATATAGTTCTATCTTAGGACTTAATTATTTATTGTTTTCTCCCTATGCTCGGATGTTCCATATAATCTATACCTTGGGTAATTTTCGATTCATTCGTTGGCGGATATCAGTTTGTGACTTTAGGTTCACACTTTGTAACATTTAAATTCACTTCATTATAGTGAATAAAGCGGATAAAATTCTTTTTTAGCGTTCCAAAAACACGCAGATGTGTTTTATACTTTAAACAACAAAGAATTAAATATATGAGGCGGAAAAGAAAGTACTATTACCATTATGGAAATTTTCTTAAAAATGGCAACACTTTACGCATTTTGGCAAACCTCTCCATTATTTTTGTGACACTGGAAGCTAACGTGATATTATTTTAATAATATGTTTTATTATTGGTTTCCTTAGTTTATTAATTAACTAAAAACTCTAGTTCAGTTTATATAATACGCAGTACAATAACTATGAATACCTCTAATAGTTTAGTGATCTGCCAAGATTTGGGCAACAGATTCAAAATGGATTCTAAACCTCCCTCTTCTCTACATTTCCCACAATAGTTTACAATATTATGCAATAAGTTATGACAAAATATAAAATAATTTTATTGTAATTGAATCATCCCCAATATCTACGATACAATTTTAAGTTATAATTTCGGATCCTGACAATTAATTAGTAAATTTAGTACAAGTATGAAAAGAAGTGACGGTACCATATCATGTTACTTGTGAGTATTCGTTCGGATGTTCGTGTTATGTACATAACACAAAAGTTACAAATTGGATTGGCTTCTCTTGTAGGGTCATTCTTTTTTAAAGAAAGTTAAAATGGTGTCGCAATAACAGTAACAATAACAGGACAACGTTATTATAACATGCTACACGATAAGGTAAATCAGAACTGCAACTTGAAACAGAAATTATTATATTTATGCATGATAGAGTTATTTCCATACTTTTAGAACCAATTAAAAGTTTATTTATCAGATATCTTTGGTGATAGGTAGGCAATGTTGTGTATCCAGAATCCCTAGGTCCCTAAGCGTAATGAATTTTTAGCTATTGGGTTTGGATCGAGTGTATCGTACAAAACCAGAAACTCTGTTGAAGAACTGAAAGAAGTAATTATTCCTAACGAAGGTGAGATACATGGCAACAAGTTAAGAAACGCTACCCACTGCACACAGGAAGGACTACAGCTTCTGCTCCAAGAAAATGGCCGCTACTTTGAACACCTATCTTAATACCACTAACAAAGTTAATTTTAAGTTTACAAAAATTAAATACCGTTTAATTCTAAAAGAATTTATGTACTTTATTTTGTTCTATGACAAAAAAAACTATAGTCAAATAAAGTTTTAACCTACTTTTGAAAGACCCGGTATATTACCAGTTAAATTAAATTACATGAATAAACTAATTATTAGTGAAAACAAACTTGTATTTTACGTTCCAAAATTTGGGTCCGAAATAATAAAAGTCTTCTGTATTTATGCTTATGCTACACTTATGCTACAACCACTTATAATATAACCAATACTTAAAACATGCCCAAACATTTATAAAATATTTTAAAGCTCATATTTTTAATAAAGAGAACACTGGTTTTATTATAAGTAATTACTATAGTATAAGCTGAAGCGTAATGAAAAGAAAATAATAGAAACGAATTTCAAATTAAATGAATTTACACCCGGAAGACCAATAAAGAATTGGATGCAGACATTTAAATTGAGTGATAAACATGACCAGTATACCAAGATCCAAAATATTACTGTTTTGGTCGCGATCAAAATGGCGATCGTTAAAGTCAAATATCTCGGAAATTGTAAATTTTTCGAAAATTTAAAAAAAGACAAAATATTTATATTTTTTAATGATAAACAAAATTGGTTTTTTTAATTTTTCTGTACGTTGAAAAATAATTAAGTTATCGTCAAAAAACTTCAAACCAAAAATGTCCAATTATTGTCAAGAACGCAAAACATTTGATATACCTACTAGTTATTTCTTATTAACTTGTGCTTAAAACTTTAAAAACTTCTATTTAAAGCTTAACTTTTTTTTTGTTGATTTTACTTATATCAATTTTCTCAAAATGTAATTCTCTACAAGTTTTGTAAGTTTTACGTCTTCATAACCCATTTAACAAAGTTTTTTTTTATGGCAAAGATAAAAAAACGGGGCTTTTACCCCAATTTTTTGCGCTCTACCACAGATTTCTCAAAAAGTAATGCAGGTACGGTTCCGTGACCTATAGTCTACATTTTTCAATAATATTTTTTATTTCTTGCAAAGTTTTAAACAAATCTACTTTTTGAGAATGTTAGGATAAAAAACATAGCTTTTTAGCACGAATTATCGATACTGTATAGTGAGAATTAGGCCTATATTTTGTGTGTTTTTGACAGTTACCAGTTACAGGAAAATTTAAAAAACCCATTTTGTTTGTCATTAATAAATATAAATATTTTGGTCTCTTAAAACTGGATCTACACTTTTCTGTATAATCTTGGGTTAGATATTTCTCATCAGGTCTCTCGTTCGGTCGCTGCACCAACTCTTGTTTTTTTCCGATCCTGACGCTGTGAGAGTATACAAGGGCTAGGGGTCTTAATTTTATGTTCTTTTTCCACTTAACATTTTTTTATTACCCAGTAGTAAAGTGTAGAATAAGTTTCTCAAAAAATTTCGACATCTGCTTTTCGAGCGATCGTCACGTTTCAAGAAACAGAAAAGTAGATTTTCGACATGCCGTCTGTCTTAGCAGTTTGCAAACTCTGATGAAGGAGATGACGTCATTACAGACTGCAAGTCGAGGACAGTTTATATCCATTACAGTAGACACATATATAGTTTTAATAATGAAAGTTACGATAATTTTCTATGTCTGAATTGTACAGTTAGTTATAGTTTAACACTTTACATAAAGTTGTGGTCTGTGTTCAGCAAATGAAGTAATTGAAGCGGTTTTGAACATTTATCAGTCTGATTTAAAACTAAGCGGTTTCACGTCGACAGAACGACCGTGATAGAAACTAAAGCGGTTTCACAACGACAGAACGATTGTGATAGAAACTAAAGCGGTTTCACAACGACAGAACGATCGTGATAGAAACTAAAGCGGTTTCACAACGACAGAACGATAGTGATAGAAACTAAAGCAGTTTCACTACGACTCTCGCGTGCATGGAGTAAAACATAGCAGCGTAATGTGAAGCAGATGTTGAACGGAGTCAAGTAAATTTTGTACCAACTCTCAATTAGCGTGGGTTGTAAACGTTCCTAAGCTTGCAAAATGGGAAAAATAGAAACGAAACTGCTTAACAATATATAGGTTGTCATCTATGAGGATAAACAAGGACAGGCTAATTAATGACTTTGACCAATAAGAAATGACTGAAATGATCAATTTCCGTTTGAAATGGTTGCGGACCACTTAAGTTGTATTTGCATAAATAGAGAGTCGGAGTTGTTAACGGTATTTTGTTAAGAATTAGGGTCATATGATAGAAGCGGGTATTTAGAAGAAAGAGTATTTATGTGTATTTATATATGTGTAGGATTTAAAGAACGGAACATAAGCATATATTTTTTATCAAACAGAACCTTGTTTGAAATGAATTACGAATTTCATCCCTTCATTTACTTGTATACATACTATATATAATCAACTTGATTTTTGATATTTTAGTGTATAATGTGAAATTGGGTGGTATAATGGGTGGTTAGATAAACAGATCAATAACTCGGAGAAGGTTATGTTGGTCCAATATGAACCCACGCACTGTGGGAGTCGTTCTATATTCACTGTTGTTCAGGGAAATCCATTTTAGGAAGACCGTGGGTGACGCAAATTTACTTCAAATATCATTAGTTTATAAAACTAAATTGGTATTGACATTACATTTATTCCTACCTCAGACACATGAAATACTTATAATTTTTTCAATATATTATTTATTTTAAATCGAAGATTCATGAATTGGGAAATACAGATTTAAGGAAATTGGGTTTTGTTTTCATTTTTATGAAAAGTCACAAAAATTGTAAGGAAACAATACTAAAGGATATTTCCATGTATTTTTATACATGGATGCACATATGCGATGTGAGCAAAATACGAGGTAAGAAGAAACTTGTACTTCCAAAAATACAATAATTTGAGATTTAACAACAACCTAAATGGATTATTTACAAAACCTTGAAATTAGTATTTTATCAGTAAATTATATGTTTTGTCAAAATACTTTCTTCGATCTAAGTATATGAAAGAAATTATAAATTACTAAGCATTTTCTGAAAAAAACATACAAAAAAAAAAAAAAAAATATATAAAAAATATGTAATTAAAATATCATTTTAAATATGATTTTCGGACACGGTTTTTAGATAATTCAGAAAGTTGCCTGTAGGAATAAAAATAGTTTACTTATAATTAATTTTCACTTCATTATAATATATTTATTTGCATATAATAAATATTTGTGTTTAGAAATTAACTTCTTTATGAAATTTTGTTTGTAATGCGATTAAATATATATTTTGTAAAGACATTTAAGAAATTTGTAAACAGTTTAACGAAAACACATTTTTTCTTGGACAAACTTTATCTATTAAAAAATATTCTATGGAAAAACATCATTTCAGTTTAACTTCACTTTAGCAGGAAGATTGTTTTAACACAATTTATAAAACATTTTCAATTACTTCTTTCCCGTCTACTGTAAACTTTATGCAAAATTTGATACAGAACATTAAGTTTTTGTCGTAATGAATTCCTAAGCTTAAGTAGGAAAGAGTTTTAATTTTCCACCAGTTTAAAAAAACAAAGGGTTCTACAATCTGGATGTGAAATGTTTTGTTAGAGCGTAAGTTTCATTGTGCTGTTAAAAACACAATGCTGTCTTTCAAAACGTATTTACCACAAGTTAGTAATATTTTCCTGAAAATATTCTATTTTAGATTTCCGAATCACATTTGATCAAAATACTACTTGAGCTTATATTTTCGGTATCTACAGGTATTTAAAAGTTATTTTAATATTTTAATAGCTTCATATTTGTTTAATAGTTTCAGATCTGTGATAAGACCAAAACAAGATCTTCATTTTTATGAAATAAATTCATGTTTGATTTAATATAACCTATACTCAATTTAAAAAGTATATATAATGCATATACTTTCTTAGATATTTTACAAAATAAAAATCAGAACTAAAAATAAGTATTGATCATAATCCCGAGTCAAAAGTATCAGAAATAATAGTGAGATGGTGGTTTCTTGTGTTGAAATTTCAATAGTGTGGAAGAGTGCAAGCGAGCACTTAACATATTAGCTGGAAGAAAAAAAGGTGAGTTTGAATGAATAAAGAACAACAATACAAATGGTTACAGAACAAATTGACATGGTTATATAAGGCAATTAGAAGGACACTCTTCGGGGAAGACCTTTGGATGGCTATTGGTCTGACGAGAGGCGGCACTTTTGCTAAATGGAAAATTAGATTGATGTTAAATAATTTCTTTAAAGAATGTTTTGACTATGACATAAAGCTTGGTTTATTTGGATTTAGGAACTGAAATGTAAGGATCTGCAGAGCATACAGGTCTTGGACTTGTTGAGTATCTTGACTGCGCCGCGCCGGGAAAGTTAGGTTAGGTTAGGTTGTTTATGTATACAAAGGAACCGTGGTGGTTCAACTGAGCAATAGTACTTATACATAAGGTAGACTACTACTTATACTATTCAATTTAGATATTATTATTATCTGATACTACTAGATATTATCACCTAGTTTAGTTTCATTACTCTCTATGTGTAGACTATAAATTATTATCACGGGTTCATTTTTAATAAACAATAATACATGTTGACAATTCATGTTAAATATTTATCCTGCAATAATTTCATATCAACTACGTTGTTCTCGTTGCCAAGCAACAAGTGTGAATGTATTATAAAACTAAACCGTTGTAAAACTAAACTAATGTAACACGAAATTAAATACAGAATAGGTGTTGATTGTTTATAGGCGTTGATGTTTAATATTTTCCAAGCGCACAGATATACGAATAAACTTTGAAGAACTGTTATTTAAAAGAGAAATCATTATAATTATTTTAAAAGATCTCTGCATTGTTTGTGTGTTATAGGTACCAAATCTCCTTTAGTCTAAAGTTGTTATCGGAAGTAACTGTCTAGTCAAATATTAAATTACAAAAATATATAAGGATAAATAAAGCAATAAAGCTTAAAGTTTCAAAATATTATAATAATTTAAATGAGCTACAATTGTTTTGCCGTGTGGCATCATCGGGCATCAACTCAGTTGCTCGATGATGCCATCGACCATAAAATTATTAATAATGTTAATATTTTACTTAACCAATAAAACAAAGTTTTATATGAACCATTTTCTTTTACGATTGAATATGTATTCTGAGCTCTTAAAGGTACATGGATGTTTTTATTTGTTTGAAAAGTATAATATATAGATTTTAGATCATTTTTAATTTACGTTATTTTTGGCCAATTAGCCTATGAAGTTTAGTTACTCGAATTAAATTGAATACATGATTATAGTAATTGATAAAACCTAACAACCAAAAAAGGCTTGGAACTCACATATTATCAGACTTTTACACTTGTCTTTTGAAACCACTGTAAATATTCATACAGAGTTAAGCGCACTGTGAATATATTTGCATATAACTTATTTTATGAATGAGATTCGAGTATCCATTGTGGATTCTTCACGTTTACCAAGAGATTGAATATTTATGGTATCTTTGTATAAAATTCTGTTATTTCTGAGAAGGTTTCAAGGAAGTAAATGAAACTGAAAAGAAGAAAATTAGTGAATGATATTTTAAACTACTCTAGAATAACACGATTTATGAAAACCAGTTGTAATATGTCAAAGCCTTAAAGAAAACTAGTTAGGAACAAAAGATTATTCAATACGTCTATACCAAATGCACCTTTTGATTATGAAATGGAATTCGATATTTCTGAAACTTTAGGAATTTGCAATATTCTTTCAATTTAATTTATAAATGTTTACAATTTAAAGAAAAGTGAATAATTAAAAAACCAAAGTTAACAAAAAAAAAAAGTGCACTGATTTAATAACTAAGGCATATATGTTTATCTGTATTATAGTGAAGGGCGAATAAGCTCTAAAGCACGGAATACTGTAAAATGAAGCTGAGCTGAAAGATGAGATTGTTTTGAAAATTCAACGTGAAATGCGAAGTAAACATTCACTGAAGAATGTTAAACTGGTAATAATACATTTTTTGTTTTAAAAACATTGATTTATAAGAACAATAATTTAAGTTATTTAAGTAAAAAAATTGTAAGTTATAATCAATAATTCGATTGAAACTCATTGATAGTAAATTAGCTCTGACTTCAGCTTTTCCACAAATATATTCGCCAGACTTATTGTTTCAGTTTGTATTGCACAGATGTGTATTTGAAGTTAAGTTGTATTACTTAAGTTTTATACCTAAATATAATTTAATTGACTTTCTATTCTCTGTTCAGAAACTCTATTACGCTTAATACGACCAACAAAAGCTCCATTTTTGCACACATTACTATCTTAATGGAGTCTTAAATGGTTAGTAAACTTCCACTTTTGACTCGTAATATATGTAAGAAAACGAATTTTCCAATGAAATATGTTTTGAAAAAGATGAATGTTTTAATATTATTACTTATTCTCCTTTTTAAAAAAAATCTTACATTCTGTCTAAATTATTCAAATGCTTTAGCGTCTGGTGTTGATATTTAGTAATGGATAATACAATACTAAACGATAATTTTTAAAATTAAACGTCCTATCAATTCCAAATTACTTATAGATTAATGTAGAGGCTGTTGAACAAAATGTAATAAATATTGTATTGGTTTTAATACTGAATGTACTGTATTTAATATTTTGGTACTTTGATCATGCCACCTTCATGTCTCGCAATGCAATGTTATTCACACTTGTGCGAGTTTTATAGTAAATAACGGCATCTTGTAAAACTCCTGTGTATTTTCTATTGCCATTCTAGTTCTTATTCAAATAATATTTCGGGCCTGTTTCATAAACCAAATAATATTATAAGCTTACAATGTGGACTGATAAATTATTTCTTATAAATGATGAAAATTCTGTTTCATAGAGTAAAATTATTAATTAGAAAATCGTACATTAGTTATATTATAATCAGGTGATATTTGTTTCCAACATGATTGACTTAATTTAGATTATTTAAGTTATTTATTTAAAAGTATTAGCAATTTAAATAGGCTGAACAAAGTATTAGAAATGAAAAGTGAGTTATTATTGAACTTTCTCCAGAATCACCAAGGGAATAAGCGAAAAGCATGATCTAACTTAAGAGACTATTAGTAATGAAAATTATAACTAAAACTTTTCCTTTACTCCGCCAATAGCTCATCACACTACCCTCAGTGTTTTCAAGTGTTTTTACACATAAAATATAGGCCAGATTCCCTGCAGTATTCAATATCGGCGTCATATAGTGTAAGAACTATACGTGCAGTAGGCGTTGTAGAGACAATTTTGTAATGGTGCAGATAATTAATATTTTTATTTTTTCAGTTATGCCTCCGAATAGTTATACGCGTATAGAACTAAACTATTAAGCGAGGAAGGGGAGGTGGAGTTGTGGGTTCCGTTTTCACAGAATACAGTACGAAAAAGTCATACTTTTCCAATATACTAAAATTATTAAATAAAAAAGTCTGAAACAAGTTTAAGGAATAAAAATTATTTTTGTAAGAATGTGTCCCGTATGTGAATTCACTTTATTTGTTAAAATTTAGTATTTAATTAAAACTGATATATGTAGTTACGGTCTTATATATTTTAAGACGATACATTTCAATATTTATAAAACCCATCAGTCATATATGAAACCAGTTTGATTGTTTTCTTTCATATATTATTACCGGAAAGAATTGTGAGGGAGTTTTTTCTTCTTTCAACACGGCGTCTAAATTTATATTAAGAGTAAAGTATTATTTAAAGAATATTTAACAAAATTACTTATTACATATTATTTGAATGTTTTGGGATAGGATTGTATATGATTTATATAAAAAAAATCTAATTATCGTATGCTGGTGCATATAGTACTTCTAATTTGAGTCTGTTTAGTAGCCCATCCATCAACACGAATCACAAGTAGGGGGACAGGTAGGCTACCCTTCTTGAGGTGCGTCAACTCTTACTCTTATTTATTTATCACAATCATGAATTGAAACTCTCCTTATACACCCCTCCATACCCTTTGTATCCAGCACTTAAGAACTCTCTACATCTCTCTGTATTCTAGTATCCCAAAATACAGTTGTCTTTCTAATGTTGAAAGCATCCTAAAAACCTGATAGCAAATTTCTTCGATTCAATGATTTATCAACCTTGTTTAGTATGTCATGTTAATCAGACACAATAGACCTCTCTGCTAATTCCATGATAATTCTGTGAAAATACCCTTGTGGCTGGCTTTCGGCCATAAATCTCCAAATTACTCTTTTCCGGTACTTTGTAGTCGCAGTGTCGCAGTATATAAGGCTAATAGGTCTAAATGCCTTACCGTCACTTTACGATTACTTACCTAAAAAAAAAAAAAAAATAATAAAAAAAAACACTTTAATCTTTCTCCATATTGAAGATATATTATCTAATAGATTGAAATATCAAAATCACTTATTTAATTTCCGGTGTCGAAAAATATGTCAATCAATTTTAAAATATCAAAATGAACCCTGACCTCTGACAGGACAATTTACATGGATTTTAAAGAATTTATCTGACCTTAATAATTTATATCTCTTGTTAAATAATGAAAATGCACACACAGTTTTAAAGCTTCAGCCTTTTGTTAGTTAATATAAAAATAAACTACTAAGTTGTAGTGTTATTCAAAATTTTCGTCTACAGAGTTATAGTTTAAAGTATTATCGTACATGAAAAAATCTAGAAATTCAGTTTAAATTATTTTTTCAGTGTCAATAGCTATGAAAAAATAAGTGTTACCAATATTATATAAATATTAGTTTGTTAATTTCAGAGTTAGTATAGCAGAGTTTTTCCTCCTATGTTTATTGCATTTGATCTTAAAATATAAAATCAAAGGTTATCAGTTTATAGTTTTCCAGATTTTAAACGTCATCTTTATACTTCGAAAAGCTTATAAATAATAAGATATATCAATTCTTGGGTCTGAAAATCTAAACCAGATTTTAGAAATAAAAAAATGTGTTAAACATGAAAACGTGAATTGTAAAATTTTAATATTCAGTTTAATTATTTAACAATAACATTAAGCATACAGAAAGGTTGAAATTGTGAGTATTATATCAGATGTAAACATTTTAAAACTAATCATAGTGATTGTTACATGTTTGTTATAATCCTAAGTTAGACACAAGATATTCTTTAGTAAATTGTTTAATCCTTTTACTTTTCCCAGTATCTAGTAAAATATTTACTGCCCCTCTTGGACATATTCAACATCCATTTCCACCATAAATCTACATCTAGACTATTTCCATAAATAATCCTGACGTTATGTTCTATCCACCCTACAATCTCTAAGGCCTCGTAAATCGTAATTACATGAAACATTTTCTTAACTCTAAGCCCTAATACATTAAACTCCAACACTTGCTTGTATCAACTTATATTGGTGAAGTCTTCAATAATTCTGTCATAGAAATGTGCTTTTAAATAGTAAAATCTGAGTTATCTTTGGTTTCTCTCTATATGAATAATACAACACTTTAGATTTAAAATTAACTTCATATCATGTGGGGAACTTTTAAAATTAGCGATTAACAACAATTGGTTTTTAAATGTTTATTTTTTAAATCGTAAACTGTTACAAGGTTATACAAGTTTTTATTTTTTTAAATTGTTTTAAACAGGACTTGTATTGGGAATTACTTAAGTCAAGTAAAACTGATGTGTTCGTACTTAGCCCCTTAAAAATCACGATACTCACTTATACAAACTTGTCTTGGTGAAGTCTCTGACACAATTTAGTTGCTTAATATAGAAATTTGCATTATCCCCACCTTTGTTGTACAAAGTGATTTTTAAGTATGGAAACGGATCTATACTGCATAACTGAGAGGTACATGAAGGCAGAAACAAATGCATAGGCAGATCTACAATAAATAAAATAGTTTTTAAATTATACTTGTATGTAGGTTTAAAACTTTTGTTCGCCATCTTAGATCAGCCATATTGAAACAAATTTTATTTTTTAAAATAGGAAAGTGGACATAGATACACGATTTTATTGTAAAATTTGACAAGGAAAACGATGGTGAAAGCAATTTTGCGATAAATGTTTATTAAAATACTTATTTATTTAAAAAAAAACACACACACACACACAGATTACAATATTACACACAATATTACAATACTTAATACCGAATAGTCAATCTTAAATCGGGTTAGAGGCCCTAACTCACTAATGGAAAGAGTTAAATCGTGGCTCTTTACGGCTGTAATACTCATTTTAACCAACTACAAGTAAAATTTACTTTTATAAAAATTTGCGGATTAGGAAACGTTGATGATACAATTCATAAAATATTATTATAGATACTATTTAAATACTGTTACAAAATATTAGAAATATATAAATTGAAAATTTACTATAAATATAAATTGCATGTTTTGTTTGTAGTTAAATATGAATTATTCAACTGAAACGATATTGAAAACGTTTACCATTTTCACTGCTTCACATATCATCGATATATCCTAAAACATTACTATAAATATAACTAACAATATTTGAAAATATCGGTCAAAATTAGTTCAAACAGTTTCGATAAAATATTGGGTGTCCGGGTGAATATAAAATAAATACCAGGTGAAATAGAATTACTATCTGAAAATAAATGAAAAGTAATAAATTAAATGTAAAAATAGTAAGTAAGTGCTTTATTGCCGTTATACAGTTTACAATGCAATGGGAAAAAGTCAAAAAAATACATATGTACATAAAACTACAATGTACTAAAGATACAAATTGTGACATTTTTAAACCTAAAATAATTTTAATTTCATTAAAAAAGTCCTACATAACAATACAAAATTAAATAAGGATAACTAATAATTACAATTAAACAAGAATATATAACCATTAAAACTATAAAAGGACAACCTATTGTAATAAACATTTAAAAACCTAATGAACTTGTATCACAAACCATAAATCCTGAACAGAATAGAAAGCCAGTTGCCAGTTACTGTCTCTTAATTTAAAATTCATTAAACTTGTTGTCAAAGCCTCCTCAGGTAATTTATTAAAAAGTTATAGTTTTATAAATAAATTGCTATTGTTAGTTTTTTCAACCCTTACAGGTATTCGATCTATAAAACATTTATTTCTAGTACTGTAACCATGAATCTCTTTCCTGAGAGTGTAACTCATAAGATTTTCCTTGACTTTGTGAACCACTGCTGTTACCCCGTAGTGTTATACCATACGTCAAGTGTAAATGGCAATTTCTATAATACACATTAATTAGCATGTCTTTACTGATACAGGACCTTAATTTGAGCATTAAAGAAGCTACTCTAGCTAATTAGCTACATAAATTTGTTTTGGACACTCCCAACTCAACTGACAATGCAAATGTATACCCAACAATTTCACAGTTTTAGCAGTACAATCTGTATTCAAACTGTTCAGTGAAAAGACCAAATTTTCTGTTTTACTGTTGTTGACAACAAGAGAGCTTGCTTTAAACAACTGCAAAGCTTTTTCCATTGCTTTATCCTGCTGCAACTTTAAAACTTCAATACTATTGTTTAAAAATGTAGTGTCATCTGCATACAAAATAGTATTAATACCACTATTCCTAAAATTTAAATAATAACTCCACATAACCACTTTCAGGAGTTTCCCAAAATTTTAGCTTTTTCTTCGCAGAAGCCTTGCCACCCAGCCCATCATTAACTCCCAGATAATCCATCTGAAAACCCATGTGCTCAAAGAAGGTTCGAGGGAAGCGTTTTTCTGTCAAACATAATCACCACAAACGAATTATCTGCTTTGAAGTAAAAGAGCCCAGTTTATTCTGAAATTCAACAACTGTATACTTTTCCCTTCAGGAAATATACTTGAAATTTTGTATAACAAAACCTGATGTATAGATCTGCTTGCTGAAGGAGTGGATAATAGAATTAACAGGGACGTTTGATATAGCACTCACAATTTCTCACAAATTATATGTTTATTAAATCAATTTCACTTCAAAGACAAGACAACTTCGTATCTTCAGTGACTCATGAGCTACGATAATGAAACTATAACTAACTGAGAAATGTACCATGTCCCGTATTTATACATCATTATTTTAAATACAAGGCCTGCAGAGTACTAGGTTAGTTATAGTTTGTTTATTGTCGGTCTTGCGTCACTGAAAATGGCGCCTTTGTCGTTGAGTTAATAAAAGTATCATTTGTGAAACATTATGAGTTCTATGTCAAAAGTCACTGTTCATTACCTAACCCATCCCTTCAGGTAGCTGATCTATACATCTTAATCAAATCACGCCTAACCATGAGATGGTCTGTAAAGGGAAGAATACGTCTCAGGGTTCACTAATACTGAGGAAAAGTGTGGCGGACACAAGGTACACTTACTGGATCTGTATATATTTCTGTATGTAATCTTAGGTTAGACTTTTTCTTTCTTTTCCATCTTTCGTATCAGGTCTCTTTTGACCAACTCTTGTTTGCTTCCAACCCTGACGCTATTAGAGTATTAGAGGGTTAGGGTTCTTTATTTTATAAGCTTTTCTTCCCTTTTTATAAGACAATGGTGATCTAGGACCTAGAGGTTTTTGCCTCTACACAAGAAGAAAGAAGTAGATGTATGATATCTCAAAATTAGTTAAAGAATATTCGGTAAAAAGTTTGAGAAATAAGAATGTTTTAATTTCAAGCAATGTACCAAATGACAACAAAGGAAAATGGTAAAATAAATTTTAATTTGGGGGTAACACCAAAAATTTAGTCTCAAAAGTTAAAAGGGATATGCGGAAAACTTATAAAACTCAGGTAAATCCAGTGGTTTTGAACCTTGGAAAAACCAGCGGTATTAACTCGGGGCCAAGTAAATGGAATTACTATTTATTCTGTCGCTCTGGTTGTCTCAGTGAGGATATATAGAATGTTTAGGTGCTTTAGAAAAGCAGAGCTAAAGGAGAATAGGGATTTTCAATTACCACAATATCAGTCACGTTTATAACCATTGACTCACCATTTACATGTGACTCATTCAAGTGTTTTATAATAATAACTTGAACAGTATTGAAATATGCTAATCTTTTCAACGGTAAAATGTTATGTATGGTAAAAGTGTCTAAAATGTATAGTTTTTTCAAATTTAGTTAAAAAAAAATCATATTTAAGAATATTCTAAAATTTTGTGTTAAACGTTTACTTATCAAAAAACTCAAAAATGTATAGTATTATTAATATGGTTAAGTCGGACATTTACCATCATATGTGTATATAAAAAGTAATACACAACGTTATTATTCCTGCAAGCATATTATGTCGATGTACGTGCAGACATACAGCTAGTGGAGAGGCTTTTTTCAATTCCCTTATTCTCGGCCACGTTCCGTCTGTCACATTGTTTCCGATATATTAATACATCATCTTCAACTGATTTAACTCTAGTGGACACGTTCCGTCTGTCCAAATATATCAGGACACGTGTTACAATTTGTGATAATTGTTATCGTGTACTACTTCACTAACTTTAAATCTTTGTTCAGGTGTTATTCATAGAGTGTATATTTATAGTTCAACAATACAATTTGAAGGCTCTTTAGATGCATCTGTTTTTGAAATGTTTTGTTCAAGTGTACAGTAGTTTTATTATAAACTTCAAGTATGTGATAAACTCAGCGGTTTATTTAGAAACCGTTCTAGAAATTTTGTAGTATACGATATGTAATTGTAGGAATCTTTAAGTTTAACAGGCTGACATTTTGGTGTTTTGTTCAGCACTAGGTTTGTTTGAAACTTTTATTGTAGTAGTGTACACAGTTTTACTTTTGTTCTGAGTTAATCTAAAAATCACTACTATATATGTTCCTAACAAAACAAACTCAATAATTTTAATAGTTAACAATTACGTCCACGTTAAATGTCCTACACTTTGTCGAGTGCAAATTTGTAATAAAAGCAGTGGAAATAATTCGTAGTAAAAGTAGGCTAAAAAAGTTTTTTTTCTTCTGGATTTAAATACTTAGTCCAAATCACGTTAGTTATTTTACTAATTATTTTTGTTAACATTTTGAAATCTATTAATTCTTCGACTTTTTTGATTGTATATAATGTAAAAACTAGTGAAATACAGTTTATTTTTAAATAAATATCGAGCATGACTTGTGAGATAATATGAGATAAAACAAAAACTCGAACACAAGATCACACAAAAATTATGTTTACTTAATCAAACGCGTTTCAGCGACAAAGTCGCCATCCTCAGTGACACATGAGCTACAATAACTAAACTATAACTACAATAAGTTATAAATGAGTTATAGTTTAGTTATTTAGCTCATATATCACTGAGGATGGCGACTTTGACGTTGAAACGAGTTTGATTAAGTAAACATAATTATTGTGAGATCTTGTGCTCGAGTTGTTATTCTATCTCACAGTTTATTTTCTTCATAAAAAGTTCATTTAGGCCTACTTTGGTACAAACTTATTTTTAATACTCGTAATAGAACTTTTTTAAAGAATTAAAACAATTTTTTTTTGTATTATGTAAAATATTATTTACAACAATTATAAAACTCGCTGTTAAAAGCCTCCAAAACTCATATTTTGACCAGAAGTAACTTTTTTGTTCAATTTTTTGTTAGACATTTTAAAATTTGGATTTTTTATCAAAGTCGGACTCTAAACAAAGAAGAAAGTTGATTGATTGGAGTTTTTAATTTGTTCTCTCTTTTTAATACAGCTTAAATACTTAATAGAGTATAAGACTACATATTTTGATAGGATGATGTAGTTTCTGCATTCCTGATAACGTAATCATTTCCTCAATAGCTGTTCAGTGTAGTATTGATAACATTATAATTTAAACAATGTTTAGCTTTATGCACTTCTATGTGGTATTTTAAAAGTTGAAATTCAAAACAATGACTTGTTAAGGATTACTGTTGCATTTTTTGCCACAACAGGCGTTTGTTGAAAAAATAAAACCATAACAGAAACATTGAGACAACAATGGGACTCGAAATCATAAAATAGGTATTGATTATGACCAACAGAACATATAATATGTTTCTAAATGTATGTAATTTTTACATTTCTTCTTTATTTGTCTATGCAAATCTTGGTAATATGTTTACTGACTCATAGTTTGTTATATTTCAATAAAATTAGGCAAATAGATTTTTTTATTGAAAGCTTACTTAATATAGAATAATTGGAACACCATTTGTTACATTTGTATTCCGATTTGTTTTTTAAATTTGTATCCACAAAATTAGAAAATTAAAAGTTGCTAAAAGTTTACTTTATAAAAAAAGATTGTGTAATATTTCATTAACTAGCAATTTTCTAATGCATGCCTTTAACAAAAGTGTAAAAAAGACTTACTATTTAATAAACCTATTAACATAGACATTTGCAGCTAAATATTTAGTTAACTTTCTATACAGTGTACCACTTTCAATGCAGTGCACGTGGAGCTCTTTGTTACAAACTTTACATTATAAAATACTTTATATTTCACGCGTAATATATTACTTTACAACTCACTTCCTCTACAAATCCAATTTATTAACAGAGATTTTTAATAAAATGTATTTATGTCAAACGCACTCTCGTTGAGTAGTACACAATGCTAGCCCTGATGTCCATGCCGCCATTGTGCATTGCCACTTTGTATCCTGTACCTTACTTCCGAAGTAATGCATCATGAATGTGTTGTCCACCACCCTCCACTTCTCTCTGCTATATTTTTAGCATTAAATATTCTTTTTGTCAAAGGCTAAAACACGGTAGGGGAAAGTTGGTGTTACAGTAACAAAACAAAGAATACGTCATATAATTTTACTCAAAGCAGAAAACCGCCTTTTTTATATGACAGTATAAATGTAAAATGAAGCTTGAAGCTGAATTTTGTGAATTTTTTCTTGCGGCCAGATTATAATTGGTCCATGTTGTCTTTTTAAACGTATTCTCTTTACTGTTATGTTGATGATGTCTATATTTCAATATGTGAATTGTAAGTTTCTTCTGATAACATTTATTGTTGTTTATCCTAATAAAAGTCAATATATAGGACGTGCTATTATACAAACAGCTGTTAACATTTTATTGATAAATTAATATTGAGCTTGACTTGTGAAATAATTTAAGATAGAATAAAACTCTTACACGTGACCTCACAAAAATTACGTTTACATAATCAAACACGTTTCAACGACAAAGTCGCCATCCTCAGTGAGTCATGAGCTAGAATAATTAAACTATAACTTATAAACTAAATAATAACTGTTGTAGTTTAGTTATTGTAGTTCATATATCATTGAGGATGGCGAATTTGTCGTTGAAACGTGTTTGATTAAGTAAACGTAATTTTGTGAGATCTTGTGTTTGAATTTTATTCTACCCTTTTATTGATACACCATTGAGGTTAGAATAAATAAACAGTTGATCACTGTATGACACTCTTATCAAATTGTCATTGGCTTTTTTGTTTTCTGCAGTTCGTTGACTTGTGGCTTCCCTGATCACATTTGTATTTAGTCTTAATTATTTTGAATGCTCAGGTGTAGCTTATTTTGTTTAATGTTGTTATTTCCTTAGATTACTATTTTTAGTTTTAGTTTCCAATATGGCCTCAGGCTATAAGACTATTTGACGTTCTTCACTTTTCCCAAGTTTATCAATAATTGATAATGAAAGTTGATCTATATTTTTGAAACATCATGTATTAGTTACTATATACACAAATGATGACAAACGTCCGCTAAAACATATTACTAATTGAGGTTAGGATCACACCATTTCTAAAATAAAGTTTCAAATAAGTTTTACTTACATAACCTACACAGGAAAACAAATGCAAAAACTATTTTCTTTTTCATATTAAGTTAACACGATTATAAACAATAACAAAAAATCTTAATAAAAATCATAATGTAGTTGACAAAAGACAATTTACTTAATCAAATAAATTATATTATTTACATGTTGTATAATATACTACAACTATAATTAAATTACTAAAATGATCCGAAATAGATTATGTTAAGGAAGAAAGGGGGGGGGGGAATTATTAAGGCTACGTCCATGAGATGCATAAAGAAGGAAGAATTGAATTATTTTTTAAACAAAATGAATAAAATTATAAAAGTTTTTTTTCAACATTTTAACATGTATTTATTTGACATATTATGGGTTATAAAAATAAAGTTTGCAAGATGAATATTTGTTAATAACTATGTTTTTATTATTGCATTGCATAATTGTGTTATCAAGTCACTATTAATTATTAATGATAATATTACCTTTTAAGGTCCGTCTTGTGACTTCTTGTCTTATATTTTATGACGACATGTTTCGGAGCCGTAACTCCATCATCTGGTCGTATTCACTCCTAAGAGAAGTACGTTAATATGCTCATTAGTTATTAATATTATTTGTTAATGTCATTGTTATGTTTATGTGTAATTTATTTTAATGTACGACAATCTCTTAGGAGTGAATACGACCAGATGGAGTTACGGATCCGAAACATGTCGTTGTAAAAGATGAATATTAAAAAAAGGTATTATTATTATTAATTTGATATTATTACTTTGTTTAAAATTTACTTTTGTAAATTATTATATAATAATATTTTACATTATCATTACCCAGAAAATATTTCATTCTCTATAATATTAACGGTAACTATTTGTTTTTATATTTTAGGTGTTCTTCCTACAATAGCTTTGCAAACGCTTTTAGTCTACTCACTTCAATCAGTTCTCCAAAACATTAAAAGTTTCCCATTTTGTCAAGTACTTTGTAATATTTTATTCGATTTATTTTACAAACATAGAATCGTTACTTAAAACTCAAACCCAGCTATAGAGCTACTGATACTAACTCACATAAATGCTAGTATTTTATTCATCTCTGCAACCATTCTCTCTCTCTCTCTCTCTCTCTCTCTCTCTCTCTCTCTCTCTCTCTCTCTCTCTCTCTCTCTCTCTCTCTCTCTCTCTCTCTCTCTCTCTCTCTCTCTCTCTCTCTCTCTCTCTCTCTCTCTCTCTCTCTCTCTCTCTCTCTACATTATTTTTTATAAATTTTCCCCATAATTCTCGAAATTACTTTTTTGGTAAATACCTTTTTTTACCTTTAAATTATATGTTAAAAAAATGTTATATTACGCAAAGTTGAATTTAAGAAAATATAATTTTTGAGAGTTAGTTCCTACCTAAATACACGCAGGAACTAACAATTTATTCAATGTTGCCAGCCCCGAGCTGAAATAAAATTCTCCATTTAATTTTCATGCACACCTTTATTAATTTTGTCATTACTTATGATATAAATCAAATAAGAAAGAGTTTGATTACTATTCTTTCATTAATTACTCAACTATTATTTTTGAGTATTATAAATTTAAGGGATCTCACGACGAAAGAAGAAAGGTTTCCAAGTTCTACTTAAAGTTTATTATTTATTGAGAATTGTGAAAATAATTCCAGTACATTTTTATGGCACAAGCAAAGGAATCGTAGGCTCCATTTAAATCATTTTTAGACGCCTTTCTTGGTTCATTTCCACCTTTTATAAAATTACCGAATGAACTTTTTTGTAACGAATAGTTTTGTTTGATTGATTTGTATTTCGATTGTAATTGGGCGAGTCGGAGAAACTTTGTGCAATGTTTTTTTCATCGTTTAATACAATCATATTAATTTATTTCTGTATTACTAATGTATGTTTATACCACCCTGGTCTCCGTAATCAAAATATATTTTGTTATTGTCTTATATCTATATTATAAGTACAACAAAATAATTTTTCCCCTCTCTGAAAACACAATTGATAAACACCACCATGGTACTTATCCAGCGCATAATACAACATAAACCAAGTTGATGTCTAAATGTAACACCCAAAAGTTTGTTTCTTCTGTATTATAGATGCGTATAAATTGCAAAGTATGTAGTCGCGTTGATCGAGTCAATATCTTGACCGTAGCTGGCCGTGAAGCCTTACATTTGTAAAGGAATGACTTGGTTCTACGGATCTCGTAACCTATACGAATATTACATTTTTCTGGGCGGTTGACGTTCGAAATTACATTATAACTGGGATATTTATTTGTAACTGTAGAAAAGTAGGGTTTGTATCATTGAAGTCTGTAGATTTTTATCTAATTTATTGTGTTGTAAATTAAATAACACAAGAGATTTGAACAAAATATTTTTTAAAATGACCGCCATTTTGTAATTTTCATTTTCCCGAATTTCTATATGTGCTTTCTAAAGGTCCCATTCATATTTTAATTTTTTTGAGCATATAGACGACAACTACAACGACGGACGGACGGCATGTTGAAAATCACTTTTAGGTTTCTTGAGGCCATGAATCATGAAAATCAGTCAAAGAATGGAGGTTGAAATGGTTTGGGATTACCAAATTTATCATATACTTCGTATACTGGGTAAGTAAAAAGAAAACTGTGTTTTTGTTTTGCTTTTAAAGAACCAGGAAAAATCATTGTAGAGCCGTTTTAAAGATATCAAGTGTCCAAAAGCTTTAATCAATAGTAACGACTTGACAACTCTAGAAAACGTAGTAGGATCTACAACCTACCTTTGGTTAGATTCCACAGTTTCATTTTTACTATTACGTCTCCCTTGACCAAACTTTGGTTTCTTTACAACCCTGGCGCTATTAGAGCATTCGAAGGCTAGGGATCAAGGGTCAGGTTATTTTATGCTCTTTTCTTCTTTTTTTAACAGCCCATAAGCCAAGAGGTTTTTTTCCCTTTAAACAACATGGAACAAGGAAAATAATCCAGAAGTCAGGAATTTTTTACTTCCTCAGTGAAGTATAGCGAATCGTATATGATGGGTCAAAAATTGATGTCCATTTTGAGGTTCTTTGAGCCTAAAATGTGTTTCTTGGACTGCCATGATGTCTGACAAGTATGGAGTAATCTATTTCCTAAAAGAAATGAAGCAAACTTAATTAAATTTATTATTTATGTATATATTGGACATTTCCAGAAAATGTTTAATTCATTTTTTTATATTTTTCTTGACGACTCCCATGTTTGTGTAATTAATCTTCACCTTGACTAAAATATTATGGAAATAGATAAAGTCAATTTTGGGAAATAACATATTTTATAACAACTTCATGGCCAGTGTTTCGGGTTCTTACCGATAACTTACAAACCGGCATTTTTGAAGAGATAGCATCAATATATTTAACTTGGGTGCTTTTAAGACTACACTTGACCAAAAGTTTATTTAAATTAATGGAATCGATCTTAGGAAAATTGTAGTAATGTGTTTTTTTATGGAGCTACAATAAATTTTAAGTTATCAAAAAATTAAACAAATTATTTTTATTACCACAATAAACCAAACTATAACCAAATTAAGCTTAAATATTGAATTTGATTAACATCGGTTCATTCGTTTGGACTATATATCATAGCACATACAACAGATGAAATTGGAGCGAAATTGATATATCCAAATTTGAGAAATTAGGTCTTTTTAACATCTCCATGACAGATTTATTGGAGTTTTAGCAATAATTCTAGAACCACCTTATTTTTAGTGATGAAACTTATACTTTTTATCGTGTCTTTAGAACATTAAGAAAGATATAGTAAAACTACACAAAAATATTTAGTTTAAAAAAAAAAAAAAAAAAAAAAAAAAAAAAAAAAAAAAAAAAAAAAAAAAAAAAAAAAAAAAAAAATGTCTAAGAGCCAAATACCCCAACATTCCATCGGTCATATCGTTTGGGCTGTAAAGTAGTTCACTTATAACAAACTACACCTTTTGGACTAATGCGTTTTCAAAATGGATATATTCGCAAACAAACTTGACACAGATATTTTCATCGATATTGCGTAAGGTTAGGGCAAGGAGAGGTTACACGACGATATAATAAAGAACTTAATTTGCAAAATATTTTGGAGTCGGGAAATGTCAGTTAAATAATAATATCAGACGTGAAATAGTCACGCCCATACATTATTCAGAGAATTTAATTTAGGTTGAGGGATTTAAGCACATAAATTATCAGGAGTTTATTGGGGTTCTATCTCACGATGACATTATAACGAATGTAGCGCCACATCTGCTTAGAAGGCTAACATACATTGAATGATATAGCACAGCATGTAATATTGTTAAATCAAAATGTAAGCATCATAGTTAAAATCTATTCTAAAATCGATTCAAGATGTTTCATCTCCACGTAGAATGTATACGAAATTATGTTTAACATAAACATGAATATGACGTCAATTCGTTTAAAGAAAACATAATAAAAATATAAACCTCTTTCCTTTATTTCCTTCTCAGCTCTGTCTCTGTCCAATTCTCACTCTTAATTTCATTCCGTAGATATGTTATAGCTTTCTACTTAAAACTTCTACTTAAAGTGCAACCTCGTAAACCATACTATATCAAATACGCAATGGTTACATCTCTAATAAAACACGGGGTAATCATATCCGAAGATATGTCATGTCTTAACTATTTCTCTTACTCTACATTGTAAAACATTTCAATATTACAATATTTATTTGAAATTTATATTCAACTATTTCAGTTTTATTTACTTTTGTATTATTGGTATAGACGTGTGTCCCTCACAGGAGCTGATTCGTAGCGAGTCCGTTGTGGCGGACCTGAAAAACCATAGATGGATCCACATTTTTCTTCATGTAGTCTTGAGTTATATCCCTCTCTTTCATCTTTCCTATCAGATATTCCTTGTCCAACTCTTGTTCTTTCCCGACTCTGATACTATTGCAGTATTCTAGAACTAGGTGTTCTTATTTTACACTTCACTTCTTCTTCTTTTTTAAAACATAAAAAACGAATGTTTTTAATTTTCTGAAGTAAAATCTATATAGGATATCATTGGGAGTTTTACTTTTTTTTTAGTATACGATACATTTGCGTAAAATCAAAGAAATATGTTTACAACATTATAATTGCGCATAACAATGTTTTAAATGAAAACTCGAGTTTCTAAATCGGACAATTAAAGTTTGTTCTTCCTTACTATATTTGATGTAGCATATTCTAAATTAAAATTATAAAAAATTAGTTACTGCTTTTCGTTACTAAATTTTAATTTTAATTTTACACTTGAATTTAGAATAAAATGACAAATTTTATAGATGTTATGCTCTATAAATATTGTTACATTATCAAGTGTCTGTGACAGTTGCAAAATACGTCAAGAATACCGACTAAGCAAACGTACTTATTGGCTAAGAAGTAAAGCCATTAAGAGTGGACAAATTCACACATTTAAAAAAATTGCTACAAAGAGAACAGAAAATTACTGTGTGTTCAAAAAATGTTGTCTGTTTCAATTTCTTATTTATTTATTAGATAAACGCTTAAACTGAAAATGAAGTAATATTTTGTTTATGTTGTATTTACTAGAGATAAAATATTCAATTTATTTCGAATAAAATACGTCTTTATCTGACAAATTTATATTTACGAGCTACAATATAACTAGTGGTGAGGGTTGAGACAATATCTTTAAAGAGGGTTTTATAGAGGCATTTTTGTCAGAGAATAAATTGTTTACTTTTCCAATTACGAAATAAGAAAATATATAAAACCTTCCACTTCTGAGCTTCACAAAATATTTTGGACCGAAGTCGGATATCTTGATATAAAGGAAATAAATTTTTAGTTTAATATTTCAATGGAAAATTTAAGAAATTTTAATGTACAATTTAATACCTAATTCGTTTTCAGTAGAATTATAGATGAATACTGTATGTAAATGAAAATTTTAGAATATTGAAATATTAAATCAGATAAAATTACAATGTGGTAGAAGATTTAAATTTTTTGTTTTCTTGGTAATTGTGTATTGTAGTCTGCCCTGAAATTTAGTTAAGAAAATTACCGAATTCGTTTACTACCTACTTTATTTTGAAACAATTAGATTATATTTGATGTTGGAAGACACTTTTGAAGTACCATAATACATTAGTTTAGTAAAACATAAAAGTACGATGTCCATGTCTGGATAGATTACTATGAATGCTTACGGTAATTCGTATGACTACGTTTGTCAAGTTAGTGAATGTGTCATCGCTCAATTGTTTTATTAGGCCAAACATATTTCTCATGATTCTTTAAACATACAACGTCATAATATTAAACAAGGGATCACACATTGACTAACGTGACGAATGTAGTCATACATGTTAACTTGACCAGACCTGAATTTCTTACTTTTATATTTCTTATTTTCTAATAAACTAATGTATTTTAGTACTTCAAAAGTATCTTCCGACATCACATATGGTTTAATTGTTTCAAAATAAAGCAGGTAGTAAATGATTTCGACAATACTCTTAACAAAATCTTAGTGCAGATTACAATGCACAATTATCAGTTTTCTTTACCTGTTCGATTAAAAAGGTGGTGTAATATCACTCTCTATAATAATATAGTCTCAAAATACATAACTTTTCAGCTAATGTATTTCTTAAATAAATATTACACTAATATTTGACAAGTTTATTTGATAGGTTAATATTGTAATGAATTTTAGTCACAATATCAAAATGGCATTTTAAAAAGAATTAAATCCTAATTATTAGCTAAAACATTAATTCCTTTACCACAGATCTCTTATTTAAAATAAATAAATTTATCACTACTCGATTCTGGCTGCATTGAGTTAATTTACGCCTCTTTGGAACACACTGTACGCACAAGGTGTCCAATTTCTTAGCTACACAATTAATTACATTTTTCCATTCAATTTCAACTTCCTTCTCATTAAATTTAACCGAACATTATTCAACGGCTTTTCTTAAACCTACATTTCATCTTTCCCAACAGCAGTAACATGTTTTCAAACCGTATTCTTAGTTAATTGTAGTAACGTCTCCATAAATCTGAGTGAGAATTGTTCATATAAAAGTTTTTTCACAATAAACTTCGCGAGAGTATATTGTAAGCACACACACCCGTGCGAACAAAGATAAATTCATTTGAACTTGAATATTTTATAGTAGTTGCTAAACCTATAAATTCAATAATAAAATCTAAAACTATAAGTCAAAAAGATCAACTTATATTTTGAAATTCTATATTTACAGTTAGATTCAATATTTAACGTAGATAGATAAATTCAAAAGATGAAATACTTCGATACCACGACTATGAAAAACACGTGGGATAGAATTAGAGTGAGACATAAATACATTTCAGTATCACAATGAATATAGGCTACTGATGTTGGTTAAAATCCAATTTAAATTGCAATTACCCAAGCTGGCCTATAAAGTTGGTGTGTGTAAATTATGCAATTTGAAATGGCTTTACTGGTGGCTGATTATTGTCCATAACTCATAAACTTTAATACATTCACATATCACATGCATATATTACAACACACGATCATATTATATTTTTAAAACTATTAGGTCATTTGAGAGATAAATATTGAGTGAAATAGTTTGTAAATTGTGGAAAATATAAATTACTGATTTAAAAAATAAATTAAAGATCTAATCCAAAACCTAATATACCAGTCACAAACATTTCATATTATTTGCTATTACTATAATTTAAATTTCTAGACAACCAGAAGAAAAAATGTAAAAATAATACAACATTACACTTACCTATAACCTATTGGAGATGAGCTAATACAAATTAAATATTCACAGAGGTGCAAGTCAGTAATATACTTGGTTATGGCGCGAATTTCAATAGAACTGTAACTGAGGGCTGAATTTCGTGTCTGTTTTTGTGTTATGTTCCAGAGGCCCAGTTATTTTATAAACTCAAATTTATAGTATAAGTTATATATACAATTATCGAAGGTTCATTTCAACATGTGCAATAAATGTAAATCGAAATATGAATACTGTAATCCGCGGAAATAAAAAAAAAAAACATATTGTCGGATTCGGAAGTGACAACTTTTCCAATCGATTCTTCTTGTATGTTTGATTTATACATCTTACAAACAACCCTAATTAAAATATACCTAAGCGAGGTCCGGGGAAAATGGAAGTAAATAAATAGGGCTTCCCCGACCAATCCGTGCACTCTGCAGCAATACCATAGTTGTGATTGGAACACTATCATGTTGTTAAGTACACGCTGCAGCGGATTTCCAATTAGATATCTTCCAAAAGTCTTAAAAAAACATTCTTAATAAAAAAAAATACACCTGTTCAGTGAATCGTTGATTAATTACTATAGTGCAATTGTTTTTCTCAAATCCCCCACCATAGATTCACAGAGAATTTGATTTGAAAGTTTGATTTTAAAATTTTGTTGTAACCATAAATGAATATTATAAGTGTTAACTCCATCACCCTTAAAGACTTCATCTCAAAACAACATTTTGTATACCAACTTTGGTTCATCAATCACCAATTGATAAAACTCCATTCGCCTAACGAAGTCCCTTGGTACAAGTTATAGGAGACGCTTAACGTAGAATTAACACCCATTTATTCGTAGAGTCGTTCGTACGGTTTTAGGTAAATTCAAAGTATAGCTAACATTCTAAAACAGATTGTCAAACTTTGTTTTGCCGATTTAAGAATAGCTTCACTTTCATTAAAATCTTGATCATCCCTACGTAGTGACGTATATATTCGTACGTTAAAAATACTATGAAATACACGTGACTATGGCGTTACACGGTTAGGATAATGGTTGCAGTGTTTATTAACTACAGCCATTGTATAAAGCATAAACCAACATTGTATCTGCCCCTACTACACACTACAACAAACCGATGTTCATTGAAAGATCAAGCGACTTTTATCTTAAGATAATATTACACACCAACGTGATACGATCTGTTTGTAGGAAATTTTTTTTTTTTCAATTCAGTTCATCAGGTGTAATTATGAGCTTTATGAGTAAAGATGATATTGTCGTGATGTATTGGTAATTGAAAAACAGGAGGACGAATTTGTGTGCAACCGTATAATTTATAGAATGTTCGATGCAGTTTCGTAGTAGTTGCAAAAGAACTATTTCGACACGAGGACAAATTTTATAGGATAGTCCTTGGAAGTTTTCACATTTTATTGCAACTCGTGTCATATTTCATTTATCATTTCATAGCAGGGGTATGCTTCAATACTATTGATAAAGGAAGTGAAGAAGCCTAAATCAAAAGCATTCGTTACTTCTAGACATTTTGTCACTTTAAATTAGCGTATAATATTGAACGAAGAGATATGCCGAGCGTGTAGCTTAATATGTCTAACGAGAGATGTCGTTATCATTCTGGTGTACATCTCTTAGTCAACAACAACACGATTTGAACGTGCACTAGTGATAATAATATGTCTAACGAGAGATGTCGTTATCATTCTGGTGTACATCTCTTTATCAACTACAACATGATTTGAACGTGCACTATTGATAATAATATGTTTAACGAGAGATGTCGTTATCATTCTGGTGTACATCTCTTTATCAACTACAACACGATTTGAACGTGCACTAGTGATAATAATATGTCTAACGAGAGATGTCGTTATCATTCTGGTGTACATCTCTTTATCAACTACAACACGATTTGAACGTGCATTAGTGATAATAATATGTTTAACGAGAGATGTCGTTATCATTCTGGTGTACATCTCTTTATCAACTACAACACAATTTGAACGTGCACTAGTGATAATAATATGTCTAACGAGATGTCGTTATCATTCTGGTGTACATCTCTTTATCAACAACAACACGATTTGAACGTGCACTAGTGATAATAATATGTTCAACGAGAGATGTCGTTATCATTCTGGTGTACATCTCTTTATCAACTAAAACACGATTTGAACGTACACTAGTGATAATAATATGTTTAACGAGAGATGTCGTTATCATTCTGGTGTACATCTCTTTATCAACTACAACACGATTTGAACGTGCACTAGTGATAATAATATGTCTAACGAGATGTCGTTATCATTCTGGTGTACATCTCTTTATCAACTACAACACGATTTGAACGTGCACTAGTGATAATAATATGTTTAACGAAAGATGACGTTATCATTCTGGTGTACATCTCTTTATCAACTACAACACGATTTGAACGTGCACTAGTGATAATAATATGTCTAACGAGAGATGTCGTTATCATTCTGGTGTACATCTCTTTATCAACTACAACACGTATTGAACGTGCACTAGTGATAATAATATGTTTAACGAGAGATGACGTTATCATTCTGGTGTACATCTCTTTATCAACTACAACACGATTTGAACGTGCACTAGTGATAATAATATGTTTAACGAGAGATGACGTTATCATTCTGGTGTACATCTCTTTATCAACTACAACACGATTTGAACGTGCACTAGTGATAATAATATGTCTAACGAGAGATGTCGTTATCATTCTGGTGTACATCTCTTTATCAACTACAACACGATTTGAACGTGCACTAGTTATAATAATATGTTTAACGAGAGATGACGTTATCATTCTGGTGTACATCTCTTTATCAACTACAACACGATTTGAACGTGCACTAGTGATAATAATATGTTTAACGAGAGATGACGTTATCATTCTGGTGTACATCTCTTTATCAACTACAACACGATTTGAACGTGCACTAGTGATAATAATATGTCTAACGAGAGATGTCGTTATCATTCTGGTGTACATCTCTTTATCAACTACAACACGATTTGAACGTGCACTAGTGATAATAATATGTCTAACGAGAGATGTCGTTATCATTCTGGTGTACATCTCTTTATCAACTACAACACGATTTGAACGTGCAGTAGTGATAATAATATGTTTAACGAGAGATGTCGTTATCATTCTGGTGTACATCTCTTTATCAACTACAACACGGTTTCAACGTGCACTAGTGATAACAATATGTTAACGAGAGATGTCGTTATCATTCTGGTGTACATCTCTTTATCAACTACAACACGATTTGAACGTGCACTAGTGATGCCTAACTTATAAGATAATTATCACGTATCGTTTACTACATTGAAATATGTATAGTTTCGCTCTAGTGTACAGCTGGTCTTTTACTAAATGAAAGTGACATATTACAGGTTTGGACAAAAACGACAAATAAAGTGGAAGTCATCAATAATAATCTTATGTGACTTGATTAGAATAAATCAACTGTTTACAACAATTAGCTTAGTTGTATCGATTGTACTAAACAATATGCATTTTTCTCTTCATTCATAAAAGCATTGAGGATCTCAAAATAGTACATATGGAAACACGGTTAGATAGATAAATTATTTAAAACCATGAAGTGGTGCATCCGTAACCATAAACTATTTGTATCTAATTAAAGTGGGCAGGGCAACAGTCCTCGTTTAATTTATTGCTTATGATTAAAAAGAAATTTGCAAACAGCAATTACCCTAGTTGGGTTGGGTTTGGTAAATTATACGATTTGAAATGGCTTTTTGGGATCTGATTATTGTCCATAAATCATTGAAGCGGGACTCCTTTGGCAGAGGGTTGAAATCGAAATGTTACAACGCTGTGTTTCGATGAGTATTTTTGGATACTAGAACTCGGCTGTGTCTATTATAACTAGGGTGGATTTGTTTTGAGTTCAATAAAATTTGTATATTAGCTAAGAATTTAAAATGAATTAAGCCTATAGAATCTATATATTTGTTGTTTGTTATTATTATACAAAAAGGGAAGAATATGGTTTTTGTACCTATCCGACTATTTTAATGACAACGGTTTAAAAATTGTTATTTGAAACAATAATTTACTCTGAAACACTGCGCGAATGTCAAATTTATTATGAATCAACTGAATGTGTACAGATTTATTTATTAAATTATATTAAGTTAACTAAAATAACTAAAATTGATTTTTTAAGCTATGTGGATTTTACTGACGTAAGAAATGGTAAATTTGTTAATAATAATTTAGTAGGTTACATATAGGTATGTGCGTAACAATAGTAAATAAACTAATCCATTATTACCGTAACAAATAAACAACAAATTAATTGATTTTTATAACTTTCCATATTAATCTATTTATCATTCCTTTGGAATCAATATTTAATAACTAAAACACTTCCGCGACTCCAGCTTTGTCGTTCGATGACGTGGTCGAACACTCCCACAATTCGTGTATACAATAGGCTTACATGTAATACTTTAATAATTATTCTATTGTGGGGTAGAGTGCAAGAAAATATGTTTAATTGAAAGAGGATTAAGATGGTCAACTAAAGTTTGTAAAAAAAAAGAATATATTGGAGAAATTCTCGCTTACTCTCTGACCCAAAACGTAGATGACAGTTCCTCAAATTTCATCGTTTAAATTTACCCAAATTTGTCTACGTTGACTGTCAGCCATTTTGGTTTGATCGCTTCAATTTAAATGTGTTCTTTCAACAAGCTTAGTATGAAACGCTAATAGATTACAACTTTTTATATCAATAAACCTTCCTTCCATAATGAGGCTTAGTTGGTTTATTCTTGTCAAAAGTGAATTCATTAGACCAGAAATACTTTCAATGATGAATTTAATATTGACTAGACTTAAAAACTAGCCCTTTTAAAATTTTTATATTCATTGTACCCATGCCACATGATCTGGTGACTAAAAACGTAGTATACACTAGTTTCATGAAATCCATACAGGAAAATAGTATTTAAAAAATATTTATGTTTAGTTATATGAATACATTCAAAATTAAAAAAAAACATTTATAAAATTTTGCATGATAACTTACATTAAATATATTATGTATTCATTAAAAACATTGCAATGTCTATTCTATTTTCTTGACAATAAAGCAACATACTAATAAATAAAAAAATTAAAAATTATAATGGGATAAATTACGATTTGTATTTATTTGAGAAAGCAACACGACTTCATTGTGAATAGTTATTAGAGTATTACTCTTCTAGTACTACAGTTATTAAGAAATAATAATGAAAACGTTGTTAAGTAACACAGATATGCACTGTTAAACACTAAAAGAGTAAAATAAATGATAAACGCTATTCATAAACTTAAAATTTGTCAGGGCCTTTTGCAATTGTGTTACATTTTAGATTGATATTACTCTCTTTTATTTAGACTTAAAAAAAAACATAATTTCAAGAGTCAGTACAATAGAGGCCACAATAAATAAGCTTGAAGAATAGTAATTTGTTATAAGTTTCTTGTTATCCCATACAGAAACTTATTGAAGTTCAGACATATCAATTAAACAGTTTTAAAATGAACAAGTAATGAAGATATGGTAAAAAATAAAATTTCAAACACAGATTTAAATAGAAAAAGACTTATTTACGATATTAATAGTGTGACAGATAGATGACACGAGCGTAGTGAATGAAGGCTTCTTGAAGTTAATATAGAGCTTCCAGGACAGGCAGGACCAATGCACTAATATGGAGGAAGAGAATTTAGTACATTCACATATATTGGATGTAATATATAGTAATATATGAGTAGTAATATATCATGAGAGTAGTAATTTACAATTACCATAATGTTTTTCATCAGCATGTTTATTTTGTTACAATAAAATAAAACTACGGAATGTCAGTATAAATTACGTGAGAAAGGTTTTATATCATAGATTATGTTTCTAAGTTTCATTGTATAAATGGTACATGCATACACATTCCTATTATTAGGTTTAAACTATTATTAAATTAGTGATAACCCTCTCTGTCATGGTTGGAATGACTGAAAGAGGTTAACTTAAAATAAACATATATACTCAATATATTTATATTTTAGACGCACCCACATCTCTAAAGGTATATTTCTATAAGCTCTAATAATAATTCCGAAACTGACACAAAATATGTAATACCCTAATATCTTTTGTAAGTTCAGAATAATTTAAAATCTATGCTCCTAATTCCTTCAGAATTGGATAATAATAAACATAAGTCTTTATTAATGGTATTGTTTTAATAAAATTAAAAGTTTTAGTTATATTGGTGAGTTCTTGACTATAATCATGTTAATTTAATATATTTTTAAATGAATATCCTCTAGTGTATTTAGCCTTTATATATTAAATCTTTCTACTACCCCAAATCGATAATTTGTTCACTGAAGATAAAATATGATCTCTCAGCAGCATTAGTAGACACCTATCTAATGGCTTTCATTATTTACAGATTGCCGATGAAATGAAAACCAAGAGATTGCATTTTAAACTCCAAGACCATTAAGCTTTATCATAAATCGTTCATCGTTTGTGGGTGTATAATGAATAAGAATCTAGAAAAATCCAGCTTCTTTACAAATCCATCTTACACCTCAAATGTCTCGTATGTGATTTTTACCAGTTAGATTATTACAAACTTAATATTTGTGTTTTTCATTTGTTTCATCTTTAGATACTATTGTATTTATAATAGAAATAATAATAAAATTTAGAATAACTTTTTTTTATTTTACGGGGCCAATAGATAAAGAAGAAGGGAGGTTATAAAGACAACTTCTTACGGGGACGAAACAGTGCGTAAATAGCTCTTGGAAATTAAATTTTGAAACGCATCACAGAAGATGACATTGCTGAAAGAATGTACTAAAATGAATTTTTTAAGTCTTAGTACAAATTTAGATGATTATAATAATAGAAATATTAATATATAAATGAAATAAAATGGACTATCATAGGTATGACTCAGGTAGGATGTAATTTAAGATTGGTATAATAACATTTGATTTATTTTTAAAAAATATGGTTTACATTGAATTTGTTAGAGTTTTATTATGGAAGTTTCAGAATCACCTGGTTAAGTAAGACTAAGCTGCTGTTCTTACGGTTTCTTCACTATTTGGTTATTTTCTATATTTGTAATTATTAGTAGAAGAAATACTTGTAGATCAAAGTCACTGCTATATATATATATATATATATATATATTTTTTTTTTTTTACATTGGGAAACGTTTTAAGATATAGTTTAAACTCATAATTCTGAATGCAATAAAAGCTTTTTTCATGTAAAACTAAGGACTTAGACGAACTAAATTTATTATTGTAATTAACAATTTAACAGAAACAGGTCCAAAATAGGCCTAGGCTAAACGGTTAATTCTGTCATTTTCCATAAGTATGTAAATATTCGTTATAGTTATATTTGTCAACGTAGATACTTCCTTATTGTAACACATAATTAATCACACTATTAACTATTGTCAAATAGTTAATAATGTGTTAATAATAGTTAAATTTACAATTTATTACTGTTATAGAATAATAAGTCTTTGAAGAAATTGATATGATAATCTTGTCAATTAGCCATTCCTCAAAGTCAGTCGATCATGTAATCGAAGCGAACGCGTTCAGTCTTATCAGCCCAGAACACATTAGCACAACATACATCTTTTTAAATTGTATTTAGACTAAAGAGATTTTTACTTCTATCCCGAAGAAAAGAGCCTAATAGGATAATAACAATTTTAAACCTAAAAGAGGCTGTCACTTTTATTTCTCTAGCAAGTAAAATACGGTGGCGCTAAGTGATTTTCAATTTGTTTTTCAAATGTAAGATTTTCTCATCCCAAACCCGTTAATCTTCAAAACTTTATATCTTGTCGTTGTAGAGGATAAACGTAATCCATTGATATCCGTTGAATCTTAAAATAAATATTTTGTTTAGAAGCAATAAAGAATCAACTAAATAACACAGTTTTTAATTCAATCAACAAAATATACTATGTAATAGAATTTCAGCTTGTTTGAGAAGAATTATTCGCCTGAGAAGTAATACTTAATTACATACATTCTTGTTTTCTATGTTTTTAATATTTTTTTCTTTCTGTATAAAATTATAAATAGACAATAGAAATTTTGAAAGTTGTTATTTCTTAACAACTCTTTATGAAACTTAAAAGTGCTCTTGTTCTTATTCCATATACTAAAAATAATTCCACAGTCAATGTTTTCTATTTTATATAACTACTTTTTGAATGAGGTTAGCCAGTAAGAATCTGTGGTGTTGGGATTTATATCTGTCGCAAGTTAGTGATTTCAACGTTACTTTATTATTATTTTAAAAGAAACATTTTTTTTACAGTTTGTTTGGAGCAGCATTTCATTTTAACATATACTAGATTTATTAATTCACAGGTGAATATTTCTAAAGTACCTCACTTATTTACACCACAATAACTCCATTATACATGATATAACAAAGGACTGGAATGCGGGCACTAATTTAATTATCTACAACTGAAATCAGGGTAATGTACTATAAAGAGCGTCTAAAACACTGCAGCCTGCATTTAATTACAAAGTATAATAGGAAAAGCAATTAGTTGTTTTAAAGCAATTTTAATTTGATAAATGTTATACAAACAACCCTTATTTTTCACACACTTTAAAAACCACACTTCTTACTTAGTTTTGATATATAATAAATATAAAAAAATACTATAAGTTTTTATTTAATAATGTTATGAATATTAATGTCAGAGCAAATATTAAAACTAATTATTATTCCACCAATTAAGTATGATATATTTGAAATAAATACATTTGAAACTGGGTGTTTTTACTCTTTAAACAAATTGAAATATGGAAAAAATATTTGTATCATTCAAATTGTTATAATTAGTAAGTTGTCCTACTCTATTGTGGATTATTTTTGCATTATTTTCAGTAATAAATATTAAAATAAATTATTTTATATAACAAATTAAAACTAGTTAGGAATGCATTTTTATTCATAATAATTAATTAAAGTGTGCTTCTATTTACAAACTATAATTATTATTTGTTAAAATGTTTTATTAATTAAACACAGCCCCTTGTGTTTGAGACAATTAAAACAACCAAAATAATTGATTAATGTGCTGATTATAATCAGAACTTGTACATAATAATAATAATAATAATAATATATATTATTTTTCCGAAGAGGGGGGGAATGCGCATCCGCACCATCAGTGGCCCAGCGAGACCGACTGGTGTGTGGGGCTGTATCACCCGTACGACCCACTAAAACCCTTCCTCTTTTATCTAAACCTCGTTGAGATTTCCATCCTGGACCCGCGTTAGCATGGACCCGAATAATAACAATATTATTATTAATAATAATAATAATAATAATTATTATTATATATATATATATATATATATATTGGTAAAAGAATAGCAACATTTAAACACAAAATTTACGTAAAAAAACTCTAAATTATATATATATATATATATATATATATATATATATATATATATATATATATATATATATATATTGATATAATAAAACAATGTCAATTTACCATATTTGTGTATTAGTATTACTAACAGCTGTTGCAGTTCTCATTTTATATTTACTATTTACATATATATCATAATCTATTTACATAATATATGTGTACGGCTATGAGAGATACAGAGTATATATTATTATGGTTTGTTTAACAATAATTATACAAAAATACTTTTATACAATTATTATAAACATAATCACACATATAATTAATATTGAAAAACCTATGAACGAGTCTCGAAAAGTGGAAATTAAAAATAACTACTGGTATCGTACTTACAAATGTGACGTAATATTGATGTATTTTAGAGACTTCAAAAAAGATAGACAATAACAACAGCAACATACAACGGAATGATCTGACTTTGTGTGTTATGTTTTGATGTGAAAGTAAGGTCTTTGTTTAAATGTTATAAGAATAATTTTCTCGACATTCACGCAGTATCAAAGTGTCGACAGTCTTTTGTCTCAAGCAACAATAGTCTATTTGCAACACCTGTGACAGCTTAATCGATACATTTGTTGAATGTCGCCCTACAATATGTTCGAAGTATTTTTTTTCTTATCCTTAATTCGGTATTATAAATTATAACATGATTAAGACAAATAAGGAGCATAATAAATGAAGAATAAAACAAATAATAATCTTTGAGAATATATTACTTTAACTGTATTTAAAACAGTTTTCGTTGTCATAGTTGCGGGATGATTTAATGAAAAGTAGACAAAGATGCTTCATAAGTTGCACATATGAGTATAAAAACAACATTCATTCAAATAGATTGATAGAACTGAAACGCGTTATGGTTGCTTGGCGGGAAACTAATTAATTAATTATGGGGTCACCCTACCAAACATAGTGTTAACTAGTTAAACTGGTGAGTTAAATAAACTAAATAATTAAATACCGGAGTCACCCTACCAAACATAATGTTAACTAGTTAAACCGGTGAGTTAAAAAAACTAAACAATTAATACCGGAGTCACCCTACTCAACATAGTGTTAACTAGTTAAACATGTGAGTTAAATAAACTAAATAATTAAATACCGGAGTCACCCTATTCAACATATTGTTAACTCGTTAATCTGGCGAGTTAAATAAACTAAATAATTAATATCGGAGTCACCCTTCAAACACAGTATTAACTAGTTAAACCAGTGAGTTAAATAAACTAAATAATTAATACAGGGGTCACTCCAACCAAACATAGTGTTAACTAGTTCAACCGGTGAGTTATAAACTAAATAATTAATACCGGAGTCACGCTACTCAACATAGTGTTAACTAGTTAAACCGGTGAGTTAAATAAACTAAATAATTATGCAGGAGTCACCCTTCAAACATAGTGTAAACTAGTTCAACCGGTGAGTTATAAACTAAATAATTAATGCAGGAGTCACCCTTCAAACATAGTGTAAACTAGTTCAACCGGTGAGTTATAAACTAAATAATTAATACCGGAGTCACCCTTCAAACATAGTGTAAACTAGTTAAACCGGTGAGTTATAAACTAAATAATTAATACCGGAGTCACGCTACTCAACATAGTGTTAACTAGTTAAACCGGTGAGTTAAATAAACTAAATAATTAATGCAGGAGTCACCCTTCAAACATAGTGTAAACTAGTTCAACCGGTGAGTTATAAACTAAATAATTAATACAGGAGTCACCCTTCAAACATAGTGTAAACTAGTTAAACCGGTGAGTTAAATAAACTAAATAATTAATACAGGGGTCACTCCACCAAACATAGTGTTAACTAGTTCAACCGGTGAGTTATAAACTAAATAATTAATACCGGAGTCACGCTACTCAACATAGTGTTAACTAGTTAAACCGGTGAGTTAAATAAACTAAATAATTAATGCAGGAGTCACCCTTCAAACATAGTGTAAACTAGTTCAACCGGTGAGTTATAAACTAAATAATTAATACCGGAGTCACCCTTCAAACATAGTGTAAACTAGTTAAACCGGTGAGTTATAAACTAAATAATTAATACCGGAGTCACGCTACTCAACATAGTGTTAACTAGTTAAACCGGTGAGTTAAATAAACTAAATAATTAATGCAGGAGTCACCCCTTCAAACATAGTGTAAACTAGTTCAACCGGTGAGTTATAAACTAAATAATTAATACAGGAGTCACCCTTCAAACATAGTGTAAACTAGTTAAACCGGTGAGTTAAATAAACTAAATAATTAATACAGGGGTCACTCCACCAAACATAGTGTTAACTAGTTCAACCGGTGAGTTATAAACTAAATAATTAATACCGGAGTCACGCTACTCAACATAGTGTTAACTAGTTAAACCGGTGAGTTAAATAAACTAAATAATTAATGCAGGAGTCACCCTTCAAACATAGTGTAAACTAGTTAAACCGGTGAGTTAAATAAACTAAATAATTAATACAGTTGTCACCCTACTCGACATAGTGTTAACTAGTGAAACAGGTGAGTTAAATAAACTAAATAATTAATACCGGAGTCACCCTTCAAACATAGTGTAAACTAGTTCAACCGGTGAGTTATAAACTAAATAATTAATACAGGAGTCACCCTTCAAACATAGTGTAAACTAGTTAAACCGGTGAGTTAAATAAACTAAATAATTAATACAGGGGTCACTCCACCAAACATAGTGTTAACTAGTTCAACCGGTGAGTTATAAACTAAATAATTAATACCGGAGTCACGCCACTCAACATAGTGTTAACTAGTTAAACCGGTGAGTTAAATAAACTAAATAATTAATGCAGGAGTCACCCTGCAAACATAGTGTAAACTAGTTAAACCGGTGAGTTATAAACTAAATAATTAATACAGGAGTCACCCTTCAAACATAGTGTAAACTAGTTAAACCGGTGAGTTAAATAAACTAAATAATTAATACAGGGGTCACTCCACCAAACATAGTGTTAACTAGTTCAACCGGTGAGTTATAAACTAAATAATTAATACCGGAGTCACGCTACTCAACATAGTGTTAACTAGTTAAACCGGTGAGTTAAATAAACTAAATAATTAATGCAGGAGTCACCCTTCAAACATAGTGTAAACTAGTTAAACCGGTGAGTTAAATAAACTAAATAATTAATACAGTTGTCACCCTACTCGACATAGTGTTAACTAGTGAAACAGGTGAGTTAAATAAA